>CM077031.1:59565580-60765580 GCA_039090855.1 Macrothele yani | reverse complement strand
AACTAGAACACCGCGAAAGACTCAGTTTACGCGGTTAAACTTTCGACAGCGCAAAATTTGTATTGACAGGATACGAAAAAATCCGTCGCACGCAATCGAATAAGAGCTTACTGTTTTGCTTTCTAAACGGCACTCCCGCTAGATGAAATACTAGCGTATCTGGAATTGCAAATACCCACAGATAAAAAAAACAATTTCTCCAACATTTTCTTAAGAATATATATAAAATTTTGTAGTAATATACTGCAAAAACGATCTCCATTAATATATTTTTTAAAAATTCCATATGTGTTCAAAATCAAACGTCCCTGAACAAAAGAAACAGAAAACGTGATACTGGATAATTTTATTACGGAACATCTATTTAACTAATTTATTAATGCATTGTAGACAGTATAAATGTTCTCAGGATAAACGCGTAGATGAACAAATTTAACATTACGAGGAAATGGGTGACAGTTGATGTTTCTCTACATAACAAATGGAATCCCTCCATCTACATAGCAATTCATTATACACTGCATAAGATTGGCTAAGGAACAATGTCAATTTAGAGAGCTACATCAGTGGAGCAGACAAGAACTGTTTAACTATGGGGGAAAGCCAATAGATGGCGCTGCGTAAGTGTCTAACCAGCCTCAGACATACACATACTGGCCGTCTGGATATTTAATTGCTAATATTCCCTCCAAATCAGACCGTCGTAAAATCACGACGACAGCTTATTGTTCTAGCACAGAAATTTCGTTGGGAACTAACTGTCTTATCGTTGTCATTTAAGTGCTTATGACGGTGAAAATATCTTCGGACGGCTTGAGGCCGGACAAAAAGTAACATGAATTGCTCAAAATATAGGTGTAGGAAAAAACGACGTATCGCTTTAAAAAAAACTGTAAAAAGCAGAGGAACAGGACTCCATATGCATGATGAAGTCCGTAGAAGGGCAAAAACCTCGCACGAGATGACCAATATGTGTCACTCTTGGCCCGATGAAATAGGACTACAACACCAGCACAGCTCGTTGCAGATCTGGGTGTTGCAAGGGGAACACAGGCATTCAAACGAACAATCAGTCGACTATTGAACATGATCGGGCTTTATGCCCGAAATCATGTGAAATGTGTCCGGTTGTCCTTCCAGCATCATGGCGCCCGGTTAAGGTGGTGTAAATCACAATTAGGGTGGAAGAGTCGGTGGTGGTCCCCAGTGATTTTCGCCAATGAGAATCGTTTCAGTTTATCGAGGGCCTAAGGTCATTATCTGCAGTGGAGAGACGTGAACACCGCTATCAGCCTCATAATGTCCGTGAACAACTCAGTTATGGTGTCCATGAAGTCCTACTTTGTGTTAGCATAATGATGAATGGAAGAACGTCGCTGCATGTGTTCAAAGGAGGGACTGTCATGGGAGACAGATATTGCAGAGAAGTCTTAGAAGACCGTGCTCACTTGTTCCTTGGAACAGTGGGTCTTAGCTTCTTCCTCAGGGATGACGATGCCCGAGCTCACAAAACCACCCAGTTATCAAAGTATTTCAGTGATAAGATATTTACCGACTGGACTGACCTGTCTACTCATCCGACCTAAAACTGATACAGCACGCATGGAACGCTTTTGAGAGGCTTATTTATATGCGATCACGGCTTCCAACCGAGACCCGTATATACTTCGATTTCGCTTCATACAGATGATCCGTGAGGAGAACAAGTACCCGAAGATCTGCAGCAATTCAGGTCGCCGAGCAAAATAATTCTTAGTAACTTATGTCTTGGCCGTAGCAGGGCAGAAATCTGCACCTTTGAATTAGGTGTACAAATAAGTTTTACAGCGGTTGTCATGTGATCATAACTGGTCCAGAGCATAAAATTTGACACATTAATTTGCCCAGCAGTAAAATGCACCTGCACATCGGCAAGTGAAAGATGGCAAGCGAAATTTCATTTATTCGACACAGAATTCATTACGAATTTCATCAAGAAAAAAGTGCTGCATAAGCATGTGGATCGATGTGTTCTGTTTTTGGGAAGAATTTTGTATCAAAAAGCACATGTGATTTTTTGTGTAGACAGTTTAAAGCAGGTGATGTTGATGTTAACGATCGAGAAGGTAGTGATGCCCCGCAGACGGTTGCACATGAGAAACTGCAAGCATTGCTGGAGTTTTGGTTTAGACAGTTTAAAGCAGGCGATGTTGATGTTAACAATCAAGAAGGTAGTGGCGCCCCACAGAAGGTTGCACATTAGGAACAGCAAGCAATGCTGGAGTTTTGGTTTAGACAATTTAAAGCAGGTGATGTTGATGTTAACGATCGAGAAGGTAATGGCGCCCCGCAGAAGGTTGCATATGAGGAACTGTAAGCATTGCTGGATGAAGATTCGTATCAAAGGCAAGAAGAACTAACTGAACAACTAGAGGTAATTGAATAAACCAATTCGAATCGCTTACGCGCAAGGGCAAAGATTCAAAAGGAAGGAAAATGAGTGCCAAATGACTTGAGCCAAAGGAACAAGGATGAGCGTGTCATGAAGGGTTTGAATCGGTAGACTAAATACACAGAAAGTCTTTCCTGTGGAAAATCGTTATGGGTGATGAAAAGTGAATATGATACAGCAATCGCATACGCAAAAAACACTGGGCGGACACCTGTGAAGCAACGACTTCGACACCGAAATTCAATATTTACTCCAAAAACGTTTTACTGTGCATCTGGTGGGATATTAAGGGTGTGCTCTATTATGAACTATTGGAACGGGGACAAACTGTTACTTCTGATCGCTACAAGCAACAATTGCTGTAATTGAAGCAGGAAATCTATCGGATACGTCCATTCACAGGCAATGGATTGCGTCCCGTGAAATAACTGCCTGACAAAGTTAGGCAGCATATCGCGAAATCGGTCAAGGAAAAATTATTGACGCTTGGCTGAAAAATTTTGGAACACACAGCGTATAGTCCCGACATGGCACCTTCAGACTATCATTTGTTCCGATTGATGCAACATAGTTTGTCTGCTGTACGGTTTCGGACATGCGACGAAGTGCAAAAATGGATTGACGACTTCTTCCCGTCACACGACGAAGTATTTTTCATGGTGAAATCCGTCAGCTGCCGGACTGATGGCAGAAGGTGATAGATAATCAGAGCGCATATTTTGATTCGCAAAAGCCTTGTTGTTTTCTCTCAGATTACATGTTGCGTTGTCTTAAAACGCTTTAAAACTAATGTGTACACCTAATATAACCCCGATGACACAAATAACTTCTCAATGCTAGTCATTCTTGTCAGGATCACCTTTAACAAATCTGTAGTTAGTAAGAGAACCATACTGACCATACTTACTACACAGGTTATAGTGTTCAGTGATGACGAAATGGATGGGTTTCTAACTGGATGATCAGTTTTAGGTCATGATATTAAAAACTCTGATCACTGAGGCACTGCCACGGAAACATTAGGAGGGTATGATCTCGATGTCGCCAATGTTGAAACCGAGTCTGACAGCCACTCTGTGATAGCTATGTACGTCAAAAAGCTAAAAGTAAAAAACGTTCCCTTAAGCGATAGGACTGCAGCAAAAAAAGGAGAACTCTTACTCGACTGCTGTATCTATGTGCTGGATAAGATGCTGAACAGACCAACTTTCCGCTTGAAATAGTTTCGCAAAGCCTGGAAGAAACAGTCGAATTATTGTTGTCGCAGCTTGGAATCAACATTACGCTACCGTAGCGCTAACGTTCAATATTGCTTCTATGTGTCCTGGATAAGCCCAAAACTTAATTGTTCGGCGCTGATAAGAGAGTTATTCCCGAAAACAGAGATGTTTCCAGATCAAGACTGTCACGACCTACTAGTGTATCACACTTATGGAATTCGTCTCTGAAGGACATGCAAATACTAAGTATTACTCTGTAGCCCTCCTGGAAATTAGCAAGGCTCTAGATTAAGTTTTGCGAGAATGGATAGGGTAAATGCTAATCCTATTGTCATTAGCAGTGGAATTGAGTTGGAAGGAGAAAGATTTCGCTAACATCTCTGCGCCTACTGATATTAAAATAAACGCACTTGGGTGAGTCAAAGTTTCTCCCGCTTGCAGTAGAAAGCTAAATGATGCTCGAAATCGGTACTTGCTCACCACGTTCAGCAAAGTACAGGCGTTGTTTTCAACTGTCCTCTGCTAATGGTACACTCGATAAGTTTCACATCTACTATTGAAGAGAAGTGCCGTCTGTTAAGATATGAGCCTTAGAGCGAAACTGATGGTAATCGGATTGGGTAAATTCCGGGCTGTATTGGGTATGGATTTGGCGTATTCCAAATGGAAGGGCAAACCACCCCTTCCAATTTCTGTAGCTTTCGGTGGACACCTTGGAAGTGTAACTTGGGTATTGTCCACTGGCAACAGCGGTCGCTTCCTATTGTTGAGCGTATTGTGGCGTTTGCGCACAGCATCATGCAACCACTGTTGTTCGACATGTAGGACACCGTCCACATCCTGATCATCTGGCACGAGTTTCTAATGCACACGGCCCTCACATTCCACCCTAGTCATCATAGTTCAACTGTTTTTGCCAAAGATGAAAATACTTGCTCCCTGGAGCCAATGGATTTCTGCATTTTGAATTCTGTGTGAAGCTGAAACATTTTGTGAAAAAGAACATACCTGAGTGATGGGAATGAAACTTTAGTAGACGCTTTCTTTATTCTACTGAATGCCGTGTGCATATCCCTCATTGTGCCAGTAAATCCTCGCTCCACTGTGTTTCACCGGGGCATCTGGGCAGAAGATGGGACTGACTAAATCACTCTTTTGTACCTCACTTTCACGTGTCTTTAAGACAGGAACATTAAGTCCAAATTCCGTGACTAAGTTCCACTGAAGCAATGATCCCACGACAGTAGCACTTGGCAGGTTTTTCATCTAGCATTGAAGCGAAGTGCGGTCTTGGTTGTATATGGGCTTTGGAATGAAATTCGTTGCAGTCGGATGGAGTAAGTCCCGGGACGTAGTACAGGGTATCGAATAAGATCTTCACACCTGCAATTTCTGTAATATTTATCATGCACTCTTTAAGTGAGATTTGGGTCATTGTCCACTTACAACGGCGCCCACTTCCTATTGATGAGCGCTGGTGCACAGCACCGTGCTCCCAATTCGTTTTGATGAGCGCATAATGCAACCACTGTAATTTGGCGTATAGGTTAATGTCCACAGCCTGATCATCTGGTACGAGTTGCCATTGCCCAGAGGCCCCACAGTTCTAAACATGTCATCGTAGTTCAACTTTTTTTTTTGCCAAGATGGAAGCAGTTGCTCCCTGGGGCCCAAGGATTTCTGCACTTTGAATTATGTGTGTAGCTAAAGCATCTTGTACAAAAGAACATATCTGTGTGAAAGGAATGAAACCTTAGTAAACGTTTTTTTTTTTACTGAATGCCGTGAGCATATCCCTTAATGTGCCACTAAATCCTCGTTCCGCTGTGTTTCACCGGAGCATCTGGACAGAGGATGAGACCGACTAAGTCACTCTTGTGTACCTCACGTTCACGTGTCTTTTCTACAGGACCTTTAAGTCCAAATTTCATGATTTCGAAACTTCGACGGGTGTTAAAGAACAGCGGCAGACAATCGCATCAAGAGATGCCCATACCTTCATATTCATCACTGGAAATTAACTTTAACTTTGATCGGACGATTAAAAGACAACTTGACTTAATTCAACAAACGGTAACAAGTTACGAGATACCTTTTTTCGATTTATTTTCCCATATGTAGTTAAAAATTTCCGAAATGTAAACGTTTACATATAGTATGATTAGCATTTTAAATAAGATTATTCATCTTTTAAGTGTTGATTATGACTATTCTTAGTTCTTTCTCGGGGAGGGGGAGGGAGAGGCACAGCGATGACCCACATAGTTATTCTATTAAAACCTTTTTCTCCGTTTTTGTTTGTAGAAGTGAAAGCATGTTTCATCATGCAATAGGTCGCATGGCTATATGTCTTTCAGGGTATATCTTTTGTATTTAAATAAATATTTCATTAAATATACCTGTACGAGAAAACGAATGAGAGCAATTGGGATTCAAACCTCTGAAAGCTTACTGACCGAATGTTTTACTAACAATGTCTTATTTCAAAAGCACAAAACCGATGGGAAAGGAAAGAAGAAAAATGGAAGCAAATAAATTTTGAAGTAACATAGCAATGGAAGTTTGAGATATAAAGAAGAAAAATAAAAGAAAAGCGACGACGTGTTGAATTTATACTGTTTGAAAAAAGAAGCGATGAAGAATTCATGTCTAATTTATGCCGAACTTTTACGGCAAAGTGTTCCCTCGACGTTTATGAATATATGTTCATACTCTTTATCTAAAAAAACCGAAACGCTCAGAAGAAATCATTAAATCAAAATAAAATTTGATATCTGCTGTGTACATATGTAGGAAAGGAAATGAATGTAATTATAGAGCAGTTGGCCCATTTATTCCGATAAAACATCTACACGAGGGAAACAAGTCAGTGTGTTGTAGCTCTAATTCAGGCTTGGACACAAGCAGTTTCTTGGCGCGGCATAGATTTATACAGTTCATGGATACAGTCCTGAGGTACAGCATGCCAGATTGTGTCCAAATTGCGGGCCAGTTCGCACATTCTGAGATATGCGTAGGTGGCGTTCCATCATGTCCCAAACATGTAGGATCGGCGAGAAATGGGAAGATCGGGCTTCCAATATCAGGATGTCGACTTTACAGAGCCTGGCCTCGGACAGCTGTCCCGTATAAGGCTGGGTATTATCATTTGGGAAAATTTCTCGGTGATGCTCAAACAGGAATGACAACACAATATGTCGTAGAATGTCCTGGCCGTACCGTTGAAGCGTGATGGCAATACTAAATGTCTACACAGACAGTCTCTTCTGGTGAGCGAACAACGTGCCGTTCAAAGGCAAAGGGATGATCCGTGCGCCAGCCAAATTAAAGCCCAATGGAAAGAACAGGCCCTGAAACGAACGGTCATGTGACCAACTTAGTCTAATTTTTTAGCTTATGATTTGTAATTTTTTATTATTTTTTCCTACTGCAAGCAAATTATATTTATAAGTACCACAGATTTAGTAATATAAACCCTGCACAAAATTTAATATTACACACACTTACATTTTTTTTACGAAACTGTCACAAAATTAAAGCAGTTTTGCCTGTAAAACATAATTCAATAAGGGTGTTTAAGAGACTTTATTCACAGGAATAGTAACTGTATTCACTTGCTGTAAAAACTAGGAGAAATTTCCCAAAATTGAGACCATGTTGGTCACATGACAACGGTTCCGTTCAGGGCCTCCTCTTTTCAGTGGGCTATGGCACTAAATGCCACACAACGCCACTGGAGATTATCCCACGTTGGTCGAACCGGGCTCTACTGCAGGCTCTAGAATAGCCTCCCCGAATGTATTACTCGTGCCGCAAATCGACCGAGTGGCCACTTCCATACCTGTAGATGATACAATATGGCTACAGATTTTTGAGAGCGAAGATTTCGGCTCTGTTCGTGCTGCTTGCACAATCCCTCGATCCTCGCGTTCTGTCGTTCCCCTCGCTCGTCCACTGCCAGCGTGCCGCCATGTTGCGCCTTCCTCGATCCATTCGCTCCAACATCATCCAATTGCATCGTTGCTCGGGACAGAATGCCTGGCGATACGGCGATTTGACCAACCGGCCTCTTTCATCCCAGTTATACGTCTTCTCTCAAACTCGCTCAGATGCTCCGATTGTGTACGGTTCTGGCGTCCAGACTTCCTCAAGTCCCTGCTGGTTAGTGCTACAGGAAACTGCTGTCAGAGTTATCCATGCGTGCGATGCTTTGCTACAAATATATTCTCCTTGATGCGCGGTTCCCACGTGTTGTGACTGGCGTCTAGAGTATTTAGTCATTGCTCGTTTTTTATTCCTTTGCCTATCAGGCCCTGTGGTACTTGTTTGCGGATTTTCATCAGAATAGAACGACTTTCTCGGGATGCTTTGTTTGTTTCGGCAAAGAGTTTATACATTTATGTGCATTTTCAAATGAATTATTCCGAGCCCGGAGCATTTTCTTTCAGTGCTTTTTCTTTAGAAAAATATATTTCATATTAAAAGAAATCTGCTAATCTGAATTACACAATTCTGCTGTTATGAATAAGTTCGTAAGCATCATTAGTCTGCACTTTAATGTGTTTAAAAGAGAGGAAATTAGACTCGTATTATTACAAAATGATAACCTTGATCTTAAGGATCTTTGGGCTGTCCGATGCTACTATTCAGTAGAGTTTGGAACTAAATCTACCAATGTGTTGAAACGAAAAACCGAAAGAACAGAGGCAGTATGAAAAATCCGGATAATAATTTCTGAAAAGCACTCTCTCTTTTAAGATGCAATATTTAAAATTATCCAAATTTAGAAATATTCCACAAAGAATTACACATGATCCCTTATGAGAAGGGTATTAAGGTTTCATCTGTAATAGTTTCATGCGCAGTTCTTTAATATCCACCGTCAGTGACTCAATAGACTATAAGCAGTCGCCCGTTACTAATTTGGATCACTGATTCCAAGAAAGGGAGACAGAGCAGAATTTAGATCGGGCGACCACGGACCCTTGTTTCTCGATAAAAATGTTTCATGTTTTTGAATTTTTGATTAAAATGCGATTTACGTTAGAAAAAAAATGCCTTAATTTAATAAAATCGCATCAATTTACATTAAAAAATATATTGAGAAATAGAAGAAACAATTAAATCACTTTGAATAAAATGCTTTGTGTCTTCTATTTCTCAATAACTTTAATTTTGTTCTCAAAAACTTACTTTTTTTTCTGGTGGATTTCAAAAACTTATACTTTTCTTCTTCCCCCCACCCTTTCCCCAATGAAAAATTCTATATACGCCCTTGGAAAGAGAGATGCAATTCCGTGAGAAAAATATATCCTTTACTGACTCAGGAAGGGGCCCACCCTGACGAAATGTCAGAGGTTAGCGATCAAACCAATGCACAACCGGACCGGCTTGCTAAGTTTTCTATACCCTGTAGGTGCTCTTTTTATTTATTCTAAACGAGAGTTGCCAGATTATAATCCTGAAGTTGTGTCACGTTACAGTGGCAAAGTTTAGAGAATCACACAGTCATGAAACACAATGAAGCCAACTAAATTTGTGTTCTATGTGCTTTCCGCGTTCTGTAATAGCCTTCTGCAGCGCAAATTCCATTGTAGTAGGCTCCCCTTTGCAGGCAGATAAGATCAATTCTCTCCGACACATCTTTGCAAGTTTCCCAATGGCCGTCAATTGTTTTGGGTTGTCTACCTTTGAGGGCTCGTTTAAGTAACCCAAAGCCGCACAAATTCACGGAAGAGGCATCTGGGGATTTGACAGGAATTGAGAAGAATGGTACAGCGTCAACCCCAGTCTCAGCTTCCATCTCCCGCACGTATGCCACCCTGGACTTAGCCGTATGGCTAGAAGCCTTATTTCCTTTTATCTTTTTTTTTCTTTCTTTTGTTTGAAGATTTAACGGCTACCGTAAGCAACTCATTAGGCCATAAACAGTTGCTCGCCCCTAATTTAAAATCACTGGATCAAGGGAAGAGAGATAGCAAGTGCCATAAAACAAACACAATGTCCAGGCCTCACCATTCGATCGCGAAACCCTTCTCGGACGAATGGTCATGACCCAGCTCATACACCACAACGCCACTGCGGCGGAAAAGCCTAATTTTATTGGATCCATACATTTGAAGCCATAGCAAAAAACTATAAGGATGGAATTTCTTCTTCGCGGGAAATTGTGTCTCAACTGTTTGTCTGATAATAAGCTGCATTAAATTTTGAATTATTTACAACCTTTCGAAGGTTTAACTTGCCATTATACCAATAATCTGCCAGAACCATATATTCACATGAAAACCTTTCTTTGCATTCACGTACCCATACCTTGCAACCCTTTTCTTGACAGGATATCACCGGATTTTGTTTTTGTCACTAAGCGATGTCCATGCTTCATCCAAAGTGACCAACAGCTACAACTTGTTCCTTTCTAGGTGTCTCTCACACACTTTCCTGCATTTCGTTATCCACTCCAAAATATGGCGCAGAAGGAGTTTCTGGACGTTAGGCTTAAACTGTTTTTCTAAGTGCAGCTCAAATTTAATAATGCGATTTACAGCTGCCTCTGAGAACTCTGCATGCTGTGCAGTGCTTCTTTGCGTTGCCGGATTCTCTTTCTTTACAAAAGACCTGACTTTTCACACCACCTCATTGGTCCTCTCGTGTTGGAGGTTATTTTTTCGTGGCATTTGTGCCACTCGAACAAGCTGCAAAGTTCTATTTTGAACGCTTAATTTCTTGACATACGCCATTTTGAGCAATCAGACAACCATTTTCTTTGCACCTTTTTTGGATTTCTGCATAAGAATAACTTTCTTCGGAAAGGGCAACTGTACCTCTCCCAGAACGAAAATCACTCGTGAAGGCATGTTAACATCTACGACAGCAAAATTACAAACGCTCTTAAAGCGAAAGGCTACTAATACACAATAAACATGGTTACGTAATCGGAGGCAAACGATTTGCTTATGTCACGTATTTTACTTTGTCACTATAAACGTGAATGAATTCCTGTATAGACTAATAAATCAACCAGCCGTGCGTTAAAAAGAAAGAAAACAGCATCAAGTTCAAAGAGAACGTCTTTCGAATGCTTCCTTGTACTTAAAGCATTTCAAAAGATACATATTAGAATAACCGAAGAGGTGTCTCTGAAAAATACTTACTACGGTAATTGAAACACGTAATCGACCAATGTGCATCGTAGTTAATGAAGCTTTTCACATATAAAACCTTTTCAATTAGATATCCAGATCCATGTTTTCTATATGTGGATATCCAAATGTGGGTTTTTATTACATATGTAGACTTGCGAAAAATCTGCCATTGTCAAAAAAATTGCAAAAAAAGAAAATCGGACAGGTGTAGATACTGTAAACAAAAAATAAATAAATTGAAGAATTAGTTCTTAAAGGAAAACCTGAAGCATCTTCACACTCTCAGGCAGGGAAGCTTTGCCTTATTAGAAGAAGATACTCAAAAGTTCCAAACATATCTCCAATTTAATATAAAGGCATTACTTTTAACTCGAATCAACGTACACTCTCAAGCATGTAAGCATTTTCTCATTTGAAGAAGGTATTCAAAATTTCCAAACAAATCTTCACCTCAACATCAAGTCATTGTTTTTAAATTAAATCTTCCCGTTACGTGAGGGCCGATTTAATGTCCACAAAGCTAAGCCGTAGGGCCTCACAAGACTAGGAAACCCAACAATAATTACTTTTCCTTTTTGCTTCTTAAGTAGATAAATTTAAATAAAGGCACAGCGTAGGAAATAAATTCACTGTTCTGCCTTTTTAACACATGGTTCTTCCACTAAAATTAATACAAAATACGACATCCGCAAATATTAATTTTCTTCCTAAAATATACGCTGACTAAATTCATTTTTAGAATAATGTTATTTAATAATGTATTTCAGATAAGCTCAGAGGTTCCGGTGTCATTTCTGCCAGATTTAGTTAGAATACAATGAACATTTTTTATTTGATTTGGTATTTAATATGACCGCCCATCTTTCCCTTAAGATACCTGTTTCCTCATTCAGTCCAGTTTAAGAGACAATAATAAGACTGTTGCCGCACAAGTAAAAGCACTTAGGAAAAACTAGTTTTACGAGACACACTAATTGACTTCACCCATTGTCGACTCTTTAGGTGAAATTCAGTGAAATGAAATCTTATGCTATGCGAAAGCAGAACCTACAAAGAATGTGGTATAAATGTCAATATAAGCAGTACCATGAAATAACTGTAGGTAACATGTTAAATTCCTGTACTGTACTTGAGTGGCCTCCTTACCAAAAATTCCGACTCCTTTTTCTCCAACAAACACTCTCCCAGTTTTAACTTCCCTGATTTATTCCCCATCAGGATATTACAAAATCTTTAAATATTATGATAGCTGTAATAAAACAATCGCAAACTCCATGTGATAGTTTCCGAAAGCCACACAAACAAACAGAAAGACACGCTGAAGCCACCGTGAAAATAATCATTTTCTGCAAAATATATAAAATGCATACTGCGGTTGAAATCTCAAAGGCAATGTTTTTTTCATACATTAGTGTCGGAAGCGGTAGGTGGGCTAACAAATATTTTATTCTTGTTTGCTGACGGATCCTCTCAGTTATTGAACTGCTGGACAGCAGAAGGCTGCTTACTGTTTCACTCTAACCCATGACATGAGTTTGCCAATACAGTATCATCATCAGTGCCATACAAAAACGCTCGTATTCACACACACACACAACAAAAGAAAGGTTAAAATCCAATTAGCTTACAAACTGACCGAACATGGGCGACAATTCTCGAAAGCAGAAAGCTTCCAGGAAAGATGCATCACGGGAATTAAGGTTGGAAGCGCTCGGGGAGAAAACAGAAAACTGAAAGAGGACACATATCTTAGTACTTCCAATCCACCGTAAAAAGGAAAACGATGATGATAAAGGAAAAAAATACAGAAAAACACAACTGCAATAAATATCATTTTTCACACCCCGCATGACAACACATTCCGGCTGTGCTCCTCATCCCTTGAAATAAAACCCATTGGTTGGATTCATGTAAAAGCTTTCTGAACTTTTGTAGGAACGCTGTTTGGGAACACCCAGATCCGTACCAGAACATTCCGCAGAGTTAGATACGGAACACTGAAACTTTTTGATGTTGATTTAAAATATATATTTTAATTTTTAAACTACTTAGTGTTCTCAAATTAAAAAGATATGTGGTACATAGAAACATATTCGCTTGTTATTAAGTAATGACGTAGATACATATTTTTCAAAAAGCTTTTGGAAATAATTTCAACTTGAAAATTAATGTTGATATGAACATTCATAAAAATAAATTTTAACAACAATCTCAGAGTTCCAAATTTATAATGTTAATTTCAAATTATTTCCATTCCGCCTGTCCATGCCAATAACAACAGTTCTGTATATCACCATATTTGAAATACATAAAATTCCAAGTTTCATGGCAGTATTTCGAATTCTATAAGATCCTAAGAAAATTCTCAAATCAAATAAAGAAAATAACACTTGTGCAGAAAACGAAAATAGTACGCACAGGGTACCAATTATTAAAAACAGGATTGAGAAAAAAAGAGATTAGCAAAGATTTACATACGTGGCGACAGCCCGAAGAGCTGCGGAAAGAAATGGAGCCAATTCAACACTCATGCAGGGACATTATAAAATGAGTCTTCCGATTCTCGGGAAAATAAGAGCCGTTATAAAATAAGTATCCTTAAAAATAAATTTAGTGTATCCTCATGAAAAAAATATCCTCGGGAAAATAAGTCCGCTTATTCTCGTATCTCTAGAAATGAAAAGAATGGTGATGCTGCGAAGAAATTTGGAAAGTATCTTACTGAGCGCATGCTGAAACGAATTAGGGAGAAAATAAAATCCTTTAAAATTCCACCGGTATAGTGTAAATAGCGCTGTAAGGTGCAAGAAAAATAACAGACTTGTGCGTGAATTTACTGATTATTGAGAACACAGACGGTTTCGGTCCGATATGCTGGCCATCAGTAGTTATTATTACTTGTGATGCACAGGAGATTCTTTACTGCTGAAATCCAAGAAAATGGCGGTGTTTCACATTGGAAAACTCCCTATGCAGATTTGGCACATTGTCTCTGGCAATGTAAACGCGAAGATGATCAGGCTGTGGTTAGTCGTTATGGCTCTTGAAAACAAGAAATGCTCTCTACTTGTAAAAGTTTGTTATGGAAGTCCGACTAATGCAAATTGTGTGCTACGTCATTATCGCCATCGCAGAAACGTGCAGCCGAACATTAGGCAATAAACACGTAATTTCTCGGGGCAGAGGTATCAGCAGTTCTGTCCAGTGTGCTAACGGGATATTACGCCTTTCTATCTCTAGCTTTAGGGATACCTGAAAAATAGAGTTGTGTGCTATGGGAAGGCATACGGTCGCTCTCAGACTTAAAAATGGGAATCAGACCTGATTTGGCCCAAATTAACCACTATATGCTGCTAGTAGCCAGGCTACATAGCGCTCTTCTTTTGTAGCATGTCATTTCTTCTGATGGAATGGACATTTTGTTGTGAAACGGAAATATCACGACAAATTTGATTGGCTGGTGACTGAGAAGAACGACACACGCATGAATATTACATTAATGCGTGCTCTGTAATACTCGGAGCGGCAAAATTACGAACAATGTTTTCCCCCTTTAAATCGTTTTTTTTTCAATAAGCAGACTATCAAATTTGGCGTGATATTTCCATGTCTCGCTTCTCTACACACTCAAGAATCGGGAAGCCTATTTTTTCAACCACCCGGTATATCAAGAATTAATTTATCAGAACATTTTGCCGGCTATTAAGGTAAAATCTCCAATGCTCCATACGAGGAGCAATCGTACACACCAGTGGCTAAAACAGATCGCAATGCGCTTTTTTGGAAGACTCCTCAAAAGTCTTTATTGCAACGAAAATTTAAAATTAACACAGCAATCGGACATCGCCCAATTGGCTGTAATTACTGTTTCACACGTGAAAAAAATCACATCAGAAAACTTGAAACTTTCATCGCCGTGGAGCGGGAATCGAACCCGCATTTCCCGATTTCCGTTCGAGCGCGCTATCCGTCACACCACCCACGACGACGAAACGACGACGAATTTACATATTTCTCAAAAGCTTTTGGGAATAGACTCACAGACAATGAAATTTGCGCACCAAGAAGAAAGCATCGGATTCAACTGATATTTTATGGACGTAATGCTACAGATGAATGATACACATGATGGTAAAAACAGAGCTGCCGAACAATTACAGAATGATCTGTGGCACGCAGTCCGGTCATTTTCAATAGAGCGTCGCATCGCCTCGTGCGGCGATACATGCTGCAATACGATCCGGCATGTAGGCGATCAGATGCCTGATGTCCTGCGGCAGACTGGCCCACACGTGTTGGACGGTGTGCTCTAAATCCCGAACAGTGAGACACGGCGCCTGCGGGGTTTCAACTGGTCCCACACATGCTTGATAGGGGACATGTCCGGGGGAGCGGGAAGGCCATAGAAGTGTCTGGAAATGACGTTGGTAGTCCTGGGCAACCGGAGCCGTGTGCGGGCGGGTATTATCCTGCTGGTAAAGCGCACCTGGAATCCAGGCCAGGAATAGGAGCCGTAGGTTCTCATCCACTTACCACTACCAGAGCTGATCGGCTATCGTAGGCAATGGCTCCCCAGACCATAACGCTTGTAGTTGGGGAGGTGTGGCACTATGTCAAAGTAAGAGCAGTAACTCGCGGATAAATAACAATCCTTTAATTATCTTCTATTTGTGAGCCCAAATAAAAAGCTCTCCTAACCTCACACAGACTGCTATTGAGAACCCTTAGATTCTTTCTTGAGATACTAGACATTATTCATAGAAATTCAGAAAAATGCAATTTGGTTTTTTATAATTAATTTGGTTTTTTATAATTAATTTATTTTCACACTATTTAGTGTCTTTAAATTATAAAAATAAGTATTGCACAGCACAAAATTCGTTTCTATGAAGTCTGATTTTAGATAAATATTTCTCAAAGGCTGTTGGAAATGCACTCACGGAAAATGGAATTTGCGCACCAAGAAGAACGCATCGGATTCAACTGATATTTTATGGACGTAATGCTACAGATGAACGATACAAATGATTGCAAAAACAGAGCTGCAGTACAATTACAGAGGGATCTGTGGCACGCCTCCAGTTATCTTCAATAGCGCGTTGCACCGCCTCGTGTGGCGATACATGCTGCAATACGGTCCGGCATGGAGACGAACAGACGCCTGATGTCCTGCGGCAGACTGGCCCGGATGCCGGTCAAAACATCGACACCGAAACACCGACAATCAAAACACCGACAAATCATAACACCGAAAGTTCAAAACACCGACAATCAAAACACCGACGAATTATAACAACGACAGTTCAAAACACCGACACTTCAAAACACCGACACTTCAAAACACCGACAATTATATGGACTCTAAGCCGGCGAGTAGAAGAACTTTATTCCGAGCGATTGAAAAATCACAATGGGTGGTATGGGGGATAACAAACCCCAACGAATGGGTGTGCTTCCCCCTAGCGGTGAACGATGCAACTTTATTCATTTCTATTCCGACCGACGGCAACATATTTTTATTCCGAGATATGGCAACATCTGAGTGGATGGGTGGGAATTGGAATGCATAGGAGTTGGATATGTTGATGCTTATGTGCTGCCCCTAGCGGTGAACAATAGAACTGCATAAATTTTTATTCCGAGCAATGGTAACATCTGAGTGGATGGGTGGGAAGGGGATGCATAGGCGTTGGATATGTGTATGTTCATGTCCCCTAGAGGTGAACGATAGAACTCTATTGATTTCTATTCCGACCGACGGCAACAGGTTTTTATTCCGAGCGGTGGCAACATCTGAGTGGATATGTGGGCAAGGGGATGCAAAGGTGTTGGATATGTGGATGTTTATGTGCTGCCCCAAGCGGTGGACAATGGAACTTTTTGAAGTCTATTCCGACCAATAGCAACATATTTTTATTCCGAACAAAGGTGGGAAGGGGAATGCATAGGTGTTGGATATGTCGATGATTATGTGCAGCCCCTAGCGGTGAACAATAGAACTGCATAATTTTTTATTCGGTCAGATGGCAACATATTTTAATTCCGAGCGATGGCAATATCGTCGTAGATGGGTAGGGGGATGTATAGGTGTTGGATATGTGGATGCGCATGTGCTGCACCTAGCGGTGAACGATGGAACTCTATTGATTTCTATGCCGACCGACGGCACCATTTTCTTATTCCGAGCAATAGCAACATCTGAGTAGACGGGCTGGAAGGGGGATGCATATGTGTTGGATATGTCGATTCTTATGTGCTGCCCCTAGCGGTCAACGATGGAACTGCATAATTTTTTATTCCGACCGATGGCAACATGTATTAATTCTGAGCGATGGCAACATCTGAATAGATGGGTGGAAAGAGGGATGTATAGGTGTTGGATATGTGGATGTTCATGTGCTGCACCTAGCGGTGAACGATGGAACTGTATGAATATCTATTTCCGAGCGACGGTAACATATTTTGATTGCGAGCGATGGCAACATCTCAGTGGATGGGTGGGAAAGGGGATGCATAGGTGTTGTATATGTGGATGTTCATGTGCTGCCACTAGCGGTGAACGATGGAACTTCATTGATTTCTATTCCGACCGACAGCAACCTATTTTTATTCCGTGCAATGGCAACATCTGAGTGGATGGGTGGGAAGGGGAAGGCATAGGTTTTGGATATGTGGATGCTTTTGTGCTGCCCCTAGCAGAGAACAATGAAACTTTATTGATTTCTATTCCGACCGATGACAACATACTTTTATTCCGAGCAATGGCAACATCTGAGTAGATGGGTCGGAAAGGGGATCTATAGGTATTGGATATGTCGATGCTTATGTGCCCTCCTTAGCGGTCAACGATGTTACTTCATACATTTTTATTCCAACCGATGGAGACATATTTTTATTCCGAGCAATGGCAACATCTGAGTAGAAGGATTGGAAGGGGAATGCATACGTGTTGGATATGTCGATGATTATGTGCAGCCCCTAGCGGTGAACATTAGAACTGCATAAATTTTTATTCCTAGGGAAGGTAACATATTTTTATTCGGAGCGATGGCTGCACTGTTGCCCTGCTGTTGTACGTTACCAGTCTGGACACTCTCCGTTCCGCCCGAGGAGTCACTAGTCGATGACGACCACACGTTGCACGTAGAGACCCAGTTTTTTGGCTGACAGTCCAGTCTTTAAACACTTTAACAACAGCTGCTCTGGAACACTTCACGAATGCGGCGGTTTCGGTGATACTCGCTCCATGGTTCCGAGCTCCTACTATCATCCCACGTTGAAAGTTCGTCCAATCGCATTTTTTACCCATTTCGTCACCAAAACATCACTTCTACTACTGTCCCAAGCACTAAGGTTTCCCTTTTTATATTAGCCTCTCCTCTGGCGGCAACAGCGTGCATCCATAGCTCATTTGCTTAAAACTGTCAGGTGGTCATAATAAAGTGGCCACTCAGTGTATGTAAATGAACTGGAGGTAATCAGGGGCAAATTCCTAGATTACATGCAAATGTAATTATGGCTGATCCTGTACTTTGGGATAGAATACTAGATTGTTTCCTGGCAGGTGACAGCAAACAATAAATTTATATTACAAATTATAACTATTACTTCTACAAATTAAATGACAATAAACGGACTTTCTTTATCAATATATGGATAATGGTACTTGCCATGGAAACATGATTTTTGTCACATAAAAAGAAATAGCTGGTTCCTAAGATTTTGAAACATTTGAGACACAATGCCCTTGAAAATTGTACAGTTTGTTCCATAAGCATCGTTAGGTTGGTATCATTCCCTTTTATAACACACCCATTTGTGCATCCACTCCAATGTTGCCATCTCTCGGAATAAAAATAATATAGTTCCATCGTTCAACAATAGGGCAGCACAGAAGCATCGACATATCCAACACCTATGCAACCCCCTTCCCACACATCCACTCAGATTTTGCCATCGGTCGGAACAAACATTAATGCAGTTCCATCGTTCACCGCCAGAGGCAGCACATAAGCATCGACATGTCCAACATCTATGCATCGCCCTTCCCACTCATCCACTCCGATGTTGCCATCGCTCGGAATAAAAATGTTGTCTTCGCTTGGAATAAAACTTCATAAAGTCCGACGTTCAACACTAGGAACAGCACATAGGCACCGTTTGGTTGTTGTCATCCCCTTCTACCACCCACACATTTGTGCATCCACTCCGATGTTGCCATTCTCGGAATAAAAATAATCAAGTTCCATCGTTCACCTCTACGGGCAGCACGTAAGAATCGACATGCCCAACACCTATGCATTCCCCTTCCTACCCATGCACTCAGATGTTGCCATCACTCGGAATAACAATTTATAAATTTTCGTTGTTCACCGCTAGGGACAGAGCATAAGCCTCGTTTGGTTGTTGTCATCGCCTTCTATCACCCACCTATTTGTGCATCCACTCCGATGTTGCCATCTCTTGGAATAAAAATGATAAATTTCCATCGCTCATCGCCAGGGCCAGCACATAGGAATCGACATATCCAACACTGCATCCCCCTTCCCAATCATTCACTCAGATGTTGCCTTTGCTCTCAATTAAAATATGTTTCCATCGGTCGGAATAAAAATTTATGCAGTTACATCGTTCACCCATAGGAGCAGCACATAAGCATCGTTTCGTTGTTGTTATCCCCTTCAATCGCCCAGCCATTTGTGCATCCACTCCCATGTTGACATCTCTCGTAATAAAAATAATAAAGTTCCATCGTTCACCGCTAGAGGCAACTTATAAGCATCGACATATCCAACACCTATGCATCTCCCTTCCCACTCATCCACTCCGATTTAGCCATCGCTCGGAATAAAAATATGTTGCCATCGGTCAGAATAAAAATGTATGAAGTTCCGTCGTTTACCGCTAGGGGTAACCACATCCATCGATTGGGTGTTGCCATCCCCTTTCCCACCCACTCTGTTGCTGCATCGCTCGGAATAAAGTTCTTCTACTCGCCGAACAATTATATTAATCCATATAATTGTCGGTGACAGGGTTGTCTCGGTTAGGATTTGTCGGTGCTCTGACTGTCGGTGTTTTGAACTGTCGGTGTTATGATTGTCGGTGTTTTGAACTGTCGGTGTTATGATTTGTCGATGTTTCGGCCTGTCGGCGTTTTAAACTGTCGGTGTTTTGAACTGTCGGTATTTTGATTTGTCGGTAATTTGATTGTCGGTGTTTTGTACTAGAACCGACTGGCCCACACGTGTTGGATGGCATGCTCCAAATCCCAAAAAGTGCGGTACAGCGGCTGCCGGGTTTTCAACTGGTACAACATATGCTCGATATGGGACATGTCCAGGTAGCGGGAGAGCCACGGAAGTGTCTGGAAATAACGTTGGCAGTCTTGTGCAACCGGACCCGTGTGCCGGCGGACATCATCCTGCTGGTATAACTCACCTGGAATCCTGGCCAGGAATAGGAGTACACGGGGTCGTACGAACTTATCCACATACCACTGGCCCGTCAATGATCCACTTACCACTATTACAGCTGATCGGCTATCGTTGGCAATGGCTTCCCAGAACGTAATACTTGCAGTGGAGGAGGTGTGTCGCTCAATAGCGAGGTTGAGGTTGTGCCGTTGACCTGGGTACTTCCACATCAGGACACGATGATCATCAGTCCCCAAAACGAAGCGGCGCTCATCGCTATACACCCCACGTCACCAGTTTGTGGCATTCCACGTCGCTCTGGCCTGGGACCACTGCACACGAAGCAACCGATGTTCCGGTGTTAATGGTAGAACACGTAAGGGGCGCTAGGATCGCGTATTCGCTTCCGTGAGGCGACTGGAAACGGATTGTGGGCACCAAAAATCCGGTATATCTGCTTGTATAGTGGTCTTTCTGGTCCGTCTGGAATCGATCCGCCGTATGGAAGTGCCATTACTGTTTCCATTCCTCCTTTACAGTTACATACTTATAAAGTTAATATCAAATTATTTCCATTTGACGTCTCTTGGGAGCAGTGGAAAACTGCTTCGAAAACAGTCGGACGGTATGGTCAGAACGATCCACGGGGTGGCTATACGGAGGGCCGACCACCCTGCGGTTTTCAGCCCGATGATCAGACCTCTCTCAAAGTCCGTGAGTTGTGTAAATCGAAATCTCTGGCGTCTACTCTAGCATTCCTTTCACTCTGTACTGTTGCTTGCGTCGGCCGGTGCTTTTCGCTTTCATGGGGCATCGACTACGCGCGGGTTCATAAGGTTGCCGGTTCGTGCTGTCAGCGCAACCAAAAGTTGTGCGGTCATGTGTACTCGCACCAAAGCGTGGATCATTGCATAACAGCACGCACTCTAGCTGTTTACGAAGTTTCGCGGTTGTAATATGTTTTCTTCTAGCTGATCACATTTCTTTGTCCGTGAGTGTAAGTTCAACTGAAAATCAATGTTGATATACAAATAGATGAAAGGGGATTTTAAATCAACATTTAGGAGGACTTTAAAGAAAATGTTTCCAATCATAATTCTGAGTTCCAGAGTCATATAATTTAATTTCAAACTGATTCCATTCCTCCTTCACAGTTACACAATTATATTATTAATTTCAAATTATTTCCATTTCGCCTATCCGTAATAATACGAATAGCTTTGTATATCGCCATATTTGAAATGAATGATGTTCCAACTTTCATTACGGTATTTTGAATTTCATAAGATCCTAGAAAGAAACTGTCAAATTCAAATAAGGAAAAGTGATCTTGTTCCAGCAACGAAGATAGTAAGTAAATGATTCTAAACAAGAAAAAAATTGACGAAAAAAAGAAATTAGCAGTGATTTAAATAAGTGGTGACAACCCGAAGAAGTGTGGAAAGAAATGGAGCAGATCCAACACTCATGCCTATACGTCATGAAGTAAGTCTCCCCATTCCGGAGAAAATAAGGGCCCTTATAAAATACGTAGCTTTCTTAAAAATAAAATATATATTTCCTCATATAATAATGCAGATATTGCGAAGAAACTTAAAAGGTAGCTTATGAGTTAGGGAGAAAATAAAATCCTTTAAATTTGACCGGTATGGGATAAATAGCGCTTCAAGTGCAAAAAAATAACAGACGTGTGCGTTAATTTACTTGTTATTGACAGCACAGAGGTTTCGGGAAACGTTATGTCCGATCAATATTTATTTATTACCTGTGATGCACAGGAGATACAATACTGCTGAAATCCAAGAAAATGGAGGTCTTTCACATTGGAGAGCTCCGTGTGTATATTTGACTTGCTTCCTCTGGCAGGGTAAAGGTAAAATGATCAGGCTGTGGGTAATCACTATGTCTCTTGCAAATAAGAAATGCCCTCTACTTGCAAAATTTTGTAATCGAAATTCGAGTAAAATTCCAATTGGGTGCTACGTCAGCATCGTCGCTAAAGTCATTCAGTCGAACATTAGGCAATGCATGCGTAATTTGACTGGGGTGTCCGCATTTCTGACCTGTACGCTCACGGGATACTACTGCTTTCGGGTTCTTGCTTTGGGGTTATATTAAAGACAGAGTTCATCGGGAAGGCATACGCTCGTTCTCAGATCTAAAGCGAGAATAAGACGTGAAGTTGACTGCGTTAACCACAACATGTTGCTAGAAGTCGTGTCACACGTCATCCCTTCTGATGGCCCGCATATTTTGTTCTGAAATATTTGTGCTGTCGATAAACAATAAATTCTTGCATGTGTTTGTTCCGTTCTTGCGTCTACAGCACTTCCCATAGAGGCGCAATTTTAAAATATTTTTTTCCGTTGAATCGTTTTCCGTACCCTCGATCACCAACCTATCAAGTTTCATAGCATTATTTTTGTTTTTCGCTTTTCTATACACACAATAATAGTAATACGCATTTTATAACCATACTAGACATCAAGAATTTATTTAGCTGGATATTTAAACAGCTTTTAAGGTATTATCATCAGTAATCCATACCTCACCGTTCGAATGCACAGTGTTCCTAAGAGGGGCCGGGAGCGTTTATTGAACACCGTGAGCAACTCAATGGGCTATAAACAGTCGCCCTGTCTCTAATTTAGAGCCACTGGTACAATGAAAAGGTAGAGCAAGTGCCGTAAGATAAACACAACATCTATACCTCACGGGATTCGTAACTTGACTGATCTCGGGTAAGACTACTGAGATTACGGGACGGCAATTTTTTGTAAGACTGTCTCTTTGCCAACAATCGTTTCGTTACTTAAACTGATATTTTCACAAGAAATCTTTGTTGATCATGAAATAAATACGGGATTACACCATATAACACAAAGTTTTGAAGATGGCAATCCGATTTTTGGTGTATATGTGACAAGGATGGTAAGTCAGATAATATCCAAAATCTGATTGTCATCTTCAAAATTTGTGTTATATGGTGTAATACCGTATTTCTTTCATGATTTATCTGCTCCTCCGGGCAACCACGGGATAGGATTCTTAACCTCTAGATTCTCTAAACATGAATGCCGGTTGCTTGGACTAGCGAATCCTGTGATGGTTATATTCAAATTAATCGGAAACTTGTAACTTGGTCGTTCTTGGTGGTGTAGTGGTTAGCATACCCGGGCTCTATCTGGGAGACGAGAGTTCGAGTCCCGCTCCAGGACGATGAATTTTTCAAGTTTTCGGATGTTATCTGACTTACCATCCTTGTCACATATACAGCAAAATCGGATTGTCAACTTCAATCTTTGTTTATGTAAGATGTGACTTCTCTGAACAACGTTTTCGGAAAAGAAGAATCATTATCGTGTAGTGGAAATTGTTATTTATCCATATATGTGAAAATCTAGTAGGGGATGACTTAGTTAAAGATATACATAATTTACAATAAGTGCAAAAATTAAAACGGCAAGCAATTTTGTGTTTGAGAGAATGATACTTGATGTCGGTGAGCGGCGCCACAGAAGAGAGGTATAATCTAAAGGATATCCAAACTGTCTTTTCCAGAAAAGATAGATAGATCAAGATAGATGGATGTTTCAATCAAAGCCACTTTGTTTTATTTTCGGGATCAACCAATGCTGTAAAGGTAACGGATGTATTGCCATCTTTCGACACAAAATGTGAATGTAAACTCTGGTGTTGAATCTGAATCTTCCCTATTGCTCAAAAGGGTTTCAAGAAAAAAAAAAAGGAAGAAAAACACTGGGAATGCTGTATATGAAGCTGAATCATGGAAAACCTCCGCAACATATTTTGATTTTCATTTTTCTTGTGGGAATTCGTGTTGAACTGGATTTGGTGTTTGGACTGGCGACGGGTGTTCAGCGTGCAAACAATTCAGAGTTTGAGCTTCACTGCAATTCTTCCCCGACCCGATACCCGTGGGGTGGTCAACACAACTGATTATGTAAAAAGGCGTTTTCTTTGGGAACTTAATCCTGGAAAATTTTCGAAGTATATTTTGAGTTTCATTCTTCTTCTGGGAATTTATGTTGAAATGGATTTGCTGTTCGGACTGGGCAGTAGTGTTCACCGTGCAGACAATCCAGAGTTTAAACTTCACTGCAGTTAATGCTAATCCTAGAGTTCTCCCGGCCACCTGGCGCAGTATGGCGGTCAACACAATTGATTATATAATATGATTGATTGTGATACCTTTTAATCGCAAAATGGCAAACCTAAACAAACTCGGTCGCAAGTAGCACTTTCATAAGTGCAGACAAATTTTCAAATGGTCCCTCAGGAAAGGGTGTTTTTAAAATTTTAAAATTCTAATCAGAGCTGATTCAGAGAATTCCTGTATGCTTAGATTATTTCAAAAGCAAAATTGCCATTTCTGTAGCTTTCTTACTCTGATCATATTTTCTTCTTTTTCAATTCATTAAAATTCCGTGCTTCTACCCCCAAAGTTCCTTAAATTCTTAATATATTTTTGATTATTACAGCGACTCATCTTTCTGTTTCTTCATCTTTATAAAGGCATGCTATTCCCGTTGCGAGAGCAACTACGCATGCGCGCTATCGATTTACATTCGGCAGTATGGAAGATCGGTAAAAGAAAGAGTGACCACAACTGAAGAGGAAATAAGGTGTGGCGAAACTGGTTTTCAATTCGTGAACAATATCCAAAGTTCTGTAAATTGTGGGGCATGCACTAGTTTAAGAATTTCCTGCGTTTCGGTATATCTTCTGTCTCAGTTTTTTT
The DNA here is from genome assembly GCA_039090855.1 of Macrothele yani. Taxonomy (NCBI): domain Eukaryota; kingdom Metazoa; phylum Arthropoda; class Arachnida; order Araneae; family Macrothelidae; genus Macrothele; species Macrothele yani. The sequence goes on along the minus strand of CM077031.1, from coordinate 60,740,606 downwards.
CCAATGCATCCCACGATATTTCATAAATGATTATAACTGCCATTTGTTATTTGCTGGTGCATTAAGAAAACGATTAGCGTTGAACCTGAAGGAAACCACTCCACACATTATTAATTTCCGTAGAGTTTGTTAAAAAATGATGTACAGCAATTTAGATGTATCTAAACTGAGATTGGAAATTCCAATGTGAGTTACAAAATTTATGAGTGAGTATGAGTTAAAAAAAAGCAAACCTAACCTGACAAAGGAATGCACGTTGCAGAAGATATTCTTCACCGAAATTATTCCATGTTCCTTCAGTTTCTCTCCGTACAAATGGGATGCAGTGTGACGGGAAATTTCTACAAACACTGAGAGTGTGCCTCCTAAATAAGAAGCCAAAGAAAAGGATACTTCTCGCTGATAGTTTTATCATCCATTTCTTCCTGAGGAAGAGAGAAACAAACCTTTGTGTCCCAAACCATTTGGCTGTCCGGTTATTCTCCCACCTATAGTGAATGTTCTCTCTCGCTCGTAAGGCAGGCTAACAAAGATGAAAAAGACGTCATCAAAACACGAATATTTGAAATTTCATGAATGTCTTGGAAACAGAGACCTTTATCTTTTTTTTAATGAACGTGCGAAAATTAGAAGAATTGTGCAAGTTTCAGCTCGAAAAGAGTGGTTAGACTGAAAATATGATATACAGTGGAATCACAAACCCAGTATCATGCACTCCACAGTGAGGTCAGCTTCGCCGGCCGTGAATGAAAAATCTCATGTAAAATGTGAGCTGCTGGAAAGTTTTTTCCTCTGAAACATCATGAGCTTGGGTAAATGATTAAAAGTAAAACTAGTGTTTGCAGTCTCGTGGATTTCCAATTGTACCATGTTGGCAAATTGACCCTCAGATTTACACAATTTCTTTTCATTATGCGTCATAATGAATGTCTTTCCTTACGTTCTGTTGAAACAGTGAAAAGTTTTTGAAGTCCTCACTGCAGAAAAGCCTTATCCTGTTGACATTTGTCGAAGATTGAAAGCATTTGGTCGGCATTCTGGTGTTGATGTCAGTACTGTGAGAAGATGGCTAAGGTAATTAAAGATTATGATGTGGGGAAAACAAATTTTACTTACAAACTTAGGTCAAAAAGAGCTGTGATTGCAATCTGTTTCATCATGAGTGTGTTCAAGGAATGATCAGATGAACCAATTACGTAAACAAAAAATGTTTTTTTCCTGTAAATTATGCATCCTAAATAAAGGCTGGACACATTATCGGTGCTCTGGAATTTAAAAATAGTTTGATACGTGTTTACAACGCTCGTTGTATAAACACTGAATGAATGCGAATTTCACGAATCTCATGAAACATTTCTGAAAACAAAGGTGAGAATTCTTAGAACAGATTAAAAAGAGATGGATCATGAACAGATATTGACAGAAATTAAAATTCCTTAAAATGAAATATTACCTATGATTTCGCACTGTGAAACTTTGTATTTCTAAGAAATAACTTTAAATTCATTTTTTAAAGCTTAATGGCTGCCGAAGATATTTTGGCGATACCTGCACGATAAGGAAATAGATTAAAAATATATTGATATTAATTGATTTAACCGTGGTTTGTTCACGAACAGCAAATGTACCACCCATTTTAAGACCTGTCGCTTTCAACGGAAATTTACAGTTTTAAATTCTATCAAGAAAGCTTTTGCTATATTGTTTTCCTACATGGAATTATCTGCCCAATGCACGTTATAATTCCAAGCTAATTAAATATTGGAAATATATAAAAAACAAAATAATTTTAAAGGATGAACCCAGGAGTAATTCAATAAATGAAAGTGAGCTCACTGTTTATCAAATCAAAGGTTAGAAACGGAACAAAAAGTTTAAGAAAACCCCAGGGTAAAATTTGGTAATGAAGGAATCATCATGACACTTCATTACATCCACTTTTCCTTACTGCCCCTGGGCGGAGTAATTGAACAAAATCACCCAAGAATGTTTTTCGTGATATACCCTGAAAACTTCAAAAGGTCGGGAATCAGTCAAATTACTAGAAGAGCTTCAAAATGTACAATATAAAGCATGACCTTTAATCAATCCTATCTGGGCTCATACATATTTTAAGGTAACTTACTCTGACTCCGGCAATGTCATTGTCGTATATGTTTACGTGTTTAACTGTTTATAACGAAACTTTTCACGTTATAGTACACCGAAAATTCTGCAGCTCTGTATCATAAGTTATTAATGATTGCACGAAGTATGAAGTGCACATATACGCATCCGATTCCCAGAAGAACACACACGAAAACTATTAGGTGTGCAACTCAATTCTCGGCCACATGCAGGACACGTTGACGGCAAATTATAGCAAATCTAATACCTACCTAATCAAGGAAATAATCCCCGTCGTGTTGGAGACATTTCAGCCATCGGTCAGGAAGATGCCGAATGTCACTGCGGAAAAAAGACTGCTGTTTCGAGTTGATTAAGTCATCAATACTTGCGTGGACCTCCTCGACAGAAGTGAAGTGCGTATCACTCAGGTGATGTTGCAGGGAGGGAAATAGGTGATAATCCGAAGGGGCGAAGTCTGGATAATGCGCCAGGTGGGCCAAAATCTCCCGTCCCAGGTCGGTGAACGTGTTTAAAGTCGTTTTCGCGGTGTGAGGACGCGCGTTATCCTGAAGCAACAGGACCGACCTTCTGCCCTTGCCGGTGTATGGTCTTTTTGCCTCCATTGCATCACTCACACGAATGAGTTGTTGGCAATAACGTTCAGCATTGACCGTTTCACAAGGTTTGAGCAACTTATAGTGTACGACACCACGCTGATCCCACCATATGCATAGCAGCAACTTCCTGGCATGGATATTCGGTTTGGCGGTTCTTGTGGGAGGCTGAACTGTATAAATCCACGATTTGAGCCGCTTAGGATTGTCATAGAGGATCCACTTCTTATCGCAGGTCTACAAATTGTGGAGGAAATCCTTCTTCTTGAATCTGGAGAGCAAGGACACAGCAACATCGTAGCGCCTAGTCTTGTTCAGAGCGGTGAGTTGGTGCGGCACCCAAAATCCTTGTGAATCCGTCCAAACTGGTACAGGCGCTTTGCAATGGCTTGCCGTGTTACTCCGAGATCCTGGGCGAGCTCTGACTGTGTACGACAGGTATCCGCGTCCAACAATTGTTCCTTTTCCTCATCATCAACTTTCTGTGGCTGTCCCGGACGTTCTGCATCACGGAGATCGATATTTCCCAGCTTAAACCGCTGGAACCACTTCTTACACGTACTGTAATACACAACAGCCTCACCCAATGCAGCACAGATCATTTGCTCGGCTTCCGCGGCACTTGTGTTCAGCTGAAACGCAAACAAGAGGCAGTGTCTCAAATGTTGCTTCTCGAACGACATTGCTTTCACCGTCAACTTTCGTCCCTTCTGTCACTACAGCTGTGAGCGGTTACGGTTGCCTGGAAAGCTGTTGGATGGCGCTGCAATCAGCCATTATCGCAACACAGTTATTTGCATTTGCTGACGTTCTATGATCGCTTACGGTTAGGGGCCCAGAATTAAATTGCACACCAAATAATAACCTAGTTTGACCTAACGACTCATCATGTAACTTCAAAACAATTGCAAATAAATTTTGTTAAATAATAATTACATGATTCATAATGTAACTTCAAAACGGTTGCAATTAATTTTGTTAATGATGGAATATATCGATAAGAGTATCATTTCTAAAAACCACACTTGCAAGTTACATAGTTTACTGCACGCAAGTATTTAAAAGTAGTCTGTCAGGCCATGCGAAAGAACTTAAATTGGAGGGCATGCAACCATTTCTGCCTAATGTCACGTGATTAGCCCGCTCACCTGTTGGGACCACGACGGATCAGTGGCAGCCATTACCAGTGCGTGGTCTGTTACTATATATGGTCAAAGTCTTGCACTTATGACTTTCATCAACAAAACAAATTTACAGCACCTGGCTGAAAGATCAATGGGTTGGATTCCAAATAAATTCAGCCATCTCGGGCCAACATCTGCTGAAAGATAATTTAATTGCAATGAAATTTAAAGATGCGCACCCAACCCGAGCCAGTTACCATTGTTTCACATTAACATGAATTTCACACTAATTTTTGAATACCTAATATTTTACGCAAAAGAAGCTTTCTTCTATTAATTAGGAAGTTTTTCTTCAGCATGATTATTAAGCTTGCACTTATGACTTAGGCAAATTTAGAGCACCTGGTTGAAAGGTGAGTAAGTCAGATTAAAAAAAGGTTTTCAGCCTTCTTGTGCCAACAACTTCTTAAATACATATTAAATTGTATTAAAACTAAAATATGAGCACACATCCTGAGGCCGCCATAGTGGCGCAGTGTTCTAAGCGCTGTCTCGAATTCCGTTTCATGCATGGATGTGAGTGTTTGTCTATCGGCACTGGCTGTCTCTGGGTTACTTGATCACCTGGTCGACTGCACCCAATATTAGCTCTGTACATTACTGATGTAAAATTACAATACTGTGTATGTCTGACTGCATATCCTATACTATTATATCTGTCTGTATATACCGTCAATGTATCTGTTCCCCAGGACAACTAAATAATCTAACTTAAATTAAACCCTCAATAAAATAAAAAACATATCTCCAGCAAGTTATCACTGTTGCGCAATACAATATTAGAACTAAAGAAGACTCACAGATTTTTTTTAAACAAGAGACTACAGTCTTCTGATGATTATACAGAAATTAAGAAAATACAACGTTTGTAACAAATATTTCACTTTTTTCAAGTCGACTAAGGTTTCTCTCCGCTCTGGCCTAGCTTCATCAGGGCGATTAATGACACGTACATATTCAAACTGTGCATGATGTAATAAATGGTGATTACAGTCACGGATTTGGGTTAGTCGTTGCCCCGTGCTTGGTAGAAATGGTGTGAATGCCATGTCATTAACAAGTTGCAAAGAATTCTGCTATATACATGAAACGTTTCTGAAATATCAAGTTTGGTGGATGAATGTGGCTTGTCCATTAGTTTTGCTTCCTCAAAGAGAAATTCATTGTCCTTTTCGTAACAGTGTTTAAACATCGATGGCGTCTTTAGGTCACAGTTCCGAATATAGGTATTTTGCTCCTTCAATCAAAACGCAAGGCTCTACGGGTCTGTCCAATACCAAGCGCCTCATTAATTCCTGAAACCGAAGCCTATCTCCACATTAACTGCTGTGATTACGCCCATTACGGGAGAATTTGGCCATTATTCCATTTTCCAATGAGGTTGCCTTCAAAAGTTTAAAAATTCACAAAACCTTTAATTATAAAGTGATTCTTAAACCCATAAAAATAGACCTTTTAGGATCAAATGACTATATTGAAAATAAAAAGACATTAGGAATTTATTAAATTCTAAGTGAATGTGGCCCATCGTATAAAGACAGACCCGTAGAACCTTGCGTTTCCGATTGAAGGAGCACAAGAACTATGATCGGAACTGTGATTTAAAGTAGTCATTGCTGGCTAAATATCGTAAGGAAAAGACCATAAATTTATTTTTGAAGAAGCAAAACTAATCGACAAGCCAGATTAACCAAACAGAAAACGTGGAAAGAGTGATGACTTCTGTTTTGTGTTTCTGATCCACGTCGAGTGTATGAATTAAAGCCAGATTCAACCACCAAACTTAAAGCTTTGGAAGCTTTCCGTATATAGCAGAATTCTTTGCAACTTGTTAATGACATGGGTTTTCACACAATTTCTATCAAGCGCGTGGAAGCAACTAACCAAAACCCGTGACCGTAAACACCATTTGTAACGTTATGCACAATTTGAATATTTACGAGCGATTCATCCTGATGAATCTAAGTCAGAGCTCAAGAAAACCTTGGTCGACTTGAAAAAAAATTCGTGGCAAGCGTTTTATTTTCTGAATACATTAAATATTTCCTGAATAGATTGCACTGATAACGAGCATGCTGTGCTCGAAACATTATAAATTTCAGAACTAAAATATTAATCCGCAATATATCATACCAGGGATTAAAATATAATTGTATGTTGCCATTACATCATACTTTTACTGAGACAGCAAAAATCTGGCTTTTTTTTTCTCATGAGTTTTTGTCTTCGGACACCTTAACACCGAATAGCGCAAACATTGTAACCACTTTATGAAAATTACCTTTGGTCTCCACGTGTCGCTAAAACAGCTCTTCCCCGGGAGAAAAATGGGCAATACAGCATTTCTACAGGTTATTTGTTTATCTGTCTGCCGCATTTCTAAAGTATTTCTTGTTTTATCTGTTTCCAGCATATTACTAGCAGAGCCTTTAACTCTTGTATGGTAGAGACGCTGCAGATCGGATTTGCTGTTCCAACGCATACCACAGGATGTCCGATTGGACCTATGTCATGAAGTCCTTCTCATGTTCTCAGAACCATTTAGAAAAATTATGGGCAGTGTAGCACGGCATACTTTCATTCTAAACGAAGGAACTACTAGAGTGTAATACCGTTCATTGAAAAGACTTTTCTGGTCTTCAATGATGCTTAGATCGGTGGTAGATATCTTAGTTTCTTGCATATGAATGATTGAAACAAGGGTTTCTCAGTAGAACTCTGCTCAAAGCGTTCCACGTCCGCCTCCGGCATATTTCCGTTCCATGGTGCATCCTGGTCCCAGCTGTTCCTCATGAAAACGAAGCACACATGCCCGGCCATCAACATGGTGCAACACGTATATCGAGAATCATTGGACCAGATAGCTCTCTTTCAATCATTAAAGGTCCAGTTTTTATGCTTGCTTGGTCATTGTAGGCACTTCCGACGATGAAGCGAGGTTAGCAAGGGCATTCGGAGCAACCTGCATCTACGCAGCCTCATTTCCAGCAAGGTGCCATGTTGCGACACTTTACTCTCTTCGCCAGAATTCAAATCACCGGCACGTTACCCTACCGCCCTGGGTAGCCTTCACTTATTTCTAACCACCCCCAGAAACGTCGCCATCTCGGAAATGCCTTTCCTCACTTACCAAACAGAGCTAAGTATCAGGTGTTGTATACATACAGTTTCATGACTTCACAGGCCACATCATTTTTTTGTAGTTTCGTCAACCTGCATGAAGAAGCACTGAATATAATGTTTTTAGTCTTTGGTGTATTTTAGTAGTTATATTATACAGCAACCAAAAGTTTAAAAAACCAGTTCTCATTTTTCAGAAAATAAAAAGCTGTGCAATGTCAGAGAGCAGCAGTACTGACAGTTAATATCATGAAACGGGAAGGAATGACTCCAAGGGAAAATGGAATTACCCTCGACAATTTACAGGCAGCCAGTGAAGATATAGGAACAGCGTTTGCAGCAAGTGTTTTTTTAATTGAAAGTTTAACGACCACCGTGAGCAACTCAATGGGATATAAGCAGTAGCTCCGCAAGTGTTCACGAAATGCCTTACCGAAGGGAAAATTACTGTTGACCGAAACAATGCTCCAACCATTCTGCTAGATGAATAAAGGTGACCTTAAATACCTCAGAAACTACAAACACACCAGCCTACTATCAGATTTTTACAAACTTTTCAGTAAACTAATGGCACATTGCTTGTAGAAAACAATGGACTTAGCTCATTCAATAGAGCAAGCTGGTTTGAACAGCGGATACAGCACTCTAGATAATATCTAATCGAGAGAACGAATTGATAGAACAAATTAACTTTAACTCCCGCCATTTGTGGTTTTCATTGATCATGAAAAGTCTTTTTTGCTAACGTGAAAGCTTCAGCAGCTTAATGCCTTTGAAATTCTGCGGCCCTGAAGATAAATGCATCTATGTTATTAATAAGGTCTATGAATATGTGGTTACAAAGGATAAACTGTTCGAGGACACGGAACTTATACAAATTGGAAACAGAGTTAGGAAAGGCGACACCATATCTTCCAAAACCCTCCAATGCCCCACTGCAGAATATCCTTCAATAACTGAACAGGGGAAGAGGCAAGGGAATAAAAATAAACTGTTTGAGGACACGGAACATACACAAATTGGAAACAGAGTTAGGAAAGGCGACACCATATCTTCCAAACACTCCAATGCCACACTGCAGAATATCCTTCAATACCTGAACCGGGGAAGTGATAAGGGAATAAAAATAAACTGTTTGAGGACACGGAACATATACAAATTGGAAACAGAGTTAGGAAAGGCGACACCATATCTTCCAAACACTCCAATGCCACACTGCAGAATAGCTTTCAATAACTGAACAGGTGGAGAGAGGCAAGGGAATAAAAATATTTTCCAAACTATCCAATGCAACATTTCAACAGAATGACCATCAATCAGTGAACCGGTGGAGAGAGAAAATATGATAAAGATATCTCCTAAACCCTCCAATGCAACATTTCAACAGAATGCCTTTCAATCAATGAGCAGGGAAAGATACAATGGTATAAAGATATATTAAAACTTCTCCTAAGGGGAAGAGACAAGGGTGTAAAGATATATTACAAACTCTCTGGAACATTGCAAAATGAACTCCAATCAACGAAGCGGAGGAGAGGGACAAGGGGATAAAGATATCTTTCATACTCCCCAATGTTCCATTACAGAATGTCCTTCAATCATTGAATCAGGGAAGAGAAACAAAGAGATAAAGTTTTCTTCCAAACTTTCCAATGCCACACTGCATAATATCCTTCAATCATTCAACCGGGGTAGAGACAAGAGGATAACATTTATTAGGGATTGTTTAACAAGAATTTTTTTTGCTTACGCCATATTCACTTTTCGATGTTCTTCTTCAAAGATCCAGAGTACAATCCAGGAACTTGCTGTCATGATTAAAGAAGTGTGTATAAAAATGAATTTACAGAAAGAAAAGTTGATGGACAATGATATTAGAAGAACTAAAGTTTAAACATGAAATCTGATTCAAGTGCAAACTGAGAAAATCCGATCATTTTGGTTTGAGCTGCTTTTATAGTCTTTAGAATTTACAGCGGAAAAACAAGAAGTATAATAAAAGTACCGACATAAAAAAAAAAAAAAAAACGAGCCCCCCACTTAACTTTCGAACCTTTTGTTGCATGCAAACAAGTAAGGTACCATTGGAAAGCACTTGAAGTGAACTATTATGTGATGTGAAGAAACATGCTAATTAAGCTAATTAACATGCTAATTAGCTATCTATCTCAGACTTTTTCCATAAAAGAGGTATGTTATTTTATGCGCATTCTATTCAGCATATAATAAAACCCTTAAATTCCAAATTTCATACGAAACGACCAATAAATACGTGTACAGTGAGCTACGGAAAAAAGATGCCGCTAGTGTTAAACTACAAAAAGAATTTTTGACTTGTATAATTTAATCGAGAACAGATACCGTGATTCGGTGCTGCAACAGTAAAACACAAATATACCCAGATAATATGAGTCCCTATACAAGATCAGAACGGGTATATTTAGGGAATTATAAATTATGAAATATAATCGTGAAAAAAAAATGAATTTTGACCATATCTGGTTAGTAGTCCATTGAATGCGAAATATCATTAAATGCTTAAATTCAAATTTTCAGCTTGTTAGCATAAAACCTTGCTGAGATATAAGCGAAAACTCAAACATACATCGATTAAGGAGCCGTTCATAAAAAACATATTTTCCTTTACTTACTGTAGAACGGTTTACCCCGCAGTGCTAAGAAACACTTAGGAGAAAGTATTTCTACGTGAAGTTGGTTGAATGAAGCAGTAATGATGTTATACCCTTAAATTCAGAATAGCAGATTTTTATGATGAACATCATAAGTTAATAGTTTTGCACATAAATAACTTAACTAACGACATTGTTCGCGCAATTACATATTTAAACTTTTTCTAATGCTCACATAGCTGACTCTTGCGTATTGTTTAATCCAAAAACGCAAAAAAACAGTACGTTTCACAAAACGAAAGCTTCGTATGTGTCTTCTGTGTATTTGTTACATAAATACCTTTACAGTTTCGTTATAATATGAAATTGTGGTCATGAAAATGAAAATTCCAAATTGTTCCCTGCGCAAATGAATCCGTGTGCCTGTTTATTTTCTTATTGCAGATTTTATGTTGTCTCCATTCAGTCTCAAATTACGGTATAATACGAATGTAATTGCATATAGTTTCGATTCATTGATATATTCCACTGTAGTTATACTGCTTAAACTGTCTGTAATATATTTAGTTGCAATACAGAAGCCGAATGAATCTACGTGTGTAACCTGTATCTGCACGCAAATTTCCTCTTCGGCATTCGTCGTTTTCAACTACCGTTTAAGAAAATAACCGTAACCAGTAGGATTTGGAGCATTAAGCTTACTTAGCGTAGTTTAATACCGTTCTAATTGAATTTTTCTTTTTGTTTTTTTTTCATTTCTTCTACAAATATAAATAAAATAATAACTGGTTATACTCCACGATAAGAAAAAATAGTTATATTCTGAGAATTTCGTAGTATAAGAAAAAAGGTCAAGATGGAAAAACATAAATGGTTTTAATTTTTTTTTACTTTATGATGTTCCGTAATGATTAAATAATTCACTGTGTACTTTATATTTCGCAGTTAAATGCTGAAATCTTTATTATATAGGCAAATTCGAATTTATAATTATTATTTTACTTTTCCAATACATTACAAACACGAAGTCGAACATGATATTGGTATATGTTTTAGTTTGAAAATTTATAATTTTCAGTTTTATTTATTTTTCACATTCCCAAATACGTTTTTCTTACAATCACTAATATTTACCCTTGCTCCAAAGTTGCGACACGCACTATCTAGGGCATTTAAGTTAAATAACATTTTTTTCTGAACATGTTAGATGCAAAAAGTGGTTATCTTTAGGTAAGAAATCATTTTGCACCATCAGTTCAATACTTCGAAGTGTTCTCATTTTTGTCCCAAAAGTGTGCCATAAATACTAGCATCTCCTTAGGGAATTGACATTTAAAAGTAATAAAACTTAGTTTTAACACCCTGTTGGTGGAAAAAAATATATTAATCCAATTGCTATAAATAAACAAAGACATCGCTCTTTCCACTTTTTAACAACACCCAGCAACCGAAAAATTTTTATTTGGCCACTGCTCGGGAAACGAATCCCAGATCTCTCGATATCCAGCCGAGAGATTTGGGATTCCTTTCCGAAGCAGTGTCCAAATAACACTTTTTCGCTTGCTGTGTTTTGAAAAAACGTAGAAAGAGCGATGTCTTTGCTTATTTGGAGGATATTCACCAATTGCTATAGATTTTTCATGCATGGCCTTCGAAAAATGTAACATTTACAGTTAGAAAACTATTGCGTGGCAAAAAGGTTTTTTTACTGTTAAAAAGGATTTTTGATTTGATTAAGCGAACTTTAAGGTCAGTTCCATATACTAGAAACAATTCAGGGTTTTAAAGTTTTTTAATCCGTTTTGAAGGAATAAAAAAAAATTGTGCTCCAAAATAATGTATAAAAACCAGAGTTTTCAGAATATCTAAAGGAATGAATCAGTTTGAAATTCTGAAATTCTAGTGTATAGAAACATGTACAGTCGTAGAATTAGCAAAACCACAATTAACTTTATTAACAGTACATTACAACCTAGTTTACAGATTGGTAATCATTATATACTAAGCGATGTAATGCCGGTTCACACATCTTCAGACAAAACATTTTATTGCGGCACAGTACTAAGGTCGTTCTCTCAACTAGACTATATTTCACAATAAATACAAAACTGTAAAGGAACTGTATTATAAAGAACTAATAAAACATACATACCCTTAAAGCTCTTGTAGGCTGGAAATCTCGAGGAATTTCACGAATCCGTTTGGAGCGTAGTTCTTCATTCCCGGGAAATTTAAACACTGGCGCTCTAGGACCTGTGTCGTAATTGCTACGGCAATTTAGTACACAGCAATGTGAAGGCATATTAGAACTAAAAAAGATTATTTTAACACCGTGAAATAAAGGACAAAGAGTTGAATGATATGAATCAGTCAGCTGCAAGAACAATGAACAACCTCAGGGAGGAACGGTACAAACTGATCTCACAGGATCACAGACGCTAACTTTGGTTACCGCCGTTCGTCAAATTTAACAGGTCTTCCTGTAGTGACGTCAGACGTAGGAGAGCAGGGGGAGTTTTAGCCCTGTTTCAGGGGGCGTTCTCCGTGAGCGACAAAATGGGAAAAAGTTCATACCTTCAAACAAAGAAAATTATATTGTTTTAAATTGACACGTGGAATTATTATATGACAGGTGCAATTTTAAATTAAAAGACATAGCTGTTCCCATTATTTCGTATGTTAAGCACCATAACTATGAAAGGAAAGTGCGTTTTTGAGGTGGAAATTAGCAAATAATTTGGAACAGATCGCACGCTTTCGTAACACTTTGCTAAAGCTATTTCCCAAAAGAATAACGGCTGCGGAATAAATCTCGATCCTGTGCCTTGACCTTTGACCCCATTTCGATGATATTAAACAGAACTGGTTTAGTATACTTCCGGAACAACATACCAAAGTTTTATTTTAATAGAAGCATTTTTATTCAAGGTATAAGGAAAATGGCTGTGGAATATATCTCGTTCCTGTGGCCTGACCTTTCACACAATTTCGATTATATTAAAGAGAATTGGTTCAGTATACCTCCAAGACAACATACTAAAGTTTTGTTGCAATGGAAGCATTTTTAGCCAAGTTATGATGATAATGGCTGTGGAATAAATCTGGCTCCTGTGTCCTGCCCTTTAACCCCATTTCGATAATATGCAACAGAATAGGTTCAGTATACCTAAGAAACAATATGATGACGTTTTGTCGGAATCAAAGCATTTTTACGTAAGTTATGACGCATGAGGGCAATGGAATATATCCCGCTCTTATGTTCTGACCTTTGCCCCATTTCGACCGTTTTCTACAGAGTTCGTCCTCAGGTTTTTCCCTACCACATACTAAAATTTCATTGAAATCGAATCATTTTTACTCGAGTAATCGTGTGGTCAGTCACACAGACGGACAAAGCTGGAGCATATACGCTTCTTCAACTTACGGTTGGAAATCGTAAAAAATCGGATTTCGTAGTTCTGCTCAATTTTCTATTATGAGAAAACGTTTCAGTGATACGCGAATGCTCAGTGCCTCGAGATAATGTAAGGATCGGAACCTAGAAAACTCAAAACAAATTTAACTTGCACAGATCCCGGTTTTCCGATATTAGAAAAATGCATACTGTTTATTCTAATATTAATTCAAGTTATTAGTACGAATAAATGAAGCTGTTATAAAAGAAATTGCAAGGGTAAATGAACTCCGTCCTTGGATGGCCCAAGTTACCGTACAAATCACTGTCAGGGCCTTTGGTCTGTACTCTGCATTCAATTTGTCTGAGGTTCGGGTAAGACGCCAACTTTCCAGCATTATCACTGTCCTTGCAGGGAAAGAAACATTCCAGGTATTTTTCCCAGATGTAGCTATATGGATGCCCCCTCTAACTTTATTTGCAAATATCTTCGCTATTAATCATTCGATTTGGATGATATTTAGAATTTCAGATTTTTTCCGTTCGCTAAATTTAATGTGCATAAAATAACATACCCCTTATATGGGAAAATGTGGAGTTAGCGAGCTAATTAACATGTTAATTAGCTTAATTAGCATTTTTCTTCGCATCACGAGATAGTTCCCTTCGAGTGCTTTCCAACGGTACCTTACTTGTATATCTGCGGCAAATGGTTCCAAAGTTAAGGGGGTGGCTCGTTTTTATTTTTGATGTCTGTACATAGTGGAGATTTACAGCCCAGTTAAGCATATCATCGCAACTTATCAACGTTCTTAGAGCTGGCGCCTCTACCTGCCCTAAGATGAGACCCGAGGAAAGGTCGAGACACAGAGGCACATCTTATGATCAGAATATAAACACGTGACAGATATTACGTCCCAGGAACAGCGATTACTTTATATGTTTCCAAATACTAAAGATACCCAACAATACTAAGAATAAATCAAGGGCACCCATTGCTTTTTATGGACAGTCCATGAATCTGTTCACTTCGGCTGTGAACTTTCCCTTGTTCTGCACTTCTGTTTTTATCTTATTATTTTTCTTTTTGCTGAAACTAGAAGAGAACACAGCATTTCGAAATTCACAGAGAAGTATTTATAACTGTAATTTTCCAAAACTAAGTGCATCATCTATTTTTATTCTGCCCATTTATAAAGAAAGAAATTGTTTTCCCACTGATTCTTCCACTGCAAACATACAGTATATCAACTGTTAATCCTCTGTCAAGTAGAGTAGGTCAGAAGGGAAAGTATAGCCAATCCCATTTCATTAATAACCTGGCAATGTGTTTTAATACAGACCAAAGAATGTATTTTAATTGTGCTAGGTTTGGGATTTGTAAATAATTGTGATGGTCAGAACTTTTCTAGGAAAATTTTATATAATAATAAATAGTTGTAAAGTTCGTTGGCTATTTCTTGGAGAATAATATGTTTTTTCTAGTTCGTTATTTTCAGAACAATCAGACAAAGTTCATGTTGAAGGTATCCACAGGGTTGTTTTTGAGCTGGTGGTGTATTCCCGAAGTACGTTGGGGATGCAAGATTTCCTAACAAGAGAAAGTAAATGTATCTTTGGTGACAGGTAATCTATTTTTTGCATACCAATATAACAATGATACTGAAATTATTGAATGAATGTTTCATCACTAAGTACGCAGGTCCCAATTTAAAGAAGGAGCAACGAATAACGCAAAAATAAACATCCTAAAATTGATCGGACGAAAATCTTCACATACGCGTTTCCAGCTAACAGGTATAGAAACTTGCACTTGTTAATTGACAGTTGTCCAAGTTGAAGCAAATTTGCACCATTTTGGTTTGACAGACGGTCTGACACTTTAAAAACAAAAGTAAAATGGTAGTTGGTACTTTTCCAATTTTTTACTGCAAATGGATTTTACAGAGGTTAAAATGAAAAAAATAAATCCTTAAAAGTCCACGAATTTTACAAGTGCTACGCTTGCCGTTCAGAAATGCGCATTAAAGGACAATGTATTTTATTTTCAAAATTTGTGGGACCCAACGTTATAATCCTAACAAAGGGTGAACAGTTTATATCGGTTATGTTTCTGCTAAAACACAATAGAAAATGTTTATAACAAGCTAATTTTTAGCGGGATCTGGAATTTAACGAGCTAAAAAGGAACTCTTTTTTCGTTTAATGTTAATTCATAGCTAACTTCAACGTTTTTAACAAACGAAATTAGTAAAGTCTCCAGATTTAAAGAGGAAGAGAAGAGCTAGGATGATCTGTTTAACAAAGTAACATATTTAATGACAATACATATTAAAGGAGACACTGAAAACCTATTCCTTATTGTTCTGAAATAAAAGAATAGACATGGCGACATACAATACGAAATAGCAACTGCACAGAGCAATCGATATGTGTTAGTGGGAGAATATTAATAAATGAAGCAACAGGCATGCAATACATCAAAAGCTCAAGGAACGTATTGTGCAAGAGACTCTGCCTGCTACACACACCAAAGGGTACAACTAACGTGTATCGACTCAACAGAGATGAAAACAGACCACCAATTCGTGGGCAGACAGAGAATGGGAAAGCGTCATGCTCCTTAAAGTGGATTTTTGGTGGACAGTTGCAGCACTAGGGTTGTGCTGTACAAGAGACTATCCATGCTACGCACTCCAAGGGGGTATAGCTTAAGCAAAGAATATCTAACGAGAAGACGTAAAGGCTCAGCGAGACGTAACTAGCGCAGCCATATCTTCAAGGAAAACATGCAGTGCAGAGAAGCCAACATACAGGCTGATCGGCTGATGCCATAGCAGACTGCGCTCGTGCATTTCTGTTAACTTCAATTCTTTAATTAAAGAACAGTCAGTCGTCAGCCGAGCAACTCAGACTCACAGCACGTGATTGTAACCTTCTCTGTAGCATAATCACTTCGCAAATAGGATATGTTAGTTTTGTTACGCCAATCAGGTTAGTTAGGGCTTTTGTTTGTTCTTCAGTTTTTCAGAAATATTATCAGGAATGACAAATACCAGGGAATGTCTGCATTTTGTACGGATCCTTAGGCCTAACTGTAATATTTGCTGAAATTTAATTTAAATAGTAATACTAATGTTATTGCATATTTTTCTTACCAGAATAAGGAATGGGCGGGATATCAGAAAACAGCGACAAAAACAACAAAAAACTACTCTAGTCATCAGATCGAAGGAAACCATCGTGGATCAAAGAAAATCTTCACTGCCGTAGTCCCCCCCCCCCCCACCCCTAACGTGTTTTTCTCCTGAATGTTAACTTTCCCGCAGAGCTAATTATCTCTTAAGACGTGGAGCCGCTGTTGTCGCCTGTTTTTCTTAATCTCTATGAGAGTTGACCTTTTTTAAGCGTTAGATATTCTTTGACTTAGGGGTCAATACCCCTAAGCCAAAGACAACAGAGAAGAAAACAGGTCTCCAAATTTGGGCAAACAGAGGATTTGTGGGACTCACTCATTCTAACGTGGATTTCTGGTGGACAGTTGCAGCTGACGGATTGTGCTGTACAAGAGACTTTCCATGCTACACACTACAAGGCGGCATTGCTTAGGTGTATTGAGTTAACAGAGATATGAACAGACCACACTTTTTTGGGCAAACAGAGGATGGAACTAAAACTGTCCAGCCGAAATCCACGTTAGAATTCTAACATGGATTTAGTGGACAGTTTCAGTTCAAGAAGTGTGTTGTACAAGAGACTCTCCGTGCTACGCACTCCAAGGGGTATAACTCAGGTGTATCGAATCAACAGAGATGTAAACAGACCACGATTTCGTGGGAAAAAATAAAGTGCGTTGGCCTCACTCACTTTAAGCTGGATTTCTGGTGGACAGTTTCAGAGAAGGATAGGTGAGTAAAGGAACGGAAATTTCGCCGGAAAGGAAAGAAAAGATAACAATTCTTAGAACTGTGTCCATTGTTCCTTTAACCCTCCAAGTTCGCGTTGCACTGGGAGGATCAGTTCTAGTTTTGTTTAATTTTTGTTTTGCATTTAAAACTGTGGTCGATGTCTCGGGGCTGTCAGAAGTTGAATATGCCTGAAAAGTATCTTTAATTAGATGCAATACTAATGCAGTAAACTCAATCTTTTCGGTGTATCCAATTTTTATAGCTGTGTTATATTGTTACGAACTCGAATATTCTTCGATATTGGAGTTGAATTTTAGAAGAACCGCTTTGCATTTTTGTTAAAATCGCTTGGAGATGAAACTCCCTAAATGTGCCTCCTTTAATTATCGCTGTTCTTTGCCAAAAAAGACATTGAACTGTCTTTTTGCAGCAAGAGAAGGGAAATAAATATTTGTGTCCGTGCCACCACCGAAAGGGCGTAAGGGGTCAAGAGGTCACAGGAAACAGAAACCTACTAAGTGTGTGAAGCTTAGGTATGCGGAAGAAAAAGAACGTGTGTTTGGTTGACCATACAAATATAGAAAATTAGCCGTAAATTTTGTCTACACCACTGGGAATGGGATATTGACGCCTAGCTAACTTGAAGAGAAGAAGTTTTTTTCTCTTAAAAACAAAAGCAAATGCACGATCGACAGCAACCACGACGAAGCAGGAAAATTTTGCTGGCCACTGACAGAAGGGCAGTTCGAGGAGCTCTATATTCTTCAACCGATCGGTCCCCCAACCACTAACTGTTCCGTGAATTTGCAGCTGACAGCCTCGTCAGCGAGTATGTGTATGTGCCCGTGTGTGTCATCTGAAAGCTAGTTATTTCTAGACAGTCTCTGTTTTAATCCAGGTGGGCAGAACAGGAAGGGATACTAAATTGTAAGTGCATTTCGCCCTTTGCATGCCAACTCTATTTAGCAGAACTGTGCACTAAACTGATCTGACTAACATTTATGGTGCGCCAGTCAGTCTTTCGGAATTCCCATTGCTTTTTTTTCGAAGGAGACGGGAGGTTGCATGTTCTTGCCCTGGTCGGTCCTGGCCAAAGGCGTGAAAATAAATGTATTGTGTAAATAATTTGTAAATTTTTGTAAGTAATGTGTCTGTGTTGTCATATGTCCGCAGCTTCTTAGTGCTAACACGTTTCTCTTGTTTTTCTCTCATAGGGGTCCAATCCTTGAAAATTTGCCTGTGACTAATTCTTGTTTTTTTAAGAGAGATTTGTATTCCAGAGACCGTGGAATAAAAGGCCTAAGTAGAAATATAAAGGTATATGCCTGTTATCACGTATGCATATTTTTACTTGTGAGAACATTTACCTGAAAACAGATTCCGCTGGCGTCAGGATTTACCGTGGGTCTCGAGCTCCATGTTAAGAGCTGGCTCTACTGTATGTAGTTTTCACGAGGGCGTCGACATTCTAGAAATTTTGCTCCTTTGAAGACATTATAACTTAAGCAGCTGGAGACGGGATTTAACAGAGGTCTCGAAGCTCCATGTCATGAGCGGACTCTACTGTATTTGGTTTTTACGAGTGACATACGACGACATTATAGAAATGGCGCTTCTTTGAAGACATTTTGACTTCTGCGGACGGAATTCAACAAGGGTCCTTGAGCTTCTTTTCATGAGCTGACTCTACTGTATGTGGCTTTTACTAAGAAGAGGACGTCGAAATTCTAGAAAAATCGCTTATTTGAAGACATTCGGACTTTATCAGCTGGAGACGGGTTTTAACAAGGGTTCCCGAGCTCCTTGTCATGTGCTGACTCAACTGTATTTGGTTTTCACTAAGAACAGGATGTCGAAATTCTAGAAATTTTGCTTCTTTGAAGACATTCGGACTTAATAAGCTGGAGACGGAATTTAACAAGGGTCCCCGAGCTCCTTGTCATGTGCTGGCTCTACTGTATTTGGTTTTCACTAAGAAGAGGACGTCGGCATTCTAGAAATCTCGCTTCTTTGAAGACATTCGGACTTAATCAGCTGGAAACGGGATTTAACAAGGGTCCTCGAACTTCTTGCCATGTGCTGACTCTACTGTATTTGGTTTTCACTAAGAAGAGGACGTCGACATTCTAGAAATTTTGCTTTTATTGAAGACATTCGGACTTAATTAGCTGGAGACTAGATTTAACAAGGGTCCCCGAGCTCCTTGTCATGTGTTGTCTCTACTGTATTTGGTTTTCACTAAGAAGAGGACGTCGACATTCTAGAAATTTTGCTTCTTTGAAGACATTCGGACTTAATAAGCTGGAGACGGAATTTAACAAGGGTCCCCGAGCTCCTTGTCATGTGCTGGCTCTACTGCATTTGGTTTTCACGAAGTAGAGGCCGTCGATATTCTAGAAATTTTGCTTCTTTGAAGAAATTCTGATTTATAAGCAGCTGGAGACGAGATTTCAGAATTCGTAAGTGGTGCTTTAAGATATCATGCCAATTGAAGCTTCATGGATATCCTAATATTGTTGAACGGTAGAAAATTAAAAAAGGAAATAATTTGGGACTGCTTATCAACGTCACAAAGAACTGTTTGAGTTGTCTCTTTAAACTTCTCCAGAAATTTTACTTTTTATTGGACAAAATTGTTTCTGCGGTAAATCTGTTCAGACGATATTAATCACATCCATCAGGGGATAATAATTCGCTGCAAAAGATGAACTTGCTTCCTTTTTCAAAGTGGTGCAGGTCGGCAGGCATGTTTACGTTTCCTATTCTGACTCTCCGTGTACCACTACGAGATACAAAGGGTTCAAGAACGAACCGCAAAAGAACTCGTGTGTGCTGGATGTGTTGAATAGTAATCGGCTTTAGTAAAGTTAAATAGTATTTTTGATTGCACGATTTTTATCAAGTAACCACAATCGTATTTGCCGTTTTCGGGGGAGCAAAGGAATCGTCTTTAAATGATTGATTTTGCAGAGAAATGGCATTCCGCTCTCAGTAAGCATATCCTCAGCTGAAATCGCAAGATGCATTGCTCAGATGAACTACACGAGTAAACAGTTTGGTAGTGAAAAGAGGTGCGTTAATAATGGCGGTATCAATGGATATTTTTCGTAGAAATGTGTTGTACGAACTTAATGTCGGCTCATCTGCTGTAAAATCAACTCGTAGCATTTGCTTAGCATTAGGAACAGATGCTGTAAAGGAACTCACAACCCGGAATTTGTTTCCAAAGTTCAGAGAAGGAGATGAATCACTTCAAGACAGGTCCCGGAGTGGCCGTCCTGTCACCTCTGACACAGAAACCCTGGAAGTTGTTATTGAGCAGGACAGTAGTGAAGAATTCCAGGTACTAGCCCAGTCATTTAGTGTTAGGGATGGTATCGTCCGAAGACATCTGCATGCAATTGGAGAGGCACACAAATTGTATAACTGGGTTACCCACGAGTTGTCTGCTTGTTAACAAGCATAAACGTGTCTCAGCTTGTCTTGCATTGCCGTCTCGCTATATCAAGAAACCATTTTTTATATAGGGTACTCACATGTGATGAGAAGTGGATCCAGTACCGTACCCCAAAACGTTCCAGACATTGATTGTCCCCCAGTGACTCAGTTTCTCACACATCGGAACCAGCACTGCATCCATGTGAAGTTATGCTGCGTGAATGGTGGACATCACGTGGTGTTTTTCATTATCAACTCTTGCAATGCGGACAAGCGATCACCGCTGCAGTTTATTGTGAACAACTGCAACGGTGCATGAGGACCATAAAAAAGAGGAAGCAGTATTGGCCAACAAAAAGGGAGTTCTGCTCCTTCAAGATAATGCCCGTACACAATCTTCTTCATTGACCGGAAACACTGTCAAAAAAAAAAAAAACTCTGCTAGGAGCAAAATTTTAAGTTATCAAGCTTGATCATTAGATATTTCTCCTTCAGACTATCACTTGTTTCTTTCACTCGACAATCATTTTTTTAAACACGACTTTTCCTACTTTGATGAGATGAACGCTGCCCTCCATATCGTTTTCTCATCTCATGACCCAGCATTTTGTCTCAGGGGTGTATAAAAATTGGTAACACATTGGCAAAGCGTTGTTGATGTCCGTGGTAAGTATTTTGATAAATGCATTGCCCTTTTCGCTCCGTGTGGTTTATACTTCTCCTCAGTCTCTGGAAACTGCAGGTACTTTTGTGATTATTTGACAAAATACAAGTGAACTGAGTTTGGAAGGAGACATGTCGCTAACCAATAGCGTTTTCCGTTGGATAGGTTTCGATGGCTTTATTGTAAAAATATTAATATTTTTGCTGCCTAGTTATATTGTCCTGTGTCGCCCTTTTCCCGACAGGAGGCGACACAGAGAGATTCAACCCCTCCCAGACACGGGGCGTCACAACTGAAGAAGTAGCTGATCTGGACTTTAACAATCCGTGGTTTAAATAAGAAAAAGCGTGATCTAAAATATAAAAAAACGCGTCGGCTAACTCCGAGGAAGAATATAAATTGCATTTCGAAAGAAATTCTGATAAAAATTTCACTGTAGTAGAGTTTATCTTGGAATAGAAGGAAAAGTACAGCATACAAAGATTATTTCAGTGATGAGAATAATGATTTCTTAAATGTCTGTCCTTATTGCTGTGCACATTCATTTGTATTTATTGGATTACTAGTTTCTGCTCTTAAAATTCCAGCTGCTGTAAACGCTCTTCTGCTTGTTTAGCCCGATTCGTCAGTCCCTCTGTTCAGAGAAATCAAGAATTTTTTCCTGGTCGAGAAAAAATGCCCATGAACTCCCCTTCTTCCTTCATTGTTAGGTTTTTAACAGCAGAATGAGGAGGTGTTTGGCAACAGCCAACGAAGGATTGGAGAAATTAAATGAAGTTTTAAATGGAATTTTGCACCTATCTTTCTTTGAAGATGCTGCTCTACAAGTTGGTCTGCATTTATTTTCAAATCTTGCCTGGGTGTAGTGATTCCTCTTACCACTACGTCTCACCAAAATTCATGATTGAATGAAGGCTTTTTATGAAAATCAGCCATAGCTTTTAAAATAGATAAAAATATTCTCGTCTCCGAAGAAATAATTGTCGGTGCGAATGAATTTCAGAAGTGCCACGTGTATCAATCCGGGGCATTTGTTGCTTGTGTATCAATCTGCGACATTTTGGAACCAGCATTTAGGAGCTATACTGAGAAAGCAAAGGAAAAGGCAGGGCCTCATTAACATGGTTAAGTTCCTTCGGAGGATACCATCTACATATAAAAAGACAATGGTAGAAGACGGACATCAACTTTGGATACTGGAAACAGCTCAACATCCAAGTCCCTGTAAAAACTAACATTTGTCCCTGTAAAAATTTCATCATTCATCTCTGCCTGATTATTTACAGTTCGATCTTCAAGCCAAATACCGGTGAAATGTAAAAATAACAAAATGTATGAGCAATATAATGAAGCACTAAATTAGTTCCAAAGGAAAAGACAGATGTTGGGCCTTCATCTCAAATCTCGCAGTTTCTTTCATTAAGCCCATTTCCAAGATCTCATCATAATAACAGGTGTAACATCACAGACAAGCCGGGTGAAGATCTAAAGTAGTTTATTTGCATTTCGTTCTTACAGTCAATATAACCATTCATTTCAGAGCATCCGCACGCATCACAACGACCAGCTGCCACTAGTCTCTTCTCTTCACACACCGCGTAGGCGGATCCCAACCTACGTCACGATTCAAGGTCATCTCTCTCTCGGCGCTCCAAAAACTGTAAACGGTATCAATCCGCCCTCATGGATATTAAAATCCAAGATGCTGCAACAGGGTGAACTTCTCATGGAATGGATGACATGCTGTTCGGGTGTAATATTGGTTATAAAACCATCATCTAGTCAAATCAGTCTAACAGTTGTTGAATGAAGCCATCGAGAATTTCATGAACATCAGCATCTTTACATGAATAAAAGTCAGTAAAAGATGTAAGAAGCACAGTCAAAAGTGCAGCCCCTTTTTGATGAGTCATTGGAATTTTAGGATCATCTGCAGAAAAACAAAATTAAAAGACATGTGAATTGAAAAAAAAAATATTTGTAGCTTTATTTTTTCAGATAGTATAGGACCGTTTAACTTAGAAACTTCGTAAAAATTATTCGTTGCTCATGAAGTATAGTAATTCAGTAAACATAGCCTCTGAAGAATTGTATTGAAATGCCGATCTCGGAATTCAGATTTCAGTTCCTTTAGCGCGACACGTATGGAATGGTTTAAATTCAAAACGAAAGTTTACGGCATCCATTAGTAAAGATAAATATGATCTAACTGATTTTAATAATAATTCGGCAATATTTGAAGTGTAATATGGAAACTGAGCAGCAAAATTTATCGCACAGTAAATAGTTTCGAAAATCAATTTCAACGAAAATCATATGAAATATTGAGCTTTCGAATTTTAAGACGGGAATAAATGTAACGAGCTCTTCCCTCTTTGGAGAAAAGGCATACCTAAAGTAAATACATTACTTGAAACCTGTTTCCTTGCATCAATCACTGATCAGTTTTAAAAGTTGGCATCGTTGTAGTACAGCTCCTCGGATATGATAAACTTGTCTGGAGCGAGGCATGGGATCTCTCTAATTTGTTATATGATTGGTCCGCGCTCGAGTGGCACGGAAGAATCAAATGACCAATTGGCGTGAGCATCGAAGAAAAAAATTGTAGTTTGCTTATTCTGCCAGGTAGACAGGTTCAGATTCATGAGGACGCAAAACTTTTTCTTCGGAATAAAACTTTGGAGTTGGGACTGGGTTAACATCACTGAAGATACTTTTAATGTCTAGCCAAATTAGTAAGGTTTTTTTGCGATCGTTGCAGAGCTCATGTGTTGTCATCTCCCACCTCGGCGGATAGATAGCAGTACGTCACCACACACTCCTACACTGTGCGGAGTTTCGGCAAACTTTATGAAACTTATTTTCATCGAAAACTAATCTTAACATCATGTATTTTGCTTTAAAAGTTGAACTCACGGAGTGTTGTTCAAATTTAACTTTGGTTAGATTAGGATTTTTTTCTTTCAATTTGGAATACACCAATACCCTTCACGTGTTCTGTTGAACATACAATATCCTCAGGAAACTACTCCTCACCAATTTTTTAGAAGACTGTTAGAGAGGACTACAGGTTTAGATAGAAATATTTTTATTTTAAGCAATGCATGTATTTCGTGTATATTTCTTGTGTCTTGCATATTAAACTTACAGTATGGGGAAAGCGTGTAAGGGAGAGAAGTAAATATGTATCATAGGAAAATGTTTGCCAGTCATTGTTTTTAAGCGTCCCAGCTTAGATGAAGAGGAAACCCGTCGAGAATTGAGTGGTCCAGTGGAAAAGAGGCACATGCCACATATGATTCAAATTTGAGTTAAGGTATGTATCTTATAGCTGGTGCAATCTACAGGTTATTTCACTAAACATTTGTCATGTGACCCATGCGCACGCACTCCACAGCAGATTAAAATATCGTAGTTTCAGTAACGTGTGAAATCTTTAGTAGAAGTGCTCATACCACGTAGCTCACTAGGAGTATATTACGGTGCCTCTGAGTGGCTGTGACGTGCCCAAGCAAACAATCATAGCTGTTGTATGAGACGAAGTTTTGCTATGTCAGTGTTTTCAAGATGGAGGTACAGGGAGAAGATGTAAATGAAAGCAGTGGAAAAAGTACAAAATTTCGGGGAAGAAACGTTCCAGGAATCCTAATAAATGGAATGACAGCAAGAGAAAGAGGTTACGAAACTGTGGACAAGAATATGTTTGAGGAAATAAGACTGTTGCACCTGCTAAAGTGTTCGAAAAAGTAGATCAGTGTTGTAAATACTGGACACTTTCAGTACAACACAGAGAAAACATATTTCTGGAGTTTTACAGCTTTGGAGATTACAACAAGGAAGTTGCTTATTTATTCCAACTAGTAAGGCCATACAAGTGCGAGCGTGCTTATATTAATAAAAGGAAAGTTGTAACAGAAATCCAGAGGAAAGTTTCTTTCAAGTATTTTACTTGTTGCAGTAAACATGGTGAAATCGAAGTGTGCATAGAGGCATTTTTATTACTTCATGGTGTTACTGCAAAAAGGTTTACAAACGATTCGGAGAGGTACTAATAAAGACTGTGAGGTTTCTGAAGCAGAAGACAGACCACATGCATTTTTATTACTTCATGGTGTTACTGCAAAAAGGTTTACGAACGATTCGGATAGGTACAAATAAAGACCGTGAGGTTTCTGAAGCAGAAGACAGACCACATGCTTCCTTTTCTCTTCAGTCTGAACGCATGTCTCCGCATGATCCAGTTCCTACACCACCGCAGGACAAAAAAGGTATGCATTTCAACAGAACCCACGCAATCACTTCTGCGAGGAAGAATGAAGTACGAAGATGTATTCGAATGTTTCCATGATACACTTCACGCTGTAGTTGATAGCATAACCTGAACAGGACATACATTACTTCGGTACATTCACTTGCCGAAATGTATCGTATGTAACGTGATATTCTAATTGCTAGCAAAGACCCTGTGAAATAACATGTTTATCGAATTATATTTAATTGAGAATTTAATATTGACTTTAAAGTGCCATCAAGTGACACATGAAATACTTGTGATTTCGCAAAAGCAGCAAAAAATCTTCAATCAGAAGATTTTCAAATGTATTTGCGTAAAGCTGAATCCGCATACAACACCCTTACGGAAGCAAGAAACGATGCAAAGCAGGATGGGAGTGACACACTGTTTTTTTTTGTATCGATTTGAGGCAGGCTCTTCCGATGTCGTATATTTCTACTGAAAATGTATTTTATAATTGAAAGTATGACTTTGGAGTTCACTGTTGTAGTGATGAGAGTGCTGTAACGTATGTACGGTCGGAAGACGTGGCTTCAAGGGAAGATGATGAAGCTGAAAGTTATGTTTTGAAAGCACTGCAACATCTCAAACAAGATCATCGCCGTACTTTAATCATAATACTTAGATTCGTGTGTTGGACAAAACAAAATGTACATCATACTGGGACTTTTGTTGCACCTCCAGGACAAGAAATACTTTGCTGCCATTGAACACCGAATTTTTGTACCTGGACATATACATTCATGCCT
The DNA here is from genome assembly GCA_039090855.1 of Macrothele yani. Classification (NCBI taxonomy): domain Eukaryota; kingdom Metazoa; phylum Arthropoda; class Arachnida; order Araneae; family Macrothelidae; genus Macrothele; species Macrothele yani. Next base: position 60,714,502 of record CM077031.1, on the reverse strand, counting down.
TGCGACAGAGGTTTTGAACTCACAAATAAACCCAAAACAAGGACACAAGCAGTGTTCTCTTCTTCAGAATGGGCGGGACTGATAGCACAATGTAGACAAAATAAACAATTCATCAAAGTGAAAATGAAAACCGTAGATTTTGTTTCACTGACACCAATAGCGGCGAAACTTGTGAAGAGAAATATGACTGTTGATGAAGAACCTTGTAATCTTAGAAAAGCTATAGTTCTGCTATTAGTGGGTGGTTCGCGTTCTGTTTACATCAAGTATACACATAATCCCATTGGATTACCATTGAAAGTTAGTCCTCAAAAAGGACGTGGTCATCCAACGAATTTAGGAAACTGTTTTGCCAGTGAAATATCCTAATGGAAGACTGATGAAATCAGCAAAACGTCGTCACGTACTAAATCTGATGGAGTTTATACCACCTGTTTATGCTCGATTTTATGATGCGTTAAAAAGTGACAACACTGATGTAACAGAAGAAACAGAAAACATTGATGAAGAGATGAATGCAGACAACATTGAAAGTTCAGGCATATTTCTTTCTTTTCATTGGGTACAAGCACAGTACAACATAGACACTTTTCTGATGTCATTGTTATGACATACTTACATATCTAAATAACATAAACAATAACCAATGTCATTTGTTGGAATTTACATTATTTGTGGTCTTCTAATAACTATTACTTGTGTGAAATATCATGTAATTCAGATAACAAACTTCAGAATGTATTTCTAGTGAGTGCATTTTACTCGGGCCATCCTATGATTTTCCAGTGTATTAATACTTTTATCATAATATTAATGGTGACATTTCATTGAAAATTTGAAAATAAACATCATACAGTATCTAGCTCAACGAGCTGTTAAAATAATGACATGTTTCCAATATTTTTAACGAGAAAACAATGTTTGTAAAAATGCCTTTTCAGAACAAAATGTGTTTTGTGGCATGTGCCTTTTTTCCACTGGACCACTCAATTGCGCACTGCTAACATTTGCACGTATGTACAATGCACATGAAGCGAATATTTTTCATGATTAAGGGGTTTGTGGGGCAACGGGGTGTAGTGACGTGGATTACTTATAACACATTAGTTCACTGCAATAAAAAATCAAAATAATATAACACAGTCATTTACTGCAGTAAAATATCAGAGTATACAGGTTGCATCTTTAACGGCAAACGCAAGCTTTAGCTTCAGAAGTTTTTAAGCCAAATAATGAACATATATTAAATTTATTGTGCTTCAGTATAAACCTTTTGTATCATAAATGTATATACCGTGAGCTATCTACAATAGATAAGTATGTATTTGTTGTTCCAACACAAAAAGAAGTATAATTCTGATTTAGTAGATTCGTATATCTTGGAATTAATTAATATCTGTTAAACTGCTATCACTTTTCATTATTACAAAACCACATCACACGTTCGACATGCTTTACAAAAGAATATCACATTCGTTATACAGTATTTACCAACAAGTAATTGGACACCTGAGATAGCAAAGGGAAACGAAGTTTATTCACCTTCAATAGTTGGTGAAGCCTCCACGAGCGGCGATTACAGCTGCGACCCTCCGGGGCATATTTCAAACAAGGGTTGTACGACGGCTAGTGGTATTTTCTTCCACTCGGCTTGGAGAAGACAGGTCAGTTCCTTCACCGATTTTGGACGGTGGGGGCAGCCCTTAAGTCGACGCTCCAACTCATCCCAGAGGTGCTCGATAAGGTTAAGGTCCGGGCTCTGCGCAAGCCAGTCCATTCGATTAACCCCATTGCCACAATACCAAGCCATGGTGCCTCTCGCAACATGACAGGTGGCATTGTCATCCTGAAAGTAATATGGGTCCATCCCGTAAAACTGCCAAAACGTAGGAAGCGCATGGTCATTCAAAATGGTGCAGTAGGTCTGGGCGTTGAGTCTACCAGGAATTACAACCAACGGTCCCGTGGCATACCACGAGAAGCATCCCCATAAGCATAATTCCACCGCCGCTGAACTTCACAGTTGGCGCAATACCTTCCGACAGGAGGCGTTCTCCAGGCAGACGCCAAACCCAGACCCTGCCATCCGAACGGTAGAGGGTGGCCCTTGATTCGTCACTCCAGAGAACCTGTTTCCACTGTTCAACGGTCCACTGTCGACGTTCTTTGCACCACGTTAGCCGAGCAGCGCTATTGGACTTGGTGATCAAAGGCTTGTGGGCTGCAGCACGTCCATGATAACCGAGCAGATGGGATTCCTTACGGATGGTATTCATTGAAAGAACACTACCGGATGCCTGTTGAAAGTACTTGCGGATGTGGCCCGTCGATTTGGTGCGGTTCTTCCGAATTTCTCTGGCCAGAACTCGTTGGTCTCTAACTCCCAGTTTTGTGGGTCTGCCGGGTCGGGACACATTCCGAGAGTCACCTCTCATCTTCCACTTGTCAATCCCGTTGGCCATTGTCGATTTTGGGTACTTCAACTCGCTGGATATGTCACGTACGGATCGGCCATTTCTGTGATACCCGACGATTACACCTTTCTGGAAATCAAAGATCTCCGAACTGCGTGGCATCTTGTATGCGAATGGTTGCGTTGTTGTTTCCCACACGATATTTAACGGCGGCGTCCGGGACGTGTATCAGGACCTAAGATATCGTCGATTGCAGAGGTGTCCAATTACTTGTTGGTAGATAGTGTATAATTGGGTAGCGTCGCTGTAGCTTTACCCAATGATATAACGATTAGAGGGATCCCATTCTTGGCTCCTGACACTAGTACAGGAGTGGACAAACTTTGAGCTGTCATTCTATACGCTGATCTACCATTTTTTATCGCAGTGATATAGGAATATTTTAATAGGAATAAACCTATATCATGAGTGTTTTGTTAGCGTGTATGATTTTGTAAGTTTGGAAACAAGTATAGAAGAAATATGTTTAAATCATTTTTTGTTGTTGAAACATTATTTTTCAAACAAGTTATATAATTTTACTTATAGATTTTTTATTTGCAATTCACTGTTAGCAGGATAATCACTTTGGTACGACTTATGAACACTCGAAAAATGTCTTTCTAGATTTTCTTTTTTGGGAATGGCAACTCAAGCCCTACATATTAAACACAAACACTTGTCCCGAAACACTGTGAAGAAATAAGCTTTCTCCCATTGAATGTGGAAATGATACGTTTTCGGTTTCTTAGCTGCACTCATTTTTGATATGAAAACAAAGCTTAATAACTTAACTTATATCTGTATTCAATAAGTAAACTAATTTCCATGCACAAAAAGTAATGTTGACAGTTCGGCCTTCCTGTTAGTGTAGGGGCTGAGATTGACGACTAGCAAAGCGGGAGATAACAACTTGCCTCATGCGACAGACTGCAGGTGCGCTATTAACATGCGCGGTGGTTATGGTGAGGGAGAGGAGTCTGACTGATTCATTATATTATCTGGTCTCATACAGTTCGTATGAAACAAGCACGATAAAACAAACTATCGACCGTAAGAGAGCTCGCGATCGACCGTTGCCCCTGCACTAATATATGACATTAATGAACTCTCATGTAGATCGTTAGAAAATTCTACCTACTCTGAAAGCGGCCAGGCATGTTCAGCCTATGAGTGAGGCCATTTTCGTCCATAATTGATGTGCAAGTGTAGAAACAAAGAAAATCTAATTGATAAATAAAAGTAAAAACCAAACATTTATTGGCAGAATACTCTGTAGTGTAAGAGAGCGAAACACATTATCACATCAATATTTCTTTAGCAACGTTATTTAAATTCAGGATGCAAAATATTGGCTTATTACCAACTATTGCAATATACTTAATCGCTTGACGATTATTCCTGTCATCGTTCCGCAAGGTATCTGCTGGTCTTTCAGTTTTCTGTTCTGTACTACGGGAGCAGTACTAAAGTGATAAATAATTCATGAGATAAAAACGTAATGTTTAGCACGTAGTGATTCTTTTGACATTTTACTCAAAGTTAATTAAAAAAAGTTTTACACAAAAAGTAACATAAAAACTAAATTCATTGTTTAATTAGATACGTTTAATGCTAAAAGTTATTTTTGAATCTCGATTTTCACTGAAGTCACAAGAATTGAAGTGTGATGTTTGGATGGGAAGCTGAACAAAACAAAAATTTACCGGCGGTTTGTCCGACACAGTAACGGAATGATTATCCCAACACTCGTGTCGTAGCTATCATGGATGAACATCCACTTCTCAACAGAGTAATGAGTGTGTCTGCTGTTTCTATGATGCCTCCGCATATGTCACACGTATTCTTTGCCATAGTGTTACATTCATTCTGGATGAATTTCTTGTGCGTCTGGAGTTATGTTTCAAAACTGCACATAATCGTTCCTTACCACACGCAGCATGCAAGCGACGTGGATATACATTATTATGATCTGTCATTAAATAAATAACCGCCATATAGCTGAAATGTTGTTTATACATGTGCAAATTATTGGAAACAAGCACACCGAAACGAGAAAACTTTATTTCAATTTGAACAAAAAACTCATGTGAACTTGTTTTATTAATACATTATATGATCACCTCTTTCAGTCAGGAGCATCTGAATGCGTCTTGTCAGAAACTCCATGAATTTTAACGGTTAGTGCTTATTTTTCGGCTTCGTTTTCTGCACTACTCCTAAATCTGGGTTTGGGTTTGCTTATTTATGGTAGTGCAGCCCATTTTAAGAAAATCTTGCAAATTAACCAAATATTATCGATTGGATTAATTGTCCAGAGAGTTCTCAAGCCAGATAAGTACGTTTAAGTGCTGCTAGTGCATGAACGTCTTCCAGTTTTTAACGCGTGGTAAGTCGTGAAAGATGACGAATCGATCAAGAAACGTGTTCGCCATCTCGGGAACAACTCTCCTTTTAACAACTTCGACGTACTGTGGCGTGCGCATCATGCCGTCAACCGGACGCGAACTGCCGATGCCAATGTAACTCAAACATCCTCTTTTTAAGTGTTTTTCGGTGTAGATGATGTGAAAATACCGAGGCTTCTCTTCCAGCAACATTGGAATGTACTAACTGTGCTGCCCTTGCTAAAGGAATGAGTTCCATCGCTGAACACGTTCCTCCAATCTTCCTTAGTCCAGTGTTTGTAAGTATTTCATCGCCCACTTGTGTCTTACTTCGTTTTTCAGTTTAGTCAGGTTTTTTTACGACCATATACAAGGAGTCGTATGGGTACAGTTGAAGAGCTGACCTCTATTGCTTTCTACTTTGAATCTCTGTTCAGCGTATCACTTCTCATCTGAAGGTGTTTGTTACTTTATTGAATCACGTAGCCGTCGTCTCTTTGCGTTGTTTCCTTCTTTCGTTAACCTTTGTCTTTTCGATTTGAAGAAATCCATCCGGTTTTGTTCTTGAAACTGGTGACACGGCTGACAGTTGTAAATCTGACACCGACTGATGTAGTAATGTCCCTGTAGGTCGTAGATTTGTGTTTGTACAAAGCAATGATATGTATTTGCTTTTTGGGGGACACGAACAATACGAACGAAAGTTCTGAACGTCCCATACAACACCAATGATGTAATGATAATACCGGCTTACCACAACAGGGCATACATACTGTATTGACAACTTGCCAACCAATGCTGTTAGAGCACGTTGCTAAACGCCTCCGCTGAACAAATACGATGTTGCTTATATTGAGGCGATCCCGCCATGAGAAATCTAATCGAATAAAAAGAAGTAAAAACAGCACTTCGTTCAATTAATTTGCAGATAGATGTGTATCAGATTGAACCTCAATGGCGGGAGTAGCGCAGGCGCCGAAAGGTTAATTGAATTAATAAGTTACAAATCTTTATGGGCTTCTTTTCTGTAGCTAAGAACAGAAATTTGCTGTGTGTATTTTATTTTCAAACTTCCACCCAAGAGCACATTTGCTGACAGAACACTTACACAAAAAGTAACTGTCTTGCTATGGCGGTTCGCCCCGTAGCATTCGCTGATTTTTCTGGTTTTAAAGATAGCTGTAGATTTCTTGTTTGAAACGAAGTACTTACTCATTACGAATTGCGAAATTTGGGAATTAACTGTATGAAAGGAAAGAGTAAGAAACGCACTTACCCCGAAAAAAGAAAATGTCTTATTTTAAAAATTTTCTTTCTCATATCTTCGTTTTGTGTTAAGAAAACCTTAAAGAACTTTGCCTGGACTGAACTACCGAGGTTGGCTGTTTAATATTGCCATTGTGATTTTCAGTGCGCCGTTGCGCGATATAAATAGTGCCACAAGGAAATGCAAATGAATGTGCACTTGTCTGCGAATAGAATTATAAGCGATTTTTGCTAAAGTAAAATAACATTCTTCGAGACCAATCAGGCAAGTACACAGTTGAACTATCTAATCTTGCTTCTGTATATGACACAGGGATAACAGATTTCGTAAAGCGTATAGTGTTAGCATTCTCCATTGGTCTGGATAGCATTCACTACGCGCAGTGTAATGAATTGTTAAAAATAATTAAAATAACTGAATTGTAGAAATAAAAAGACAATTGCTGTTTCAGGTATTTGAAATGTTTGTTCATTTATATTTTGATTTATATTTTATTTAAGTATATTTCGCTATTTTTTAAAAACTGCGTTTTAATTGCTATCTAGACCGACACCCTATTGTTATCTTCTCAGCTGTCAAAATTAACCACTCGTGGTCCGAGTCCTAAACAATGCGCCAGCAACTGCAGTCGGAGGATTATTGCGTAATGACCCTCGCAAAAGCAAGATCTTAAACATAATCAAACTCTTTGCCGAAGAGATAACCCACAGCATTTCCGAAGTTCTTCCATTGCTGGTTTGCTCACAAATTATTACTCCAGTCTTTCCATTAAATAAAACATCTTAACTCCACACCAATGGGATGATCTCGAGCCAGGCCGCAGGTGGCCCAGTGGTTAGCTTTCGTGACTGCCATAGAGATAATCTCAGGTAATAAATAAAGGCGTTTTCCTCCGCCTTTCTACATCGCTTCCGTGTGACTTTCCTATCGGACACTCTAGCCCAAATCTCCTAGCTTCCTATTTCTAAGGGGTTGTTTAATACCTGGGGCCAGACACTCACTTCTTAAAATCCTCTACATATGATCTGATCTGATCTCGAGCCAAATTATCTTTGTAATCTGATGAATATTTACAGAAAAAACAACAATAAATTCAGTTATGAATTAACTATGGCAGGATATTCCTTTTCTGGCGTATTTCCCATTGTTTAGCCTAACAAATATCCACGATCATCGTTTGAGAGCCGATCCCTAAAACTAGGAGTTACCAGATTGTGGGAACTTTCATTTTTAACACACATTAGTGACCATCTCAATCAACTCCATTTGAGTTTTCAAGGGAAAGAAAAACTCGCACATGAGTTGTTTTTTGATCTGAAGTCTTTTCGATCGAAGTTAAAATTCTTCAAGCGGCAGTTAGCAGAGAAATGTTTTTTGGAGTTTCGATCTTGTAAGTATAAGGGGGACATGTCCGATAAGTTTTTGCACTTTCCATCTTGTAAATATATGTGGGACATATCCGATAAGTTGTTCTAAATGTAGAGAACTGTCACATAATTTGTAGAAACCTGAGTTTGGAAGATATTTCAGTGATTTCTACAAGCGTGAAAAGCGCTTCAAGCTGTTGCACGACCCATTTTTTTGCGGTTAATGTTGGTGAGGAAAGTGTGCAGTTGGAACTGTTCGATTGGCAATCTAAATATAATTTGAAGTCATACACTGGTATGCAAAAATTAAGGACGAAGAGGAGAAATTAGCATAACAGTGGAACGAGCAGGCAGAACAAACCGAAAAACCACTCAAGAGATACACTAGGGTCTGGTACTGTAGGGCATGCGCATATATGAAGCATGACGTAAACGGGGAGTGTCGGAAGTGTATAAAGCACACGAGCGGTGTACACTCAGCAATTCGGTGAAAGGTATTGCACGGTGTACATCGGTTTGAACGACGTCGAGTTACTTCCACCGTGTGATATGGCCCACAAGCAATCCAGTAGACGACATCTGGATGACCTTACTCGAGGTCGCGTCACTGGGAAGTTGGAAGATGGTCGAAGTGTGACTAGTGTGGCCGAGGAGTTCGGGATCGCTCACAGCATCGTTCCACGAGCTTGGAGAGCATTTTAAACGACAGGACCTGCTGTCCGAGAGTTTAGCAGTGGTCGGCCATGATGAACCATGGCGGCGGACGACCAGTATATTGTCCTACAGGCGAGAAGGGACAGACGGCAGACAGCGGGAGAAATTGCAAGGCACATGCAACAGACAACTGGACGTCCGTTATCGCGTTTTACCGTGGCCAGGAGGCTGCACAAAGGTGATCTATTTGCACGACAAGCAGTACGGTGTGTGTCATTAACGCCTGCTCATCGGAGACGGTGGATCCTTTGGTGCCAGGTACACAAGAACTGGACACATCAGCAATGGGGTCAAGTTCACTTTACGGATGAGAGCCGCTTTAGTCTGTCGAGCGATTCTGGACGTATACACATCTGGAGAGAACAGGTAACACGCAATCACAGCTCCAACATCATCGATAGGTACCGGTTTGGAGGTGGCCGGGTTCTCGTTTGGGGTGGTATCATGGTTGGTACCCGTACTGACCTTCACACCTTCCAAGGAGGTTCAGTCACTGGTGTCTGCTATGATACCGAGGTTCTCCTGCCTCACGTTCTTCTGTTTAGAAGTGCTGTGGATCCTGAGTTCCTCTTCATGGACGACAACGTTACAACTCATCGTACAGTGGCTGTCGCAGAGCTGTTGGAGGGTGAAGATATTCAACGCATGGATTGGCCCGCAAGGTCCCCGGACCTAAATCCAATCGAACACGAGTGGAACCTTCTCGGGAGACGCCTGGAAACACGTCACCAGCCGCCAGCAACGATTCCGCAGGTGCCATTGGTGCTACAAGAGGAATGGACCGCGATGCCTCAACAGCTCCTTGACAACCTCGTCCTCAGCATGGACAGACGTTGTAAATCCTGCATCGCAGTCAGTGGTGATCCTATCCCCTACTAAAACTGGATTTTTCTTGAAAGCAGCCTGTCACATGGACGTTTCTGTCTTCTGTCCAGTTGTGCTCGAAGCTACCTTTTCAATAGAGTGCCTTTGTGTCCTTTGGATTCCTTGTTTGGACGTTTTGCTCACTTGCCCCATATTCTTACATCTTGGGGATCTTATGGTATAATTTGAGTTGAGGTGAAGCACTTCTGCACGATGTTACATTCGAACAACCGTCTCGTTCTTAATTTTTGCACGCCAGTGTATTTGAAGTGTGTACGTTTGACAACCATGTATTCTCTTTTGCCTGGAAATAGTTTCAGAAATCTTAAAAAGCGGTTGTCGATCAATCGGTTAAGATTGACCGAGAACCACTTGTCAGACTTTTAAAATACTGGGTTGTCCAACTTGAAATCAAATATCCAAAATGTACCTAAATCACCCAGGAACAATACCATTCTTATCACTGATTGTTTTTCCAGCTTTATATGTCATGAAGTCAAATTTTTTATGTCATGAAGTCAGTTTACCAAAGTCTAAACTGTATAGTCTTTATCAAGTGTACGTTTGCATTTGTTTTGGATGTGTATGAATATCTTTAAATACTAATTTGAAAACTTTGATGTTAATTTACACAACACATACAAAGGGCATCCTGAAAGAAATGCCACTTCCTTCATAAGATTTTTTTTGTAACAGCAAAAATGTGAAAGTTGGAGGTAAAATATTTAGAGACGTTGTTACCAATTCTAGTCTATTAAAAGTATTATCTGTCACTTTCAATACATTTTTGTCCTCTTTGAACCATTTAGTAACATCCATTTTGGAAGAATTCTTGAGACTGTCGTTTCACCCATGATTTCACATGCCAGTTTAATCTGCATCACATCGTTGAAACGTTCCCAACGAAGTGAGGTTTTCAAAGAGGCAAACATGGAATAGTCTGAGGGAACCAAATCAGGACTTTAGGGGAGTTGGGGCGTCACCGTCGACCCCATTTTGGCAATAGCCGGTGAAGTATCCGTTGAGGTGTGGGGATGTGCGTTACCATGGTGTTAAACAACACTATGAAGTCGAATGTCACGTGTTTTGCTTCTGATAGCTGCCTTTAGCTTCTTGAATATATATCTGCACATAGTGAGCACTTTTTATTGTTCCACCCAGTTCAAAGAAATCAGTCAAAATAGCACCACGTTTGTCCCAGGAAATTGTCACCATCACGTTCCCTGCAGAACGAGTTGTTCTCACCTTTTTCTGTGGAGGTGAAGATATGCGGCGCCATTCCATTGACGCACGTCTTGTTTCGGGGTCATGAAAAAACACCCAGTTTTCATCTCCCGTCAAAACATTAGAGAAAAACACCTCACCCTCCTCCCCATAACAGTCCAAGTAGGTCCAGTACATGTGCACACTTTGCTCACATTGTCCGCGGGTTAGGTTTCTTAGTAACCTGTTTGAACGAATTTTTCTGTAGCCCAAATTCCTAATTAATGTTTCCATAACACCGTGACCATAAGGAATTGCGTCTAACAACTCCTAGATGGTGACACGACGATCAGCTGTGATGAAATCTGTCACTCGTTGCCTGATGGAATCTGTCACTGCAGTTGCGGGTCTTCTACTCAGTTGTTGGTCCAACACTGAACGTTCTCCCTCCTCGAAACCCCTTCATCGATTTTCAGACATTACTGGTATCAATTGTGGTAACTTCATACTCCGCCAGGGGTGTTCTATGTATTTCTGGAGCCTCCCATCCATCTTTTTCCAGGAATTCAATTACGGCTCGAAGCTTTTCTCTGGCATTCATGGTTTTTATTTCCGATTAAAAAAATATTGTTCCCACATAGGAATTATATTATAGTGCATGTCAGTGAAGTTTCATTAAAATCGTTTCAAACTTTCAAAAGTTTTTAAGAAAGAGGCCTTACTTTCAGGATGGCCCTTGTAAAAATTACTTGTTCCTTGACAAGGGCAGGTGGTGCGCAAGCGTATCACAGCCTCCCCTTGACAAATGTCAAAACTCAGTTCTCGCTGTGCACCATATTCCCACTAAATGGCATTTTGACCACCGCCAATTGCGGTATATCTGTACTACATACCAATGTGGTGAGGTACGATCAAACCTCACTAACAATGATTCCATACTTTAAAACTTGGCCCTCAGACTCCTGCACTTTCAGAAGACAATCCTGATGTACAATGCTTTTACAAGAACTAAAGATTTATAAATTATATGGGGAGAAGCTGGAAATAATCGATTTCTACATTTACCTTCGACAGCAGATATCAAGCAAAGGTCACACTGATGAGGAAAGTGATCGGCGTCCAAAACGTCTTTAGTGAGCTTTTAGAAGAAACAGTACAATTTTAAAGAACAATGTGACATAATGTTTTAAAAGTAAAGTGTTTCATCAATGCATACTTCCAGTTCTTACATATGGAGCAAACATGGACCTAAACAAAAGACATATAAAAGCTGCGGACCACTGAAGGAAGCATGGAGAGTTGCATGTTTGATGTAACCAGGAAAAATAAGACGAACTTGTAGATTAGGAAATGACAAGAGCATAAGACATCTTGACCAGAGTAAACTGAAATAGCAATGGGCTGAACATATTGCCAGGAGAATGGACCTGCAATGGAAAACCGAAATGTTAGCCTGAATTCCAAGAGGCAGGAAATGACTCGAAAGAAGACTACGTGGGAGATGTGTGAATGAAATTTGAAATCATGCGGGAGTGAAATGGAGGAGAACAGCCCAAGATAGACCGTTATGAAAGAAACTTGAAATTTTATTTATCGAGCAGTGGGTTAATATTGGTTGACAGTGATAAAACCTTGACAAATATTAGTTCATTTAAAAAGTACACGATCTGCTTTGATTGATCTTTTGTTTGACAATTTTATTTAAATCCGGCATCCCGAGTTTTAGCCAACTTTCCATTTGACCCTTCACTCCAAATGATTGGTTACTCCTGTCTAAGACTGATTTCCATTAGCTTGGAAACTGTTCTATGATTTTCACCAGAGCTTATCATTAAAAGATTTACACTTTCAGACATTTTGGCTCCGAAAACGTTTTCGGAGGAATTGAACTTTTTTGCCATTTTAAGTAGCAGACGATAAATTAAAATAAAGAGATACAAAGACTGACAGAAGAGTCGCAATTCTTCAAAGGCTCATCTCTCTGTCATTGATATGGATATCAATTAAATATTCAAATGTAAACATTTATCAAGTATGCCCACTTAAGGATTTCCGTAGATATGATATGATGTCCATAGATAACTACAAAATATTCGCGCCCGTGTAGATACTGAAAAAAAAGCTCGAAATTAAAGACACACGATTTCCGTGCGAAGACGTGGTACAACTATTCAGCTCCAACGTGAATGCTATGTTTCATCTGGAGAAAATACACTAATGTTCTCAACGTATATCACATTTTGCATACAAAGTTTTATTGAATTTTCTGATTCCCTTAAACAATTCAAGAATCCGTGAAGGTTTTTGTGACTTTTCAATGTTATTGGGATTTAACTGTTTCATATTATTTTTTTGTTATTTATTTGTAGTTTTCAACCACGATGTCTCTGTGAAAATTACTGCTTCATATTCGGTATATGTACGATAACTGTGCGGATAATCCATACAAAGAAAAAAAAAAAAAAAGAAAAACACTAAATTCCACTGGTATCACGGAAGGCATGTGACCCTACTTTGAGGCAAAAATTCACTGGAGGTATGTAAAGCAGCATTTTTAGTACGGATCTGCAATCAAAATGTAAAAGATCACAATAAGGTATTGAAGATAAAATATTAAAAAAACTTTTCTGTATCTTGTTTACATCACACTGCCTTTGGCGTTTATTGAAAACTGCTTATTACTCCTTTTTCTCATACTTTAAAAACTCATTCTTGTCTATTGCCCCAAAAAAGATTCTTTTGAATTTCAAAGTCCATACGAAAATTCAGGAGGGCAAGTTTCTCCAGGTAGCTAGGCGTATACTTTTTCAATTAGTCAAACTTCTATGTGTTTCCGACAAAACTCACTTTGTGTTGTAGAAACGCGTAGAAGTCAAACTTCCGTATCTTACGTAAAACGTCCGAAAAAATCATAAGTATTTTATTTGCAAGTAACGAGACCCTACTTTCAAACCGAAATACATATAACTTCTGTGACTGAACCAATACCGCCTTCTGAAGAAAGACACAGCATATTACCCCACATAATAAATTGAAACTTCACCCAAGTGGAGAAAAATCCTCTTGCCCGTTCTACAAAGCACATTTTTGATCCTAAAAAGCTCGTTCGGGACTACTCAGTTACTAATATCGACACCACGGTACTTGCTGCTAATTTAAATTTAAATTTTGTTTTTCTAAATATGTAGTGCCGTCAAGTTTGAAATTATGTATATGAGTAGTATACAGGAATCCATTCATTTTCATTAAATGGCGTTTAGGAGCATATTTCACAAATATTTTTGAAAATTAGTTCAACTAAAATATAAAGGTTGAAATGAATATTCATGAAATGCAAAGTGACATAATCAATATGTGATGCTTCGACCTGAAATAGTTTCCTATTGTAACTTTTCAAAACTTCTGACAGATAATGTCATTTCCAAATTTATTTTCCATTGCTATTGTTTATAGGAGAAACAATAGTTCTGTATGTCACCTTATTTTTAGTATCATAAAATTCGAAATCGTGAAAAAGAAAAGAATTAAATACCGGTATTGATGTGATAGGCACCGAATATCAGAAAATGTGCAGTAAAGCAACATCACCCGAAAAACGCTCCTACATCAAGAAGCGATTGAGTAGACAATTTGGATGGTTGTGGTAGTAAAAATCCCCAATACTCCAGACCTCTTTGCCACGAGGGGTGATTGGAAAGACCGTTGTTCCAAAAAGAGTGCAAAAAGTCTTTATGCAAGAGTTCCGTTTTGGTGCCAAACGTTTCATGTCTCAAAGTGAAGTTTAATCAAATAAGACGGATTATATCATGATACTTAAAAATTTCTGTCGACCAGTGATACACAGTACGAATTATGGGATAGGATCGGAGGTGGGAGGAGGGAGGTAGTGGAGATTTAGAATGTATGCGACCCAGCTGTATTGTTTGTAAATATTATGAATGGGCAGGTAGCGACTCATCGAATTGCTAAAGGTTCAGATAGTAGAATGTTAGCCATACAATGCCGTAGGAAATCGGCTGGCGGAAGTTAGAATATCTTTTTCTATTTTCTACGGTGCACGTACAGTTTTTCTGATGGAAAACGTGTTTTTTCTGAAATATCTTAGGAGTACGACTGAGGTCTAACAACATATTAATCTCGAGTACTGTAGAAGAACTTCAAACGCACGAAAAATTGCATTCCAACTATTATCCATATAAGTGTGTCTCAATGCAGCACGATATAACTGTGATCCTAAATGACAAAAGGTCAGAAAAGTATTTTTAAAATAGAAATATTGTTCCTTAACTTCAGAAATGGAATGCATTAAGTCGAGATTTACTTAGTGCTTAAAACACCTGCCTTGAAACCAGATGGTTCCGAGGATTGTACCGTGATTGGCTGAGTTGGAACGAATGTGCGACGTAAGTCCGAAGAGCACATTCAGCCTCCGGTCTTGGGATATTAGACTGTGTCCCTGTTCTTTCCCTCTGAAAGAACTCCTACTGAATGAGCGACGTATGTCCGAAGAGCCCATTGAGCCGTCGGTCTTGGAACATTAGACTCTGTCCCTGTTCTTTTCCCCTAGAAGAACTCCTATGTCTCTGTTATGTGGTATCTGATCCTCTGGGCTCAAGCCAGTGAAACTCCGGTTTTCAAAACCCAGCACAAAAGCCAAATTCGATATAAGTATTTCTTTTGAACCTATACTGTGAGTGCAAATCCTTCAATAAAAGGCAGTTTCTCTGTTTTGTAAACTGGCATTCTCAAAGCACTCTCGTGCAGAGCTTGAAGGCATTGGTGACCGATAAATTACGAAACAAATGAGGTGCACATTCTAAACTGGGATAACGTATGTTAAACAAAGTAGTCTCCCTCATAAAGAGAAATATAGGAATATCTGATACAATAATATTAATTAGGTATTACAGCCTTCTCTTTTCGTAAGCTATAGTTGACTGCACCCCACATGTTGTGCTTTCTTATGGAAAGACGGCGCAGAAGCATTGTATTTTATTAAAAACACCATTTTACTTGGACTTGAAAAAACCCCTCAATTATTCATTGAATATGCACTTTTGTGCTTATCTTGTGGAATATCGTTACCCATCTGGCATTAAAAAGCGGGTTTGGCGCAAGCGCATGTTGTTTACTTTGTGATATTGCAAATGGCGGCGAGTAGGCAAACATTTCATTTGCTTTTTTCTTCTAATAAAAACTATTTTATGGTGGAAAAGTATTTTCACTGCCGTTTTAAACTCGCTGTTCCATATGTGAAAAAAATCAAAGTAGCCCATATTAAAGTCTGGAGATATGATGTCGCCATTTATGATATACCTTACATATTTAATAATCGATATGCCTTACATATTTAATAATCGATATGCCTTACATATTTAATAATCGATATACCTTACATATTTGTAATATTTTTGAACCTAATCACACTAAAGGATAGTTTCTTGATCTGTGCTGGCGACTGAAGCAGAGCGAGTGCATCCCGGCAAAATGGGTGATGTTCCAGTACTTAAACTTCTCAGTTCTGAGTGCATGTAATACGGTGAACAGATACTTCATATCGAAAGATACATTAGAGTTCGTTTATAATAACCTGTGGCTTTACGTTTGACACATATTCTTGACATATCGCATAACCTTTCCAACAGTTCGGTACAAAGCACTTTCGCATCATATCAAAGACGTGAGAATTGAATTGATCCTAGTCTGACTTAGAGATGCACGATAAATCTAAGTTTACCGCTTAATTGAAAGGAACTGACGTGCTTTAATAAAGGTGTTGACGTACAAAATCTTTAACGTTTGGGGTACTTCAATACCCTATAATTTCACAAAATAGTTAATAAAAATTAACTGCACTAAATAGCTATTCAACGCTAACCAAATGATAAATACCATATATCCCTAAGGTAATCATGTCGAACGATCAGCTCAAAACTACTGCACGCCTCCTGACGAGCGGTGATATCAGCAGTCCGTTTTTTAAATTGTACGGGAAGTTGTATCACCTGACTATCATGCATCATGTTCCAGACTGACCATGGGGTCAGATGCCCGTTGTTCAGAGGTTCCCCTTTACGGAGATTATCGTCAATGTCAATCCTACCATAGCTGTTCTGTACCAAACACTACTTACCGTTCTTCGAAGCTGTCCCTTAACAGAGATTTAGCTGTCAAACAACAGCAAGGAATCCCTGAATAAAAATATTCAAACTAAAGAATAATCCTCACTATTATATCTCCCTCAATGGGTCTAAATTAATGGACAGAAAGATAGGTTAAAGGAAATGGGAAAAGCATTGAACTGAAGAAAACAAAAATAAATACTACGGACTTAACAGAATTAAGCAGAAACGTGTGTTCGGGAACACATGTTTTGCTTCAGACAGTATAACCGAAATCTTGGATATAAAGACAATACCTGCACTTCTGAATATGGCAAAAACACTAAAGAACTGAAAGACATATATAAGTACTTAGCATTTCATAAGGTGACATTTGTACACTAATGAATGACAAATAGAACTATTGTTTAAGCTACTCACACAGCAAATCCAAGTAAATGCGTAAAACGTACTTCGAAACTGTTCAGAAATTCAAAATACAATGAACTCCTTTGTAAAATGTATCACCTACTACTCAGAAAGTAATCTTGATGATATTTCGAACATTTTCCAAAAAGCACGTCATAAGTATTATTAAAATGCTAAAAAAAGCTCTGGATTTGATTGCATTAAAAATAATGATATCACAAGGTCACTCCCACAAACATTCATAATAGTGTTTTAATACATATTTAAGCCGCCCTGGTGGCGCAGTGGTTTAAGCTCTGCCTAGTGACAATTTGTCCTTGAAAGGTCCGGGTTCAAATTCCGTAAAGCATGGATGTTGTGTTTGTCATACCGCACTGACTGACACTTTTTCTCTGGAAATAGTCGTACTAAATTAGGGACCGGTGACTACTTCTAGCCCAACGAGTTGCTCAAGGTAGTCGCTAAACCTCCAATCAAAAAAAGAAAAAAATCAAGTTTAATCAAGCTGCTGAGATACAGTACATTCCAACAGAAAGAAAAAAGCACAAATCATTATCTTACTCAAACCAACCTCAGATTTGTGCAATTTCAATAAACTGCAATCGGACGCCTAGGTCTTTGTATCCCACTTCAAGGATAAAGAAAATTTTAACATTAGTTCAGCCTTTCACTAACCTAGTTACTACATGGGTAGATCCCTCAAATAAATCTTAATACGTAACCCCAAAATAAATTTAATATTGCGAACTGTTCCTACTATTCTAAGATACATGACACCTCAGTGAAAGTTCCCTATCGCTATAACACTGCGGTATACTCTGTAGGTTACGCATCAAAAAATCTTTGAGTGGTGATTGTTCCTGATTATTGTCACCTAATGGATGTGACTAACATTTTCTTTACCGCAGAATCCGTTTTCTTCGAGAAACAGTCAAATTTCTGTAATGTTCTAGATACAACTTACTGTTATTTTGATAAGCAGTCCAAGAAATTTTGAATTCCACCATTATTCATTATCTGTACGATATTCATTATTGTCACATTTCCCTAATGGGTTGAAGCACTATTTTCGAATTTAAGAAAACCCGCTTCCTGCTGATCACGCTTCATTTTCTTGAAAGCCTAAAGACTCCTAGAATATCGATCTCTTATTTCTCGTGAAAACCAAACACTTCCTCTGAAAAAAAATCGAAAAATTTCGTTTTGCAGGATGTCACATTCTATCCAGTTTGAAACTAAGTTTGAACTGCTTGCAGGATTAATATCTTTCGTCTCACATGCATCGAAAGTTGGTTTTATTGCTTTAAAATGCTTTTGTCGGAAATGTTAAACAGAACACTGGTGAATTTTCTGTTATTCTTCCAAATTTAGCCCGCTCGCTGTTCGATCCGATATCGGTGGCAGCATCTGAGCACTCGAGGGAATTCCTTGTAGACGGAAATTCTTAAAAGGAAATAGATCAACTTTCCTGGCTCTTTAATCGGTCCGAAAAAATATAAATTTCTCTCCACACGAAATATCTCTTCTAATGGCAAATCCTTGTTTCTTCATAAATGTGAATCTGTAGATCTGGCAATAAAATGAAGTACATGAATTATCGGCTAAGAAAGATGCAAACCAGTGTTTTGTGAAAATTCGACATTTCCAGAGAAATAAATAGTCCAACATCTGGTCTTCAATACATTGTTTATCATTACATACTGTGACAGTTCCGTAGGATGAATGTTCCAGAAAGCAGTCTGTAGTATATTCTTCGGACTGCATACTCAGCCTTCCAGCTCCGCAAAAAGATGCTTCCAATTCCACATCTTTATGCTGGAAAAAACACGTGGAAATAAATTTCAGGTTCCAGCTGCAAAACACACACGAAGGAATCCCACTGCAAAACTCAGCGGAAGTGAGACCACGAGATGAGCGATGAGGAAAGATCGCTGAGGTGCTGCCACCTGTCTTTTCCGTGTGAACCAGGTTGGCTCGAGCGAAATGAAAGAATAGAGAAGCTGGGATACTTTCTAACGAGTTCGTTCCTTTTTTTTAACTTTTTGCCAAAACGTCCAAGTTGAAATTGGCAAAATCTCAAATAACGCGATTATTTTCTGTTTTTCAATGTGTTAGATTAGTTGTCAAATCATAGCGATTGAAATATTTGCTTTATTTTAGCCTGTTGCCAGTCAACAATTCCAAGATTCTGGACTCAGTCTCGCAAAGGACACACGCATGCGCAGATGCCTCCACATGGAACTTTCGTATACCGCTAGACACTAGTTGATAGTGTCTAGCGGTAGGCTTAGGACTCATAACTTTCCAAAAACTGTCGTGAGCTTCTCAAGTACGGGTGGAGCTACAGGTTCCAACCAATTGACATGGTCCTCTCAAATACGGTCGTATATCTGAATTTACGGTGAAGAACATAATCCTAACTATCTTCATACATAAAAAATTTAGATACAAAATAAATATTTAAAGAAAATAATATTTCGTTACCTAAGTGTTCTTGACTTTCTTTTACACACGGCAATGTTATCTTTTGAATACGCTAAATTTCAAAAAGATGCAACCTTCTTTTATCATAGTTAAACATTTCCACGTCGAAAGATCGAGCGTTTTTTTTAAATTCAGATAAAAATAATTGCAGAAGATGAAGTTCCACTTCTGCAGGATTCTTCTTTATCGAAATAGACTGAAAGTATAGAAAATCGTAAGATATACATAACTAGTTGTTCTGTAGGTGGAGTGATTGCATTTCTTACATAAATAAATAACAATCACCGCTGTACCCGTAAAGTGAAATTTTTTAATCAGCTCGTTTATATTGCGAGTATGAATACTCTTCACGGGAGATTGGGAAAATTAATTACAGTAGAGTTTTCATAAAAAAATGATTCAATGTGACATTTACTTTTTCTTTATTTGTTCTGAGACATTTAATTTTGAACATATAAGAGGATATTTGTAAAAACCAATTATGGCAACATTTTTTTCAGTTAATAGTTCTAAAAAAATAAAAAATATATATATTTGAAAGATTTCTAACAATTTTTTTGTTCATGGAAAAGTTCATTTAGGTACGCTGGTAAATTCACCAGCCAAACAAGAACTTCGGTGATGCGGATAAATTAGTTTGAATCACGTATAGACGATTGGATAGTGCGCGAATTAACCTAACAGATGTGAGGAGTAATTGAAATATGTACGAATCTAGCTGTGTTTTAACAACAATTATTTTCTGTTGAACAACGGAAAACATGACTATCTCTTCTAGATAGCTTATCAGATGTACATATCTGATACTAAAAAGTGTGTATTGAAGCACAATAAGTTAATGACGGCGTTATGTGTAGCCGCCCCCGTTCACCCCCAACCCCTTTCACTGCGAACCCCTTAACCATAAAAAATATCGCTTCATATGCGCTGTATGTACGTGCAAATATTAGCAGTGCACATTCCCCGCTACTTATTTTCGTAAATGGCCCTTCTCTCCCGCGAATGTTGCGTACTAAAGTGTGCGTGATGCTCACTTTGACACGTGTACGGTCAAAACACTGCGGAAGGATGGGAAATAACGAATGGTATATTCAAGTAGGTTCTACCAACTTTCTTTTCGGATATTAACGCCACCTGTTATTTTCCCAGCTGCTTTTTCGGAGTTCTGAAAATCGTGTATTCGTTGAATACTGTGAAATGCTCTGGTATTAGGATTGCTAAATCCTTCTTCCAATTAGGAGTCGTCTAACGGAAAGTAAGGGATTTTGTATCAAAGTAAGAGCTATGAACTTTCTTTTGGGAAAAAGCTGACATGTATTACTTTGTAAAAAATATTTAAAGAGCACCATAACTACTGCAATCTCGAAATACTGTGTAATGCTCAATTATCAGGACATTTAGATCCTCCAATTACGGGCATTCGGAAAGAAAATAATGAATGGTGTACGGAAAAAGGTGCTTCGAGCCTTTTTCTGTAAAAATAGATCAAATCGGAACATATGTAGAGGATTTTAGAAAGGGAGTGTCTGACCCTAGGTCTTAAACAGCCCTTAGAAATAGGAAGCAAGGAGATTTGGGCTAGAGTGCCCGATAGGAAAGTGACACGGAAGCGAGGCCGAAAGGGGGAAGAAGAGGCCCTTGTATACTATCTGGGGCCCAGTCCCCGGGGTCCGACGGCTTATCGTGCCCATCCGACGCACGACAGATATTTAGTGATTTGAGCATTCGTGCCTGCCTAGGATCGAACCCGTAGTCTTCTCCGTAGCCGTCACGAAGTAGACCCTTAGGCCATCTGCGGCCCTGTGGGAAAATAATGGTCTTTTTCATTTTTTAAATACTATTTACGGAGCTCTGTAACGCCTTCACTGCCAAAATATTGTATAATGCTGCATTGTTAGGAACTTTAGATCCTTCTTTTAAATAGGAGCCGTTGGAATAAAGGTGAAAAATGCTATGGTGAAATTGGTACAAGAAATGGCCTTTTGCGAAATAAAGTCGAAATATCTTGTTATTGAGTTCTATTACGCAGGCACATGCGAAGTTTATAACGTAGTTTTAAATTGAGTGTATTTGGTTAACATTTCAGAATGCCATGGGGGTGAAAAGATTGATACGTGTGAAAAATAAAATATGTGAGTCACTGCTGAGCGAAACTTCGAATTATTTATGTCTATCCGAATTGTGTGAGAAATATTCAGCAAATAGTTACGTCATCATCATAATCATCATTGTCAACCATTATCAATCCACTGCTGGACGAAGGTCTCTCAAAGTCTCTTCCACAAAGGTCTGTCTTGTGTTAGTTTCCTCCATGTTACTCCCGCATACTTTCGAATTTCATCCACCCATCTCCCATGTGGGCTTCTTCTGGGTCTTTTCCTGTCCCTTGGAATCCAATCTAAAATTTCGGCTGTCCATCGATGGTCTGTCCTTCTGGCAGTATGTCCAACCCATTGCCATTTCAGTGATTTAATTCTGATCATGATGTCTTCCACTCTTGTCATTTTTGGGATCCACGAGTTCCTCTTCTTATCTCTCCCGGTTACACCAAGCATGCACCTCTCCATGCTGCTTTGAGTTGACTGCAGCCTTTGTATGTCTCATTTAGTTAAGATCCACATCTCTGCACCATACGTAAGCACTGGATGGATGCATTGATCAAACACTTTTTTTTTAAGACATAATAGCATATTGCTCTAAAAAATTATGCTGTTTCATCCAAAAGCTTTCCAGGCAAGTTTTATACGTCGATCAATTTCGTCGTCAATATAACCCTCACTTGATATCTCATGTCCAAGATAAACGTACGTATCTCTTATCTCCAGCTTTTCTCCATCAATCGATAAATCTTCATTTCTTGTAAAAGCATTGTACATCACTTTTGTCTTCTGAAAGTTCATTTTTAATCCCACTTCTTAACTCTTGTCAGCAAGTTCCTAGATCATACTCTGCAGCTCTGATGCGGTCGTTGCAAAAAATGACAACGTCATCAGCAAAACGAAGGTGGGTTAGATAATCTCCATTAATCTTTATCCCTTTGTTTTCCCAGTTCAGTGATTGAAAGACATTTTCCAATGTGGCATTAAAGAGCTTGGGTGATATTATGTCACCTTGTCTCACTCCCTTTCCAATTTTAATGTGTGTTGTATTTTCAAACAGCCGAATCTTTTCACTTGCATTTTCATAGATGTTATTAATAATATTAATGTATGCATTTTCAGCACCTCAGGATTTCAAAGCCGTTGTAACTGCTGATGGTTTCACCGAATCAAAGGCCTTTTCATAATCGATAAAAGCCATGCACAATGGAAGTTCATATTCCCTCGCTCTTTCAATTAGTTCTCTCAGTACGTGGATATGATCTATAGTGCTGTAGCCACTCCTGAATCCAGCTTGTTCTCTCGGTTGAGCCATGTCCAGTGTTACCTTCAAGCGGTGTGAAAGAACTTTAGTAAAGATTTTATAAACCACTGACAAGAGGCTGATATGTATACAGTTACTGAGTTCCTCAGTGTTGTTAGGAATAAACCGCGACCGAACGCGGTTAGCGACAGGCGCCAAGCAGCGTGCCATGTTCTACATAAGCGAGGTTGTGACGTCAGATGGATGAGCGCCGAGAAGACAGCAGAACTTTTGTAGTTGTTGTGGTAGTGAGTTGAATGGAGCCAGATAGTCTTTAGTGTATGATTACCTTTACGCCGTCACTACGGAATGTTTTAGTAATTGAAGTTATGTTTCAATTGAATTAAAGTCTAGATATCAGGTTATACGCCTGTATACAATAAAGACTCCAAATTTTTGAAATAGAGCGTAAGGTAAGTAATTCTTTCGAATCTTCTTGTTTACGTTCTGTTTAGAAGGCGCTAACACTCGTTACGAAGAAATATACAAAAAATGTCACCTTTTTTATGTAGCAGGATCATTGTAGCGTTGTTTCAATCCTCTGGAATCTTTCCTTCATTAAGGCATCGAGTGAAAACTTGGGCGATTACTGTTTCAATTTCTCCATTTGCTTCTTGTATGATGTCTACAGTAATTCCATCTTCTCCTGGAGCTTTTCCCTGCTTCATGTTCTTGATTGCATGTGCAACTTCTGCTGGGAGGACTAGAAGAACTCTGGTACTGGTACCTTTCATGATGTCTGGAGTACAGTTATCATCCCTTTCATATAATTTGGAGTAGAAATCTTTCACTCTTGTCAAACGTTCGCCTCGGTTTCTTGTTACAGAACCATTTTCTTTTCTCAGTGCCATAATCTGTTTTCTTCCCTTACTGAGATGTCCCTTTCCTATCTGTAGGCTTTGGTTGTTTTCAATTGCTTTCCTCAGTTGTTAACAGCTAAATTTCCTTACGTCTTCAATGATACTTTTTCGTACTGTCTTGAATAGCTTTATATATTCCACTTTGGAAGTCACATCTTCTTCAGTTGTCGTCATCTCTCTTCTTTTTTGCATCAACATTTTGGTTTTTCCTGACAATTTGTTCACATACATCTTGTTCGTAGACCCAGCTAATTTTGTTGCTGTTTCCATAAGAGCTTTCGTTACTTTTCTGTTAACTTCAGAAAAATACACTTCTTCCGATGTTTGGTATTCTAAAGCAGAGAATCTGTTCTTCAGTTCCAACTTGAAGGTATTATGGGGTTTTTAAGGTTGGTTATGTCAATACATTTTGTTTGTCTTATAAGCTTGCCAGGTTCGAGTTTATTGTTTAGGTACATCTTACATCTCACCAATCTATGGTCACTACCTGTGTTGAACTTGTTTAGCACACTGCAGTCTTCGATGACGAATTTTTTGTTAGATATAATACAATCAATTTCACTTGTCTTCCCATTTGTATGTTTCCATGTCCATTTCCTTTGCGGCTTTTTCTTAAAAAAGGAGTTGATGAAAAACCCTTATGCCTCTGCAAACCCTACGAGAGTATTTTTACGCTGGTTTCTGTTGCCGTGACCGAATTTACCTACTGAAGTTTCATTCTGTTGGCGTTGCCCTATTTTTGCATTGAAATCTCCCATAATTATCTTCAAGTGCTGCTTGCCTTTATTATTTAGATGACGAATTTCCTCATAAAATTATTGAATTTCTTCTTCAGGATGACTTGTGGTGGGTGCATAAGTTTGTATAATCTGAGCCTGGTATCATCTCGAGAGTTGAATAACGAGTCGTGCAGCTCTGTCAGAGGAACTTTCAACTTCTACAACTTTATCCTTCAGTTTCTAGTTTATTATAAATCCAACACCACCAGTTCTGCCAGTATCTGTCCCCTGATAGTAGAAGAGATGTCCACTTAGCCGACGATACCCCACTTGATCCTTTGTAGTTCCTCTTCCTTTTCAAGAAGCCTTGAATTAGAAGATAGAAAGCGTCCCTTGTAAGTAGCCAAAGTCAGCATCAAATGGCAGCCTAGTCCGGTCTTTCTGTGATTCTTAGCACCCTCTGCCTTCATGTCGCACTGGCCGCTTCTTTGGCCAGGTACATTCCACCTGCCGGAGACTGAGGGCCAAGATTTAAGTTGTGGAGTCATTTTGAAGGCCTTTGTCCATAACTCACCACGCTGCCCAAGCGGGTTGGTGAGTGTGGGGTAGCATTTCCTCAAATCCCGATGGTATAGTTAAACCGCTATTGGCGGTCAAATAGTTACATAGGACTGGATAAATGTTTAAAACACAGGAAAATTATTTCGATGTTTACGACATTAACGACCAGGAAAAAAGATTCATCCTAGCACACAGCGACATATATTGGATTTGAAATAAACATAAGGTTTAATGTGTCACAGTTGAAGTGGTCATTCGCCCACAAGATGGCACCTCATGTGCGGTTACCAACCCCTAAAAATGTCTGGCAAACATTTTCTTATGTTACATACATACTTGCCTTCCCTCTAAAAGCTTTACCCATACTGTAGATTTTATGTAAAACACAAATAACATACACCAAATAGTACATATGCAGTGCTTAAAATAAAAGTATTTCTATGTATATGTGCAAGCCTTTCTAGCAGTGTTTCAACACATTTGTCTCGGAGTAGTTTCGTGCAGATATTGTACGTTCAACAAAGCACGTAAAAGGAATTATTATATTCGACATAAATATCATAATCGTAATCTAACCACGTTAAGAGTTAAACAACTCTCTGGATGTTCAACTTTGAAAGCGAAATACATGATCTTAAGTTTTGTTTCAGATAAAAAAAGTTCACATATACTCCACAATTCCGCTCGATGCAGCGATGTGTGCTCACGTGCTGCCATTTATCGGCCGAAGTTTGAGATGACAACAAGAGACCTCTGTATCGATATCAAAGTTTTTATTATTTTGAGTAGAACTTAAAAGTGCCTTCAGTGATGTTAACTGAGTCCCTACTCCGAAACATGTATTCCGAAAAAACAAGTTTTGGAGTCCTAATGATTCAAAACGTTTTATTTGACAGAATAAATCAAGTGAAATTTATTTATTTCAAGCACAAGCTAAGCGATTATCTAATTTGTCCGCGCCACTCAATCACTGAGCAATGAAATAACGAAATAGAGGAATTCCAAGCTTCACGGCGTTTTTAAGTTCTGCAGTGATGGTTTACTGTTCTTTTCTAGCAGATTCTCTAATTCTGTATTGGGCATTTTTCTTCGTTTTTTTTTTGCGTTTACTGTTTCTGTTTAGCAGACCGTAGCTTAGAGGTCCCTCCCTCACACACGCTTCATTTGTAGCGCCTGGTTTCTGTCTCTTGCTGTTTTAAAGGTTTCAAGTGTATACTGTTGTTGACTTTTTGTTTTCCGCTGCTGAACTTGTAGTGTTGATGCGAGATGTTATGTTGACGTTTTTTTCTGTTGTTTTTCAAAGGTTTGGTGCATGTACTGTGGTTGATGTGGTGTTTTTTGTGGGTGAAGTTGTGGTGTAGGTAGATATGGGTTGTCGTGTTTGATTTGAGTGGTAGAAAGTGGTCCACTTTCTGAATTAACCTCATAAGAAGCATTTCCGTGAAGGCAAGGGCGAAACTTGCGGCCGATGATGTGCATTAATCATCATATGACCGCCTAAGTATTCGCTGCAACTATGTTTGAAAACCGGTCATGCAGGACGTGCAACAGCACAATGGCGCTCTACAAGTCCTCGTACATATTCTCAAATCCTCGATCGCCCATGCTTTATGATACCATTAGATTGCACATTTTGAAGCAGCAAATGTTCTCGATATAAACACTTCAACGGATGAACCACCGCATTTTTATAAGGTTTTTAATGGCACATATTGAACAAAAGAATGTTCATTTGGATTTACTTGTGTCCCATGGGGAATGTTCCACTGTGAAGCCTTGGGCAACGAAAATTTTCAAGTGAGTGAGTAATTTTGATTCTCAGTGGAAAACTTGTATGACAAAAGTTTCTGAAAGGACTTGAAAGAACGAAGTGCGGGGGTAAACGTAGTGAAAGCTCTGGACCTCTGAAGATGTTCTGGTATGTTTAAAATTTTCAGAAAGAGCTTTAAAGGGCAAAGGGGGGGTTTAACGTAGGGAAATATCTAGACCTCTGAAGATTTGCTGGTATGTTTAAAATTTTCAGAAAGAACTTTAAAGAACAAAGTAAGGGTGTAAACGTAGTTAAAGCTCTTGACCTCTGAAGATTTTCTAGTATGTTTCAAATTTTCTAAGGCAACAATCCGTGCGCAGTGTTAGATTTACTCAAAACGTAGAGGTTTTCTGTATTCTGTGAGTGGTGTTTTCTGCTCTAAGTTCGATGGCGATAAAAACCGCTTCACACAAATAGGACATAAACCAGCCAATGTAAGAAAAACTTACTATCGATCTTAAACACTTTCATGATTTACCAGAATTGCTCGGCAGATGGCTCTGGCGAGAGGGGGACCTTATTACTTTCATTATCAATACTTTTCTTGTAGCTCATTTTAAATTACTAGGAAAATGACTGATATTATTTGCACCGATCACCAGTTGCCCTGTGTACGGGTCCCTTGGTGTAATCCCTTTACCCCGAATCCTTGGTGTAATTCCGAACTGATGTTCAGAAATGTATGCCGTGGGCAACGGTTCATCCTTATTATTAAAATATTTGGAAGTACTTCTGAAGTGCAGCAGGTATCCCTCTACGGCCTTCGCCGACGTCATTTTCTACGTTCGAGTTTGTGCCTTTGCCGGCAACATAACTCCTTATGAAAACCCACACTAATTCTCCCACTGCAGTTGCCTACGGGTTTGTTTCTTTAGAGGTCAGATATCCTCAGCTGTGTAACTTCCCTCCACCAACCAGCAGGGTCTACATAGCTGCGGATATAACAAAGAATTTGATTTAAAACATACGTGAAACGCTTATTTTAAAAAGTAAAGAAACATTTTTCAATCTAAAATGGAATCAAAATACAACTGAACGAAAGTTTCAAATATCTAAAATAACAATTGCCCATTTATTTATTTCATTTATTTGTTTGAATTATAGTTACCAATTCATCAAACTGCGTAGTAAACACCATCCCAACCAACGAAGAATGCTAGTGGATAACGTTAGTCGGTTTACCAAAGGGCGAAGTGATGTCTCCAAATCGCAAAAAGGTTCAGAAAGTCAGTGCAACTGCGTATTAAAAGAAGTCCAAACAAACAAAAGAATGCCATTTCACTTTTCAAAAGTCTGCTATTATTCTACAGGCCCGCGATCTTCTCCATTTCGTTGGTGAACTGTTTATATCACGTACAATCAGAAGCAAAGTCACAAAAAGAAATGTAAACAAACCCGCCGACCTGAAACAGAGGCAGTTATTCTGGATTCCACAAATTGCTCGATGGAAAAAACTCCTTCCTAACATGCAATCATCTGGAAACCTAACGTAACCCTGTTCGATAAGATTATTGACAAAGGTGACTCTCGTGGTTAAACTTCTGTATTCGACCCGAAATAGTGCAATCACTGTAACAGATGTGCGACGTGTAACCGTCTACACCGTTTGCCAACGTGTTTGTTAGGTTTGAGATCGTGGATCTGAGAATTTAAATCACGGATCTTTAATTTTGAAATAAGTTTTGTCCTCAGCTGTGTCGCCTGACCCTGTCAGGTGCAGAGAAAGAAGGGGGGTGCTTATAGGCTGAACATATATCAAGGGAGCCAGCAATATAAGTATTTGTTCAGTAGCATCATCTAATAATATCCAATGAAAAATATTTGTGCTGACAACAAATCCGCTGTTTTGAAAGTACTTATTGCCGAATACGGAACGAGACCCAGAGTTTTATATATAACTAGCATCTAAGGTTAGTAGCATGTTAGGATTCCTACGACTCTACACCATTTATAGATTAAAGCAATTCCTTCAATGGCGAAAGACCAATGAACAATTTAAGCCGAGCTTTCGCGCTCCACGAAAATAACTTGTCCCAGACAAAGCCTGCCGGTGGTGCTCGAAAGCTCGGGTCAAACGCTGTATTAGTTTTACGCCATTAAAAGAACAGTTTAATTTGTAAGGTGACCGGACTTTTTTAAATCGAAACTGAGGACAATATAACACGTTGTCCTCAATCTCAATTTGAGGACAATTTCGTTTAAAGATGAGGACACGATTGAAAACAACATCTGACACATTATGGTGAAAACGAAGATTATCAAAGAATGTTATAAGCTGCACCATAATTGTCCAGTTTCATGGGAAACACACAATGAATCCGAAAGATGATTTTCACGTAAAATAAGTAAACAATAGCAAAAAGAACAAAACTATCATGTTGAATATTACTTCTGATAAATTTCAGATTTTACTCATTGGGGGCACCATAGGCAATCAAAGCTACATTTTGATTTTCTACAGAAATCTCACTGAGATTCTATACAAGGAAAAATACATGAGCGGACAGAAACCACAGGATGCCTGTTTATTATCTCTATGAGAAGGAATATTCCAAACCACAGGTCTGTATATTATCTCTATGAAGAAAGTGTTTAATGAAATTACGGTTCACTTATCTTACCGAAATCATTTAATACCTGTATGTTTTTTCTATGAGAAGGAATATTCCAAGTCCAATAGCTTCACTTGAAGAAACAGGATAACGAAAACATGTACTAAACAAAAACGTTGTAGAACTCTCAATGGAATCTACCAAGTGCAACCAAATCTAGCATCAATTACGTATTTAACTGCAAGAAAGTCGATGCTGAAAAAATAAGATGTATATATTCCCGATCCTATAAATGTATTAGTTAAATCCAGTTTGGTATATTAAATGCCACTAAGTCGCGACATGTCAGTTGCTAAGTCCATCAATACGGATTTGTGTTGTCAGATGCTGACTGGTAAACCACGCATGGTACTGAGAATTATTGGCACCGTAGCGTAAATGCGAAAGCACTCGACTACTTATCGAGAGATCTGGGGTTCGATCCCAGCGGTGTAGGAACAATAGTTTTTCATTTGCTATGCGTTGTTTATAAAATAACTTGGACAGAGCGAGGACATCGTCTATTTACATTATCTCCACTTTTTTTATATACATTCACTAAAGGAGAACAAAAATAACAGCACGACAATCGGAATGACTTTGTTCAATCCTTCGGCATATCTCACATTCATATTGCGGGATTTCAAACTTAATTTAAGAAAAAGTTCATCTGCTTCAGAAAATAGTTCCATACCTTTATGAGTGCATTTTCTTGTAATTACTAATCGATGCAAAATTTGGCGGATTCAGTTGAGTTCAATGACTTTTTTCAGCACATGTTTTCCTAATTTAATTTGTTTGAAAACATTCAAAAATTGAGGACAGAAAATACGAAATTGACGACATTTGACGTCTCCAATCAGCTTTTGCAGAATTGAGAGCGCATTGAAAATACGGACGTTTGGTCACCTTACTTTTTCTATTTTACTGAGAAGGATTTTTCAACTGGTCTTAGGCTGCTTTAAAGGAACAGCAAATTGAATGTTTCCCACTTGTTTATTTTTTTTACTGCATACTAATAAGAAACTGTGCATGATAATCATGATAGAAGCTAGTAAAAATTCAAAATATAGTATTGGGCAGATAGTGTGGAAAAAATATTCTTCTGCTAGCATGCTCCAACGGAAATCGGGAAGTACAGGTCCGTTTCCCGTTCCAGAACGATGTAATTTCAGGTTTTCTGACGTAACTAACGTTAGGTGAGAAACACTAAAATACAGGTAATTCAGAGATGTCTGATTGCTGTGTTAATAAGTTATAGTATTGGGCTTAAGAATGTTTGCCAGCCATTATTTTTGGCGCCACTGCCACATATATACACATATATCCTCCCGTGTTTATATCTGATCAAAATATGTGTTATTTTTTTTTATCTCTAATATTTCCATAAAACCACAGTAAACAGGAAACTATCGTTGGGTATGTGCACCGTTAAGAACATTTGACCAGATAGAGTGCGAATGAAGCGAATATTTCTCATGGTTTACGGGCTCGCAAGGAAACAAAGGGGGTACACATAACCCAATGATTCACTGCAGTAAAAATCAGAATATACAGGTTGCATCTACTGTAAACCTAAGCATTAGCTGTGGAGGTTGCTAATATCACATCAAGCTCATAGGAGCTCGTATTAAACTACTTGTACTTCAAATCTTTAGGAATCACAGGTATAAAACATCCTCAATCTATAAAAATGGTACGAAATTTAATATTAAAACGCAGCAATATTCTTATATACCCGAACTGATATCTTCTATTTCTGTTTCATCATCACACGTTCCATAAATATTTCCCAATGCACGCCAATCAGTTATCTGATCGGTAATCTGATTCGTCTGCGACACTACATCGCGGACCAATGAGATGACGAATTAGAGGGATTCCAAACCTCTCCAGAGACACTAGTCACAGAACTGGGTGGACCAATCATCAAAAAGGGGAAAACAACTTAGATGTGCTTGGCAGAAAATGTGGGTAAAATTCCGTTCATGTAGATTTCACCCGACACTGATGATGTTATCCCTAGTAAAGATAAAAATAGGTTTCATGTACATATAGCGCGAAGTATTTATCAATATTTAGAACCATGGATACTATTCTTATTCATTTTTAACAAGTTACTATTTATTTGTAATTTTAACTTACTTACGTCTTTTTTTATAACTTTCAAGTATTTGCTATCATAAAGTTGTTTATGAATTTTAGTTTGTAACCTGATAGACGTCAAATTTCTCTTTCATCTGTTCAACTATAGTTAGAGAAATCACGTTTTTCTACTACTCGCTTAAACATTCGCTCGGAGGACACTTTCCATTTCACCCAAGTAGAAACGCTAAATGCAAAACAAAATTATTTTAGATCACAAAATTGTTGTGATATCTGCAAATTCACGTGCGTTTATATAAGCGCCCGAAAAATTTAGATAGGTGCACTCTCCGTATGTTCAAATTACTTCAATACTTGGGTGTTACTTACACACGGTTTGTATGATTTGAATCCATGTTTATTAACGTTCTGAACGGATACATTTTTGCTTTGTAGACCTTGTCTGTCCCATTGTGTTGTCTTGGAAGTTTTACCTAGTTATTTTTTTGCAAATTGAGCCCTAGTTCTGTGGAACTTGCATTTCACCTCAGAACCTTTACCTAGGGATCTCCAATACCTCTGAAATCTCATGAACAGAGTGATTGCATATGTGACACTTAATAATCAGACCTCACTAGATAGCATATAGTTCTCGGAAGCGAGACGCCTTATGTTCACAGCCTTGATATTGTCTCATCACAGCACTACGAGCACAATTATAGCCGTGTGAGTAGTATTGTGCTTCCTTACGAGGAAATTCTCTATCAATAGAGGTTTGTGAGAATATTAGAAGTACAGCGGATATATGTAGAGAGAGAGTTGCATATGAATAAAAATCATGTACGCATATATGTATTCACTAGATAAAACATTAGAAAAAGGAGTGATGGGCAGTTGATATGGGCATTCCACGCGTAGATTGGAACAGACACAAACCGAATGCAGGCGATGTAACTGGATAGCAGGGTTTCCCAACAGTGTATTGCAATCGAGAAACATGGGTAAATGTGGTGACCTCGGTTACTTTGGTGGTGGACGCTTTAATGGCGCAAGACAAATGGGCCATTAGGATTCCAGAAGGTAGCCGTATCAAGGGTGTACCGGTAGAACACCATCGACGAACTTATCAGCGCACAGAGATCAAGAGGTGGTCTACCACACGCCATTGGTGACCGGGGTCGACGTAGACTACCCAGGATTGTACAGACCACCACTTGGCAACTGCGCGCAAATCAAATCCAGGTTAAATGTCAGAGGCCCATGGAACACCAGACAGCGAGCGGCGGGCGCTGTGTAACCTGGGAATTGCTGTGTAACCTGGGAATTGGTAGCCACCGCTCAACTCGTGTGTCACTGTTGATTGCTGGTCTTCGAGAATTACCCCTTGTCTCGTGCCGGGAGCACCAAAACGGTAACTCTGTAGAGTGAGGCCCCATCGTATTCTCAGATAAATCGCGCTTTCAGCTGTATCGAGCTGACGGGATGGTGCAAGTGTGACATCGACATTATGTGGACGTAGCCCTTCCATACCAGCGCGGCTCTACTGAAGGTGGTGGTGTCCGTTTGTATATTTAGGGAGCCTTTCCATGGGACACATGTGTCTCTCTGTCCTTAACTACTGGGCGCTATCAGCATGTGCTCGCTGATTACCTACACACTTTTATGACCTTCAAGAATCTTGCCACAGATGGTTTGTTTCAGAAGAACAATATGCCCTCTCCCGCCGGTTTGCAAGCACTAGGGTATGGCTCGAGGAACACTCGTTGGAGTGTGGAATCATCCAAACGGCTCCACAGTCCCCAGAATAAAACCCTGTAGAAGCTAATTTGACATCAGAAGAAATCTATCCAAGGCTCTTATGAGAACAGCAGCAAAAATAAGTGGTTTTAGGAAAAAGCTTCATATGAAGAACATATAAGTAAGGAAAAAAATTTAATGCAAAAAAACGTGGGCGATGAGGGAAAATTAAGAAATGTAACTTCCAAAGTGTGATGTATAGAACTATGAAAAACAATACGAAAAAGTACAGCTGAACGCTAAACAGATAAGGAAATTCAGTGGTGGATTAGCTGAAAAAGCAATTGAAAACAACCAAATCGTGAAGAAACCAAAGGGACATCTCAGTGAGAAACGAAAGAAGATTATGGCATTTAAAAAAGAAGATAATAATTGAACGAGAAATTGGCGCGAAATTTTGAGAAGAGTGAATGTATTCTACAAAAAACTATATGTAAGAGATGATACATCTATTTCAGATATAAAGAAATGTCCCAGTGCCAAAGTTCCTCCAGTTCCCAGTCGAAATTTTGCATGCAATTAATAACATGAAACGGGGATGAGCTTGAGGGTGAAGACAGATATACCATGAAAATTATACAAGAAGCCAGTGGAGAATAGAAAGCACAATTACGTTAGCGTCTCTTGTGTGATATGATTGCAGTATATGCTCTGACAGAATTGTAGAATTTTGAAATATATATATATGGACATGGCTCAACCTTGAAAACAAACTGGATTCAGGAGTGGCTACAGCACTATAGATCATATCCACGTACTTAGAGAAATAATTGAAAAAGTGAGGGAATATGAACTTTCATTATGCATGGCTTTTATCGATTATAAAAAGGCCTTTGATTAGGTAAAACGATGAGCAGTTACAATGGCTTTGAAATCCTGCAGTACTGAAGATGCACACATTAATATTATTAATAACATCTACGAAAATACAAGTCCAAAGATTGGGCTATGTGAGAATACAGCACCCATAAAAATTGGATAGGGAGTCAGACAACGGGACACTATATCTCCCAAACTTTTTAATTAGAAACTGCTGGCCACCCAAAATGCAAAACTAAGAAAGACACGAGATAGCAAAGCCAGATTTACTGGACACATAACAACAGATACAAAGATGAAACAATTGAGCTTACAGGCCCGTGTGACTTGCGGAACACGCCGGCATCAATTGTTCGTGTGACCCCCATGGCTGGCAATAACGACCGCTACACGCCGCGGCATCAAACGAACGAGGCTGTGGGTGTGGTCTTGGGTATGTCTAAAACGTCGGAGATGTAGCGGTGGCTGTTGCGTGTACCGGCGATGCGTACCAGAAGGGTACGCGTGTCATATCCAATTGCGCCCGAAACCATAACGCTAGGCGACGGACCGGTATGGCGATGCATAATGCAGGCGTCATATAGTCTCTCGCAGCGGTGCCGCCACACGCGGATCCGACCATCGTGGTGTTGCAGGCAGAAGCGGGATTCGTCGGAGAAGACAATGTCGTGCCATTTCGTAGACCAGGTGCGGCGATCAACGGCCCACTGCCGCTGCATTCGCCGGTGGTGTAACCTCAATGGCAATCGGAGCAATGGACGCCGTGTGACCCGTCCCCGCTCCTGCAAACGACGTCGAACCGTACGTGCTGACACAGGTTGTTGCGCAACACACCCTAAGCCCTGCGCTAACGTTCGTGATGTGGCAATGCAAGCCATCAATGCCCGCCGCACAACATGCCGGTTCTCTCGTTTGGTGGTGTGCCGCAGCTGCGGCAATCTCTCACGTCGGTCCGTCCGTTTCTCCTGCACCTACCGAATCCATACTCGCCTTACTGTGGCAAGATGTCGTCCCACACGGGCGCCGATATCTCGGTGCGATAAACCGCTGTCGCGATAAACCACTATTCGTCATCTGTCGGACTCTGAAACGTGCTAGAATGACTGCAATATTCTGCGACGAAGTATCAGGAAGCTTCCCACGCACAGGTCCGGCAGCACAACACACTTCCACTACTTACACCCCGCCTTCTGTGCACCCTTTTTATATTGCTTCTCGGTGGCGTGCCAGGCGCACATGATTTGCATATAACCTGCAATGCTAATCGTTTGCATGTCCTCTCGCGGGCGACGCATGCTGCGAATTTCAGGCCAATCGGATGCTTCCTTCTTGGTGTTGCATCTTGGGTGGCCAGCAGTGTACATTGGAAAATGACTTTCAATCACTGAACTGGGAAAATAAAGGGATAAAGGTTAATGACCATTACTTACTTCACCTTCGTTTTGCTGATGACGTAGATTTTCTTTTTTTTTTTTTTTTTTGCAACTGCACCATCAGAGCTACAGATTATGAACTAGGAACTTGCTAACAAGAGAAAAGAAGTGGGATTAAAAATTAACTTTCCGAAGACAAAAGTGATGTACAATGCTTTTACAAGAAATAAAGGCTTAACGATTGATGGGGAAAAGCTAGAGATAACTACATTTCTCTAGGACAGAAGATATCAAATAAGGGTTACATTGATGAAGAAATTAATCGGCGTAAATAACTTGCCTGGAGAGCTTTTGGAAGAAACTATAATTTTCAAGAGCAATATGTCATTATGTCTTAAAAGAAGAGTGTTTGATCAATGCATCCTTTCAGTGCTTCCGTATGGTGCAGCGACGTGGACCTTAATTAAAAGAGACATACAAAGACTGCAGACCACTGAAAGAAGAATGGAGGGATGTATACTTGGTGTAATCAGGAAAGACAAGAAAGAGAGTTCGTATATAAGGAAAATGACAAGAGTGGAAGACAGCATGATCAGAGTATGATCCCTGAAATGAGAGTGGGTTGGCCATATTTCCAGAAGGACAGACCATCGGTGGACAGCCGAAATCTTTGACTGGATTCCAAGGGACAGGGAAAGACCCACACGAAAACCACACGGGAGATGTGTGGATGAAAGTCGAAAGTATGCCCGAGTAACATGGAGGAGGCTGGTAAAAGACAGACTGTTTTGGAAGAAATTCGGGAGACTTTCGTCCAGAAGGGAACTGATAGTGATTGTCAATGATGATATATACTTATATACACTGGCGGAAAGTGAAAAAAGAACACCAAGAAGGAGACGTCTGATTCCAACGAAATTTATACAGCATAATAACGGAAAACAGAGGATAACGTGATCAAAACATTAAGGCAAAATACAGCTGTATTTGCTAGTAAACTGAAAAATAACATTTCAATGTAACATGGTTAGTACGAAGTTGAACCGCCATGAACTGCGTCACACTGTGCAATTCTGGCATGGAGTCTGTCGTACAGATGCTGGATGTAAGTTTGGGGTATTGAGGTGCAAGCATCCTCAACCTAGACGCGTAAATCAGGGATGGTCGTGGCTGGCCGTGGAGACTGGATAAGTCGTTGTCCCGTAAAATCACACACGTGCTCAATGGGGGACAAATCCGGTGAACGTGCAGGCCATGGATGTTGTCTCACATCCTGAAGTGCATGTTGCGTTGCACGTGCCGTGTGTGGGCGTGCGTTATCTTGCTGGAAAACACAACGATTTACCGACCTTACAAATGGCACAACAACGGGCTGAATAATGTTGTTGATGTAGGAGGTGCTGTTTAACGTACCCGGGACAAACACTAGTTGTGTACAGGAGTGATAGCTGATCGCTCCCCACACCAGGAGACCAGGTGTAGGCCCTGTGTGTCGTTGGTGGAAGCAAGAAAGGTGGAGACGCTCCCCTGTGCGTCTGCGAACACGCATAAGGCCATCGGAGGCTCCCAATCAGAATCTGCTTTCATCGCTGAACACGACAGATCGCAATTGCGTTCTCCAGTGCAGACGTTGTCGACACCACTGCAGCCGTTCCTGACGGTGGACTGGAGTCAGAGGTTGACATGCCAGAGGAACACGTTCACGTAGTCCTGCATCCAGTAGACGGTTGCGGATTGCTCTCACATTCACCTCAGGCGCAACGGCAGCTCGGATTTGCGTCGCAGTGGATGTTCTGCTTAACAACGCCGCTCTTGTTATGCGTCGATCGGTCCGCTCATCAGTCCGTCTGTGACTCCCGGTTCCACGACTTTTTGTGTGAGAATGTGCCTCGGACCATCTACGACCCCATCGTACCACCACCGATACTTCCCGTCCAATTTGCTCCGTAATACGACGATACGACCAACCGGCTTCGCGGAGTCCAACTAGACAACCTCGCTCAAAGTCCGATAACTTCTGAAATCGTACACGTTTTGCATGTCCAGGCATTTCAGCTTCTTCAGTGTCTTCGCACGTGTCCGTACGCCGAAGACTGATTACATTCCCTTCGCCGTACTCCTTAAATACCACCGACAATAATTTGCATACTATGCCGTGCTGTGGCATAAACGCTCACCGGTTGGTCCCGAAACTAACATCACACCTACGTAAACTAGACCCCATTAACATATGTAAATTTCATGATCGTCCGCCAATTCCTTCTTTTTGTTCTTTTTTCACTTTCCGGCAGTGTATATACTTCCGCACTGAACCTCCGACTGTAGATGCCGACTGGTTTGCTCCTCTACATATATAAGATATATTCAGAAGGAACTACACAGCTGAGGATGTAACAGGTGAACGTTGGTCTAAAACATAGACGTTGGAGAAGAATAGACTGGCAAGCGTAATACTAGCCCTTCGGAGGCAACGAGCAGCAATTAAAATAGCAGCGCCATCTGTAACCGCGAGGACTTTGTGAGAAATACAGTGCTTTGAGGAAGGTACAACCAGTGTTTGATTCAACGCATAATATATCGTAGAAATAGCGCAGAATGAATATTCGAGTGCGAATGCCAAACAACAAATTTCTAGATCAAAATTTAATTAGCAAGTTCTCAATTTCGATAAAAATCAGCTACGAAATAGAAACTACGCCGCTACATACAACGAACACCTGATACGTGAAGTTGCAGCAATGAGAATTTAAACATACCGCGTTATTGTTCCTTCATATTACCCTTAATCACCCGATTTTGTTCTTAAAATTATTTTATGGAAAAATATTTTCACCACATGAGCTCACGAAAAATTAATATCGTATAAAACAAAAAGGGAGTCTATAGATATCATGTTTACAAAACTATCACTGCTTTTCTTCAGACATGCGGAACTCTTTATATCTGTTATTAAGTGCAGTGCTGTGTTCATACTCAATAAACTAATTTTAAAAGCTATTCCTATGTATAATATGAAAGAATACCACAGCACTTTATCTCATCTAATGTTCCAACCAAGTACTTCTATGCCTCAGTAAGCACTGTATGTTCTTATGCCGCAAATAAACAATTTATACATTTTAAATTGTTTTTTACAAGATAATTTTAAAATGTTTATATAGCCCACTCACTGATACATGCATACAAAAATCTTTTTTTATATTATTTTTTTCCTTTACTACAGATCTGTGTGAAGTTTTTTCTTTTTCTTTTTTTTCTAAGAAAAGATGACTACATAAACATTTTTTTCCAAATAATCTTGTAAAAGTTAAAAAAGGAGAACATAGTACAAGATATGCACTAAAATAGTGGTAAAAAAGCTTTGTGTTTCTTCCTGCAATTATGATATACTCAAAAGCTAGCTTTGATATGAACTGAATGTCAACAAACTGTTCTGTAATCAAGTGATGTTTTGACCCACTCAGCACAAATACGCCGATCCCCATGAGTGTAACTTCTATCGATGAGATTGTAGGATGTTTGTCTCGATATCCAATCTGAGAATGTGCTGAGTTATTTTCAATCGTACACCTTGTATGCAACGATTGTGTAGCAATATTTTACAAAATTCCCTTCGCCAAGCTGTTACCCATTGCACCTTGTATTCAACTATTGTATGTTGTAAGCAAACACAAAATACCTGCGTTAATCACAACCACAGCAAACTCAATGGATGAAAATACATAAGAAACAATTCACTTCCTCCAGCTGTGATCGAATAAAATGAGAATTACATGACAACCTGGCACTTTGGCACCTTGATATTGTGTAGCGTTACTTGAATAACCATGTCACATGGGCTTACAAGACTGACATACAGGGTTATTAAAAAAATATTTCACGTCACATTAGAATTAGCTTTCAAAGGTCATAAATGCTGTGTATTTCTGCCTTCCGAGGGGCGACGGACTTTGAAATGTTCAATGAACATTATGATACATTGTCCAGAGAAGTAGAGGAAGTTTCCGAATGTTCTCGCCACGTTTCTGGTAATTTAATTTAAAATATAATTAAACTTTTTGAATCCATATATCATATCAGTTTCCAACTGGTGTGTTTCACCAAATTAAAAAAAAAGTAGGATAATAATTCATATAATCTTTCCAAAAGAGCTAGAGCGTACAAAAGATGTTTACGCAGAGAGCCTTGAAGGCTTTTCATCATGTTTTGGCAATCTTATAAAAAAAACTATGATTACAAATTTAAATCCATAGGAGAAAATAGTTTCCAACTGGTGGCTTTCAGCAAATTAAAAAAATGTAAGGCAATAAATATGTTTCATCTTTCCACAGGGGAGGTGCAGCGTGTCACCTCTCACAGAGGTGATTGACGAGGAGCTGTATTTTCATTTGTAGTGCTCCCAGACACAATTTAGAAATTCTGATGTCTCGAAACACACGGTTTTTGATATTTTTAGTATCCCATTTTCGAAAACTTCAATTGCAAACAATCCTTTGGCCCCAAACGCGAATACTTGGATGTCGACCATGTTTCGAGGTTTGATTTTTTGAACATGAAATACAAAAAAAAATGAAATGAACAAGTTGTTAACATTCTTAAATTCAAACCAAAAGACATTGTTCTATAGATAGTTATTATACACTGCTGGCCACCCAAAACACAACACCAAGAAGGAAGCATCCGATTGGCCTGAAATTCGCAGCATGTGTCGCACGCGAAAGGACATGCAAACGATTAGCATTGCAGGGCATATGCAAATCATGTGCGCCCGGCACGCCACCGAGAAGCACTATAAGAAGGGTTCACAGAAGGCAGGGTGTAAGTAGTGGAAGTGTGTTGTGCTGCCGGACCTGCGCGTTGGACGTTTCCTGATGCCTCGTCACAGAATACGGCAGTCATTCCAGCATGTTTCGGAGTTTGACAGTGGACCAATAGTGGCTGATCGCGACAGCGGTTTATCGTACAGACACATCGGCGCCCGTGAGGGACGACATCCAGGCACAGTGAGGCGAATATGGATTCGGTGGGTGCAGAAGGGACGGACAGACCGACGTGAGTGATTGCCGAACCCGCGGCACACCACTGAACGAGAGGACCGGCATGTTGTCCGGTGGGTGTTGACGGATCGCACCGCCACATCACGAACGTTAGCGCAAGAATTAAGGTGTGTTGCGCAACAACATGTGTCAGCACGTATCTTATGACGTCGTCTGCTGGAGCGGGGAGTTGTCGCACGGCGCCTATTGCTCCGATTACCACTGACGTTACACCACCGGCGAGTGCGGCGGCTTTGGGCCGTTGAACGCCGCACCTGGACTACGGAATGGCACGACATTGTCTTCTTCGACGAGTCCCGCTTTTGCCTGCAAACCCACGATGGTTGGATCCGCGTCTGGTGGCACCGCGGCGAGAGACTGTACGACGCCTGATTTATTCACCGCCGTACCAGTCCGTCGCCTGGCGTTATGGTTTGGGGCGCAATTGGATATTACATCCGCACCCTTCTGGTACGCATCGCCGGTACACTCAACAGCCACCGCTACATCTCCGACGTTTTGGAGCCTGTAGTCCTCCCTTATCTGCAGGACCTGCCAGGGTCCACGTTTTAACAATACAATGCGCGCCCGCACGTGGCTCGTATCGTGCAACAATTCTTCACGGTCCACCAGTTGTCACTCCTGCCGTGGCCCGCATGTTCTCCCGATATGTCGCCCATCGAACACGTCTGGTCGCTGATCGGCAACCGAGTTTCCCGGCAAGCACCACCCACTGCTACGCCTGATGAACTGTGGCAACGTGTGGAAGCAGCCTGGACCGACATATCCCAAGCCCACATCCAAAGTCTCTTTTGTTCGATGTCGCGGCGTGTAGCTGCCGTTGTTGCCAGCCATGGGGGCCACACGAACTATTGATGTCTGCGTGTTCCGCAAGCTCAATCGTTTCATCTTTGTATCTGTTGTTATGTGTCCAGTAAATCTGGCTTTGCTATTTCGTGTCCTTCTTGGTGTTGCATTTTGGGTGGCCAGCAGTGTATTTTGAGCAAGATGTAATGTCCATATATACCTTCATACTTAAAACATATTCCTTCATACTTGTAAAAGCATCATCTATGCAATTACAGGCAAAGACATTATGAACAACAATGAGCAAAACTTCTGAAAATTTATCCGTTTTTTATGTCGGCCGTATTCGCCTTTGTGTTACATCGATATCTAACACAATACCTGACCCAAACCTGACCATATTTATTGCTTATAATAACTATTTAAAGCTCGATTTGCAAAACGCACGCAACCAGCGTATACAGCTTTCAGTCCTCGCTAATGGCGGAATATCCGGTTTTCAAGCACTGACGCAGGTAGCTAGGTATTTGCCAGACTATTCTCCTCGAAGGTCTTTAGTCTAAAACGTGTATAAATTGCTAAGTTTAAAATGCAAATAAATATATCTCAATTCAAAATAAATCAAAATATGTATTGAACGCACGTTAGGAATTTCTGAAATAACGATTGCCTACTTATTTCTTCCATTCAGTTGTTAAATTCTATTTACCAATTCAACAAACTGCGTAGTAAACACCACCCAAACCAACGAAGAACCCTATTGACCAACGTTATTCGGTTTATAAAAGTGTCACGTGTTGTCTTCTAAACGCAAGCAGGTTTATAAAGTCAGTGCAACTGCGCATGAAAAGTTTTTCAAGCAAACAAAACAATGTTATTTGACATTTCGAAAGCCTATTTTTATTGTTCTTGCAAACAAGCACGCGATCTTCTCTATTTTGTTGGGAAACTATTTATATCGGATACTATCCAAAGGAGAGGCTCGAAGAAAAATG
This sequence comes from Macrothele yani, assembly GCA_039090855.1. Classification (NCBI taxonomy): domain Eukaryota; kingdom Metazoa; phylum Arthropoda; class Arachnida; order Araneae; family Macrothelidae; genus Macrothele; species Macrothele yani. The sequence continues at coordinate 60,672,378 of CM077031.1, read as the reverse complement.
CAAACAAACCCACCGATCAGCAACACTTCGGAAATACAGATAATCATTCTGAATTTCACAAATTGCTCGATGGAAATGTTGACGAAAGTGACGTTTTGCTGTTAATCTTCCGTATTCGACCCCAAGTAGTGCAAGCACTGTTACAACACTGGTGCGTCGTGTTTCCCTCCGCGAGGTATGTCAACGTGTCTTCTAGATTTGAGATGGTGGCTTTCAGAACTAAAATCAAGGATTGTTAAGTTTTTAATAAGTTACTATTCTCAGTTAGGTTGCTACTTCTCCCTCGGGGAGGTTGTAATAAGGGGGGCGGATAAAATAAATACTTGCGCAAGAAAACCATCCAATCCAACGAAGAACGTTAATGGCGAACGCTATTTCTCCTACTGAACCCAAACAGTTTTAGTAAGGAAGTTCAGTTTAGGTTTAAAAACAGTCCAAACAAACAAAGAACACTCTTTGACTTACTCAAGTCTGTTATTTTTCTACTCGCAAGCTCGCCTGTGTGTTTTTGCTTTTCATTTTTCAATACTTATTTCGCGTTGTGTCACACGGAGAGTCAGAATGGGAAATGTAAACAAGCCAGCTGGCACGTAGTACTTCGAAATCGCAGCCAAATAATTTCTTCAATAATCATTTTGGGTACAAATGAATTACATACAATTTTGCAAACAGTCATTCGGACAGAACGGAGGAAAAAACATGACCATATACTCCTCGATTTAGAACTGGTTCCCTTTCGAAAACGCAATCGTAAATCAGTAATCACAGTTTAATACATGAATCACAAGCGTTTTGAAGAGCAAGCAATTAGTAGTAATAATTCGCATAATGTAATTATTGTCAATACAGTTTTTCTTTCTTTGCTTATGTTGATAACGAATGGAATATGCTTAGCTTTGCATATCAGGCCTAGTGAGGCGACGCTCACATGAGCGTTATTGACATCATGAGATACACACACACATGCAAACCCGAAATTTTTCGAAAATCGCAAAATGGAGGACATTATTCGTCTGAAATATGAGCAGGCGTGCTCTGTTGCCCAGTTGACATTCAACAATGCTTCTATCATCCTTTTCCACATCAGTTGAGGACAATTATTACCAAAATTTGTAAGGCTACTTTTCTGTTAGTTTATGAACATTACGACAAACCTCACTGTTGGAACGTAAATATCCAAAGCTGTAGTAAGCCCTAATGGACGTAAGTCACATTCTTTGAAAGTCAACGACAACCGGTATTATATAAATTTCCAAGTCACTAGATGGCACTGCAACCGATCAAGTGAATGATTTTACAGTACAGGTAGGAAATACACCGTGTTATCTATGTTTTATTTTTCTGTTGTGTGTGTAGAATTAAGCATATAAATTTCGTGAACACCTACGAGAAGTTTGTTTTTTAAGTTTTCCTGTCTCTGTGATATATTACGCCATTTCTTCCTGGTATAGTATGGTGGTGATTCCCATTTGTAACTCTTGTGTTCATGAAAATGCAGTTGTACCATTTATTGCTGCTTTTCCGAAGAATGTGAAGCCTTTTGTTCCTGCTATAATATGGTGTTGATTCCCATATGGTACGCTGGCGAACATGAAAGTGGAACTGTTCTTCTTTCACACAGGGTAAAGAAATATCTGTACTGCAAATGGTAGTAGTATTTTGTGTGCTGAACAGAGTCGATTTCTTCAAGAGATTTGTGGTACACATGATCTGATTATGTGAGGAATGAAGATGTGTTCCAGTTGTATTTTTTTAAGCAATATAATGATAGTAGGTTCTAAGGCAAACATTTTGCGGCGGTTTGGCCCTGTTCATAAAATTTCTGATGACCTGCAAACTGAGATAATTTATTCAGTCCAACTGGAAAGAAGAAAATGTAGAGGAAGTCTAAAAAATTGCTTGCAACCAGATGAGGAGTGTATGCAGGAGGAAAATATGATGAAGTACAAAAAGTATTGTTTGAAACTTTCGTAAATGTCAGGGAAACTAGATTTTTTGTGTGCCATAATTTTTTACGTGTACTATGACGACGGACGTTTATTTTCGCCAAGTGTAAGAAGTGTTTTCTTCCACAACGAAATACTTTGTCACAATAGGTGAACTAGTTTTCACAAACTAAATTCTGAATCGCAGGCGACAGGGTAGTTATGAGCCCATTTTCTGTATATAACCGATGGTACTATGTGTTCTTGTGTGCTCCGCTGCTTCCCCTGAATGGCAACAGCATTGACGAGTGTGTTTTTTAAGAAATCCTCCAATGAATATCAGAATGAGCAACAAACTGCTTTAATGAGCACTGGAGGATCCTACGTTAAACCTCACTCGATATAACGCGCCCACTAGTAAGTAGGATAGGATTCTTCACATAGCGCCCTGAGTTGTTGGCCGATGTAGTTTAAAGCTAACGCGCTTGGCTTGATATCGACAGATTCGGGATTCAATTCCCCGACGCCGGCGGAATAACAATTTTTCGGTTGCTGTGCGTTGCTTAAAGTGGAAAGAGCGATGGACCTATTTATTCAACTGTATTTAGATGAGTTTCACCTTGGATCTCGCACTTTGGATTATTGCTATAATTATATATAGCCATTACCGTTAATGCCCATTAGATGGAGACATCTCAGTAGCTGAGCCCATCTTACGGATTTATATCAGATGCTGACAGAAAAAGAAAAACACACATAGCGCAGTCAACTGTTGGCCGCTGCCGTGTAAACCCAAAGCTCTCGGCTAGATATCGAGAGATTCGGGTTTCAATTCCCCGACGGCTACCGAATAATAATTTTTCGGTTGCTGTGCGTTGCTTAACGTGGAAAGAGCGATGGATTTATTTACTCAACTGACGCCACGTATTTAGAGCATTTTCACCTAGGATTCTTCGCACTGTCCTCATTGTTTATGATCCACCAGTGGCGTCGGGTCATTATAGACATCCGGAGTTAAAACCCATGAAAACGAGATTTTTTTTATTCCTATACTGGAAAATTTCGAAAGAAAATCTATATTAGGAACCAGTCTTCGGATTTTCGGAATACATTGTGAGCCACTAAAATAGTTGAATAACTGGGTAGCAGAACATAGCTTTCCAGATCCGTTAACTGGAACGCACTGGATACTTGCCTACGTCCGAGAAAAGACTCTGTCAGCTCGTCGCCTAAGCAAAGCTTCCGCGAACACTAACGAATGAGCCGATGTCCGCTGAACTGCGCATGCGTACAAGTTGTCTTTCGGGACTGGTCACTTTCGTGTGGACAGCCAGTGAGCGGCTGATTATCATTTTCGTAGTTAAGATGTACGGTTCGCTTGTGTAAGTAAAATGAACATAGTGGACTTTTCATTGGAACATCCTTTTAGTTTATTAAGGGATGAAGGAAAACCCCGTTGAAGACTTCGGCCCACATCGACCAAATATTTGCTTGATACAAAAACATAAAAATCAGCCCAGAATTTAATGTGGATTGGCACAACAAAATAGCCTAAGTGGAAACGAAAGAAAACTTACATTGTTTCGCTTCTACTAGTTAGTGCTGATATGTTTCTACTGTTCCTTTTTATGTTATTATCATCATCATCATTGTCAACCATTATCAATCCACTGCTGGACGAAGGTCTCCCCAAGTTTCCTCCACAACGGTCTGTCTTGTGCCAGTCTCCTCCATGTCACCCCTGCATACTTTCGAATTTCATCCACCCATCTCCGACGTGGTCTTCTTCTGGGTCTTTTCCTGTCCCTTGGAATCCAATCTAAAATTTCGGCTGTACATCGATGATCTGTCCTTCTGGCAGTATGTCCAGCCCATTGCCATTTCAGGGATTTAACTCTGATCATGATGTCTTCCACTCTTGTCATTTTTCGGATCCACGAGTTCCTCTTCTTATCTCTCCTGGTTACACCAAGTATGCACCTCTCCATGCTGCTTTGAGTTGTCTGCAGCCTTTGTATGTCTCTTTTAGTTAAGGTCCACGTCTCTGCACCATACGTAAGCACTGGAAGGATGCATTGATCAAACACTTTTCTTTTAAGACATAATGGCATATTGCTCTTGAAAATTATGCTGTTTCTTCCAAAAGCTCTCCAGGCAAGTTTTGTAAGCCGATTAATTTCTTCACCAATGTGACCCTCACTTGATATCTGCTGTCCAAGATAAACGTACGTATCTGTTATCTCCAGCTTTTCTCCATCAATCGATAAATCTTCATTTCTTGTAAAAGCATTGAACATCACTTTTGTCTTCTGAAAGTTCATTTTTAATCCCACTTCTTTACTCTTGTCAGCAAGTTCCTGGATCATACTCTGCAGCTCTGATGGGCTAGTTGCAAAAATGACTACGTCATCAGCAAAACGAAGGTGGGTTAGATAATCTCCATTAATCTTTATCCCCTTGTTTTCCCAGCTCAGTTACTGAAAAACACCCTCCAAAGTGGCATTAAAGAGCTTCGGAGATATGGTGTCACCTTGTCTCACTCCCTTTCCAATTTTTATGTGTGTTGTATTTTCAAACAGCCTAATCTTTGCACTTGCATTTTCATAGATGTTATTAATAATATTAATGTATGCATCTTCAATACCGCAGGTTTTCAGAGCCATTGTAACTGCTGATGGTTTCACCGAATCAAAGGCTTTTTCATAATCGATAAAAGCCATGCACAATGGAAGTTCATATCCCCTCGCTCTTTCAATTAGTTCTCTCAGCACTTGGATATGATCTATTGTGCTGTAGCCACTCCTGAATCCAGCTTGTTCTCTCGGTTGAGCCATGTCCAGTGTTACCTTCAAGCGGTGTGAAAGAACTTTAGTGAAGATTTTATAAACTACTGATAGGAGGCTGATAGGTCTGTAGTTTCCGAGATCCTCAATGTCACCTTTCTTATGTAGCAGGATCATTGTAGCGGTGTTCCAATCCTCAGGAATTTTTCCTTCATTAAGGCATCGAGTGAAAATTTGGACGAGTACTGTTTCGATTTCTTCACTTGCTTCTTGTATGATGTCTACAGTAATTCCATCTTCTCCTGGAGCTTTTCCCCGCTTCATGTTCTTGATTGCATGTGCAACTTCTGCTGGAAGGACTGGAGGAACTCTGGTACTGGTATCTTTCATGATGTCTGGAGTGCATGTATCATCCCTTTCATATAATTTGGAGTAGAAATCTTTCACTCTTGTCAAAATTTCGCCTCTTTATGTTATACACCGCAGCATATACACAAAAGAACGTTTTTACCTAATTCTTTGTGGTTAGGTATGATATCAGCAGAGGAAGATTTGAAACCTAACTAATCCACTGATACGGAGGAAGGTTGATTTCAATTTTTAAAATATTTAACCCGAAACACATTTTAGTCCATCCTATGCCTCTATGATCTACTAATTTCAAATTACTTTAATGTACTTACTGTAAACAGCAACGTATCAGAAAAGAAATTAGTGGTTACGGATATTTTTGTTGAGGGTTCAATGAAGCACACTCAGTTAGCATCCATGGTTTTCATCCGTTTACTCGGATATTTTTTAAGTCATTACGTGGCATTAAGAGATATACGACTTGGATTTGTAACAAATAATGCAACCAAGTAATACAGAGAATGGCATTTTCTTGTCTTATAGTTTTTTGTGTTACAAATATTCAATCGTCATTACTTATGTTAGAGTTAACGAACATAGTTTGCTAAAAAATATGACGTCATAGTAAGATTTAAATTACAAGACAATGACGACACGAGAGTGGCCACCTTTAATAGAAATTTAGTTATCGGATTTCTAGAAACTGAAATTTACATGCATCAAAGCATTGCACCATAAGCTTTTAATTATCGTTTTATCAGGTAATGTGAAGATAACTTTTCCCTAAATAACCCTTAATTCAAAAGGCTACCTTTCTTTAGGTTATGAATATCATGTCAAAACTTTGCTGCTGGAAAGTAATAATTCCAGGACCGCCGTAGATTCGAGTTGTCGTAAGAAAGTCTTAAATATCATTGGTGTTAAGATGAATTCGTCGTAATTCGTGGACGATCTGACTTCTGTAAATTTCCACGTGATCAGTCACTACAGACTGGTGAGCCGCCCTATAAAACGATTCCTAATTTTTCTTCCATATTATGTAACACAGGTAGCGCTTATTTCGTGTAATTTATATTTAATACATGCCGTGTAATTTTTAATAAATCAATAACATAGGAAACTTTCAAATCTTATAATATGTATAATTAAATATAAATTGTAACATAAAAGTGATGCCTTTCATTAGATAGGCATCATTTTTGGGTTTTGAAACAATCGTTCCCAGGATTTAACAGCTATTAGTATGCTAAATATAATTTGTACTTCTTCCTAAACTTTAAGCCATTGAAGTACTAGATTAATTTTCCAGTCATTTTTTGATATTTATACAAACCTAGCTTTGAAACTTTCTGGATATATTAATGTTTTCCCAGAATTTTATTTTAATTTCGTTACTAGGTAACTGACGAAGTACAAAGGGCGAAGTAATTTTAACTGAAAACGCCTTTTCATCATTGTTAAGATCGCTATATACACCGATTGAACAGACAATAGCAATTGAAATGGAATATGACACTTCAAATTTAAATATCGTTTTGAACTGAAATCAGCTGTAAAAGAATGTCGAAATATGTTTCAGCTATTTGGAAACTAACAAATATGGATTGTTTGCGAAAAAATAGAAATTTGCAACCTTTGCAACATGAATTATTATTTACAACTTTTCAAGAAGTTTTTCGCTACAAAAACAAAATATATAAAACATTCATAAAACTTTTGTATTTTAGAGTGTTTGTTGAGTTCTGTAAGTGGACAATCCTAGCAGACCGTTCAACAGTCTGCGAGGAAAACGATTGATCATTGTCAAGCTGTAATGCGAAAAATGTACGGTGATTTTAATTTAAAAACGCTTAAGAATGTTATGGTGAAAAAGTTAATTAAATGCGGACCCAAAGATTTGGCATAATTTTTTTTATACGTCGTAATTCGTGGTTTTCACGTGATCAGTCACTACATGCTGGTGAGCTGCCCATTAAAACGAAAAAACGCTTCTGAATATTATGGTGAACAAATTAATGCGCTTATGCCCGAAATTAAAAACACCTAAAAATCAATTAAATGCGGTGGAACCCAAAGATTTGGTATAATTTTTGATTGCGAAAAAATAGAAATTTGAAATCTTTGCATTCTTTTTAACATGAATTATTATTTACAACTTTTCAAGTAGTTTTTTGTTACAAAAAACAAAATATATAAAATATTCATAAAAAGAAAATATATTCTGTTAGTGGACAACTCTGGCAGACCGTTTAACAGTCTGCGAGGAAAACGATTCGATTAGTGTCAAGCTGCATTTGCACTCTCTTGACTGCTGCACTACATTCTCTGTTTGGAAACAGAAGAGGTAACAGCGTGGGCTAAGATGCATTTAAATGAAGTTCAGAATAAGAAGCGCATCATCATCATCATTGTCAACCATTATCAATCCACTGCTGGACGAAGGTCTCCCCAAGTTTCCTCCACAACGGTCTGTCTTGTGCCAGTCTCCTCCATGTCACCCCTGCATACTTTCGAATTTCATCCACCCATCTCCCATGTGGTCTTCTTCTGGGTCTTTTCCTGTCCCTTGGAATCCAATCTAAAATTTCGGCTGTCCATCGATGATCTGTCCTTCTGGCAGTATGTCCAGCCCACTGCCATTTCAGGGATTTAACTCTGATCATGATGTCTTCCACTCTTGTCATTTTTCGGATCCACGAGTTCCTCTTCTTATCTCTCCTGGTTACACCAAGTATGAACCTCTCCATGCTGCTTTGAGTTGTCTGCAGCCTTTGTATGTCTCTTTTAGTTAAGGTCCACGTCTCTGCACCATACGTAAGCACTGGAAGGATGCATTGATTAAACACTTTTCTTTTAAGACATAATGGCATATTGCTCTTGAAAATTATGCTGTTTCTTCCAAAAGCTCTCCAGGCAAGTTTTGTGCGCCGATTAATTTCTTCATCAATGCGACCCTCACTTGATATCTGCTGTCCAAGATATACGTACGTGTCTGTTATCTCCAGCTTTTCTCCATCAATCGATAAATCTTCATTTCTTGTAAAAGCATTGAACACCAATTTTGTCTTCTGAAAGTTCATTTTTAATCCCACTTCTTTACTCTTGTCAGCAAGTTCCTGGATCATACTCTGCAGCTCTGATGGGGTAGTTGCAAAAATGACTACGTCATCAGCAAAACGAAGGTGGGTTAGATAATCTCCATTAATCTTTACCCCCTTGTTTTCCCAGCTCAGCGACTGAAAGACACCCTCCAATGTAGCATTAAAGAGCTTCGGAGATATGGTGTCACCTTGTCTTACTCCCTTTCCAATTTTTACGTGTGTTGTATTTTCAAACAGCCGAATCTTTGCACTTGAATTTTCATAGATGTTATTAAAAATATTAATGTATGCATCTTCAATACCGCAGGTTTTCAGAGCCATTGTAACTGCTGATGGTTTCACCGAATCAAAGGCTTTTTCATAATCGATAAAAGCCATGCACAATGGAAGTTCATATTCCCTCGCTCTTTCAATTAGTTCTCTCAGCACGTGGATATGATCTATTGTGCTGTAGCCACTCCTGAATCCAGCTTGTTCTCTTGGTTGAGCCATGTTCAGTGTTACCTTCAAGCGGTGTGAAAGAACTTTAGTGAAGATTTTATAAACTACTGATAGGAGGCTGATAGGTCTGTAGTTTCCGAGATCCTCAATGTCACCTTTCTTATGTAGCAGGATCATTGTAGCGGTGTTCCAATCCTCAGGAATCTTTCCTTCATTAAGGCATCGAGTGAAAATTTGGGCGAGTACTGTTTCGATTTCTCCACTTGCTTCTTGTATGATGTCTACAGTAATTCCATCTTCTCCTGGAGCTTTTCCTCGCTTCATGTTCTTGATTGCATGTGCAACTTCTGCTAGAAGGACTGGAGGAACTCTGGTACTGGTATCTTTCATTATGTCTGGAGTGCATATATCATCCCTTTCATATAATTTGGAGTAGAAATCTTTCACTCTTGTCAAAATTTCGCCTCTATTTCTTGTTACAGAACCATCTTCTTTTCTCAGTGCCATAATCTGTTTTCTTCCCTTACTGAGATGTCCCTTTGCTATCTTTAGGCTTTGGTTGTTTTCAATTGCTTTCCTCACTAGTTCACAGTTGAATTTTCTTACGTCTTCAGTGATACTTTTTCTTACTGTCTTGCATAGCTCTATATATTCCACTTTGGAAGTCACATCTTCTTTAGTTGTCCTCATCTCTCTTCTTTTTGCATCAACATTTTGGTTTTTCCTGATAATTTGTTCACATGCAACTTGTTCTTAGACCCAGCTAATTTTGTTGCTGTTTCCATAAGAGCTTTGGTTACTTTTCTGTTAACTTCAGAGATGTCCACTTCTTCCGATGTTAGGCCTTCTAAAGCAGAGAACCTGTTCTTCAGTTCTAACTTGAAGGTATTATGGTGCTTTTTAAGGTTGGTTATGTCAATAGATTTTGTTTGTCTTATGAGCTTGCCACGTTCAAGTTTAGTGTTGAGGTGCATCTTACATCTCACCAATCTATGGTTACTACCTGTGTTGAACTTGTTTAGCACACTGCAGTCTTCTATGACGAATTTTTTGTTACACATAATAAAATCTATTTCACTTGTCGTCCCATTTGGATGTCGCCATGTCCATTTCCTGTGTGGCTTTTTCTTGAAGAAGGAGTTCAAGATGAAAAACCCTTCTGCCTCTGCAAACTCAACGAGAGTATTTCCACGCTGGTTTCTGTTGCCGTGACCGAATTTACCTACTGAAGTTTCATTCTGTTGCCGTTGCCCTATTTTTGCATTGAAATCTCCCATAATTATTTTCAAGTGCTGCTTACCTTTATTATTTAGATGACAAATTTCCTCATAAAATTCTTCAATTTCTTCTTCAGGATGACTTGTGGTGGGTGCATAAGTTTGAATAATCTGAGCCTGGTATCTTTTTGAGAGTTGGATAACAAGTCGTGCAGCTCTGTCAGACGAACTTTCAACTTCTACAACTTTATCCTTCAGTTTCTTGTTTATTATAAATCCAACACCACTAGTTCTGCCAGTATCTGTCCCACGATAGTAGAAGAGATGTCCACTTTTCAGTTCGATGAGATCTTCTCCTTTTCTCCTTACCTCACTTAGCCCCACGATGTCCCACTTGATCCTTTGTAGTTCCTCTTCCAATTCAAGAAGCCTTGAATCAGAAGATAGGGAGCGTCCATAGTATGAATTAATCAAGCCTTGACTGATACCCTTGAAGAAGAGATATGCGTTCGCCGAAGATTTTAGACTAGTAAGGTTTACCACAAGCCTCCGTCTGGAAATAGAAGAGAGGAGTGCGATGGACTGAACATTGCCGAAGTCAGATCAGATTGGGAAGCATAGGAGAATCTATATATAGGAAACAATCATGTCATGACCCATCCTGATTGGCAAAGGCCGTGGCTCACGTTGAGTGACATCTCCTTTGTTTGCTATTGTTATTATGGATACAGATTTGTCATAATCGTGTCGAAGAATCCGTGGTATATTCTGCAGAATAGCCAACATTAACCTTTTTGCGTTTGTATGACTTTCGAAACATTTCTGTTGTTCCTTGTAGCTATGTTCCAAAGCGCCTTCTGCTCTAACAGCTAAAGAAACGAACATGCTGCATTTCTGGGGTAATCACAGAAAACTTTCTTTTAAGCTCAATTTAGACTGATCAGAATTTGGTCTATACCGTGGTATTTCATTAGTAGTCATGATATGCATCATAAAGCATGTTTGCAAGCAGCAATTTTTCAGGTTTTCTATGAGACAGTTCTTGTCCATTCACAAAGTATATCGCAGTTAAGATTCCAGTGTCACACCCTTTAGTGTTGGTGCGCAGATATACAGGATGATCAGAATCGACAGCACAATAAACCTACCGGACGATTCCTCGTAGAGAAAGAAGCCGAAACCCGTTATCCATTGTCCGATCGGACGTCGCATTCCGGAGATATAGGAGCCGAAAGCTTCGTGACATCGTATCCGGTAATGCACATGCTCGTTGAAGACCGACGTGGGTAGCTATACAGACGCACGTATAGTCAAGCAGCCTATGTGGCGCAGTGGTCTAAGGCGACGGCTTCTGATCATTTGTCCGAAAGGGGTCCGGGTTCGAATTCCTGTGAAGCATGGATGTTGTGTTTGTCCTACGGCACTGACTCTCTCCCTTCCCTGGAACCAATCGTCCTAAATTCAGGACGGGAAACTACTTATAGCCTTTGAGTTGCTCACGGTGGTCGTTAAACCTCCAATTCAAAAAAAAAGAAAAGGCAATTAACATAATTAACATTTTAAAATGTGGCACGAGGTGGGTATGCAAATTTGAAGGACGTGGTGGCGTAAAACCACCAGTTGCACGCTTGCGCGATACGGCAGGTAGGGATAAAAAGGGTAGGCGACGGTAGCCGGTAAGCTTATAATGCGTTGGTACATTTGAGAGTAGTGTGGGTAGCGATATGTCGTACAGTTTAAGAGACTGTTGTGACATGTACCTTCCACTGGGGGAATATCATGGTTCAGCATTGCGTGCAGCAAGTGCCTATAGCGAGCGATACCCAGTACGACGGTACCCGGACGCCCAGGTCATACGGCGGCTTAACGTTCGAATGCGCGACACGGTCAATGTCGCACCACGTCCAAGTGTAGACAGTGGCACTGGACCATCTGTGAGGACACCATCCCTCGAAGACGCCATACTAGATTTCATAGAGGAGGAGGCAACGACCAGCGATCGCGCGACAGCTCGGTGTGCACTAAAGTACCGTACTTGTCGTTCTACACGACGAAGACCTGCATCCATATCACATCACATGGGTGCAAGGCCTGTTACCCCAGGATTATCCTCGAAGACAGACAAACTGTGAGTGGTTGCTACAGCAACATGCTGCAGATAATAGTTTCATCCACCGGATCTTGTGGACTAATGAAGCAAGGTTTACACGGCAGGGTATCTGCAACACCCATAATAGTCATGTTTGAGCTTTGGACAATCTGCACGCAACACATAAACACGCTCACTAAGTCCTGTGGGTGTTAATATCTGGTCTGGTTTTGTGGGCGATATCCTAGTGAGACCATATCTTCTTCCCTAACGTCTAACAGCTGCCAACTACATGGTGTTCCTACGTGATGTTCTGCCGGACTTACTGGAAAACGTACCATTGGCTGTTCTCAAAAATCTATGGTTCCAGCATGATGGATCATCAGCGCATTACGCTGCAAATGTTCGACAGTGGCTGGATACGGAATGCCCCGGTCGGGGGCTTGGCCGTGGTTATTCTGTCGCATGGCCCGCAAGATCACCGGATCTTAACTCAGTGGACTTCTTCCTCTCTGGTCATCTAAAGGAACAGGTATATCGACGGCGCATCAACAGCCTGCACGACCTAGTGGCCACCTTATACGCGGCCCTCACAAGTGTAACCCCTGCTATGCTGCAACGCATGCAGATGTATTCCTCGGCGGGCTGCGCCTGTTTTTCCCTACAAGGTGGTCATTTTGAACACATGCTTTAACCTGACACGAATCCACGTGTTTTATCATTTGTGTTGTAGAGGTAGATATCAATAAATTGCATGGTTTCTGTCAAACTGATTGGGTAAGTTATTTCTAATGCCTGTATTCTTACCGGAAGTAAGAATACAGACTAATGTCTGTATTCTATCGTAACGAACTTTCGGCGCGTATATCTCCGGAATACGACGTCCGATCGGACAACGGATAACGGTGTTCGGCTTCTTTCTCTACGAGGAACCGTCCGGTAGGTTTATTGCGCGGTCGATTCTGTTCACTCTGTATATTATAACTGTGGTGTATTATTGTCGGTCGTTTCGATATTCGCACAACAGTAAGCAAATTCAATTTTGGATTTGACATTTGGTACTCGACACATCGTAACGAAATGATGTTGTAGAGAACTTTACTGAAAGATCGTATGAACGCAGGTATTAAAGTCCTTTAAAATTGGAAGTTTGGAGTTATGGGAAAGGCTCTAGATCGGAAAGACAAATGAGAAACAGATAGATATGGCTAAGGGATTGTCCCGTCTGTTCATACCGGGGGAAAAGTGGAAATAATCGAAAAAAAGAACCAACTGTTTTCCCCCTCACTTCCTCGTTAGGTTACCTCCCGAATGTAGATTTAGGATTGTCTTTCTCAGACTGAAGAGCCCTTTTTTTCAGCTATGTGAGGATTAGTGACGGGAAGGCTCGTTATTTCATTTTCCCAGGAATGTCAACAGACAGGTGGTGGATTCTAGCTCAGTTTGGAAGCTACTAGAACAAAAGATAGAAGTGCGGAAGAGGTTCGTTAAAGTGGATTTGTGAGGAAGGCTTTCTCTGGGAACATTGTGGGCACTAGTCGTGTACACGGGGTAGTTTGTTTTAGAGGGCTTATAGCTGATCACAAGGGATTGGTTGTGTTACGTTCCTGAACGAATGTCTGTGCTTCTATAAGATCACATGGCATACTCTTTCAATGGAAGAGGAACATTGAGTACTCGGAAATGAACTAATCAGTAAAGGAATGCTTACGCGATATCTGTAAAAAAATGCGACATCTGAGAGGCCGACATCCCAGTTAGGGCGCTCATTATTTATAATCGAATGTAAAGGTTGGTCGAACAGAGGGAAATGACTGAGAAAAATTTCGAGATTTCATAATGCCTCTTTTTCAGATAGATACCTTGGTTATGTATTGCGAAATTCTTTAAGCGCAGAGAGGATGGCCTTTTGTAGAAGTTTATCCATCACAAGCAAAACAAATAATAGACGATAGCTCTAAGGTGAATTATTGTTAGTTCCAGGTTTATCCAGCACCACAACCACTGCCATCCTCCAGTCCTTTAGAAAATATTTCTAGCGAAGGGATCCATTGAATGTCTTCACTGTAACCTGAATCCAGCACTCGCGAAGCAGTCGAACAGCTCTTGCCTTTATCGCATCACTTCTGGGAGCTTCCTTCAGTTTTAACTTTCTGATGTGCGTTCTAATTTTACAGACGATGCTTCCTCGTCCCAGACACCACGATTATATATAGGTAAAACCTCCACGACTCTATTTCAGGGTCAGGAATTTTATATCAGTGACAGAACAACTCCTCTGATTACCATAGCCTTCGTGTTGTAACCCTGTACCAAACCTTGTTGACTGGGAATGTGCGATATGACCACCGCCGAGTCGGCACTTGTTCCAGTGTAGGTTTCTGAACGAACAGATGTTTTCACTAGAGAGATTACGACAGGTGTTGAGGTGAAGACAACGGATGATGATTTTCATACGATTTTGTCATGAGATACAAACGAAATCCATGGAGTGCGTGTGTACATGAAAAATTAAATCCACGGTATTGTGAAAAATTCGTTATTCGTTACAAAGGATATTTTTTTACGAGTGCAATCGACGTGGAAAACAGTATGCCCTGTTCGAAACTTAGCCCTAATAGCGCTTTATGTGGAGCAAAAATGTTATGCATGTCATATAAATCTAAATACTCGTAAAGATTATTTGCATATCAAATATATCGTACTTAATGACACATAAGGGAAGTTATGATAGTCCAAGTGACTGCCAGCTCTATCATGAATGGCTTCTCGTTAGGCTTGTTGATAAGTAGACATATGAAATGTATTGTTGCGCGCAAAAGTCTAGTGTTTAATTTCTGTGCTGTTTTCATTTGGGTAATAGGGTTCGTCCCAGTCGTTCCCTACCACATACTAAAGTTTCATCGAATTCGCACGATTTTTACGCAAGCTATCGTATGGACAGATGGACGGACGGACAAAGCTGGAGCATATACGCTTCTTCAACCTACTGTTGGAAAGCGTAAAAAACCAAGAACTTTACGCACACACTGTCGCGCGACAGCGTTGTACCTCAGGCCTTAGCTTATAAATCGGTAAAAAAATCTTACAAAGTACGGTTCACGAAACAGAACTAGAACTTCCTATAGGAGTGCGGACAGTTTTTTCTTTCAAATTTTGATTCTACGCATCTTTCCTGACAGCAGTAAAGTGAATCACACGGTAAAAAATTCAATGTAACGAAATGGGTAACAGAAATAGTCAAAACCATTGTTAACATCTGATCTTGCCACATGAAGTGAGGCAACAACAGTTAATTTTACTATTGCTCAACAGTATATTTTTACTAATCTATTGCCGAAAAATATTTCATCACGCTTTAAAATAACGTAACAATATGTCAATGCAATCTGCGTAAATTACGAGAACGTCACGATAAATGTAATAAAGCTAATAAAGAAATGCGTTTTAATGGTATGTAAACGATGCGTGGCAGCGAAATTTGGCTTCTGTTAACGATTAACAGTCCTCTTACTAACATACTTGCGATTCAGCTTTTCTCTCTATTTCTAGGTCAGACTTTAGCTTGCGCATGAGTAGATCCACTTTCGCATCTACTCGTTTCACTTGGGTGACGAGGTGTCTTTCTTACATTCGTCTAAATAATAATAATAATAATTATTATTATTATTACTATTATTATCGTAGGTTCTTATTATTTTCCCCCTTAGGGTGTAATAGCATTGGCTAACTGTTGTGTTGTGCTGGGCGCTTGGTCCCTCCTGACTTGATACTTTTTCGCGCTTCCTCTCCTCAAGGGATTGGGTTGCTTCAAGAAGCGTTGCTCTCACCCTGTCCTCTGTCCTTGAATTTTTTTCCTGATGAATTCATTTACTGAAATCACCTAGTTTCTATTGGGTTTTTGGAAAAGTCATGACGTATTTTAGCCATGTTTTGCAAAGGTCAAACAATGATATAATGCCCGTTTTGTTCGATAACCTTTCGCCATCGTTCAGGGAGCTGCAGAATTCCTCGGTCATAGAAGGACTTGTCTTTCGTTGTGGAAAACTGTACAAGGTGCTGATTTACAGCCTCATATGAATTGAACGTTATACCTCGCAATGACTGTTGAGGAGAGCAAAACGAGTGGAAGTCTGACGGCGCAAGGTCAGGCGAGTATGCTGGGTGTGGCAACACATCCCCCCCAAGCTCCAATAATTTTTGGCGGGTGATCAAACTTGCGTGTGGTCTCGCGTTGTCGTGATAGAACACAACACCTTTACGATGAACGAGCTCTGGATGTTTCTGGATGATGTATTCGTTCAAACCGTCCAATTGCCAACAGTACACATTCGAATTCATTGTTTGGTTACGTGGCAGGAGCTCGAAAAACACACCTTTAAAATCCCACCATACCGAGACCAGAACCTTCCGCTGATGAATGTCTGCTTTGGATGTCGTTTGAGGCGAAGCAGCTCGTCAGTACCAAGACCGTTTGCGCAGCACATTGTTGTACACAATCGACTTTTCGTCACCAGTTATCAGTGGCTTCAAAAAAGGATCGTTTTCCTCACGTTTAATGAGCATATAGCTGACGTTTATACGCGCCGTCAATTGAGCATCTTTGAGTTCATGAGGAACCCACACATCGAGCTTGCTTACGTATCCCAGCTTCTTCAGGTGGTCGTGAACGCTTCAATAATGGATGTGCAATGTGTCTGCAATCTCTCATTACGTGTAACGTGGGTTTGACTCGATCAATGCCTTGATTTGGTCGTCATCAACCTCTGTTGGCCTCCCCGACCGAGAAGCATCGTTGAGGTCAAAATCACCAGCACGGAATTTTGCGAACCACCGCTGGCACTGACGTTCTTGTTGAGCATTATCACCGTATACTTTGCGCAACTTTTCACATCACTGACGCGCGTTCTTCCCTTTACGGAAGCAAAACACTAAAATACGGCGAAAATGCACAGTTTGGTTTTTCATCTTTAACTTGATGTCAAATCTCCGCAAATCAACCAAATCGCCCACTATTCCTTTTAGACTGCAGATAGAACTAGCATATGTCGAATGCCATAGCAATAACAGAACTGGGCATGCCTCTAGTACTTCCAAAACCGCCCAACCGCTATGGGTTGCCAAAGTTCGTCATGACTTTTCCGACAACCCAATGTATTCTCAATAACAGTTTTCGAACTGCAGCGAGATACTCTCTAACTAGAACTACTTCAAATATTTGGTATTTCGTATATATCCAAAACTTATTGGGTGTTCCTTATGTGTTAGTAGTGAACTGAATGTTCAAATTATTGCTTCCAGTTTGGCTTTCACAACAGTAGCCGGATATCTTGCAAATGACTTACTTAGTTTTTCATAAAGAAGGAGGTGATTTTGCCTCCCATCAAATGAGCAGCGCCTGTTGTGGAGCTTCACAGTTGCTGGGGATTCTTCCTTTGGGGTCCGCAAGTACTTTTAACTGTATTAAAACTTATTCTGAGTGATTGCAAAAATTTCATGATATTACTTATTGCGGAAATTACTAATAACCTGATTTTATCCTTTAATTCTTTCGGATACAGTGTAGTATTATTCTGCTTACCGGGTTCATTTTGGTGTTTATCTTAATCTGAAAGGTTGAAATTGGAGATGGGCATTCAAAGTGGTACGCGTATTCTTTCGGGTGAGGTTTCCTGAAGGTGTGTTAACGTTTGACGACATGGCGTACCATGTGCTCCAACGTGATATAAAGAGTTCTACAATGTCATGAAAAATGTCATGGGCCACGGGTGGCCTAGTGGTCAACATTCGTGACTGCCACGGAAATAACCTCAGGTTCTATCATAGGCACTTACGAACGCTCCAACCAATAAATATCCGCCGTGCGTCGTCGGACAGACACGTTAAACCACCGGACCCCGGGTACTGGCTCCCCGGTAATAAATAAGGGCGTCACCCTCCCCTTTCTACCTCGCTTCCGTGTGATTTTCCTATCGGGCAATCTAGCCCAGATCTCCTAGCTTCCTATTTATAAGGGTTGTTTAAAACCTGGGGTCAGACACTCCCTTATTAAAATCTTCTACATATGATCTAATCTGAAAAATATCACAATTGTGACTGCGTGTAAAATGGTAACACCCTTTTGTAAAGACAACAGCGTTCTTCGTTTGCTTCGACGGAGTTTACTCTGCAATTTCACCACCATTTGTAGAGCATTTCATCTGTCACTACGCGATAGTTTCTTGTATGCTGCCAACTATATCCTTAGCTGTGTAATATTATGTGAGGCACAACTGTGAACAATTGATGCCACATATGAATATTCTGCTGTTACGCAGAGAAATTGCACTCTTTCCGTCAAACAATGGAGTACGTGCACCGCAGTAGGGGACAATGATTTCACCCCGAAGAACATAAAAGATATTTCTCATACTTCATTCTAAGCATTTTACATGTGTTTTGCTTAAAGGCATGTGCATGCATTTTTTAGAAAGCTGACGCTATTTTTACATTTCACTGTGGAACTATATATATATCTCGCAGTTCACATTTATAGCCGCGGTCTGAACCGTAAACAAATGTACTGGTAATTGCCGAGGAAGAATAGACGCAAAAGTTTGGAAATGCTGCCGTCTCTTCTATTTTTAAGAATAATGAGCTTCATATCTTCATACTGTGAGGCTATTTCATTTTATATTGTGTGGGGTTCTGACTGATCACGCCAGAACAACAAAAGAATTGACCTCCGACCAATACAAATTTTCATATTTCCAAAACTGCTTCCTCCAATATCATTACGAAGTGGCTATCACATTATTTTTAATACGAAAAGGGTAATAAACGTTGTATTTACTTCTTATATTGCTCCTTAGGAATGCACGGCGGATGGGACTGTAAATCACACGACATGGTTTTTTTATAACAAATTATTTCAAACACTAATAGTAACGATATTTTTCTGTATTATTCATGTTTTAGCAAAAAAATGCTGCAGTTGGGTTGCCTTTATAACATATTGTTATTGTTCGAGGATTGACTATTATTAGTTTTAGCAATCTCAATGTTCTTTATGAATGGTAGCGGTTATGTTTGTCAGTCATTACGGTTCTGTAAATACATCGGTTTTTGTGTCGCCATTTATCGACAGCCGGTGCCTTCAAACCTTTGTATAGATTGCTTTTACCTTATTGCCACTGATATCAGTGGAAATACAGATAAAACTCTCTTGCGTGTAGGGTGTACTTTCAAAGAATAAGTTTTATGAAAGTAGTTATGACGCTTCTGACTTTTGTGTTGCATATTAGAAATTACGTTTCATTAGTTTGAACCTAGAGACTCATGTACTCCATGGCAAAGGTGTAGCAGCACTTACTAGGAAAGAGAACAAGGACGGGGTCTAATATCTCAGGGAAAACAGCTTAACGTACCATTTTGACATAGGTCGGGTGTTCAGTGATCCCATCCGAGGAGCGATCGTTCCTCAAACCACTTGGCTCGATGGCGGCTGTACTAACCACAGCACTAGTCCTCACTTGCATTCGACTTCTGAAGCTACTGGGTAAATAATTCCTGTTTTGATAATACTATTTTGTTTTACCCTCTGCCATTTATATCCTCAAAAATGTCCCGCTGCATTGGAAAGCACATATATGGATAGTAGATGGCATGTATGATTAGTAATGTGATAATGTTTCGTAAGGCAGTTCTTGTGTTCTTCCCGAAATTAAGATTTTGTGATACCTCAGATGTTCTGGAAAAAAATCCCTCCTTCCATCAGCCAATGCTCTACGTTCAACGCAGAAAACGACTAGCAAGTCACACCCTTGTTCAGCCAACTGACTTCTGCATTGGCTAGGATTATGGCCCCTGAGCCTTTATCAATTATCTCCTCCAAGGCAGACGTGTCTCCAATTATTCATTAATGCCTTTTCAAACAATTGAAGTGACTAGGTTAGAATATAAATATTTGCCATGCCCCGTCCCAGATCCTGTTCCGTAGTTTGATCTGCGAATCCCTGGACAAAATGAAAGTTTTTAAGTGTCAAGGAACAATCCAGATTCCTTGGTTGACCCTCAGTTCAAGAAACGAAGCGATTGGTGGAAAAGTGGCAGTCCTCCAAAAAGATTAATCGTAATCTCTTTGGAACACTGGTGCATAAAATATCCGTTATTGATGGATAGGTTTTGGGGACCTTCCCTCCAACACTACCCTCACTTTCTGCTCGATTTTGCCTTACCTGCACATCTTCATGATTTCGATGGTCAAACTTCGATACTGGGTTTTTTTTTCTTTTCATTTATACTGATTTTTTTTTAAATTCTAAATAGGGCAGCATGAAAAATTATTGTTCTTCAATTAATAGTCGCCGTGGAAATAATCTGGAAATAAAATCATCTGTCAGAAATTTTGATTGCAAACAGTTTCAGGATAAATAGTGACACATTCTATGAATACAGGATTACACCAGTGTACAATACAATTTTGAAGTTGTGATTCCGTCTATTGGTGTAAATTATGACAAGAATGGTAAGTTAAATAATATCCGAGGGCCAGAAAATTTCGTCGTCCTGGGCGAGAATCGAACCCTCGTCTTTCGGTTTGCGCCCGAGTATGCTAACCACTACACCACTAAGAACTACCATGTCTTAAGTTTCCGAGTAATTCTTGTTTGTTCTGGGTGGTACAGTTGTTAGCATACTCGGACACAAACCGAAAGAAGCAGTCTCGATTCGCTCTCAAGGACGATGCAATTTTCAGGCTTTCGGATATTTTATGGCTTATCATTCTTGTCATAATTTACACCAATAGACGGAATCACAACTTCAAATTTGTATTTTCACATATTGTTGATGTCAAACTGTTTTTCTTCAATAATCATTTCAACATTGGTGTCTTAATTAGCACACAAGCGTGTAGATGTCCGTTTTATTGGCGTAAATAAGTAAAAACTAAATTAAAACTAGATCGCGAGGTTTCACCCCCGAAAACAGGCTTCTTTGTCACCCTAATGTTTACAAAGTTGAGTACAGAAACATACTGAGAAAATTTAAACAAAAAACCAAAAACAAAAGGAAATTTAATTTTAAAGAATCATATTGCGTGCTCACCTTTGTAAACTTTAGTCCGACGAAGCCGCCCATTTTCGGTGGTGAAACTAGCGATTTAGTTTTCTTTTTAATTTGCATTTATTTACGCCAAATAAACGAAAATCTACACGCTCGTGTGCAAATTATTCTTGGTGTATTCAGAATACATTTTTTCGAAACTTTGATATACTGATATATTAATTGAACTGACTTCGAAAAATATTTGTGAAATGTGCTTCAAAATGCAATTTAATGAACAATAATATTATTCTGTTTAGCATTCGTATGCAATATTTAAAGACCTGAAGACACTGCATAATTTAAAAACTAAATTAAAATTATAAATAATTTTAGAGATCTACACTTTGGAGTCGTTTGGTTTTCATATACTGTAGTTCAAGAACGAATGTTCCCTTTCAAAATGTGAATTAAAATTTAACAGTGATTGTGTAAAATTTGAAAGTTTAATTTCTTGATGGTCGGGCGGAACTGAACAGCAATTAAACTGGTTTTGCTTATTAAGTACGTATTTAGCAATGTGATCTTGTGTCAAGCACGGAATATATATTTAGGTTTGTATGTAAGACCTCGTCACTTATAAATGGAATATTTATGATTTTGTGGATGCTATCCCTATGATGAGAATGTTTAACTTAAAAACATAATTTTGCAATATAACGTAAGTTTCATATAAAACCCAGGACAAGTTTGATTAATCACAAAAGTATATGCATTAGCTCTTACCTGAGGAAAAGGTATACCTGCTTTAAGCTATTCTTAGCTATAGCTAACTGGCTATCTGGAGCACTTTACTCTTCTGATCTTTCTTATAGCGTTCGAAACGCAAACGGAAGTCTGTTGTTTTTTAGAAAATACATGGAAAAGTAAAAACAAAAAATTGAGGAAGCATGGTAGTTAATGCATTTATAACGGAAATTTGCGAAATGTTTTTACGTACAACATCTTAAAAAATATGTGTTTTTATATTAAAATATTTCATTACCTAAAACTCATTTGTCCAGTTTTCAGGAAAAAAGATAGGTTGAAATGTTACCGCATTTCTAGACCTTCCCCTCTTACTGCAAATCAAGGAATTATATGATGTCGAAAATATTCTGTAGTTGAAGATGTGTCAGTTCACATAGCAAGAATGTTTCAGTTTCTTTATCACTACGTCGTGCACCTTATCTCACGCTGCACAAGCATACATCTCCTGGGCAAATCTTGTCTTTTATTTTATCCCCTCGCCCTCTTTTAACCTCTTCATCTCTGTATAAAAACATGTTAGTGTTAATTTTTCATCTAAGAACATCTTCACTACTACGCTAGAAAAATTTAAAAAGCATTTAAAACAGCGATCATTATAAGCAAGAAACAAGCAAAAGAACTGGCTCATAGTATACTGAAGAGCAATTGAATTAGAGATACCTGTCTAGTAACGTGTAGCCCCACCTTTCGGCCTGATGACGGCGGCGATTCGTCTCGGTATGGACTCGACATGACACCGAAAATGTTGGGAAGCCATATGGATCCACGACCCTGAACAAGCTCATACAGTTCACTAAGATTTAATGAAGGAGGGACAAAGCCTCAAACATCTCTCTCGATGGCATCCCAGATGTGTTCGATGGGATTGTGGTTAGGTGACCTAGCTGGCCAAGGAAGCGAGGTCACGTCGGTAGAGTATTCATCCAACCATTCGGATACAATTCGGGAGCGATGGCACGGTGCATTTTCTTGCTGCAGGATGAGGTCCCCAGTGGGATGTTGAAGACGCACAAACGGGAGCAAATGGTCGTCCAGGATATCCCGGTAACGTTGACCTGTGAGGGACGATGTCACACGCACCAGGGGTCCCATTTCAGTCCACGTAAACAGTCCCCAGATAAGAATGCCACCCCCACCAACTTGAAGAGTACCCTGCTGGCAAGAAGGATCCATCGCTTCATGTAGTTTGCACCCTTGTCGTATCCTACCATCCGCATGTACCAACGCGAATCTCGACTCATCAGTCCAGGCAACATTTTCCTCATATCTAGGGTTCAGTGGCGATCTTCCCGTGCCCATGCTAATAGAGTATTTGCAGCCTGTGATGTGCGGTCAGCAGCGGTATCCTCGGGGGACAATGGCTTCTGTACGCCATAGCGAGGAGATGGTTCTGGATGTTGTGGCCACTTTCGCGTTTTTGTGCACCAGCGTTAAATTGCCGAGCGCTTTCTTGCACTGTGGCCCATCTATCCGCTGTTACAATGCGAGCTAGTCGACGATGACCCCGCTCATCCACGCGCTGTTGTCCACGGCAGGTGGCCCTTGCAGTGATGGTTTTACCGGATTCGATGTATTTACGATGCACCCGTGACACAGTGGCTAGTGAAAAAAGTGCCTGCACAACTTCCGAGATGGAATGACGAATTCGTCGGACCCCGACAATTTGCCCACGATAAAATGCGCTTACATCCTTCGTCTTACCCATACTGCGTCCGACTCTTACTGAGATCCGTCTGATCACAACCCACAGCACCACATTTGCATAACGACAGCTGCCTCTAATTCAATTGATCTTCAGTGTATATCGACGTAAAACATAATAAGTGAAATTTCACAGTTTTGGCAGTTACTTTAATTTTTGCATTCGTGAAATGTTTTTTTTTTTTTTTTTACAGATTCCGCTATGATATTTTGATAGCCATTTAACAAGAATTATTTACTCTCGAATAACTGATAAACATTTTATGACCTACTGCTTTAAGCTTGACGTAATGTAATACACCAAAAATCGCTCTTTTTTTTGTTTGGCTATAACGAAGTTCGTGTATGTTGTCTGCTTTAACTCTCTCTTCAAATCCGTTGTACACGCTTTCGCGTTTCGCTTTCAAAGAAAAACCAACACTAACAAATCCGATGCCACCGCACAAGCAGAAAGCATGGGGAAATTTGGCACGAGGGTCTTCCGTCTTACATTTTTAAGGTGAGTTTTCCTTTAAAAATGTTTTGTGTAGTGGGAAATGAAACAGATTATTGAAGAAACTGAACTGGTTTTTTTTAATCCACATCTCGTATTTCTTTGAAAAATCGGTATATTGTTTCTTGAATAATTAAAACGTTTTTCTTACCAGGTGATTTGGGCGTCAATTTAGTTAACTTATGAACATTTAAATGAACATAATTAAAATACATTTCTTTCTGCAAAACTAGAGTATAAATAACTTAGATTGACTTTAGAACATAAAAAGTAAGATACATCTTT
Source organism: Macrothele yani (assembly GCA_039090855.1). Classification (NCBI taxonomy): domain Eukaryota; kingdom Metazoa; phylum Arthropoda; class Arachnida; order Araneae; family Macrothelidae; genus Macrothele; species Macrothele yani. The sequence goes on along the minus strand of CM077031.1, from coordinate 60,648,158 downwards.
TATAATTCCTGTTTCTTATAGATTGCACTCTTAAATTTAATGTTGTTATTAATAAGTACTGTAAGTCTGCGGTTGAGCTGCGCTTTGTCCGAGCAAGAATTGATTGTGTCGGTTAACATTTGGAATGCTTAATAGTGTTCCAAGAACAATTAACGTTAGGGCTATCTTCGAAAGCCGCGCCCGTAGTTTGTAATCCTCTAGGTCAACTGCTTTAAGCGATCTAACAATTCTTATAATTAATGTTGGATACGGCTGCGGAATGGGTAAAACTACTCAGCATTAGTCTTTGCTTATTACATTACACCCAATCAATGTTTATACTGTTGTGGAAATAGCTCTTTTCAGAAAAGACTATTTTCATTTCTAGTGAATCAATGTCGTGATTTCATGGCTTTAATTCTACCATTTAATTAATTTAAAGTGTACGTGTGATATTTAAAGTGGGATTTACCCCATCGTTTGCGGAAGGAGAATGTCCATCCCCTTCTTTATGGGCTGTTTTCCTTACAAGAATCCACAATTCTGTGCCTGCGGTGATTCTTCAGCTTTAATGAGAAATACTCCTGTAATGTCGCAATACTGTGTATGATGTAAGAGGGTACCCGACTGCTGATACCGCTCCATATATTGATATATATATTTTTACATTATAATCATCATTAATCATATACTCCTTAAACCACATTCCGCAGTGTGACTGAGATTAATCAAACTCTTTGTATATTGTTCCGAAATGTATACGATAATGTCATTTTTTTAAAATATAATTTAGACGATTCTCTGTGACCTTCTAAAAACTCACTCAGGTTAGCCTTCAATTTATTCTATGCAGCTATCCATTGCTATATTCATCAGAAATTTATATTTTTTCTCACGAATTTGAAAGCATAATCCAATAATATTTTACCTAACGTGATAATTATATATATTGAAACAAAGCAGCATTAGATAAATTTAAAAACATAATGTTTTCCGGCAAACTTAATTTAAGTTGAAATTAAAAACTATCAGGCAAGATTTAAATATTTTTCAATAAAATATATTTCCTTCACAATTTTTAAAAAGGTTTCCTTAATGTTATTCGCTGGATATTAAATGAGTGTGACGTCCTGCACTTTACTAAAGCCAAGAAATGATACATGTTTTCTTTATCATTGTTATTAAACATCTAACAGTTCCACCAAAATAACTGAATGCTGTCTAGACACGGTACCAAACAATGGAGATAATTGCAGATTAAAAGATGAACATTTATTTACAACTTAAAACCATATATGCATGTGAGATCTTTCAGACCCACTATGGGTCCATCATCAGGCCCCGCAGAGGGGTGGTTCCGCGATAATAAAGTGGGAAAAACCTACAATGCATTGGCATGGAGGCGCCGCTGAAGCCCACGCATGCGCACTTGTTAAATATATAAACATGCAAATATTATAAAATTACAAGAAACACGATTACGGATTACGATTATATATGCAATGATGTAAAGTAAAATGTCTCCATGATGAGGTTAATGTCGACGGCATGTCTTCATTACAACACTGGTTAGCAAATAGAGTTATGTACATGCCTTTAGTGAATAATAAGCCAGTCTTAGTTGCAGGTGTTGCTAAGATCTTGGAGCTGTTCCAGTCTGGAATGTGTTGGCGTTGTTTAACTAGTTGGGTTAAGACAGTGTTACCCGATCAAATCCGAACATTGTACATGTGTTCAGAAATACGGGTAGCAATAGTTCGAATCGTGGATCCTACGTAATTGGTGTCCTGTATATCAGGCTTAGTAGCTTTTAATGGAATAGAATAGACACTTTGTCCCGATCCCTCTTAATCAATTATTATAATTTATGCCAATGGCTATGTTCTGCCTGTGGCAAGCCTTTTTTAAATGGTATATAACATCAGGAACATAGTCGATAGAACCAACGTATTTAACCGTTTCTTCATTTACTCGTAAAGAGGTATAGGTGGATCGTAGGCATCTAAGAAGTTGCCTTGCCACAAAATCCTGCGGGTACCCGAACCGGGAGGCCACATCAAAAATAAATCGAATATCTTTATTGCGATTTCTAGCAGAAGAAGGGTGTGAGTACGCCCTACGAAACAGAAAAGATAATGCTGTAGTCTTATGTTGATATGGACTAGCTGAGGCAAATTGAATCAATGTAAGGGGTGCAGAAGGTTTTCGATAGACGGATAATGAAAAGGAAAGGTTAGAGTTGTTACGAGTTAAACAGAGATCCAGAAAAGGTAAAGATCCCCGAGTCTCAAGTTCAATTGTAAATTTAATGGTGGGGAAACGTGTGGAAAGTAAATCGGCAAACTCCTGGAGTGCGGGAAATGAGTCAGGCCAAATAACTAGCACATCATCGACATATCTTACAAATAAGAGTGGCTTTAAAGGGCACTGCTCAATCACTTGGTTTTCCAGTTGCTGTAAGAATATTTAGGCAAACAAAGCCTAAAGCGGTGAGCCCAGCATACCCATGGGATTACCGCTTTCGGCTTTGTTAGCCGAAATCCTTGTTGTGGCTCCGTCCGCGCTACACCTTCGCTTTAGGCAGCCGTGACGTCACAGAGCAGCCAAAAGAAATGGGAAGACGGCGCTGCGATGGACCTACCTCTCCTCCTTCTAAGTACCTTGATCTGTTGCTCAAGGTAAACATAAACATTGTTTACTTTTAGCTGGGTTCCATTTATTGCTAAATCTTTAGAAATTTTAAGAGCGTCGTACATCAATTTTGTTTCCTGTAAGTTACTTTTTATGCCCACTTTTTTGCTCTTATCAGCAAGTTCCTGGATCACACTCTGCATCTCGGCGAGAGCACTTCCAAAAATGACTATGTCATCTGCAAGATAAAGATGGGTTAAATAATCCTCATTAGTTTTTATTACTGTGTGTTTCGAGTTCAGTGACTGAAAAAAATTCTGCAATGTGACATTGGAGAGATTGAAATATACGGAGTCACCTTTTTTTAAATAAGCGCTCTGTTCTCGAAAAGTCGAACCTTTTCACTTAATTTTCCATAAGCCTTCTTGATAATATTAATATGTGTATTTTTAATCTGGCATGATTTCAATTTCATTAAAACTGCTGTTGGTCACACAGAATTAGAATCCTTATCATAATCAATAAAAGCCGTGCATTATGCATCTCATACTGAAACAGAACGATTAAGAAAACTAAGTCACTGACGAACGAGTGTTTCCTGAAAAGCGTCGATTCTGCAAAAGAGCTTATATTTCCTGAATGAATCAGGGAAAAGTTACTTTTTTGTAGACATCAAAATTTCACCACGTTGTTTCGATGAGGTTCATATTCTAGTCAGAAAACCGTTCTTCATTCATAAGGGTACAAATGCAATAAATTACATGTATGTTTGGTCTCAAACTCATATCAAAACCGAAGGAAAGATTTTCCAAAAGAATTAAAACAAATTAAAAATTAAAAATCGTTCATAAACCGAAAACTGTCAACGAGTGAAAGGATCCGACTCGCAATCTATTCGCTAGACACAAATCGTTGTTTTAACCGGAAGAATCACCGACCGAAACGAACCCATGGGTCCAACTCACAATCAGTTCTCGAAACACAAATCGTTCTCCAAACCGGAAGAATTACCAACCGGATTATTTTAGCGAGTCGAATCAAAGGACTACATTCTTTGAAAGAACGGGATTGCCCATCTCTAGTAACTAAGATGCGAACACAGAAAAATTCGCCTTAGACAGACAGCTACACGCGATTTTCCAAACTTCGAAAAACCAACACATTACACCTTGAGGTTAAAATCGTTGTTATGATATATTAACAAAAAGTTCTTTCCGTTTGAACAGTATTACTTTTTTAAATCTTAATTTTTGAAATTGCGAATAGTTATATTTGAGGTCTGATACGCTACATTTCTTGTTACAGGTCAAGAGCCCTTGTCCTACGGTAGGATCTCTTATTTCGTTGGTCTAAATTGTTCTTAACATAGGATGCTATGTCTGTCTTTAAAGCGTAGCACCCTTGATGGCGCTATCTCAGTAAATCATATCATCCAGCCAGCACGCTGACAACACACAACAAACGGAATCATAATTTACTCACTCCCTTGTTTAAATGCGAGGTGAGGGAAGCTAAAATTTTGGCTTCGATACTGAGTATACAGAACCTACAACTTGTTCACAAGAGAAGCAATGGGATCCCACTGCAGCAAACACCCTACCGGTAATCTAAATATTGGCAAAAACCACCTTTGATTGGGAGTTTTAATACGTTCAATGCTGCGCTAAAGATTCTATAATCAAGCTGAAGATATCGAAGGCGAAATGGTTGAAATTCAATTCAATTCATGAATTCAATTATTTTAAATTTTAAACGCAATAGAATTGAAAGTGTTAGTATACACTTTAAAATGCCGCAATTTTTTGTTGTTTCATTACGCAAAGAAGGGATAGGGTGAGTACGATGTAATGAAAACAATTAAATCCTCTTACACCCCAACGTTCGTAGTCAAGCCCCCCCCTCTAATTTTGACACTCGCGTATTTCAAATTGGAACAAGCACTGAAAAAATGAATCCCACGAATGAACAATTAGTCATCCGTAAAGTGAACATACATTTCAGAGCCGCTCAATTTCGTCGGATATACCCCAACAACCTACGCAGTCGTTTCCTGTAACTCCGTTTATTCAAATAGATGTCTGCAATAGAAATAGTAATAAATACCTGGTCATTGAACACGTGGTTTTATTCTTATATCCTGTAAACATTATCGGATCTGGCCTACGTACTCGTATACGCTGTTCAGTTATTCACCATTCCTCTTGTCTTGCAAACAGAGGAAATAAAGCAAACTAATCCGGAATTCCATACTGTAGAGCGTAGGGTATTTCTAGAGTAAGTCGAAAGATGGAACAGCCTATTCCAAGTAGCTGTTCAATCGTTCTACCGTCCATCTTGTCTTAGAAGCAGAGGCAGTAGAGGAAAATGATCAGGAACACCACATCACAAAGCTGAGGCACACGTATTTAAAGTAATTATACATTAACCAGATTTAATAATAATATGTAAAAGTCTTTCAGCAGCAGGTAGGATATAAAAATCACCTGAAAATCCTACTTACCCCTTTATGCTAACATACGTAGCAATTTTTGAAATAATGTGGGTACCCTCCTCTATGCATTTATACAGAGAAAACAATGAAACATAAGAAACGTTAATAATAAACAATAACGGTCATTTTTCTGAGATAGCTGAAAAATATCGGAAACGAAGTCAGTATTACTACTAGTACAATATAAAAGATACAACTTGTAATAACATTTATATGGATATGAGGACAGGTCCTATACATAATGATATCGCGAAAATAAAGTATTACTTCGAATGAGGAAAGCATTTCTTCCGCACACGTTGATATGCTTCATGGCTGTGTTTGGAGGTTTTAGAAACATAACCCTCAAGCAGAAAATATCATTGGCAGCAGCTAGCATACTTCTTTAACAGATAGGACGTCCTCCCATCCTTGAGCGAATAAGGTAACAATATACCACTAACAGAGAAGAGCAATAAAATTGATTGCCACGTACAATATCTTGGAGTTAATTAAATGCACATTTCCAACAGTGCTCGTTCTTCAATAGCCGATGAAATTTCTGAATGCTGTTTTGGGAGAATAAAACCGGCATCGCAAAATGGAATTAATAGTGATCCATCTCTGTGAACGCCAACTACGGGACGACTCAGTTGAAGTTATAATTGGCAATAGTTCATTAAAAAAGGATCTCGTGCCACGGGTATCGCAAACGCAATCAATTTTGATATTGAGATTATGACACTTAATACCGATAAGTGGCTCCACAGAAGATCGGTATGATCTAAAGGGAATTGAAACTGTGGTTACCAACATTATATTCATTGTTCTATATACCAATGAGAGATCAGCGTTGTAATCAAAGCCTCGTTGTTTCATTATCTGGAATAAGCAATGGTATAAAAGCAACGGATGCAGCGCCATCCTTTGGCACAAAAGGTAAACGTAAAATCTATTTAAGAACTTGAACCTTAGCTATTGCTTAATAAGGTTTCAAACATGGAGAACACTGCCGGCTGCACTCTTTGAAATTTATTTCTGGAAAACCTCCCCAACATATTTTCGTTTGCATTTTTCCTTTGAGAATTCGTGTTGAAATGGAAATGCTGTTCAGATTGGTACGGAGTGTTTAGCATGTACCACACAATCTAGGGTCAAACCTCATGGCAGCTGTTTAATAAACTTTTTGCGGCATGGAATCTAAATAAATAGTAAAATTTGCAGAGGATTATTACATTTTCATTTTCGGACATCATTTACTGCAATAATATGCATCTCATCTATTCAGGAAATTCCGTGCAGGCTGAGTTTAATTTAGAATCAGAATTGCGATTTCTGAACCTGCCTTACTACGATCGTATTTTTCCTATTCATAATACTTCTGTGTTTCTGCCCCATAACCCTTAGTTCTTAATCCACTTTTGATTTTTCATTCGATTCGTCCTTCCTTCTTCTCAACAAGAAAGCATGGTGTTCCCCTTTGCGAGGGTATATACCCAAGCGCTCATCGGTAAACATTTTGCAGTATGGAGCAACAAGAAGAGAAGCTGCTTGACCACATCCGAAGAGTGAATAACATACGGCAAAGCAAGCTTTTAATCAACACCAAGATTGCTGAAAATCGTGCGGTTATCATGGTTTCAAAAATTTTCTGCGTTTCGTTGCACTTTCTGTCTCGGTTTTCTTTTCCACTACATTCGACGGTATTTGCTAAACGATTATATCCGCATTTAGATAATTGCGGGTCAATCACGAAAATTGTTAATGTTGAATCCGCAGGAAATACCTCAACACAATAATAAAAAGTTGTGTACAGTTTGCCAAACAATGATGCGCAGTAACCTTGATATATTTAGGATGAGAGACAGTTTAATCTGTGTTGCAAGCTTTATGATTGAGTGTGAGGTATGGACAGTAAATAAAAGTATAATTGGGATATCCCTGGCATGGCTATGAAGTGCACGCTGGGCCAGCCCTTTAACCGAAATAATCTCACAGTTTTTCAGTTATTTTTGCACTGAAAGCTAAAGTGTTTCGGGGAATTTCGGATAAACACTAAAAGCTGAAAGTGTGCCATCCTGACAGGTGGCCGAACAAAAGAAACTTTCTGCTGATCCTTCTGTCAGCGATTTCCTCCTAAAAAGAAAGATTAGTGACGACAAACAACTTGGTTACCCGGTTTCTCTCCCATCTGCCGTAAATATCCTAATTTTCACGGCAGGCTAACAAAAATGTAACTGGCGGCGCCAAAGTACGAATGTTTGTAATTTTATGAATGCCACGCAAACTGATATCGTCAATCTTTAAACGTACGTACGTGCAACAATTACAACAACTATGCAGTTTTAGAATCCCAGTTGTAGCTTGACCTATATTCGGAAGCACTTATGAAAGACAACGGGTTATTGTGGGCGGTGTTTGCCACTACGTTTGAATTGGTTTGAAATCTTGGTGTTTTTGGCTTAAACCAGGGATTATTGAATTTTAGGGAAGTTATAACCTCTGCTGTATGCTTCCCGAAGGAAGCGAAACAGTGAATAATGAAATTACGGAGCGGGCAGTATAAATACTTGCTCAATAACACCATCCAGTCCTATCCAACAAATAATACTTTAGCCATGGAACCATCCAATCCAATCCAATAACGAGATACACAATCCAATGGAAATTAAATTGAATAATAATTCTTGCAGCAGTTTCTTCCGTCTCATATCCTTAAGGTAAGTTTCCTTTTAATTTTTTTTAAATGAAAATGAAAGTAACTATTGAAAGAAACAAACACGATTTTTTATTATCAAAATCTCGTGTTTGTTTGAAAATGCGTATCTTTTTTCCGGTATGATTCAGAAAGCTTCAATGACCAGGTGATGGAGTAACAATGTAAGTAACTTATCATCAGTAAAACGGATACAAAGTTCAGGACTTTCTCCAAAACTAGAATATAAGTAACTTAGATTGATTTCGTCATATAAGAAGTAGGAAACTTTTCAAATCTTTTGTATTTCCTGTTTCTGATGGATTAAACTTACACTTTTTTGTGCACTATTTCTTTCGGAAAAATAAGTATTTGAATTTTATCTGCGCGAGGAGTGTTAGATGTGTGCCTCTTCTAGATCTCGTCAGGAAACCTTTGAAATACGTGATCGTGTTTCTAGGAAAATCAACTGAAATAAAGTAACCTCAAATAATTCGCTTTTATGCAGCATTAATAAATCTTCAGGACTTTATGAGAATTTATTATTGATGGGTGAAGTTAAAAAGACGGTGTAACTAGTTGTTCCCTATCATTTGACTTTTCGGACAAGACTGACTATAATAATTTTCAGTACTTCAAAGTAAATGTGATTTTTTTTTTTTTAATTTTAGCGTTTATCTATTTTAAAGTGTCTAAGTGTGATCCCAAGAGTGAGACTTTTTCCATCTTTTGGGGAAACGAAATATCTCTAATTCATGATCCATTTTTCTTAGAATGGTCCCCAGTTTTACGCTTGTCGGTGCTCCTTCACAGTGAATGAGGTATACTTAACTTAAAACACCCTCTCTTCCTGATACGTCTCACATCAAACAAAATGTTTGTGTCACAACAGCGTTTATTGTGAGAGATCCCCAGACTCCAGATATGGTTCTAAGTGTTGAGGTACTAGTTTTTTCAGTACAGTTTAAAATAATTTTCAATACCTCGGTAAAACACATTCTGAAGAACCATCGGTTAATTACGATTTATCGTCACACGTTTTCGACATGCATTTCAAAAGAACACGACAATTCGTTATCTAATACGTTTCCCTCTACTTCAGCGCAGCACAATGCGGTAATGAATAGAGGAACCCCAGGACTTTTTCCAGACTCTCGTAACTATTTATAAAAGACTAACTGTAAAGCTCGTTGAGATAAGAATACAACGGGCTTTACAAAAATCATTTATTGCTATTCAAGCGTTTATTAATTATGTCGGAAAATATCTTTGCAAAATAAATTTCTTGTAAATATCTTTTAGGAATCTGACAGTAGTTTTCCTTGTTCTGTCCAATGGGCTACTTTGACTGTGACATCATTAAACCGTCGAACTCTTGACAATGCAACATAAAGTTGTACGTGGATAAGCACTCGTTCGGGAAGGTAGATAGCTATTTTCTCTAGTGTTTCACCTTGAGACTTATTAATGGTCATAGCAAAGGCGAGTTTTACAGGAAATGGTCGTCGTCTTAATGTGAATGGGAGGTCTGTATCAGTAGATGGGATGTCGATTCGCGGCATAAAAACAGTTTTACGAAATGCTGTACCTGTGAGTACTTCTGCAATGATAAAACTGAGTTTTAGTTCTTTAACCCTTTAACCGGCCGGTCTGCGGGAACAAATTGTCGCCAAAATCACCCGAAGCTTGAACGCGTACTGTCTCCAAATTCCCTTCCTCTTTCGAAAAAGCTGGTCCCATTTCGGCGGGATTTCAGCTTTTCCAACATAGCGATTGCTGTCCCCCTTCTCACCTCAGCGGGTGGAACGCAACCCTGTGACAGGGATTAACGATGCCATCAAGTGTCCTTTATGCTCCGTTCTATGACCCAAGGCGAGAACAGGAAGGCCAGTCTCCTCCAACACAATTCTTGCTGAGTCGGTCGGAAGAAAAAAATTAAAGGAAAGAATTAACATGTAAAGACAGTGATGCCCACTACATTGAAAAAAAAAAGAAAACAGTTTTACATCCGCATACATTGGATTTAACCATAGGGGTTGAATCGTATGTAGACGAGAACACACGTTCCCCTCAACTTCCGTTATCGAGAACACCCCCTGAATTTTTGAATAAAGTTTTTCACATAACATATTACTCTTTCCTAATTTTTTTAATTTCAAAACTTTGTATTTATAAAATTTAAATATTAATTCAAAATAATTGTGTTCTATATTTTTCTAAAACCAAATATATCGATATGAAGTTACATTTGTTTTCATACCACTGTGTGTTATCAGTGGCGCATACCAGGGCAAAACCGATAAGGTCCGTCCCCTTTCCCCACCCTTCCAAAAATTCTTGTCCATTGCTCAGATGAAGGAACAAAAATTACCTTATTCCAACGGATCCAGGAAAACTCATACACTTTCTCATGCCGCTGAGAAAAGTGCAAACGGCGGAAAACTCGTACACCCTTTCAAGTAAGGGGATATACACAAATTGCGTTTCGGTCCGAGATTTTGACAAAGTGTACGAGTTTTCCTAGCTGAACAAAACGGAATGTACCAGTTTTCCTAGGGATCTCAATGGGTATGTAAGATAAAAATGGCTCAAGGTTTATGTAGAACGTTTCTGACTCCTTTAATCTTGAGTTATGATTTTAATATCTCCCATGTGATAACAAGCAATAAAGGCTAATTAACAGGGTCTCAACGAATCGATATTCAGGTGCTGATCCTTTTAGAAGATTTTAAATTACAACCTTGATATTCCGTATTTCTAAACATTTTATAAAACCTAATAAAAGGCACTCAATGGATCACAAGCCACCTAGGCCGCGGGCCCTTGTAGAAGATTTTAAGTTACAACCTAGAAATTTCGTATTTGTAAACATATTATTGAACCTAATGAAAGACACACAAAGGATTATTTCTCACCTATTTACAAGCCACCTAGTCCGCGGGCCTTTTGAATAGATTTTAAGTTGCAACCTAGATATTCCGCATTTGTAAATTAAACAGTGACAAACGGTATTGATTTGGACATGTCTGCTGTAGTATAAATTCCACAAGAGCCGTAGCTCTTAGATTATGCAAACGATGTACGTGTAAAAATATCTCATTCCCTTCGTCACCTTCCCCTTTAATTTTTTTCTTTAGTGAAGGAATGATGTTATTGTACCTTAATGAAAAAGAAACAGTTCCAACCCTTCTTACGAAACCACAGTATACATTTCAGGGAAACTTTTTTTTTCTTTTTTTTTGTAGGGGGGGGATTAATCTCTAGTGGGACTCCGAAGTGTAAGGGGTACCCAGGATTCCCTACCATTCATTACCTATGCTCTTTTTCGGGAAACGATCACACCATATCATATCGGTAAACGGTAAAAATACCCCCCTGAAAATACCCATGAAAATTTAAAAGCGGTAAAGGCAATGTTCCGGTGAGGCGATTTACCGGCAACCCTGCCACACCTCTTTCAGCAACTTGGAAAATTTCCACAGAAGAAAATTGCCACGTTTTTCATTAAAGGGTCGGGTACAAATTGCTGTTCCTCCGAAGAACACTTTGAATGTGTGACAATTTTTCCAGTGGGGTAGTTTTCTAAATTTCCGAATTATGTGTGGCAGTTTTCCAAGGTACCTAAAGAGGGGAAGGAACTCTTTTGTTTGTCTGAATTTTTATGCGGGTTCATACGTGTTTAGGGCAACTGGCCACAAGAGTTCAAGTGGGGGGGGGGCTATAAAGATTGCCGTTTCTGAACCTATATTGAGAACTTAATTGGGAACTCCAAACGAATTTCGAGAAAACCTTCCATGTAAGCCGAGCGAGAATTGTACTTTAATTTGAAGAAATAAATTGCCGAGGATTCGAGGTACCCTTGGTTTGGGAGGGGCTCTACCCCCAACTTCCGTAATATTATATTCTTGGCCGCTGGAGTTTGTCAGTGTATCCAGGATGTTCCTCTTGAAGCGTCCGCAAGGTCCGTGCGCTGGGGGGGGGGGGGGGTTACCACAAAATGTTAGAATGGACGTAGAGCTGTAAACATCAGTACCATATTTTATATAATGATTCTGTACACGACCACGAATTTTCAGGAGGGTAGGGTGAATTCAGCATACCCCCACCCTCATGTGTCTAACAGCTCTTCATGGATAACATCTAGGATACACTGACCGACTCTAGAGGTCCAGAATATAAAATTACGGAAGTTGGGGGTAGAGCCCTCCAAACCAAACACCTCGTATCCCATTTACAGACTTCACCAACTGACCGGGGCAGCGGGGAAAGGCATACATAGTCTGCCACTAAACACAACATGAAGTATAGAAATTGCGAGCAAATCCCTTACCTTGATCACCTGTTTGCACTCTAAACGGCCCAGAATATAATATTACGGAAGTTGGGGACCCCCCCCCTCCCAAACTAAGTGTACCTCGGATCCTCGGCAATTTATTTCTTCAAATTAAAGTACAATTCTCGCTTGGCTGGCATGGAACGTATTCTCAAAATTCGTTTGGAGTTCCCAATTCAGTTCTCAAAATAGGCCCAGAAACGGCAATCTTTATAGCCCCCCCCCTCCCCTTGAACTTTTGTAGCCAGTTGCCTTAAACTCGTAAGAACCTGCATGGAAATTCAGACAAATAAAAGAGCTTCTTCCCCTCGTTAGGCACCTTGGAAATCTGCCACATATAATTCGGATTTTTTTACTGTCACGTATAAATCGGAATATATTTGGAATTTGGAAAACTACCCCATTAGAAAAATTGTCACACATTCAAAGTGCTCTTCGGAGGAATAACTATTTGTGCCGGGCCCCTTAATGAAAAACAGGACAATTTTCCAAGTTGCTGAAAGATGTGTGGCAGGGTTGCCGGTAAATTGCCACACCGGAACACTGCCACACATCAGTGTTCCTGTGTGGCAGTTTACAGTGAACAGTTTGTTCTGGGGTATTTCCTTCGGGGTAACTTTTACCGCTTTTAAGTTTTGAGGGGTATTTTCCCCGGGAATATTTTTTCCAGGGGGTATTTTTACCCACATCCTATCATATTATATGCAGAGGTTTTTAGGAAAGGAGTGCCTGACCCCAGTTCTTAAACAACCGTTAGAAATAGGAAGCTAGGAGATTTGGGCTAGAGTGCCCGATAGGAAAGTTACACGGAAGCGAGGTAGAAAGGGGGAGGAAGACACCCTTATTTATTACCGGGGGTCCAGTACCCGGAGTCTGATGGCTTAACGTGCACATTGACGCGTCCGTGAAGGGCTCGGGTTTAAATCCCGCCCGGTGAGGCATGAACGTTGCGTTTGTCTTACGGCACTGGGCCACATTCTGATTTCTTATCTATTCAACACTGGCATGAGATCATTCTGATTTCATGCCACTGTTCCCTTCCCTGGAATCAGTGGCCTTAAATTTGGAACGGGAGACAGCTTGTAGCCCATCGAGTTGCTCACGGTGGTCGTTAAACCTTCAATCAAAGAAAGAAAGAAAAGAAAGATCAGAATTATCGTTCTTTTGTTTTCGTTGTAATTTACACTTTTAGGACAAACGGCATAGTAATAACACAGGAAAAAGAACTGAGGAAGAGTCTCACATCTCTATAATACACTAAATATCTCAATTAAAAGGACCACAAAATTATGAGGGTCGTTATGAGTCACAACTGGGAATGTTTACATGGAGCAGTCAAATGGACGATTATTATACGGTCCCTTTATATATTTGTGTTCAGTTCTCTGGGTGGCCAATCTCCGGTGGCCACTTCTCTTGCACCTATATCATCATTGTCGACTGTTATCATCCACTGTTGGAAGAAGGTCTCCCTAACTTTCCTCCATAACGATCTGCCTCATGTCAGTCTTCTCCATGTCCCTCCCGCATGCTTTCGAATTTCATCTATCCATCTCCCATGCGGTCTCCTTCTGGGTCTTTTCTAGTCCTGTGGAGTCCAGTCTAAAATTTCAGTTCAGCGTCGGTGGTCCGTTCCTCTGGCAATGTATCCAGCCCATTGCCATTTCAAGGATTTTGCACTGATCAAGCTGTCTTCCACTCATGTCATTTTCTTCATTCTCGAGATCCTCTTCTTTTCTTTCCTGGTTATATTAAGCTTCTTTTCAGTTGTCAGTATTTTTTTAAGCCTTTATTCGTTAAGGTTCACGTCTCCACTCCATATATAAGCTCTGGAAGGATGCATTAATTAGGCACTTTTCTTTTAAAACATAATAGCATATTGCTCTTTAAAAATTCACTGTTTCTTCCAAAAGCACGCCGATCAAGTTTTATACGCAGATTAATTTATTCATCAAAGGGACCATCGCTTGATATCTACTATCGAAGGTGAATGTAGGTATCCGTTATCTCCAGCTTCTCCCTATCAATCAGTAATTCTTTATTTCTTGTAAAATCATTGTACATCATGAATGGAATACAGGATTTTTTTTTTTTTTTGAATGGAGGTTTAACGACCACCGTGAGCAACTCAATGGGCTATAAGCAGTCGCCCGTCCCTAATTTAGGGTCACTGGTTCCAGAGAAGGGAGAGAGCCAGTGCCGAAAGACAAACACAACATTCATGCCTTACCGGGATTCGAACCCGGACCCCTTCGGACGAATGATCAGAGGCCATCGCTTAGACCACTGCGCCACCGGGGCGGCGAATACAGGATTACACCATGCAATACAAATCTGGAAAATGTGAATCCGTTTTTTAGTGTAAATATGGCATGGATGATAAGTCAGATAGTATCCGAAAACTTGAAAATGTCGTCGTCCTGGAGCGGGAATCAAATCCGCGTCTCCCGGATATACTAGGGCGCTATTAGGGTGACGCGGGTTCGATTCATCAGGAAACGCGGGTTCGATTCCCGCAGCAGGACGACGAATTTTTCAAGTTTTCGGATATTATCTGACTTACCACCCACTTCGTATTTACACCAAAAAAAAAAAAAAAGATTCATATCTTCAAAATTTGCTTTGTACATCAGTTTTTTCTTCTGCAAGTTCATTTTTAATTCCACTTCTTCACTCTTGTCAGCAAGTTATTGGAACATACTCTGCAGTTTTGAAGTGCCAGTTCCAAAAATGACGTCTTCAGCAAAACGAAGGTGAATTAAATAATCTCCATTGATCTTTATCTCTTTGTTTTCCCAGTTCAGTGACTGCATGACATTTGCAATGTGGCATTAAAGAGTTTGGGAGATACAAACAACTGATGACTGATATATTGTTTCAAACATCCGATGACTGATATGTTGATATCCATTTACCACTTTTTCTTATTTATTTAAACATATCAAACATTATGATTGTAACAAAAATTCTGCTGAAAAAGCCTAGGGAGCTTTGCACGAGTTTCATGTGTAGCACAATTTTTTTATTGGTAATTGTCATTCGTATACAAAAATGAAATATCAAGCATTTAACGGAAAACGTCGTAAAAAGAGCTTAGAACTTTTTGTTCATGCAGGCATCTAAGGATTGATGTACTACTTCTCCTATCCCAATTTTAGAATGTATATTTGAATACACCTCACCTTAAAACTCCAATGTAAAAGCTAAATTTTGTTGAAAAGTCCAAGGCATAGGAATTTTGTAAGCGTTTTAGGTTCAGTCCGTTCTTGCTTCTTAATAACATTTGACTGCAAGTTCACACTTACGAGATATTAAAATTGCTGAGTTTCTTCGAACAAGACTGTTGTGAAATTTTCAGAACTGTTCAATTTCCTTGTAACGCTAGGTAAAGTTCTGCCGCTCAGCAGAGGAAATGATCTGACTAGTTTTGTCGATTGCTTAGTTAAAATCAAGATATTTCTTAGTGAAATTAAAAATGACCTCTTGTTTCTAACAGACGTAAGAAAACAACACACATCCGAGTATTATCTTATTTTCAAGACGTGGGCATTTTTTCTTATTTTCGAGGAGTGCGATTTTTTCTGTGAGCAATATTTCTGTGTGCATTCGTTATTCACATCGGATTAAACATAACAGACACGAGATTGTGCATTAGGAGGCGTAGGCTGTTTTTAAAATAAATGCAAGTGTTTATATGACTGTATTTATGAAAAATGAATCCTGTCTGATCTCGGGTACTGAGAACTGGTCACCGGAGAACTGGCCACCGGAGAACTGGTTACCGGAGAACTGGCCACCGGAGAACTGGACACATTGCAATTTCAGTGCCATGAAATTGTTCTGCATAAACAAATTTCGTGTGGCTATATTCCCCACTACTTGAGCAACTTCTGTTCATAATTTTTTTTTTAATATTTCATTTTCAGTAAGAAATTTAGACATTTCCAAGATTTTCGGAGCTAAGACTAAGCGGAGAACTGGCCACAAAATTTTTCCGTTGCCACGTCTCCCCGAGATTGGTTATCTGACACACATAAAATGTCCGTAATTTCGTATTTTCTTATTCACGATATTTTTCTATAAACTACTACTAAACAAATTCTCTGCGAGTATGAGCAAACCCAGGAAACTTGTCGGGTTGGGGTGGGGGACTTAAAACCTAAAATATGAAATATGAAGAATTTCTGGTTCGATCAGGATATTTCCAGCCATTACAAGCTACTAAGTAATGGAATTGTCTGAGGGCATCTGCCGCCTCAGGAAACTAGGGGGGGGCAATACCAAAAGCGTAAAATATCAAGTATTTCTCATTTCTTTTCCGATCGGGAGATCTTCAGCATTTACAAGCTGCAACACGACAAATTTTCTCAGCGCATGTGCACTCTCTGGAAACCTGTCTGCGAGATGGGGTTAATACCGAACGTGTAAAATATGAAAAATTCCTCGTCCGATCAGGAGATTTTTGGCATTTACAAGCTACAACTCGACACATTATTTGAAGGCATGTGCCTACTCCTGTGTATGTGGAGGGGGGGTAGAAACCGAAAGTGCAGAATATGAAGAATTTCTCGTCCGATCGGCAGATATTAACTATTTGCAAGCTTCAACTCGACTAATTTTCTGTTCTGAGCGCAATGTGCCTACGCAGCAAACCCGTCGGAGGGGGGGGGATTTCAAAAGTGTAAAATATGAAGCATTTCTCGTCCGATCGGCAGATTTTTGGCAATTTACAACTCGACACATTATTTGAGGGTATGTGCCTACTCAGCAAACCTGTGTGTGCGGGGTACCAAAAGTGTAAAATATGAAGAATTTCTCGTCCGATCGGAGATTTTCAGCATTTAGCAGCTACAACTCGAGACATTATCTGAAGGCATGTGCCTACTCAGTAGACCTGTCGGGGGGGGGTAGCTTGTAAATGTTGAAAATCTTCGGATCACACGAGAAATTCTTCATATTTTACAGTTTTTGTCCCCCCCTCCCCCGACAGGTTTCCAGAGTAGGCACATACTCTCAGATAAGATAATACGTCGAGTTGTAACGTGTAAATGCTGAAAATCTCCCTATCGGACTAAAAATTCGTCATATCTTACACTTTTGGTATCAATCCCCCCCCCCCCTCCGAAGGGTTTGAAGAGTAGGCACATGTCCTCAGATAATGTGTCGAGTTGTACGTAGCTTGTAAATGCTGAAAATTTCCAGATCGGACGAGAAAGTTTTCATATTTTACAGTTTTGGTATTACCCCCCCTCCCCCCACGACAGTATGCTGAGTAGGCACATGCCGTCAGAAAATTTGCCGAGTTGTAGCTTATAAATGCTAAAAATCTTCCGATCGGACGAAAAATTTTTCATATGTTGCACTTTTGGTATTAACACCCCCCCCCCCCGGACATGTTTCCAGAGTAGGCACATACGCTCATATAATGTGTCGAGTTGTAGCTTGTAAATGCTGAAAATCTTCGGATGGGTCGAGAAATGCTTTATATTTTACACTTTTGGACCCCCCCCCGACGACAAGTTTCCTGAGTCAGCACATGCGCTCAGATAATTTGCAGACTTGTAGTTTGAAAACCCTGAAATCTTCTGTTGAAATGTAGATCATAAACATTTTTTATAAAAAAATTACATTAATTATCGCAATTAAGAAAAGACGAAATTACGGAAACTTTATATGACTCAGATAACCAACCTCTGGGGGTCGTGGGCATAAAGCGGTCAAAAACGCAATTTTTATACGACCCCTTAAAAATTTTGTGGCCAGTTCTCCTGGTGGTCAGTTCTTCGGTGGCCACTTCTCCGGGTGGCCACTTCTCCTACACCCGTCTGATCTCGCTCCTCAAAATATGTAGGTTCAAAAAATCCAACTATGGGCAACTCGATATTAAGCTTTCTGATAAGCATAGCTTGTAATATTATTGAATTCTAAATAACATACAATGAATGATAGTCTGACTGGACTTCTGCAAGGATAGCGCGATTTTTTTCTAGCAAACCGTTTTCCATCTCTGTGAATCTGAAATCATATGTGTTCAAAAGAATTAGATCAACTGTCTTCGTACAAAGCATGCTGATTGACAACCGACCAACTATTTCCTCCTGTTAAATTAAAGAAAATCGCTTTTGTGTCTTGTGTGTTTTATGTACTTTTTATTGCTCACACTTATATCTAACTATCTGTTCTCACTAATAGTTCAAATCGTTGCTGTTTTCATTTAAAATAGCAAAGCACTTTTGAAAAATCCTAAAATAAAGTAATTTTTGAAATTTAAATTTTGTTTTCATTACCACCTAATCAGAAATTTCACGTAAAAAAATATCATGTCATATTATTTCAATTATTTTTAGGTTGCTGTTGCAAACCGAAAAATCATTTTCACAGTGGATTTCCTATTTCTTTAAATAAAATTGCGTTAATTAAGTATTTTAAAATTAAAACATTGTGTTCCCGAAAGTAAAATTTTTTATTGCCAAGTTGATTACAGAGAATTACTGAAATACTCTAAAGTTTTCCTTCAGTTTTAATTGTCGCATAACTACAGTTCAAGCTTCGTGAATTTATCTTTCCAAGACAAATGTAGAAACTGCAATGACATCCAAACGTCTCTCCTTTTAGATTCAGTGCCATTGTCCGAACCCTTTTAACAGGTAATCAATCAGAAAGGATTAGTGTCAACAGTTCCCGTAAACGAGCAGTTTGAATAACAAAGCAAAGGGGGAATGCAATGTTCACTGTTAACCGGAGTTCGAGGTCACTCGGGTGAGCTGGGCAGTGGACAGATTGTGTACCCCGAGTTATTTCGTGCCAACCGCTATGGGCCACAGAAACGTACCCCGAGTTATTTCGTGCCAGCCGTTATGGGCCACAGAAACGTACCCCGAGTTATTTCGTTCGAGCCGCTTAAAGGGTTAATGATCAGTTTTGTTCCATTGCAAAACCTCGTTGTGTGTTGAAGTTTCTTAGGAGCATGATTAGAGCTCTAATCTTCACTTTAAGTCTGTGAAGTGGCATTCCTGATAGAGTTTGCTCATTTAAAAACACTAAAGTAATATACTCTTGAGTAATTTCTTCGCCATCAGCATCAATGGAATCAGAGCTTAAGTATGGTCTATAATACCTCATTAGATCTTGGAGCATTATAACGCTTTTGATCATTTCTACGTTCTTGAATAATAGCCATTGATACATTAGAAGGAACAGCATTATTCATTTCAGCATCTTAAATACTCTCTTGCTCGACTTCATTAGGCATTTTACATGCTTTTACAAATGGATTATTTTTGGTCATGAATGTATTCAGTGTTTGTAACAGATATTTATTGCCCCTACATTTTCTTGCATTTGCACTCTTCGGGCAGCAGTCTCATGAGGAAACAATATGTACAATTTCGCGTATTTCCGATGTTCACCATTATCAGGTTACAATGCTCCTGCACGATGATAGATTGATCCATTTATTCCAAAGCTATAAATCCCATAACCTGGTGGAGGAGCCATTTGGGCTCCTATCGCTGCACATGCAAAATAACTATTAATCGACCGTATGTTAACCATAAAGTTTTTTTAATACTCATGCTGATTTCATAAGTTGTTCAATTAATGTGGAAGTGCGAATAAAATCTAATTTTACTGCTCGTTTTCAGCAACATTTAGAAAATTTACCATCTGAAGGTCTTTCTCCGGCAAATATTTGGTTTAACAAATTGTCTCTCTACAGTCTTTTCATCGCTTATAGTGTTTAAAATCACATGACGGGTAGCATTTGTTTGTTGTTGTCGGTTCGTTAATTTCTTCTGAACCTCTCGAGCGCAGCGTTCATTCCTTTGTTCGATGTCATATTTTGTGCCTCTGCAATATGAACATTTCTCATGCGCTGAGATTCAGCTTCAATATGTTCCGGGGTCGTATTATTAGTACGATGATCACCATAACGTTGAGTTTCAAAAATTCTTTCAACTGCACTGGATTTTTGTTACTATTTTCTATCATGTTCGGCATTCCGGAAATTAACATCTTGTATTTAGACTGCAGTGCGTTCGTCGCGCCTTGCTCGATCGTAATCGGCTTTGCGGCGTTTATCTTCAACCTCTTCATCTAATGAAAGAGGTAAATTCCTTTTTGAGGCGGCATAGGAGAGTTTTAAAACCGCAGTCCAGTTTGCGAAGGACAGTAACTTTCGTTCTTGCCTTATTGAAATAAAAGTGATCCACGTCGTCGCAAGTACGTATTAAAATTAATAAATTTAATAAATATTAAGTGCCATTAAATATTTTTAGAAAGAAAAAACACGAAAAATAGTAATCTTTTGTGTTTAAATATATAAATAACGAACATCTTACAGCCTAGAACTGTATGCTTCCCCTTCAACCGCATTCGAAAAAAACAAAAACGCTCTAACTTTGAAAGAAAGAAAAATATATATATACAAAACTTTAAACAGGAACGGTTACGGACAACATGGTGTAAACACCGAAATATAAATGTTCGTCTTTTTCTGTTAAACAGCGTAATAAAGCATATCAGGGGTACATATAGCAGCACAAAGATTCCGGACGTAAAGTTTTCCTATTTCTAAATATTTGACCGTGTGACTTCAGCCATCTCTGACGTCATGTGTGAATGATTTAGATGAGGTGACGTCACACCAGAAGCTGCGTTCTGCGTTGCTATGACAACAAAACGAAGTGATATACAAGTGCACTGTGAGCGTGTAGGTGATGACGTCACCTGCACGAAAACACGAAACGCTTAGCACGACGTCACAAGCATTTGTTTCTCGGTTGTTCCTATGGCGACTTAAAGAGTGATCCACGTCGTCGCAAATTACCTTTTTATAAATCAGGACATTACTGTAAAATCATAAGCACCTATTGCCGTATTGATCGGCGATAACTCACACTTCTTTCCCCATAATTTAGGGCTGAAATTCTACCTGCTTGTTATACGTTCATACTACTTTTCTTTAAACGTAGGTAAAATGAATATTGCTGCGGATTGCGACGCTTCCCGATGTTACCAAATGTTAACTGTACGGTATCACTTTACTCTTACTACAAACGCTTCTCCAATAAATGTTTCTTTTGTTTTCTGACGGATCGTATTAAAAGTAGCATCAATACAATTTGCAGTTCGTCGGAAAGAAGATTCGCAGTAAAAAAAATCTGAGATAGACTCCTGATTTATTTTTTAAGCACTTGAAAGTAACCTATCTCGCTTCAGTCGCAAATGCGGGCTAAAACGTTGAGCCTAAGCGTCTACTCTCGTTAAGTTGCTTTCACGACACAACCGGCTTAAGCAGCAGTTGCTCGGGGAAGATATGACGAAACTTCAGGTGACATCCGAACTCCGTGGCTGACGGTTGGTGATAATTAGTGTTTGCGTGGTCTTATCGTGCTGGTTCGAGGGTATCATTTCTCGCGATGATGACCATGCATTATCGGTAAACGGCGTCGTTTTAAGGAATTCGGACTTCTCAGGGTTTTAATTTTTCAATCTCTCTCATCACCTTCCAAGATAGCAGTGATTCTGATTAAAATTTTTGTAATAGGTCTAATATGTAAGTTGCTTTCGTATTATTTGCCTTGCAAGTGATATAAATATTAATAAACATGTGTGTTGAGTTATCTAAAAAAGTTGAGAGCTGCCAAGTCATTTCCTTTAAATCTAAGTTGTTTTTTACTCAAACCTCCTTTTTAAAATTAGGTTGCGTGTTATACGCCGATAAATACGGTATATTCAGCACAGTAGGTGGTCATCAGATATCGGAAACCTTTCCTTGGAAACAGAAAATGTATGGTTTTTGATATCTTTTTGTGCACAACTGATGGAAAAATATGTTAATTGTGTTCTGCACTTGCTTCTCGCCGGTGTCATTCCAATTTATACATGATGAGTAATATGTAAAGTAGTTTTGCAAGGGAGGGTCTGACCCCAAGTCTAAAACTTCCCTTTCAGAAAATGGAAGATAGTACAATTGAATAAGTGAATTTAATAGCGAAGGCAAAAAGAAAGATTTAGATCCATGGGAGGGGCGCAACTTTATATAAGACCATTGCCTTCAGCACCTTTTGCCTTCCGTTTGTCGATTGAGGCGCATTCAGTCTCAGTCGGACAAGTTCAAAACAAGCCGACAAATACCCGAGACTGGGAATTGGGTAAACGTCCAGGAACCACCGCACCATTTTTCACCACCCACACACCGGGTGAAACGAAACTACTGGAAACCTCGAGAGCTGAAGCAGTATCAAGAACTTCCCCTCACACACCTTACTGAAAAAGAACACACCAGCCTTCTTGTCTTGACACTGTGTCAGCGGAGGTTGGATAGAAACACTATCAGACGGCAGTTGTATGACAACGTATGGTTAATTGCAGGTTTCAGCAACAACGTTCCTGCTGTTTTCTTCCACTCTTTAGCAAAGTATTTCAAGCGAGGGATTCTGTTGAATATCTTAGCCAGGACATAAATAAACCATTCGTGTAGCAGTTCACCAGTTCTTGCTATAGTCCCATCTCCTATGGGAACTTTGTTTACTTTTAGCTATTTGATGTACAGAAATAAAAAAAACGACCCCCCCTTAACTTTCGAACCGTTTGTCGCATGCAAACAAGTAAGGAACCGTTGGAAAGCACTTGAAGGGAACTATTATGTGATGTGAAGAAACATGCTAATTAGCTATCTATCTCCGACTTTTTCCATATAAGAGGTATGTTATTTTACGCGCATTCTATTCAGCACATAATAAAACCATTAAATTCCAAATTTCATACGAATCGACCAATAAATACGTGTACAGTGAACTACGGGAAAAAGATGCCGCTAATGTTAAACTGCAAAAAGTATTTTTGACTTGTATAATTTAATCGAGAACAGATACCGTGATTCGGTGTTGTAATAGTTACCCCGCAGTACTAAAAACACTCAGGAGAAAGTGTTTCTACGTGAAGTTGGTTGAATGGAGCAGTAATGATGTTATACCCTTAAATTCAGAATAGCAAATTTTAATGATGAACATCATATGTTAATAGTTTTGCACATAAATAACTTAACGTACGAAATAGTTTGTGCAAATACATATTTAAATTTTTCCTATTGCTCACATATATTGCTCACTCTTGTATATTGTTTAATCCAAAAACGCAAAAAAAACAGTGCGTTTCACAAAACGAAAGCTTCGTATGTGTCTTCTGTGTGTTTTTTACATAAATACCTATGCAGCTTCGTTATACTATGAAACTGTGGTCATGAAAATGAAAATTCCAAATTGTTCCCTGCGCAAGTGAACCCGTGTGCCTGGTTTTTTTTCGTATTGCAGATTTTATGTTGTCTCCATTCCGTCTCGAATTACGGTATAATACGAATGTAATTGCATATCGTTTCGATTCATTGATATATTCCATTGTAGTTATACTGCTTAAACTGACTGTATTGTATTTAGTTGCAATACAGAAGCCGAATGAATCTACGTGTGTAACCAGGATCTGCACTCAAATTTCCTCTTCGGCATTCGTCGTTTTCGTCTACCGGTTAACAAAATAACCGTAACCAGTAGGATTTGGAGCATTAAGATTACTTACTGTAGTTTAATACGGTTCTAATGATATTTTTCTTTTCTTTTTGTTTTCTTTTTCATTTCTTCTACAAATATAAAAACAATAATAACTGGTTGTACCCTGCGATAAGAAAAAATAGTTATATTCTGAGAATTTCGGAGTTTAAGAAAAAAGGTCATGGTGGAAAAATATAAATGAATTTAATTTTTTTTATTTTATTAGTGGCAAATGTTTTATTTTTAATTTATGATGTTTCGTAATAATTAAATAATTCACTGTTTACTTTATAATATTTTGCAGTAAAATGTTAAAATCTTGATGATATAGGCGAATTCAAATTTATAATTAAATTTTCATTTTTCCAATACATACCAACAAAAAGTCGAACATCATATTGATATATGTTTTAGTTTGACACTTTGTAATTTTCAGTTTTATTTAACTTTCACATTCCCAAATACGTTTTTCTTACAATCACTAATTTTTACCCTTGCTCCAAGGTTGTAGCGCACACTATCTAGGGCATTTAAGATAAACAAAATTTTTTCTGAACATGTTAGATGCAAAAGTGGTTATCTTTAGTTAAGAAATCATTTTGCACCGTCAGTTCAATACTTCTAAGTGTTCTCATTTCTGTCCCAACAGTATGCCATAAATAGTAGCATCAACTTAGGGAATTGAAATTTAAAAGTAATAAAACTTAGTTTTAACACCCTGTTGGTGGCAAAAAATATATTAGTCCAATTGCTATAAATAAACAAAAACATCGCTCTTTCCACATTTTAGCAACACCCAGCAACCGAAAAATCTTTGTTTGGTTATTGCTCGGGAAACGAATCCCAGATCTCCCGATATCCAGCCGAGAGATTTCGGATTCGTTTCCCAAGCAGTGGCCAAATAAAAAAAATTCGGTTGCTGTTTGTTGAAAAAACGTTGAAAGAGATAAAAAAAAATTCGGTTGCTGTGTGTTGAAAAAACTTTTGGAGGATTTTCACCAATTGCTATATAAATTTTTCATGCAGAGCCTTCGAAAAATGTAACATTTACAGTTAGAAAACTATTGCGTCGCAAAAAGTATCTTTTAACTGTTAAAACAGGATTTTTGATTTGATTAAGCGGACTTTAAGATCAGTACCATATACTAGAAACAATTCACGGTTTTCACATTTTTTTTTCCGTTTTGGAGGAATAAAAAAAATGTGCACCTAAATAATGTATAAAAACCAGAGTTTTCAGAAATCTTAGGGAATGAATCAGTTTGAAATTCTGAAATTCTAGTGTATAGAAAAATATACAGCCGTAGAATTAGCAAAACAACAATTAACTTTATTAACAGTACATTACAACCTAGTTTACCGATTGGTAATCATTATATACTACGCAAATTAATGCCGGTTCAAACATCTTCAAATAAAACATTTTATTGCGGCTAAGTACTAAGGTCGTTCTCTCAACTAGACTATATTTCACACTAAATACAAAACTGCAAAGGAACTGTATTATAAAGAGCTAATAAAACATACATACCCTTGAAGCTCCTGTAGGCTGGAAATCTCGAGGAATTTCACGAATCCGTTTGGAGCGTAGTTCTTCATTCCCGGGAAATTTAAACACTGGGGCTTTAGAACCTGTGTCGTAAATGCTACGGCAATTTAGTACACAACAATGTGAAGGCATATTAGAACTAAAAATGAATATTTTAACACCGTTAAATAAATAACAAAGAGTTGAATGATATGAATCAGTCAGCTGCAAGAACAATGAACAACCTCTAGGAGCAAAGCTACAATAATCTCACAAGATCACAGACGCTAACTATGGTTACGGACGTTCAAATTTAACAAGTCTTCCTGTAGTGACGTCAGACGTCGGAGAGCAGGAGGTGTTTTAGCCCTGTTTCAGGGGGCGTTGGTTGTGAGCGACAAAATGGGAAAAGTTAATACTTTCAAAAAAAGAAAATTATATTGTTTGAAATTGACACGTGGAATTATTATATGACAGGTGTAATTTTAAATTAAAAGACATAGCTGTTCCCAATAATTCGCAAGTTAAGCACCATAACTATGAAAGAAAAGTGCGTTTTTAAGGTGGAAATTAACAAATAATTTGGAACAGATCTCACGCTTTCGTAACACTTTGCTAAAGCCATTTCCAAAAAGAATAATGGCTGTGGAATAAATCTCGATCCCGTGTCTGGACCACCTTTGACCCCATTTCGATGATATTAAACAGAATTGGTTTAGTATACCTCCGGAACAACATACGAAAGTTTTATTTTAATAGAAGCATTTTTAGTCAAGTCATAAGGATAATGGCTGTGGAAAATATCTCGCTTCTGTGGCCTGACCTTTAACCCAATTTCGATGATATTAAGCAGGATGGGTTCAGTATACCTCCGAAACAACATACTAAAGTTTTGTTGCATTAGAAGCATTTTTAGCCAAGTTATGAGGATAATGGCTGTGGAATAAATCTGGCTCCTGTGTCCTGCTCTTTAACCCCATTTCGATAATATGCAACAGAACAGGTTCAGTATATTTACGAAACAATATGATAAAGGTTTGTCGGAATCAAAGCATTTTTACGTAAGTTATGACGCATATGGTCAATGGAATGGATCCCGCTCCTATGTTCTGACCTTTGACCCCTTTTCGACCGTTTTCTACAGAGTTCGTCCTCAGGTTGTCCTCTACCACATACTGAAATTTCATTGAAATCGAATCATTTTTACTCGAGGTTTGAGCGGTTAGGCCGACAGACAGACAAAGCTGGACCATATACGCTTCTTCAACTTACGATTGGAAATCGTAAAAAATCGGATTTCGTAGTTCTGCTCAATTTTCTATTGTGAGACAACGTTTCAGTGATACGAGAATGCTCAGTGCCTCGAGAAAATGTAAGGATCGGAAACCAGAAAACTCAAAACAAATTTAACTTGCACAGATTCAGGTTTTCCGTTATTAGAAAAATGCACGCAGTTTATTCTAATATTAATTCAAGTTATTAGTATGAATAAATGAAGCTGTTGTAAAAGAAATGGCAAGGGTAAATGAACTCCGTCCTTGGATGACCAAAGTTACCGTACAAATCACTTTCAGGGCCTTTGCTCTATACTCTGCATTCAATTTGTCTGAGGTTTGGGTAAGACGCCAGATTTCCAGCATTATCACTGTCCTTGCAGGGAAAGAAACATTCGAGGTGTTTTTTCCCAGATGTAAATATATGGATGCCCACTCTAAATTTGTTTGCAAATATCTTTGCTATTAATCATCCGATTTGGATGTTATTTAGAATTTAAGGGTTTTTCCGTGCGATAAATGGAATGTGCATAAAATAACATACCCCTTATATGGAAAAATATTGAGATAGCGAGCTAAATAACATGTTAATTAGCTTAATTAGCATTTTTCTTCAAATCACGAGATAGTTCCCTTCGAGTGCTTTCCAACGGTACCTTACTTACAAATTTTGAAGATGACAATCCGATTTTTGGCGTAAATGTGACAAGGATGGTAAGTCAGATAATATTTGAAAACTTGAAAATTTTCATCGTCCTGGAGCGGGACTCGAACCCGCGTCTCCCAGAAAACGCCTAGGTATGCTAACCACTACACCACCCAGAACGACCAAGTTTCAAGTTTCCGATCAATTTGAATTCAACCATGGTGTAGTGGTGTAGTGGTTAGCATACCTAGGCGTTTTCTGGAAGACGCGGGTTCGAGTCCCGCTCCAGGACGATGAAAATTTTCAAGTTTTCAAATATTATCTGACTTACCATCCTTGTCACATTTACGCCAAAAATCGGATTGTCATCTTCAAAATTTGTATTATATGGCGTAATCCCGTATTTATTTCATGATGGTACCTTACTTGTCTATCTGCGGCGAGTGGTTCCAAAGTTAAGGGGGTGGCTGTTTTTTTTTTTTTTTGATGTCTGTAAATAGCTATCCCATGGTCAATAACGGACGCGGTTTCGTCGAAGGGGATATCAGGGTCATACACTGTAAAAAAATTGACCGTTAATTTTACAGTTTTGGATCGGTAACGAGGTTGCCATCCTTTGACCGTAAAAAATACAGTTTTGTACTATATTAATTACGGAAAACAACTGCGAAGTAACAGTCAGGAACTGTTATTTTTACAGTTTTGTACCGCATTATTTACAGAAATCACCTGTGAAGGAACAGTAAGGAATCGTTATATTTACAGTTTTGTACCGTATTATTTACAGAAAACAACTGTGAAGGAACAGTCAGGAACCGTTATTTTTACAGTTTTGTACCGTATTATTTACAGTAAACAACTGTGAAGGAACGCTCAGGAACCATAATTCTTACAGTTTTGTACCGTATTACTTACGGAAAACTGTGAAGGAACAGACAAAAACCGTTATTTTTACGGTTCGTACCGTATTATTTACGGAAACAACTATAAAGGAACTGTCGGGAACCGTAATTTTTACAGTTTTGTACCGTAATTTTTATCGGAAGGAACAATCAGGAACCAGAATTTTTACTTTTATTTTGTACTGTATTATTTACAGAAAATATATGTGTAGGAAGAATTACGAACAGCAATTCTTACAGTTTTATACTGTTATTTACAGAGAGAAGAAACAACAGTCAAACTGTAAATCTTAGTTTTAATATTATTAACCTAGCAAACCAGGTATGCCTGAATCGTGTGATTTTTACTGTTCAATATGTAATATCACATCAGAAAACTTGAATATTACATCTCACTACAGGGTGACATAATTTCTAAGTTTTCTTACGTGATATTATGTATTGAACAGTAAAAACAGGCAAATCTGCTAGCTAGATTAATAATCCTGTGAGCTTGTTTCACATAAGGGAAGAACGCATCTTCAGCTGAATGAATAGTAAAACTTGCTTTATATAATGTGTTTTGTTAATACAAACACTTTTGAAAAATGAAACAGGTGAAGTAAACAGTGTGCTCACAAAAATCTTTAATGATAATGTATAACAATGAATGCACACTTGTTTTATTGTGCTTATATTAAACATATGCTACTTATAAGCTTATTTGTTTTGTGTGCTGGCAAATTCAGCATCATCAGTCAGTTCTGAACATGATTCAGTGAAAGTAGTGTTATACGTAGGGTATGTGCGATATAAAAGCAATAAAAATGTGTTCGCTGAGAACTGCAATCAGTGTGGCGAGGTTGAAAAAGCAGCTGATGCTCAGATTTTCAGACTGCAACATGGAGGGACAGCACAAACAAATATTGAGCTGCCAAAGGATGATCATTGATTACATCTGAAATGTTAGAAGTATCTAACTTGCTACATATACCACAGTTACAGGCATGATGCAATAACTCAAGATAATAGACAGATCTTGTCAGTATTGCCTTACAATTTGGCAGCCTGAACATGGTTTTCCTCTTCACAAAATAACACAGGAATGATAGGGAATTCATTGTTGGCCCTCGACAACATAATACAGGCTGCATTACGGTAATAGGGACTTCTTCCTTCCTATTCTCCAGACCTTGCCACAACTTACCTATCAGAATGTTTTAAATATAAAGAGCTTTTCAAGAAAGCCACATAGGCATGGCTATAAGAGCCTCATACATATTTTACTGCCACATAAAGTTAAAGAAAATATTTTAAAAAAAATGTCCCAATGGTTTCCCTCTTTACAAAATAACATTTTAGCTGCGTTTTCTTATTTATACACTGTCATTCATAAAGAGCAATAAAAGGGCTACTTTATTAAAAAAATAAAATAAAATGGCTCTTTACTGAGAAATGCTTTTGAATTTTCATCACCAAATCATAAAGTTTGTGATTACCATCCTAACCATGAGCTACACTAGAATTCCAGAATTTCAACCAGTCATCAGTACAGCTTGTTCAAAGGACAATGCATTAAAAATTATTTTTATATGGATTGGTTACAATTTTAAAAAGGTGACAATGCTGAAAGGCTCAAGAAATCAGCAAAGATAATTGATTTTTATTGCTGTCAAAGGTATGTTTTACTCCCACAATAAAGATGTAGACCACAGATTCAAAATAGTTTCTCTTTTACAGAAGTTATGAGATATAGTACAAAAGTTGCATAGCATCAGTAACTAAGCAGACTAGATATTAACATGAAATAGACTATGTTTTACAAAGAACGTTTTTATTAAATAAGTGCTGAAGAAATTGTGGTACATAGTTGAAATATTTGTTTTAGTGCTCATTTAACACTATTGTTGTGTCCACTCAAAGTCAGTAAAGTCATTCATTAACAAAAGAATGTTTGGACTGTATGGGTCATTTTATCATTCAATTTTGATTCCATGCTCAGGGTTGATGTTGAGAAGGCACCTATACAAAAAAAAGTAGCAAGCTTAGAAAACATATAGAAATCATCATCATCATCATCATTGTCAACCATTATCAATCCCCTGCTGGACGAAGGTCTCCCCAAGTTTCCTCCACAACGGTCTGTCTTGTGCCAGTCTCCTCCATGTCACCCCTGCATACTTTCGAATTTCATCCACCCATCTCCCATGTGGTCTTCTTCTGGGTCTTTTCCTGTCCCTTGGAATCCAATCTAAAATTTCAGCTGTCCATCGATGGTCTGTCCTTCTGGCAGTATGTCCAGCCCATTGCCATTTCAGGGATTTAACTCTGATCATGATATCTTCCACTCTTGTCATTTTTCGGATCCACGAGTTCCTCTTCTTATCTCTCCTGGTTACACCAAGTATGTACCTCTCCATGCTGCTTTGAGTTGTCTGCAGCCTTTGTATGTCTCTTTTAGTTAAGGTCCACGTCTCTGCACCATACGTAAGCACTGGAAGGATGCATTGATCAAACACTTTTCTTTTAAGAGATAATGGCATATTGCTCTTGAAAATTAGGCTGTTTCTTCCAAAAGCTCTCCAGGCAAGTTTTGTACGCCGATTAATTTCTTCATCAATGTGACCCTCACTTGATATCTGCTGTCCAAGATAAACGTACGTGTCTGTTATCTCCAGCTTTTCTCCATCAATCGATAAATCTTCATTTCTTGTAAAAGCATTGAACATCACTTTTGTCTTCTGAAAGTTCATTTTTAATCCCACTTCTTTACTCTTGTCAGCAAGTTCCTGGATCATACTCTGCAGCTCTGATGGGGTAGTTGCAAAAATGACTACGTCATCAGCAAAACGAAGGTGGGTTAGATAATCTCCATTAACCTTTATCCCCTTGTTTTCCCAGCTCAGCGACTGAAAAACACCCTCCAATGTGACATTAAAGAGCTTCGGAGATATGGTGTCACCTTGTCTCACTCCCTTTCCAATTTTTACGTGTGTTGTATTTTCAAACAGCCTAATCTTTGCACTTGCATTTTCATAGATGTTATTAATAATATTAATGTATGCATCTTCAATACCGCAGGTTTTCAGAGCCATTTGTAACTGCTGATGGTTTCACCGAATCAAAGGCTTTTTCATAATCGATAAAAGCCATGCACAATGGAAGTTCATATTCCCTCGCTCTTTCAATTAGCTCTCTCAGCACGTGGATATGATCTATTGTGCTGTAGCCACTCCTGAATGCAGCTTGTTCTCTCGGTTGAGCCATGTCCAGTGTTACCTTCAAGCGGTGTGAAAGAACTTTAGTGAAGATTTTATAAACTACTGATAGGAGGCTGATAGGTCTGTAGTTTCCGAGATCCTCAATGTCACCTTTCTTATGTAGCAGGATCATTGTAGCGGTGTTCCAATCCTCAGGAATCTTTCCTTCACTAAGGCATCGAGGGAAAATTTGGGCGAGTACTGTTTCGATTTCTCCACTTGCTTCTTGTATGATGTCTACAGTAATTCCATCTTCTCCTGGAGCTTTTCCTCGCTTCATGTTCTTGATTGCATGTGCAACTTCTGCTGGAAGGACTGGAGGAACTCTGGTATTGGTATCTTTCATGATGTCTGGATTGCATGTATCATCCCTTTCATATAATTTGGAGTAGAAATCTTTCACTCTTGTCAAAATTTCGCCTCTATTTCTTGTTACAGAACCATCTTCTTTTCTCAGTGCCATAATCTGTTTTCTTCCCTTACTGAGATGTCCCTTTGCTATCTTTAGGCTTTGGTTGTTTTCAATTGCTTTCCTCACTAGTTCACAGTTGAATTTCCTTACGTCTTCAGTGATACTTTTTCTTACTGTCTTGCATAGCTCTATATATTCCACTTTGGAAGTCACATCTTCTTTAGTTGTCCTCATCTCTCTTCTTTTTTGCATCAACATTTTGGTTTTTCCTGATAATTTGTTCACATGCAACTTGTTCTTAGACCCAGCTAATTTTGTTGCTGTTTCCATAAGAGCTTTGGTTACTTTTCTGTTAACTTCAGAGATGTCCACTTCTTCCGATGTTAGGCCTTCTAAAGCAGAGAACCTGTTCTTCAGTTCTAACTTGAAGGTATTATGGTGTTTTTTAAGGTTGGTTATGTGAATAGATTTTGTTTGTCTTATGAGCTTGCCACGTTCAAGTTTAGTGTTGAGGTGTATCTTACATCTCACCAATCTATGGTCACTACCTGTGTTGAACTTGTTTAGCACACTGCAGTCTTCTATGACGAATTTTTTAATTTTTTGTTACACATAATAAAATCAATTTCACTTGTCGTCCCATTTGGATGTCTCCATGTCCATTTCCTGTGTGGCTTTTTCTTGAAGAAGGAGTTCAAGATGAAAAACCCTTCTGCTTCTGCAAACTCAACGAGAGTATTTCCACACTGGTTTCTGTTGCTATGACCGAATTTACCTACTGAAGTTTCATTCTGTTGCCGTTGCTTTATTTTTGCATTGAAATCTCCCATAATTATCTTTAAGTGCTGCTTACCTTTATTATTTAGATGAGAAATCTCCTCATAAAATTCTTCAATTTCTTCTTCAGGATGACTTGTGGTGGGTGCATAAGTTTGAATAATCTGAGCCTGGTATCTTTTCGAGAGTTGGATAACAAGTCGTTCAGCTCTGTCAGAGGAGCTTTCAACTTCTACAACTTTATCCTTGATTTTCTTGTTTTTTATAAATCCAACACCACTAGTTCTGCCAGTATCTGTCCCACGATAGTAGAAGAGATGTCCACTTTTCAGTTCGATGAGATCTTCCCCTTTTCTCCTTACCTCACTTAGCCCCACGATGTCCCACTTGATCCTTTGTAGTTCCTCTTCCAATTCAAGAAGCCTTGAATCAGAAGATAGGGAGCGTCCATTGTAAGTAGCCAAGGTCAGCATCAGATGGCAGCCTAGTCCGGTCCTCCGTTGATTCTTAGCACACTCTACCTTCATGTCGCACTGGCCGCTGCCTTGGCCAGGTACATTCCAGCTGCCGGAGACTGAGGGCCAAGATTTAAGTTATGGAATCATTTTGGAGGGTTTGGCCATAACTCACCACGCTGGCCAAGCGGGTTGGTGAGTGTGGGATAGAATTTCCTTTAATCCCGATGGTATAGTTATACCGCTATGGGCGGTCGTCAGAGCCCCTTTAGTGGGAACAGGATGCACCACGAGAAGGCGGGGTTGACATTTTTCAAGGAGAGGCTGTGATGTTACGCATCACCTGACCTTACATCCCATATAGAAATATATATATATATATATATTCATTTATTTTAGGATGTAAGATCAGGTGATGCGTAACATCACAGCCTCTCCTTGACAAATGTCAACACCGCCTTCTCGTGGTGCATCCTGTTCCCACTAAAGGGGCTCTGACGACTGCCAATAGCGGGATAACTATACCATCAGGATTTGAGGAAATTCTATCCCACACTCACCAACCCGCTTGGCCAGCGTGGTGAGTTATGGCCAAACCCCTCCAAAATGAATATACAATTCAAATGTTGGCCCTCAGTTTCCCGCAGCTGGAATGTACCTGGCCAAGGCAGCGACATGAAAGCAGAGGGTGCTAAGAATCAGCGGAGGACCGGACTAGGCTGCCATCTAATGTTGACCTTGGCTACGTAAAATGGACGCTCCCTATCTTCTGATTCAAGGCTTCTTGAATTGGAAGAGGAACTACAAAGGATCAAGTGGGACATCGTCGGGCTCAGTTAAGTAAGAAGAAAATCTCATTGAACTGGAAAGTGGACATCTCTTCTACTATTGTGGGACAGATACTGATAGAACTAGTGGTGTTGGATTTATAATAAACAAGAAACTGAAGGATAAAGTTGTAGAAGTTGAAAGTTCCTCTAACAGAGCTGCACGACTCGTTATCCAACCCTCGAAAAGATACCAGGCTCAGATTATTCAAACTTATGCACCCACCACAAGTCATCCTGAAGAAGAAATTGAAGAATTTTATGAGGAAATTCGTCATCTGAAAAATAAAGGTAAGCAGCACTTGAAGATAATTATGGGAGATTTCAATACAAAAATTGGGCAAGGGCCAGAGAATGAAACTTCAGTAGGTAAATTCGGTCACGGCAACAGAAACCAGCGTGGAAATACTCTCGTTGAGTTTGCAGAGGCAGAAGGTTTTTTCATCTTTAACTCCTTTTTCAAGAAAAGGCCATACAGGAAATGGACATGGAGACATCCAAATGGGATGACAAGTGAAATTGATTTTATTATGTGTAACAAAAAATTCGTCATAAAAGACTGCAGTGTGTTAAACAAGTTCAACACAGGTAGTGACCATCGATTGGTGAGATCTAAGATGCACCTCAACACTAAACTCGAACGCGGCAAGCTCATAACACAAACAAAATGTATTGACTTAACCAAACTTAAAAAAACACCACAATAACTTCAAGTTGGAACTGAAGAACAGATTCTCTGCTTTAGAAGGCCTAATATCGGAAGAAGTGAATATTTCTGAAGTTAACCGAAAAGTAACCAAAGCTCTTTTGGAAACAGCAACAAAATTAGCTGGGTCAAAGAACACGTTGCATGTGAACAAATTATCAAGAAAAACCAAAATGTTCATGCAAAAAGAAGAGACAGGAGGACTACTAAAAAAGATGTGACTTCCAAAGTGGAATATATAGAGCTATGCAAGATAGTACGAAAAAGTATCACTGAAGACGTAATGAAATTCAACTGTGAACTAGTAAGGAAAGCAATTGAAAATCACTTCATATGAGTTTGTTAATGCGAACAACGTCAATAGATGGCGCTGCGTCCCAACTCATCTATTGTGTCCTCCCTGTTTTTGCTTAATGTTACAGCCTGATAGGATCGTGTTCAGCCTTGGCACAAGGAACGACGGTGACACAAAGTGCCTTGGGCTATGAAGCTTTGCCTCACCCTGCCGATTTCCCGAACTTGTCTTCGGTGACTATCATCTGTTTCATCGCCTATCACTTCATATGAGTTTGTTAATGCGAACAACGTCAATAGATGGCGCTGCATCCCAACTCATCTTTTCTGTCCTCCCTGTTTTTGCTTAATGTTACAGCCTGATAGGATCGTGTTCAGCCTTGGCACAAGGAACGAAGGTGACACAAAGTGCCTAGGGCTATGAAGCATTGCCTCAACCTGCCTATTTCCCGAACTTGTCTCCGGTGACTATCATCTGTTTCATCGCCTATCACTTCATATGAGTTTGTTAATGCGAACAACGTCAATAGATGGCGCTGCATCCCAACTCATCTTTTCTGTCCTCCCTGTTTTTGCTTAATGTTACAGCCTGATAGGATCGTGTTCAGCCTTGGCACAAGGAACGACGGTGACACAAAGTTCCTTGGGCTATGAAGCTTTGCCTCACCCTGCCGATTTCCCGAACTTGTCTCCGGTGACTATCATCTGTTTCATCGCCTATCACTTCATATGAGTTTGTTAATGCGAACAACGTCAATAGATGGCGCTGCATCCCAACTCATCTTTTCAGTCCTCCCTGTTTTTGCTTTATGTTACAGCCTGATAGGATCGTGTTCAGCCTTGGCACAAGGAACGACGGTGACACAAAGTGCCTTGGGCTATGAAGCTTTGCCTCACCCTGCCGATTTCCCGAACTTGTCTCCGGTGACTATCATTTGTTTCATCGCCTATCACTTCATATGAGTTTGTTAATGCGAACAACGTCAATAGATGGCGCTGCATCCCAACTCATCTTTTCTGTCCTCCCTGTTTTTGCTTAATGTTACAGCCTGATAGGATCGTGTTCAGCCTTGGCACAAGGAACGACGGTGACACAAAGTGCCTTGGGCTATGAAGCATTGCCTCACCCTGCCGATTTCCCGAACTTGTCTCCGGTGACTATCATCTGTTTCATCGCCTATCACTTCATATGAGTTTGTTAATGCGAACAACGTCAGTAAGTGGCGCTGCATCCCAACTCATCTTTTCTGTCCTCCCTGTTTTTGCTTAATGTTACAGCCTGATAGGATCGTGTTCAGCCTTGGCACAAGGAACGACGGTGACACAAAGTGCCTTGGGCTATGAAGCATTGCCTCACCCTGCCTATTTCCCGAACTTGTCTCCGGTGATTATCATCTGTTTCATCGCCTATCACTTCATAAGAGTTTGTTAATGCGAACAACGTCAATAGATGGCGCTGCATCCCAACTCATCTTTTCTGTCCTCCCTGTTTTTGCTTAATGTTACAGCCTGATAGAATCGTGTTCAGCCTTGGCACATGGAACGACGGTGACACAAAGTGCCTTGGGCTATGAAGCATTGCCTCACCCTGCCTATTTCCCGAACTTGTCTCCGGTGACTATCATCTGTTTCATCGCCTATCACTTCATATGAGTTTGTTAATGCGAACAACGTCAATAGATGGCGCTGCATCCCAACTCATCTTTTCTGTCCTCCCTGTTTTCGCTTAATGTTACAGCCTGATAGGATCGTGTTCAGCCTTGGCACATGGAACAACGGTGACACAAAGTGCCTTGGGCTATTAAGCATTGCCTCACCCTGCCTATTTCCCGAACTTGTCTCCGGTGACTATCATCTGTTTCATCGCCTATCACTTCATATGAGTTTGTTAATGCGAACAACGTCAATAGATGGCGCTGCATCCCAACTCATCTTTTCTGTCCTCCCTGTTTTTGCTTAATGTTACAGCCTGATAGGATCGTGTTCAACCTTGGCACAAAGAACGACGGTGACACAAAATGCCTTCGGCTATGAAGCTTTGCCTCACCCTGCCGATTTCCCGAACTTGTCTCCGGTGACTATCATCTGTTTCATCGCCTATCACTTCATATGAGTTTGTTAATGCGAACAACGTCAATAGATGGCGCTGCATCCCAACTCATCTTTTCTGTCCTCCCTGTTTTTGCTTTATGTTACAGCCTGATAGGATCGTGTTCAGCCTTGGCACAAGGAACGACGGTGACGCAAAGTGCCTTGGGCTATGAAGCATTGCCTCACCCTGCCGATTTCCCGAACTTGTCTCCGGTGACTATCATCTGTTTCATCGCCTATCACTTCATATGAGTTTGTTAATGCGAACAACGTCAGTAGATGGCGCTGCATCCCAACTCATCTTTTCTGTCCTCCCTGTTTTTGCTTAATGTTACAGCCTGATAGGATCGTGTTCAGCCTTGGCACAAGGAACGACGGTGACACAAAGTGCCTTGGGCTATGAAGCATTGCCTCAACCCTGCCTATTTCCCGAACTTGTCTCCGGTGATTATCATCTGTTTCATCGCCTATCACTTCATAAGAGTTTGTTAATGCGAACAACGTCAATAGATGGCGCTGCATCCCAACTCATCTTTTCTGTCCTCCCTGTTTTTGCTTAATGTTACAGCCTGATAGAATCGTGTTCAGCCTTGGCACATGGAACGACGGTGACACAAAGTGCCTTGGGCTATGAAGCATTGCCTCACCCTGCCTATTTCCCGAACTTGTCTCCGGTGACTATCATCTGTTTCATCGCCTATCACTTCATATGAGTTTGTTAATGCGAACAACGTCAATAGATGGCGCTGCATCCCAACTCATCTTTTCTGTCCTCCCTGTTTTTGCTTAATGTTACAGCCTGATAGGATCGTGTTCAGCCTTGGCACAAGGAACAACGGTGACGCAAAGTGCCTTGGGCTATTAAGCTTTGCCTCACCCTGCCGATTTCCCGAACTTGTCTCCGGTGACTATCATCTGTTTCATCGCCTATCACTTCATATGAGTTTGTTAATGCGAACAACGTCAATAGATGGCGCTGCGTCCCAACTCATCTTTTCTGTCCTCCCTGTTTTTGCTTAATGTTACAGCCTGATAGGATCGTGTTCAACCTTGGCACAAAGAACGACGGTGACACAAAATGCCTTCGGCTATGAAGCTTTGCCTCACCCTGCCGATTTCCCGAACTTGTCTCCGGTGACTATCATCTGTTTCATCGCCTATCACTTCATATGAGTTTGTTAATGCGAACAACGTCAATAGATGGCGATGCATCCCAACTCATCTTTTCTGTCCTCCCTGTTTTTGCTTAATGTTACAGCCTGATAGGATCGTGTTCAGCCTTGGCACAAGGAACGACGGTGACACAAAGTGCCTTGGGCTATGAAGCTTTGCCTCACCCTGCCGATTTCCCGAACTTGTCTCCGGTGACTATCATCTGTTTCATCGCCTATCACTTCATATGAGTTTGTTAATGCGAACAACGTCAATAGATGGCGCTGCATCCCAACTCATCTTTTCTGTCCTCCCTGTTTTTGTTTAATGTTACAGCCTGATAGGATCGTGTTCAGCCTTGGCACAAGGAACGACGGTGACACAAAGTGCCTTGGGCTATGAAGCTTTGCCTCACCCTGCCGATTTCCCGAACTAGTCCCCGCACGGGGATAACTGGTTTTCCAGTTATTTGGGGAGCGGCGCCCCCACGGCCCGAGCTGACCTTGTGACTGGTCAACATCTGATGTCATGCCACAGCTTGTTTTTTTCTTATTTTGGTGCTGTTGGTGTTTGCAGGGACGGCTGTTCATCCAGCTGTTGGGGAGTCGCGGCCCCACGTTCCCGAGCTGGTCTTGTGTCTCGCTTTTTCGTTTTTATTTATTTTCTCCACTGGCTAGTTGCCCGTGTTGTATTCTCTACCTAATCGCTACCACGTTATGTACTAACACCCCGGTCTTGTGGTTTTGTTACCCTCCACCACTAACTGATTTATATTAACCGCTCAGTTCGTAGGTTGCTGAGATTCCGTTTAGGTTCCCTGCCAGGATTTGTCTTCTTTGGATTTCTTTTTTTTTTTCCTTTTAGCTGGTTTGGGTGCTAGACCTACCTGCATGTTTGCCGCGTGCGGAGACCCGTGAGGCGGAAATGGGATGTCTGGCGGCTGAGGTCGCAGGAGACCGGTTAAGTGCCTCCTGTGTGCCAACACTCCTCTTCGACCCCGGCTTCGCTGTAAACGGGAGGCTAGAGACTAACCCACCTCTAGTCAGAAGTCTTGTACCAAGTTGTGTGCAGGGCTTTAGCGGCTTTTTTGTCGTATAGCACGGCAGGGTGAGCCCGGGGGCTGTGGGATCATGCCAAAGGCGTTGGCATGACGGTACCCGGAGGCCGAAGTGTCCGCCGAGTGCGTGTGATCACAGCCAACGGACTATATCTGCAACGTATAAGCTCCAGAACTGTGTCCAGCGTCATTTTCTTGGCTTGCAGACCTCCAGTTCTCCCTTGTAGGGCTCGGTGGTGGGTGGAGTAGTCTGCAGACGAATCCTTCTCCTTTTTTCCATGGGTAAACCCAAAAACAAACGCTCCAAATTCAAGTCACCTGAGCAAATGATCGTTGACAACGACTCTCCTTCGTCTTCTCAACCTACCAAGTCTCATACCCTTAAAAGATCTTTAGACCATGATCTGGACCAAGAATGTGGAACCTCTTCTTCGGCAGCTGTACCAGTCGCTCCGAAGCGTCGTCTCCCCTCAATTGCTGTGACTACGCATGCTACTCACTTGCTTGTAGAATCCATCGATCCGAATGAGAGACTGTCCACCAGATCTCCCTTTTTCATTTCTAAAGCTTTGGACGCTGCGGTTGGCCCCTTGAAGTCTGTGAGGAAGCT
The DNA here is from genome assembly GCA_039090855.1 of Macrothele yani. Classification (NCBI taxonomy): domain Eukaryota; kingdom Metazoa; phylum Arthropoda; class Arachnida; order Araneae; family Macrothelidae; genus Macrothele; species Macrothele yani. Next base: position 60,608,531 of record CM077031.1, on the reverse strand, counting down.
TCGCTCTGGGGACCTGCTTGTCCAAACTTGCAGTGTTTCTCAGAGTAACACTTTTCTGAACCTCACTAGTCTTCAAGGCATTCCTGTGAAAGTGACACCTCACCCGTTTCTTAACACCTCTCGGGGTGTTATTTCGGAGTTTGATCTCTTGCCTTGCAGTGAAGACGAATTCGTGACTGAACTTGCTGATCAAGGTGTTATTGCTGCACGTCGTATGATGTTCCGGCGTGATGGTTCCATGATTAAGTCAAAAAATGTCATCTTGACTTTTGACTCCCCGAAAGTTCCGACAGAAATCAAAGCAGGCTACTTGGTCTGTGCAGTTCGCCCGTACATTCCCAGTCCTCTGCGCTGTTTCAGGTGCCAGAGGTACGGGCATTCACAACGATTCTGTAAGAGTTCCGCTCGTTGCGCTAATTGTGGCTCCGGTGAACATGACGGGGAAGGTTGCACTTCTGCGGCCTGCTGTGTTAACTGCGGTGAGGCCCATGCAGCTTACTCCCGCAACTGTATGAAATGGAAGGACGAGATGGCGATCCAGCGCCTCAAGACCCTGGAAGGCCTCTCGTACCCTGCTGCCAAAGCCAAGTTGGGTATTCCCAACACCCGACAGCGTAGTTTTGCCGCAGTTGTTAAGTCTCTGCCACAACCCGTGCAGCCCTTTGTTCCGCGCCCTGTAGCTCTCGCAGCGCTTGACAAGCGATCTACAGCTGACCAAGCGACACAGGTGTTTTTCCCCGAACTCGCGATTTTTCGACTACCTGATTCTGGGCCTTCTCTTTTGCAGCCGACCCTCTCTTCCAGTTTAAAGCAGGAAGCCTGCACGTGCGGACGACCCGGCCCTCAATCCGCAAAGGTGTGCAGTGTCCATCCAACTGTCTCGGCCTCAGCGAGGTCCCCACCCTCAACCAACATTATAGAGGAACATAGGGGGGAGGAGAGTGACAGTTCGTCCCCAGCCTCAAACAACATTGCAGAGGAACATGGGGGAGAAGAGAGTGACAGTTCGTCCCCGCCCTCTGCCAGCATTGCAGGGGAGTGTGGGGGGAGGAGAGTGACTCATCCTTTGTGTAGTTCTGTTTAAAAAAAAAAAAAAAAAAAAATTATAATTATAATAGTCAATTAATAAATTTTTATATAAACCTAATTAACTACCTTGTCTTCACAGCTTTCATCATACTCTTTTTCAACTTTTACCAAGCCTGTCTGCTCTTAATCATTTTCCACGTTTTTTTTTAAAAATCTGTGGCTGATAGTTCTTGGTCTGGCGCTCTTTGGCCAAACCTGGCCCTTGCGCCAATAAAATCCAACAACCAACCAACCAACCAACCCGAACTAGTCTCCGGTGACTATCATCTGTTTCATCGCCTATCACTTCATATGAGTTTGTTAATGCGAACAACGTCAATAGATGGCGCTGCATCCCAACTCATCTTTTCTGTCCTCCCTGTTTTTGCTTAATGTTACAGCCTGACAGGATCGCGTTCAGCCTTGGCACAAGGAACGACGGTGATACAAAGTGCCTTGGGCTATGAAGCTTTGCCTCACCCTGCCGATTTCCCGAACTTGTCTCCGGTGACTATCATCTGTTTCATCGCGTATCACTTCATATGAGTTTGTTAATGCGAACAACGTCAATACATGGCGCTGCATCCCAACTCATCTTTTCTGTCCTCCCTGTTTTTGCTTAATGTTACAGCCTGATAGGATCGTGTTCAGCCTTAGCACAAGGAACGACGGTGACACAAAAGTGCCTTGGGCTATGAAGCTTTGCCTCACCCTGCCGATTTCCAGAACTTGTCTCCGGTGACTATCATCTGTTTCATCGCCTATCACTTCATATGAGTTTGTTAATGCGAACAACGTCAATAGATGGCGCTGCATCCCAACTCATCTTTTCTGTCCTCCCTGTTTTTGCTTAATGTTACAGCCTGATAGGATCGTGTTCAGCCTTGGCACAAGGAACGACGGTGACACAAAGTGCCTTGGGCTATGAAGCATTGCCTCACCCTGCCTATTTCCCGAACTTGTCTCCGGTGACTATCATCTGTTTCATCGCCTATCACTTCATATGAGTTTGTTAATGCGAACAACGTCAATAGATGGCGCTGCATCCCAACTCATCTTTTCTGTCCTCCCTGTTTTTGCTTGATGTTACAGCCTGATAGGATCGTGTTCAGCCTTGGCACAAGGAACGACGGTGACACAAAGTGCCTTGGGCTATGAAGCATTGCCTCACCCTGCCTATTTCCCGAACTTGTCTCCGGTGACTATCATCTGTTTCATCGCCTATCACTTCATATGAGTTTGTTAATGCGAACAACGTAAATAGATGGCGCTGCATCCCAACTCATCTTTTCTGTCCTCCCTGTTTTCGCTTAATGTTACAGCCTGATAGGATCGTGTTCAGCCTTGGCACAAGGAACAACGGTGACGCAAAGTGCCTTGGGCTATTAAGCTTTGCCTCACCCTGCCGATTTCCCGAACTTGTCTCCGGTGACTATCATCTGTTTCATCGCCTATCACTTCATATGAGTTTGTTAATGCGAACAACGTCAATAGATGGCGCTGCGTCCCAACTCATCTTTTCTGTCCTCCCTGTTTTTGCTTAATGTTACAGCCTGATAGGATCGTGTTCAACCTTGGCACAAGGAACGACGGTGACACAAAGTGCCTTCGGCTATGAAGCTTTGCCTCACCCTGCCGATTTCCCGAACTTGTCTCCGGTGACTATCATCTGTTTCATCGCCTATCACTTCATATGAGTTTGTTAATGCGAACAACGTCAATAGATGGCGGTGCATCCCAACTCATCTTTTCTGTCCTCCCTGTTTTTGCTTAATGTTACAGCCTGATAGGATCGTGTTCAGCCTTGGCACAAGGAACGACGGTGACACAAAGTGCCTTGGGCTATGAAGCTTTGCCTCACCCTGCCGATTTCCCGAACTTGTCTCCGGTGACTATCATCTGTTTCATCGCCTATCACTTCATATGAGTTTGTTAATGCGAACAACGTCAATAGATGGCGCTGCATCCCAACTCATCTTTTCTGTCCTCCCTGTTTTTGCTTAATGTTACAGCCTGATAGGATCGTGTTCAGCCTTGGCACAAGGAACGACGGTGACACAAAGTGCCTTGGGCTATGAAGCTTTGCCTCACCCTGCCGATTTCCCGAACTTGTCTCCGGTGACTATCATCTGTTTCATCGCCTATCACTTCATATGAGTTTGTTAATGCGAACAACGTCAATAGATGGCGCTGCATCCCAACTCATCTTTTCTGTCCTCCCTGTTTTTGCTTAATGTTACAGCCTGACAGGATCGCGTTCAGCCTTGGCACAAGGAACGACGGTGATACAAAGTGCCTTGGGCTATGAAGCTTTGCCTCACCCTGCCGATTTCCCGAACTTGTCTCCGGTGACTATCATCTGTTTCATCGCCTATCACTTCATATGAGTTTGTTAATGCGAACAACGTCAATACATGGCGCTGCATCCCAACTCATCTTTTCTGTCCTCCCTGTTTTTGCTTAATGTTACAGCCTGATAGGATCGTGTTCAGCCTTGGCACAAGGAACGACGGTGACACAAAAGTGCCTTGGGCTATGAAGCTTTGCCTCACCCTGCCGATTTCCAGAACTTGTCTCCGGTGACTATCATCTGTTTCATCGCCTATCACTTCATATGAGTTTGTTAATGCGAACAACGTCAATAGATGGCGCTGCATCCCAACTCATCTTTTCTGTCCTCCCTGTTTTTGCTTAATGTTACAGCCTGATAGGATCGTGTTCAGCCTTGGCACAAGGAACGACGGTGACACAAAGTGCCTTGGGCTATGAAGCTTTGCCTCACCCTGCCGATTTCCCGAACTTGTCTCCGGTGACTATCATCTGTTTCATCGCCTATCACTTCATATGAGTTTGTTAATGCGAACAACGTCAATAGATGGCGCTGCATCCCAACTCATCTTTTCTGTCCTCCCTGTTTTTGCTTAATGTTACAGCCTGATAGGATCGTGTTCAGCCTTGGCACAAGGAACGACGGTGACACAAAGTGCCTTGGGCTATGAAGCTTTGCCTCACCCTGCCGATTTCCCGAACTTGTCTCCGGTGACTATCATCTGTTTCATCGCCTATCACTTCATATGAGTTTGTTAATGCGAACAACGTCAATAGATGGCGCTGCATCCCAACTCATCTTTTCTGTCCTCCCTGTTTTTGCTTAATGTTACAGCCTGATAGGATCGTGTTCAGCCTTGGCACAAGGAACGACGGTGACACAAAGTGCCTTGGGCTATGAAGCTTTGCCTCACCCTGCCGATTTCCCGAACTTGTCTCCGGTGACTATCATCTGTTTCATCGCCTATCACTTCATATGAGTTTGTTAATGCGAACAACGTCAATAGATGGCGCTGCATCCCAACTCATCTTTTCTGTCCTCCCTGTTTTTGCTTAATGTTACAGCCTGATAGGATCGTGTTCAGCCTTGGCACAAGGAACGACGGTGACACAAAGTGCCTTGGGCTATGAAGCTTTGCCTCACCCTGCCGATTTCCCGAACTTGTCTCCGGTGACTATCATCTGTTTCATCGCCTATCACTTCATATGAGTTTGTTAATGCGAACAACGTCAATAGATGGCGCTGCATCCCAACTCATCTTTTCTGTCCTCCCTGTTTTTGCTTAATGTTACAGCCTGATAGGATCGTGTTCAGCCTTGGCACAAGGAACGACGGTGACACAAAGTGCCTTGGGCTATGAAGCTTTGCCTCACCCTGCCGATTTCCCGAACTTGTCTCCGGTGACTATCATCTGTTTCATCGCCTATCACTTCATATGAGTTTGTTAATGCGAACAACGTCAATAGATGGCGCTGCATCCCAACTCATCTTTTCTGTCCTCCCTGTTTTTGCTTAATGTTACAGCCTGACAGGATCGCGTTCAGCCTTGGCACAAGGAACGACGGTGACACAAAGTGCCTTGGGCTATGAAGCTTTGCCTCACCCTGCCGATTTCCCGAACTTGTCTCCGGTGACTATCATCTGTTTCATCGCCTATCACTTCATATGAGTTTGTTAATGCGAACAACGTCAATAGATGGCGCTGCATCCCAACTCATCTTTTCTGTCCTCCCTGTTTTTGCTTAATGTTACAGCCTGATAGGATCGTGTTCAGCCTTGGCACAAGGAACGACGGTGACACAAAGTGCCTTGGGCTATGAAGCTTTGCCTCACCCTGCCGATTTCCCGAACTTGTCTCCGGTGACTATCATCTGTTTCATCGCCTATCACTTCATATGAGTTTGTTAATGCGAACAACGTCAATAGATGGCGCTGCATCCCAACTCATCTTTTCTGTCCTCCCTGTTTTTGCTTAATGTTACAGCCTGATAGGATCGTGTTCAGCTTTGGCACAAGGAACGACGGTGACACAAAGTGCCTTGGGCTATGAAGCTTTGCCTCACCCTGCCGATTTCCCGAACTTGTCTCCGGTGACTATCATCTGTTTCATCGCCTATCACTTCATATGAGTTTGTTAATGCGAACAACGTCAATAGATGGCGCTGCATCCCAACTCATCTTTTCTGTCCTCCCTGTTTTTGCTTAATGTTACAGCCTGATAGGATCGTGTTCAGCCTTGGCACAAGGAACGACGGTGACACAAAGTGCCTTGGGCTATGAAGCTTTGCCTCACCCTGCCGATTTCCCGAACTTGTCTCCGGTGACTATCATCTGTTTCATCGCCTATCACTTCATATGAGTTTGTTAATGCGAACAACGTCAATAGATGGCGCTGCATCCCAACTCATCTTTTCTGTCCTCCCTGTTTTTGCTTAATGTTACAGCCTGATAGGATCGTGTTCAGCCTTGGCACAAGGAACGACGGTGACACAAAGTGCCTTGGGCTATGAAGCTTTGCCTCACCCTGCCGATTTCCCGAACTTGTCTCCGGTGACTATCATCTGTTTCATCGCCTATCACTTCATATGAGTTTGTTAATGCGAACAACGTCAATAGATGGCGCTGCATCCCAACTCATCTTTTCTGTCCTCCCTGTTTTTGCTTAATGTTACAGCCTGATAGGATCGTGTTCAGCCTTGGCACAAGGAACGACGGTGATACAAAGTGCCTTGGGCTATGAAGCTTTGCCTCACCCTGCCGATTTCCCGAACTTGTCTCCGGTGACTATCATCTGTTTCATCGCCTATCACTTCATATGAGTTTGTTAATGCGAACAACGTCAATAGATGGCGCTGCATCCCAACTCATCTTTTCTGTCCTCCCTGTTTTTGCTTAATGTTACAGCCTGATAGGATCGTGTTCAGCCTTGGCACAAGGAACGACGGTGACACAAAAGTGCCTTGGGCTATGAAGCTTTGCCTCACCCTGCCGATTTCCCGAACTTGTCTCCGGTGACTATCATCTGTTTCATCGCCTATCACTTCATATGAGTTTGTTAATGCGAACAACGTCAATAGATGGCGCTGCATCCCAACTCATCTTTTCTGTCCTCCCTGTTTTTGCTTAATGTTACAGCCTGATAGGATCGTGTTCAGCCTTGGCACAAGGAACGACGGTGACACAAAGTGCCTTGGGCTATGAAGCTTTGCCTCACCCTGCCGATTTCCCGAACTTGTCTCCGGTGACTATCATCTGTTTCATCGCCTATCACTTCATATGAGTTTGTTAATGCGAACAACGTCAATAGATGGCGCTGCATCCCAACTCATCTTTTCTGTCCTCCCTGTTTTTGCTTAATGTTACAGCCTGATAGGATCGTGTTCAGCCTTGGCACAAGGAACGACGGTGACACAAAGTGCCTTGGGCTATGAAGCTTTGCCTCACCCTGCCGATTTCCCGAACTTGTCTCCGGTGACTATCATCTGTTTCATCGCCTATCACTTCATATGAGTTTGTTAATGCGAACAACGTCAATAGATGGCGCTGCATCCCAACTCATCTTTTCTGTCCTCCCTGTTTTTGCTTAATGTTACAGCCTGATAGGATCGTGTTCAGCCTTGGCACAAGGAACGACGGTGACACAAAGTGCCTTGGGCTATGAAGCTTTGCCTCACCCTGCCGATTTCCCGAACTTGTCTCCGGTGACTATCATCTGTTTCATCGCCTATCACTTCATATGAGTTTGTTAATGCGAACAACGTCAATAGATGGCGCTGCATCCCAACTCATCTTTTCTGTCCTCCCTGTTTTTGCTTAATGTTACAGCCTGATAGGATCGTGTTCAGCCTTGGCACAAGGAACGACGGTGACACAAAGTGCCTTCGGGGCTATGAAGCTTTGCCTCACCCTGCCGATTTCCCGAACTTGTCTCCGGTGACTATCATCTGTTTCATCGCCTATCACTTCATATGAGTTTGTTAATGCGAACAACGTCAATAGATGGCGCTGCATCCCAACTCATCTTTTCTGTCCTCCCTGTTTTTGCTTAATGTTACAGCCTGATAGGATCGTGTTCAGCCTTGGCACAAGGAACGACGGTGACACAAAGTGCCTTGGGCTATGAAGCTTTGCCTCACCCTGCCGATTTCCCGAACTTGTCTCCGGTGACTATCATCTGTTTCATCGCCTATCACTTCATATGAGTTTGTTAATGCGAACAACGTCAATAGATGGCGCTGCATCCCAACTCATCTTTTCTGTCCTCCCTGTTTTTGCTTAATGTTACAGCCTGATAGGATCGTGTTCAGCCTTGGCACAAGGAACGACGGTGACACAAAAGTGCCTTGGGCTATGAAGCTTTGCCTCACCCTGCCGATTTCCCGAACTTGTCTCCGGTGACTATCATCTGTTTCATCGCCTATCACTTCATATGAGTTTGTTAATGCGAACAACGTCAATAGATGGCGCTGCATCCCAACTCATCTTTTCTGTCCTCCCTGTTTTTGCTTAATGTTACAGCCTGATAGGATCGTGTTCAGCCTTGGCACAAGGAACGACGGTGACACAAAGTGCCTTGGGCTATGAAGCTTTGCCTCACCCTGCCGATTTCCCGAACTTGTCTCCGGTGACTATCATCTGTTTCATCGCCTATCACTTCATATGAGTTTGTTAATGCGAACAACGTCAATAGATGGCGCTGCATCCCAACTCATCTTTTCTGTCCTCCCTGTTTTTGCTTAATGTTACAGCCTGACAGGATCGCGTTCAGCCTTGGCACAAGGAACGACGGTGATACAAAGTGCCTTGGGCTATGAAGCTTTGCCTCACCCTGCCGATTTCCCGAACTTGTCTCCGGTGACTATCATCTGTTTCATCGCCTATCACTTCATATGAGTTTGTTAATGCGAACAACGTCAATAGATGGCGCTGCATCCCAACTCATCTTTTCTGTCCTCCCTGTTTTTGCTTAATGTTACAGCCTGATAGGATCGTGTTCAGCCTTGGCACAAGGAACGACGGTGACACAAAGTGCCTTGGGCTATGAAGCTTTGCCTCACCCTGCCGATTTCCCGAACTTGTCTCCGGTGACTATCATCTGTTTCATCGCCTATCACTTCATATGAGTTTGTTAATGCGAACAACGTCAATAGATGGCGCTGCATCCCAACTCATCTTTTCTGTCCTCCCTGTTTTTGCTTAATGTTACAGCCTGATAGGATCGTGTTCAGCCTTGGCACAAGGAACGACGGTGACACAAAGTGCCTTGGGCTATGAAGCTTTGCCTCACCCTGCCGATTTCCCGAACTTGTCTCCGGTGACTATCATCTGTTTCATCGCCTATCACTTCATATGAGTTTGTTAATGCGAACAACGTCAATAGATGGCGCTGCATCCCAACTCATCTTTTCTGTCCTCCCTGTTTTTGCTTAATGTTACAGCCTGATAGGATCGTGTTCAGCCTTGGCACAAGGAACGACGGTGACACAAAAGTGCCTTGGGCTATGAAGCTTTGCCTCACCCTGCCGATTTCCCGAACTTGTCTCCGGTGACTATCATCTGTTTCATCGCCTATCACTTCATATGAGTTTGTTAATGCGAACAACGTCAATAGATGGCGCTGCATCCCAACTCATCTTTTCTGTCCTCCCTGTTTTTGCTTAATGTTACAGCCTGATAGGATCGTGTTCAGCCTTGGCACAAGGAACGACGGTGACACAAAGTGCCTTGGGCTATGAAGCTTTGCCTCACCCTGCCGATTTCCCGAACTTGTCTCCGGTGACTATCATCTGTTTCATCGCCTATCACTTCATATGAGTTTGTTAATGCGAACAACGTCAATAGATGGCGCTGCATCCCAACTCATCTTTTCTGTCCTCCCTGTTTTTGCTTAATGTTACAGCCTGATAGGATCGTGTTCAGCCTTGGCACAAGGAACGACGGTGACACAAAGTGCCTTGGGCTATGAAGCTTTGCCTCACCCTGCCGATTTCCCGAACTTGTCTCCGGTGACTATCATCTGTTTCATCGCCTATCACTTCATATGAGTTTGTTAATGCGAACAACGTCAATAGATGGCGCTGCATCCCAACTCATCTTTTCTGTCCTCCCTGTTTTTGCTTAATGTTACAGCCTGATAGGATCGTGTTCAGCCTTGGCACAAGGAACGACGGTGACACAAAGTGCCTTGGGCTATGAAGCTTTGCCTCACCCTGCCGATTTCCCGAACTTGTCTCCGGTGACTATCATCTGTTTCATCGCCTATCACTTCATATGAGTTTGTTAATGCGAACAACGTCAATAGATGGCGCTGCATCCCAACTCATCTTTTCTGTCCTCCCTGTTTTTGCTTAATGTTACAGCCTGATAGGATCGTGTTCAGCCTTGGCACAAGGAACGACGGTGACACAAAGTGCCTTGGGCTATGAAGCTTTGCCTCACCCTGCCGATTTCCCGAACTTGTCTCCGGTGACTATCATCTGTTTCATCGCCTATCACTTCATATGAGTTTGTTAATGCGAACAACGTCAATAGATGGCGCTGCATCCCAACTCATCTTTTCTGTCCTCCCTGTTTTTGCTTAATGTTACAGCCTGATAGGATCGTGTTCAGCCTTGGCACAAGGAACGACGGTGACACAAAGTGCCTTGGGCTATGAAGCTTTGCCTCACCCTGCCGATTTCCCGAACTTGTCTCCGGTGACTATCATCTGTTTCATCGCCTATCACTTCATATGAGTTTGTTAATGCGAACAACGTCAATAGATGGCGCTGCATCCCAACTCATCTTTTCTGTCCTCCCTGTTTTTGCTTAATGTTACAGCCTGATAGGATCGTGTTCAGCCTTGGCACAAGGAACGACGGTGACACAAAGTGCCTTGGGCTATGAAGCATTTTGCCTCACCCTGCCGATTTCCCGAACTTGTCTCCGGTGACTATCATCTGTTTCATCGCCTATCACTTCATATGAGTTTGTTAATGCGAACAACGTCAATAGATGGCGCTGCATCCCAACTCATCTTTTCTGTCCTCCCTGTTTTTGCTTAATGTTACAGCCTGATAGGATCGTGTTCAGCCTTGGCACAAGGAACGACGGTGACACAAAGTGCCTTGGGCTATGAAGCTTTGCCTCACCCTGCCGATTTCCCGAACTTGTCTCCGGTGACTATCATCTGTTTCATCGCCTATCACTTCATATGAGTTTGTTAATGCGAACAACGTCAATAGATGGCGCTGCATCCCAACTCATCTTTTCTGTCCTCCCTGTTTTTGCTTAATGTTACAGCCTGATAGGATCGTGTTCAGCCTTGGCACAAGGAACGACGGTGACACAAAGTGCCTTGGGCTATGAAGCTTTGCCTCACCCTGCCGATTTCCCGAACTTGTCTCCGGTGACTATCATCTGTTTCATCGCCTATCACTTCATATGAGTTTGTTAATGCGAACAACGTCAATAGATGGCGCTGCATCCCAACTCATCTTTTCTGTCCTCCCTGTTTTTGCTTAATGTTACAGCCTGATAGGATCGTGTTCAGCCTTGGCACAAGGAACGACGGTGACACAAAGTGCCTTGGGCTATGAAGCTTTGCCTCACCCTGCCGATTTCCCGAACTTGTCTCCGGTGACTATCATCTGTTTCATCGCCTATCACTTCATATGAGTTTGTTAATGCGAACAACGTCAATAGATGGCGCTGCATCCCAACTCATCTTTTCTGTCCTCCCTGTTTTTGCTTAATGTTACAGCCTGATAGGATCGTGTTCAGCCTTGGCACAAGGAACGACGGTGACACAAAGTGCCTTGGGCTATGAAGCTTTGCCTCACCCTGCCTATTTCCCGAACTTGTCTCCGGTGACTATCATCTGTTTCATCGCCTATCACTTCATATGAGTTTGTTAATGCGAACAACGTCAATAGATGGCGCTGCATCCCAACTCATCTTTTCTGTCCTCCCTGTTTTTGCTTAATGTTACAGCCTGATAGGATCGCGTTCAGCTTTGGCACAAGGAACGACGGTGACACAAAGTGCCTTGGGCTATGAAGCTTTGCCTCACCCTGCCGATTTCCCGAACTTGTCTCCGGTGACTATCATCTGTTTCATCGCCTATCACTTCATATGAGTTTGTTAATGCGAACAACGTCAATAGATGGCGCTGCGTCCCAACTCATCTTTTCTGTTTTCCCTGTTTTTGCTTAATGTTACAGCCTGATAGTATCGTGTTCAACCTTGGCACAATTAACGACGGTGACACAAAGTGCCTTGGGCTATGAAGCTTTGCCTCACCCTGCCGATTTCCCGAACTTGTCTCCGGTGACTATCATCTGTTTCATCGCCTATCACTTCATATGAGTTTGTTAATGCGAACAACGTCAATAGATGGCGCTGCATCCCAACTCATCTTTTCTGTCCTCCCTGTTTTTGCTTAATGTTACAGCCTGATAGGATCGTGTTCAGCCTTGGCACAAGGAACGACGGTGACACAAAGTGCCTTGGGCTATGAAGCTTTGCCTCACCCTGCCGATTTCCCGAACTTGTCTCCGGTGACTATCATCTGTTTCATCGCCTATCACTTCATATGAGTTTGTTAATGCGAACAACGTCAATAGATGGCGCTGCATCCCAACTCATCTTTTCTGTCCTCCCTGTTTTTGCTTAATGTTACAGCCTGACAGGATCGCGTTCAGCCTTGGCACAAGGAACGACGGTGATACAAAGTGCCTTGGGCTATGAAGCTTTGCCTCACCCTGCCGATTTCCCGAACTTGTCTCCGGTGACTATCATCTGTTTCATCGCCTATCACTTCATATGAGTTTGTTAATGCGAACAACGTCAATAGATGGCGCTGCATCCCAACTCATCTTTTCTGTCCTCCCTGTTTTTGCTTAATGTTACAGCCTGATAGGATCGTGTTCAGCCTTGGCACAAGGAACGACGGTGACACAAAGTGCCTTGGGCTATGAAGCTTTGCCTCACCCTGCCGATTTCCCGAACTTGTCTCCGGTGACTATCATCTGTTTCATCGCCTATCACTTCATATGAGTTTGTTAATGCGAACAACGTCAATAGATGGCGCTGCATCCCAACTCATCTTTTCTGTCCTCCCTGTTTTTGCTTAATGTTACAGCCTGATAGGATCGTGTTCAGCCTTGGCACAAGGAACGACGGTGACACAAAGTGCCTTGGGCTATGAAGCTTTGCCTCACCCTGCCGATTTCCCGAACTTGTCTCCGGTGACTATCATCTGTTTCATCGCCTATCACTTCATATGAGTTTGTTAATGCGAACAACGTCAATAGATGGCGCTGCATCCCAACTCATCTTTTCTGTCCTCCCTGTTTTTGCTTAATGTTACAGCCTGATAGGATCGTGTTCAGCCTTGGCACAAGGAACGACGGTGACACAAAGTGCCTTGGGCTATGAAGCTTTGCCTCACCCTGCCGATTTCCCGAACTTGTCTCCGGTGACTATCATCTGTTTCATCGCCTATCACTTCATATGAGTTTGTTAATGCGAACAACGTCAATAGATGGCGCTGCATCCCAACTCATCTTTTCTGTCCTCCCTGTTTTTGCTTAATGTTACAGCCTGATAGGATCGTGTTCAGCCTTGGCACAAGGAACGACGGTGACACAAAGTGCCTTGGGCTATGAAGCTTTGCCTCACCCTGCCGATTTCCCGAACTTGTCTCCGGTGACTATCATCTGTTTCATCGCCTATCACTTCATATGAGTTTGTTAATGCGAACAACGTCAATAGATGGCGCTGCGTCCCAACTCATCTTTTCTGTCCTCCCTGTTTTTGCTTAATGTTACAGCCTGATAGGATCGTGTTCAACCTTGGCACAAGGAACGACGGTGACACAAAGTGCCTTGGGCTATGAAGCTTTGCCTCACCCTGCCGATTTCCCGAACTTGTCTCCGGTGACTATCATCTGTTTCATCGCCTATCACTTCATATGAGTTTGTTAATGCGAACAACGTCAATAGATGGCGCTGCATCCCAACTCATCTTTTCTGTCCTCCCTGTTTTTGCTTAATGTTACAGCCTGATAGGATCGTGTTCAGCCTTGGCACAAGGAACGACGGTGACACAAAGTGCCTTGGGCTATGAAGCTTTGCCTCACCCTGCCGATTTCCCGAACTTGTCTCCGGTGACTATCATCTGTTTCATCGCCTATCACTTCATATGAGTTTGTTAATGCGAACAACGTCAATAGATGGCGCTGCATCCCAACTCATCTTTTCTGTCCTCCCTGTTTTTGCTTAATGTTACAGCCTGATAGGATCGTGTTCAGCCTTGGCACAAGGAACGACGGTGACACAAAAGTGCCTTGGGCTATGAAGCTTTGCCTCACCCTGCCGATTTCCCGAACTTGTCTCCGGTGACTATCATCTGTTTCATCGCCTATCACTTCATATGAGTTTGTTAATGCGAACAACGTCAATAGATGGCGCTGCATCCCAACTCATCTTTTCTGTCCTCCCTGTTTTTGCTTAATGTTACAGCCTGATAGGATCGTGTTCAGCCTTGGCACAAGGAACGACGGTGACACAAAGTGCCTTGGGCTATGAAGCTTTGCCTCACCCTGCCGATTTCCCGAACTTGTCTCCGGTGACTATCATCTGTTTCATCGCCTATCACTTCATATGAGTTTGTTAATGCGAACAACGTCAATAGATGGCGCTGCATCCCAACTCATCTTTTCTGTCCTCCCTGTTTTTGCTTAATGTTACAGCCTGATAGGATCGTGTTCAGCCTTGGCACAAGGAACGACGGTGACACAAAGTGCCTTGGGCTATGAAGCTTTGCCTCACCCTGCCGATTTCCCGAACTTGTCTCCGGTGACTATCATCTGTTTCATCGCCTATCACTTCATATGAGTTTGTTAATGCGAACAACGTCAATAGATGGCGCTGCATCCCAACTCATCTTTTCTGTCCTCCCTGTTTTTGCTTAATGTTACAGCCTGATAGGATCGTGTTCAGCCTTGGCACAAGGAACGACGGTGACACAAAGTGCCTTGGGCTATGAAGCTTTGCCTCACCCTGCCGATTTCCCGAACTTGTCTCCGGTGACTATCATCTGTTTCATCGCCTATCACTTCATATGAGTTTGTTAATGCGAACAACGTCAATAGATGGCGCTGCATCCCAACTCATCTTTTCTGTCCTCCCTGTTTTTGCTTAATGTTACAGCCTGATAGGATCGTGTTCAGCCTTGGCACAAGGAACGACGGTGACACAAAGTGCCTTGGGCTATGAAGCTTTGCCTCACCCTGCCGATTTCCCGAACTTGTCTCCGGTGACTATCATCTGTTTCATCGCCTATCACTTCATATGAGTTTGTTAATGCGAACAACGTCAATAGATGGCGCTGCATCCCAACTCATCTTTTCTGTCCTCCCTGTTTTTGCTTAATGTTACAGCCTGATAGGATCGTGTTCAGCCTTGGCACAAGGAACGACGGTGACACAAAGTGCCTTGGGCTATGAAGCTTTGCCTCACCCTGCCGATTTCCCGAACTTGTCTCCGGTGACTATCATCTGTTTCATCGCCTATCACTTCATATGAGTTTGTTAATGCGAACAACGTCAATAGATGGCGCTGCATCCCAACTCATCTTTTCTGTCCTCCCTGTTTTTGCTTAATGTTACAGCCTGATAGGATCGTGTTCAGCCTTGGCACAAGGAACGACGGTGACACAAAAGTGCCTTGGGCTATGAAGCTTTGCCTCACCCTGCCGATTTCCCGAACTTGTCTCCGGTGACTATCATCTGTTTCATCGCCTATCACTTCATATGAGTTTGTTAATGCGAACAACGTCAATAGATGGCGCTGCATCCCAACTCATCTTTTCTGTCCTCCCTGTTTTTGCTTAATGTTACAGCCTGATAGGATCGTGTTCAGCCTTGGCACAAGGAACGACGGTGACACAAAGTGCCTTGGGCTATGAAGCTTTGCCTCACCCTGCCGATTTCCCGAACTTGTCTCCGGTGACTATCATCTGTTTCATCGCCTATCACTTCATATGAGTTTGTTAATGCGAACAACGTCAATAGATGGCGCTGCATCCCAACTCATCTTTTCTGTTTTCCCTGTTTTTGCTTAATGTTACAGCCTGATAGTATCGTGTTCAACCTTGGCACAAGGAACGACGGTGACACAAAGTGCCTTGGGCTATGAAGCTTTGCCTCACCCTGCCGATTTCCCGAACTTGTCTCCGGTGACTATCATCTGTTTCATCGCCTATCACTTCATATGAGTTTGTTAATGCGAACAACGTCAATAGATGGCGCTGCATCCCAACTCATCTTTTCTGTCCTCCCTGTTTTTGCTTAATGTTACAGCCTGATAGGATCGTGTTCAGCCTTGGCACAAGGAACGACGGTGACACAAAGTGCCTTGGGCTATGAAGCTTTGCCTCACCCTGCCGATTTCCCGAACTTGTCTCCGGTGACTATCATCTGTTTCATCGCCTATCACTTCATATGAGTTTGTTAATGCGAACAACGTCAATAGATGGCGCTGCATCCCAACTCATCTTTTCTGTCCTCCCTGTTTTTGCTTAATGTTACAGCCTGATAGGATCGTGTTCAGCCTTGGCACAAGGAACGACGGTGACACAAAGTGCCTTGGGCTATGAAGCTTTGCCTCACCCTGCCGATTTCCCGAACTTGTCTCCGGTGACTATCATCTGTTTCATCGCCTATCACTTCATATGAGTTTGTTAATGCGAACAACGTCAATAGATGGCGCTGCATCCCAACTCATCTTTTCTGTCCTCCCTGTTTTTGCTTAATGTTACAGCCTGATAGGATCGTGTTCAGCCTTGGCACAAGGAACGACGGTGACACAAAGTGCCTTGGGCTATGAAGCTTTGCCTCACCCTGCCGATTTCCCGAACTTGTCTCCGGTGACTATCATCTGTTTCATCGCCTATCACTTCATATGAGTTTGTTAATGCGAACAACGTCAATAGATGGCGCTGCATCCCAACTCATCTTTTCTGTCCTCCCTGTTTTTGCTTAATGTTACAGCCTGATAGGATCGTGTTCAGCCTTGGCACAAGGAACGACGGTGACACAAAGTGCCTTGGGCTATGAAGCTTTGCCTCACCCTGCCGATTTCCCGAACTTGTCTCCGGTGACTATCATCTGTTTCATCGCCTATCACTTCATATGAGTTTGTTAATGCGAACAACGTCAATAGATGGCGCTGCATCCCAACTCATCTTTTCTGTCCTCCCTGTTTTTGCTTAATGTTACAGCCTGATAGGATCGTGTTCAGCCTTGGCACAAGGAACGACGGTGACACAAAGTGCCTTGGGCTATGAAGCTTTGCCTCACCCTGCCGATTTCCCGAACTTGTCTCCGGTGACTATCATCTGTTTCATCGCCTATCACTTCATATGAGTTTGTTAATGCGAACAACGTCAATAGATGGCGCTGCATCCCAACTCATCTTTTCTGTCCTCCCTGTTTTTGCTTAATGTTACAGCCTGATAGGATCGTGTTCAGCCTTGGCACAAGGAACGACGGTGACACAAAGTGCCTTGGGCTATGAAGCTTTGCCTCACCCTGCCGATTTCCCGAACTTGTCTCCGGTGACTATCATCTGTTTCATCGCCTATCACTTCATATGAGTTTGTTAATGCGAACAACGTCAATAGATGGCGCTGCATCCCAACTCATCTTTTCTGTCCTCCCTGTTTTTGCTTAATGTTACAGCCTGATAGGATCGTGTTCAGCCTTGGCACAAGGAACGACGGTGACACAAAGTGCCTTGGGCTATGAAGCTTTGCCTCACCCTGCCGATTTCCCGAACTTGTCTCCGGTGACTATCATCTGTTTCATCGCCTATCACTTCATATGAGTTTGTTAATGCGAACAACGTCAATAGATGGCGCTGCATCCCAACTCATCTTTTCTGTCCTCCCTGTTTTTGCTTAATGTTACAGCCTGATAGGATCGTGTTCAGCCTTGGCACAAGGAACGACGGTGACACAAAGTGCCTTGGGCTATGAAGCTTTGCCTCACCCTGCCGATTTCCCGAACTTGTCTCCGGTGACTATCATCTGTTTCATCGCCTATCACTTCATATGAGTTTGTTAATGCGAACAACGTCAATAGATGGCGCTGCATCCCAACTCATCTTTTCTGTCCTCCCTGTTTTTGCTTAATGTTACAGCCTGATAGGATCGTGTTCAGCCTTGGCACAAGGAACGACGGTGACACAAAGTGCCTTGGGCTATGAAGCTTTGCCTCACCCTGCCGATTTCCCGAACTTGTCTCCGGTGACTATCATCTGTTTCATCGCCTATCACTTCATATGAGTTTGTTAATGCGAACAACGTCAATAGATGGCGCTGCATCCCAACTCATCTTTTCTGTCCTCCCTGTTTTTGCTTAATGTTACAGCCTGATAGGATCGTGTTCAGCCTTGGCACAAGGAACGACGGTGACACAAAGTGCCTTGGGCTATGAAGCTTTGCCTCACCCTGCCGATTTCCCGAACTTGTCTCCGGTGACTATCATCTGTTTCATCGCCTATCACTTCATATGAGTTTGTTAATGCGAACAACGTCAATAGATGGCGCTGCATCCCAACTCATCTTTTCTGTCCTCCCTGTTTTTGCTTAATGTTACAGCCTGATAGGATCGTGTTCAGCCTTGGCACAAGGAACGACGGTGACACAAAGTGCCTTGGGCTATGAAGCTTTGCCTCACCCTGCCGATTTCCCGAACTTGTCTCCGGTGACTATCATCTGTTTCATCGCCTATCACTTCATATGAGTTTGTTAATGCGAACAACGTCAATAGATGGCGCTGCATCCCAACTCATCTTTTCTGTCCTCCCTGTTTTTGCTTAATGTTACAGCCTGATAGGATCGTGTTCAGCCTTGGCACAAGGAACGACGGTGACACAAAGTGCCTTGGGCTATGAAGCTTTGCCTCACCCTGCCGATTTCCCGAACTTGTCTCCGGTGACTATCATCTGTTTCATCGCCTATCACTTCATATGAGTTTGTTAATGCGAACAACGTCAATAGATGGCGCTGCATCCCAACTCATCTTTTCTGTCCTCCCTGTTTTTGCTTAATGTTACAGCCTGATAGGATCGTGTTCAGCCTTGGCACAAGGAACGACGGTGACACAAAGTGCCTTGGGCTATGAAGCTTTGCCTCACCCTGCCGATTTCCCGAACTTGTCTCCGGTGACTATCATCTGTTTCATCGCCTATCACTTCATATGAGTTTGTTAATGCGAACAACGTCAATAGATGGCGCTGCATCCCAACTCATCTTTTCTGTCCTCCCTGTTTTTGCTTAATGTTACAGCCTGATAGGATCGTGTTCAGCCTTGGCACAAGGAACGACGGTGACACAAAGTGCCTTGGGCTATGAAGCTTTGCCTCACCCTGCCGATTTCCCGAACTTGTCTCCGGTGACTATCATCTGTTTCATCGCCTATCACTTCATATGAGTTTGTTAATGCGAACAACGTCAATAGATGGCGCTGCATCCCAACTCATCTTTTCTGTCCTCCCTGTTTTTGCTTAATGTTACAGCCTGATAGGATCGTGTTCAGCCTTGGCACAAGGAACGACGGTGACACAAAGTGCCTTGGGCTATGAAGCTTTGCCTCACCCTGCCGATTTCCCGAACTTGTCTCCGGTGACTATCATCTGTTTCATCGCCTATCACTTCATATGAGTTTGTTAATGCGAACAACGTCAATAGATGGCGCTGCATCCCAACTCATCTTTTCTGTCCTCCCTGTTTTTGCTTAATGTTACAGCCTGATAGGATCGTGTTCAGCCTTGGCACAAGGAACGACGGTGACACAAAGTGCCTTGGGCTATGAAGCTTTGCCTCACCCTGCCGATTTCCCGAACTTGTCTCCGGTGACTATCATCTGTTTCATCGCCTATCACTTCATATGAGTTTGTTAATGCGAACAACGTCAATAGATGGCGCTGCATCCCAACTCATCTTTTCTGTCCTCCCTGTTTTTGCTTAATGTTACAGCCTGATAGGATCGTGTTCAGCCTTGGCACAAGGAACGACGGTGACACAAAGTGCCTTGGGCTATGAAGCTTTGCCTCACCCTGCCGATTTCCCGAACTTGTCTCCGGTGACTATCATCTGTTTCATCGCCTATCACTTCATATGAGTTTGTTAATGCGAACAACGTCAATAGATGGCGCTGCATCCCAACTCATCTTTTCTGTCCTCCCTGTTTTTGCTTAATGTTACAGCCTGATAGGATCGTGTTCAGCCTTGGCACAAGGAACGACGGTGACACAAAGTGCCTTGGGCTATGAAGCTTTGCCTCACCCTGCCGATTTCCCGAACTTGTCTCCGGTGACTATCATCTGTTTCATCGCCTATCACTTCATATGAGTTTGTTAATGCGAACAACGTCAATAGATGGCGCTGCATCCCAACTCATCTTTTCTGTCCTCCCTGTTTTTGCTTAATGTTACAGCCTGATAGGATCGTGTTCAGCCTTGGCACAAGGAACGACGGTGACACAAAGTGCCTTGGGCTATGAAGCTTTGCCTCACCCTGCCGATTTCCCGAACTTGTCTCCGGTGACTATCATCTGTTTCATCGCCTATCACTTCATATGAGTTTGTTAATGCGAACAACGTCAATAGATGGCGCTGCATCCCAACTCATCTTTTCTGTCCTCCCTGTTTTTGCTTAATGTTACAGCCTGATAGGATCGTGTTCAGCCTTGGCACAAGGAACGACGGTGACACAAAGTGCCTTGGGCTATGAAGCTTTGCCTCACCCTGCCGATTTCCCGAACTTGTCTCCGGTGACTATCATCTGTTTCATCGCCTATCACTTCATATGAGTTTGTTAATGCGAACAACGTCAATAGATGGCGCTGCATCCCAACTCATCTTTTCTGTCCTCCCTGTTTTTGCTTAATGTTACAGCCTGATAGGATCGTGTTCAGCCTTGGCACAAGGAACGACGGTGACACAAAGTGCCTTGGGCTATGAAGCTTTGCCTCACCCTGCCGATTTCCCGAACTTGTCTCCGGTGACTATCATCTGTTTCATCGCCTATCACTTCATATGAGTTTGTTAATGCGAACAACGTCAATAGATGGCGCTGCATCCCAACTCATCTTTTCTGTCCTCCCTGTTTTTGCTTAATGTTACAGCCTGATAGGATCGTGTTCAGCCTTGGCACAAGGAACGACGGTGACACAAAGTGCCTTGGGCTATGAAGCTTTGCCTCACCCTGCCGATTTCCCGAACTTGTCTCCGGTGACTATCATCTGTTTCATCGCCTATCACTTCATATGAGTTTGTTAATGCGAACAACGTCAATAGATGGCGCTGCATCCCAACTCATCTTTTCTGTCCTCCCTGTTTTTGCTTAATGTTACAGCCTGATAGGATCGTGTTCAGCCTTGGCACAAGGAACGACGGTGACACAAAGTGCCTTGGGCTATGAAGCTTTGCCTCACCCTGCCGATTTCCCGAACTTGTCTCCGGTGACTATCATCTGTTTCATCGCCTATCACTTCATATGAGTTTGTTAATGCGAACAACGTCAATAGATGGCGCTGCATCCCAACTCATCTTTTCTGTCCTCCCTGTTTTTGCTTAATGTTACAGCCTGATAGGATCGTGTTCAGCCTTGGCACAAGGAACGACGGTGACACAAAGTGCCTTGGGCTATGAAGCTTTGCCTCACCCTGCCGATTTCCCGAACTTGTCTCCGGTGACTATCATCTGTTTCATCGCCTATCACTTCATATGAGTTTGTTAATGCGAACAACGTCAATAGATGGCGCTGCATCCCAACTCATCTTTTCTGTCCTCCCTGTTTTTGCTTAATGTTACAGCCTGATAGGATCGTGTTCAGCCTTGGCACAAGGAACGACGGTGACACAAAGTGCCTTGGGCTATGAAGCTTTGCCTCACCCTGCCGATTTCCCGAACTTGTCTCCGGTGACTATCATCTGTTTCATCGCCTATCACTTCATATGAGTTTGTTAATGCGAACAACGTCAATAGATGGCGCTGCATCCCAACTCATCTTTTCTGTCCTCCCTGTTTTTGCTTAATGTTACAGCCTGATAGGATCGTGTTCAGCCTTGGCACAAGGAACGACGGTGACACAAAGTGCCTTGGGCTATGAAGCTTTGCCTCACCCTGCCGATTTCCCGAACTTGTCTCCGGTGACTATCATCTGTTTCATCGCCTATCACTTCATATGAGTTTGTTAATGCGAACAACGTCAATAGATGGCGCTGCATCCCAACTCATCTTTTCTGTCCTCCCTGTTTTTGCTTAATGTTACAGCCTGATAGGATCGTGTTCAGCCTTGGCACAAGGAACGACGGTGACACAAAGTGCCTTGGGCTATGAAGCTTTGCCTCACCCTGCCGATTTCCCGAACTTGTCTCCGGTGACTATCATCTGTTTCATCGCCTATCACTTCATATGAGTTTGTTAATGCGAACAACGTCAATAGATGGCGCTGCATCCCAACTCATCTTTTCTGTCCTCCCTGTTTTTGCTTAATGTTACAGCCTGATAGGATCGTGTTCAGCCTTGGCACAAGGAACGACGGTGACACAAAGTGCCTTGGGCTATGAAGCTTTGCCTCACCCTGCCGATTTCCCGAACTTGTCTCCGGTGACTATCATCTGTTTCATCGCCTATCACTTCATATGAGTTTGTTAATGCGAACAACGTCAATAGATGGCGCTGCATCCCAACTCATCTTTTCTGTCCTCCCTGTTTTTGCTTAATGTTACAGCCTGATAGGATCGTGTTCAGCCTTGGCACAAGGAACGACGGTGACACAAAGTGCCTTGGGCTATGAAGCTTTGCCTCACCCTGCCGATTTCCCGAACTTGTCTCCGGTGACTATCATCTGTTTCATCGCCTATCACTTCATATGAGTTTGTTAATGCGAACAACGTCAATAGATGGCGCTGCATCCCAACTCATCTTTTCTGTCCTCCCTGTTTTTGCTTAATGTTACAGCCTGATAGGATCGTGTTCAGCCTTGGCACAAGGAACGACGGTGACACAAAGTGCCTTGGGCTATGAAGCTTTGCCTCACCCTGCCGATTTCCCGAACTTGTCTCCGGTGACTATCATCTGTTTCATCGCCTATCACTTCATATGAGTTTGTTAATGCGAACAACGTCAATAGATGGCGCTGCATCCCAACTCATCTTTTCTGTCCTCCCTGTTTTTGCTTAATGTTACAGCCTGATAGGATCGTGTTCAGCCTTGGCACAAGGAACGACGGTGACACAAAGTGCCTTGGGCTATGAAGCTTTGCCTCACCCTGCCGATTTCCCGAACTTGTCTCCGGTGACTATCATCTGTTTCATCGCCTATCACTTCATATGAGTTTGTTAATGCGAACAACGTCAATAGATGGCGCTGCATCCCAACTCATCTTTTCTGTCCTCCCTGTTTTTGCTTAATGTTACAGCCTGATAGGATCGTGTTCAGCCTTGGCACAAGGAACGACGGTGACACAAAGTGCCTTGGGCTATGAAGCTTTGCCTCACCCTGCCGATTTCCCGAACTTGTCTCCGGTGACTATCATCTGTTTCATCGCCTATCACTTCATATGAGTTTGTTAATGCGAACAACGTCAATAGATGGCGCTGCATCCCAACTCATCTTTTCTGTCCTCCCTGTTTTTGCTTAATGTTACAGCCTGATAGGATCGTGTTCAGCCTTGGCACAAGGAACGACGGTGACACAAAGTGCCTTGGGCTATGAAGCTTTGCCTCACCCTGCCGATTTCCCGAACTTGTCTCCGGTGACTATCATCTGTTTCATCGCCTATCACTTCATATGAGTTTGTTAATGCGAACAACGTCAATAGATGGCGCTGCATCCCAACTCATCTTTTCTGTCCTCCCTGTTTTTGCTTAATGTTACAGCCTGATAGGATCGTGTTCAGCCTTGGCACAAGGAACGACGGTGACACAAAGTGCCTTGGGCTATGAAGCTTTGCCTCACCCTGCCGATTTCCCGAACTTGTCTCCGGTGACTATCATCTGTTTCATCGCCTATCACTTCATATGAGTTTGTTAATGCGAACAACGTCAATAGATGGCGCTGCATCCCAACTCATCTTTTCTGTCCTCCCTGTTTTTGCTTAATGTTACAGCCTGATAGGATCGTGTTCAGCCTTGGCACAAGGAACGACGGTGACACAAAGTGCCTTGGGCTATGAAGCTTTGCCTCACCCTGCCGATTTCCCGAACTTGTCTCCGGTGACTATCATCTGTTTCATCGCCTATCACTTCATATGAGTTTGTTAATGCGAACAACGTCAATAGATGGCGCTGCATCCCAACTCATCTTTTCTGTCCTCCCTGTTTTTGCTTAATGTTACAGCCTGATAGGATCGTGTTCAGCCTTGGCACAAGGAACGACGGTGACACAAAGTGCCTTGGGCTATGAAGCTTTGCCTCACCCTGCCGATTTCCCGAACTTGTCTCCGGTGACTATCATCTGTTTCATCGCCTATCACTTCATATGAGTTTGTTAATGCGAACAACGTCAATAGATGGCGCTGCATCCCAACTCATCTTTTCTGTCCTCCCTGTTTTTGCTTAATGTTACAGCCTGATAGGATCGTGTTCAGCCTTGGCACAAGGAACGACGGTGACACAAAGTGCCTTGGGCTATGAAGCTTTGCCTCACCCTGCCGATTTCCCGAACTTGTCTCCGGTGACTATCATCTGTTTCATCGCCTATCACTTCATATGAGTTTGTTAATGCGAACAACGTCAATAGATGGCGCTGCATCCCAACTCATCTTTTCTGTCCTCCCTGTTTTTGCTTAATGTTACAGCCTGATAGGATCGTGTTCAGCCTTGGCACAAGGAACGACGGTGACACAAAGTGCCTTGGGCTATGAAGCTTTGCCTCACCCTGCCGATTTCCCGAACTTGTCTCCGGTGACTATCATCTGTTTCATCGCCTATCACTTCATATGAGTTTGTTAATGCGAACAACGTCAATAGATGGCGCTGCATCCCAACTCATCTTTTCTGTCCTCCCTGTTTTTGCTTAATGTTACAGCCTGATAGGATCGTGTTCAGCCTTGGCACAAGGAACGACGGTGACACAAAGTGCCTTGGGCTATGAAGCTTTGCCTCACCCTGCCGATTTCCCGAACTTGTCTCCGGTGACTATCATCTGTTTCATCGCCTATCACTTCATATGAGTTTGTTAATGCGAACAACGTCAATAGATGGCGCTGCATCCCAACTCATCTTTTCTGTCCTCCCTGTTTTTGCTTAATGTTACAGCCTGATAGGATCGTGTTCAGCCTTGGCACAAGGAACGACGGTGACACAAAGTGCCTTGGGCTATGAAGCTTTGCCTCACCCTGCCGATTTCCCGAACTTGTCTCCGGTGACTATCATCTGTTTCATCGCCTATCACTTCATATGAGTTTGTTAATGCGAACAACGTCAATAGATGGCGCTGCATCCCAACTCATCTTTTCTGTCCTCCCTGTTTTTGCTTAATGTTACAGCCTGATAGGATCGTGTTCAGCCTTGGCACAAGGAACGACGGTGACACAAAGTGCCTTGGGCTATGAAGCTTTGCCTCACCCTGCCGATTTCCCGAACTTGTCTCCGGTGACTATCATCTGTTTCATCGCCTATCACTTCATATGAGTTTGTTAATGCGAACAACGTCAATAGATGGCGCTGCATCCCAACTCATCTTTTCTGTCCTCCCTGTTTTTGCTTAATGTTACAGCCTGATAGGATCGTGTTCAGCCTTGGCACAAGGAACGACGGTGACACAAAGTGCCTTGGGCTATGAAGCTTTGCCTCACCCTGCCGATTTCCCGAACTTGTCTCCGGTGACTATCATCTGTTTCATCGCCTATCACTTCATATGAGTTTGTTAATGCGAACAACGTCAATAGATGGCGCTGCATCCCAACTCATCTTTTCTGTCCTCCCTGTTTTTGCTTAATGTTACAGCCTGATAGGATCGTGTTCAGCCTTGGCACAAGGAACGACGGTGACACAAAGTGCCTTGGGCTATGAAGCTTTGCCTCACCCTGCCGATTTCCCGAACTTGTCTCCGGTGACTATCATCTGTTTCATCGCCTATCACTTCATATGAGTTTGTTAATGCGAACAACGTCAATAGATGGCGCTGCATCCCAACTCATCTTTTCTGTCCTCCCTGTTTTTGCTTAATGTTACAGCCTGATAGGATCGTGTTCAGCCTTGGCACAAGGAACGACGGTGACACAAAGTGCCTTGGGCTATGAAGCTTTGCCTCACCCTGCCGATTTCCCGAACTTGTCTCCGGTGACTATCATCTGTTTCATCGCCTATCACTTCATATGAGTTTGTTAATGCGAACAACGTCAATAGATGGCGCTGCATCCCAACTCATCTTTTCTGTCCTCCCTGTTTTTGCTTAATGTTACAGCCTGATAGGATCGTGTTCAGCCTTGGCACAAGGAACGACGGTGACACAAAGTGCCTTGGGCTATGAAGCTTTGCCTCACCCTGCCGATTTCCCGAACTTGTCTCCGGTGACTATCATCTGTTTCATCGCCTATCACTTCATATGAGTTTGTTAATGCGAACAACGTCAATAGATGGCGCTGCATCCCAACTCATCTTTTCTGTCCTCCCTGTTTTTGCTTAATGTTACAGCCTGATAGGATCGTGTTCAGCCTTGGCACAAGGAACGACGGTGACACAAAGTGCCTTGGGCTATGAAGCTTTGCCTCACCCTGCCGATTTCCCGAACTTGTCTCCGGTGACTATCATCTGTTTCATCGCCTATCACTTCATATGAGTTTGTTAATGCGAACAACGTCAATAGATGGCGCTGCATCCCAACTCATCTTTTCTGTCCTCCCTGTTTTTGCTTAATGTTACAGCCTGATAGGATCGTGTTCAGCCTTGGCACAAGGAACGACGGTGACACAAAGTGCCTTGGGCTATGAAGCTTTGCCTCACCCTGCCGATTTCCCGAACTTGTCTCCGGTGACTATCATCTGTTTCATCGCCTATCACTTCATATGAGTTTGTTAATGCGAACAACGTCAATAGATGGCGCTGCATCCCAACTCATCTTTTCTGTCCTCCCTGTTTTTGCTTAATGTTACAGCCTGATAGGATCGTGTTCAGCCTTGGCACAAGGAACGACGGTGACACAAAGTGCCTTGGGCTATGAAGCTTTGCCTCACCCTGCCGATTTCCCGAACTTGTCTCCGGTGACTATCATCTGTTTCATCGCCTATCACTTCATATGAGTTTGTTAATGCGAACAACGTCAATAGATGGCGCTGCATCCCAACTCATCTTTTCTGTCCTCCCTGTTTTTGCTTAATGTTACAGCCTGATAGGATCGTGTTCAGCCTTGGCACAAGGAACGACGGTGACACAAAGTGCCTTGGGCTATGAAGCTTTGCCTCACCCTGCCGATTTCCCGAACTTGTCTCCGGTGACTATCATCTGTTTCATCGCCTATCACTTCATATGAGTTTGTTAATGCGAACAACGTCAATAGATGGCGCTGCATCCCAACTCATCTTTTCTGTCCTCCCTGTTTTTGCTTAATGTTACAGCCTGATAGGATCGTGTTCAGCCTTGGCACAAGGAACGACGGTGACACAAAGTGCCTTGGGCTATGAAGCTTTGCCTCACCCTGCCGATTTCCCGAACTTGTCTCCGGTGACTATCATCTGTTTCATCGCCTATCACTTCATATGAGTTTGTTAATGCGAACAACGTCAATAGATGGCGCTGCATCCCAACTCATCTTTTCTGTCCTCCCTGTTTTTGCTTAATGTTACAGCCTGATAGGATCGTGTTCAGCCTTGGCACAAGGAACGACGGTGACACAAAGTGCCTTGGGCTATGAAGCTTTGCCTCACCCTGCCGATTTCCCGAACTTGTCTCCGGTGACTATCATCTGTTTCATCGCCTATCACTTCATATGAGTTTGTTAATGCGAACAACGTCAATAGATGGCGCTGCATCCCAACTCATCTTTTCTGTCCTCCCTGTTTTTGCTTAATGTTACAGCCTGATAGGATCGTGTTCAGCCTTGGCACAAGGAACGACGGTGACACAAAGTGCCTTGGGCTATGAAGCTTTGCCTCACCCTGCCGATTTCCCGAACTTGTCTCCGGTGACTATCATCTGTTTCATCGCCTATCACTTCATATGAGTTTGTTAATGCGAACAACGTCAATAGATGGCGCTGCATCCCAACTCATCTTTTCTGTCCTCCCTGTTTTTGCTTAATGTTACAGCCTGATAGGATCGTGTTCAGCCTTGGCACAAGGAACGACGGTGACACAAAGTGCCTTGGGCTATGAAGCTTTGCCTCACCCTGCCGATTTCCCGAACTTGTCTCCGGTGACTATCATCTGTTTCATCGCCTATCACTTCATATGAGTTTGTTAATGCGAACAACGTCAATAGATGGCGCTGCATCCCAACTCATCTTTTCTGTCCTCCCTGTTTTTGCTTAATGTTACAGCCTGATAGGATCGTGTTCAGCCTTGGCACAAGGAACGACGGTGACACAAAGTGCCTTGGGCTATGAAGCTTTGCCTCACCCTGCCGATTTCCCGAACTTGTCTCCGGTGACTATCATCTGTTTCATCGCCTATCACTTCATATGAGTTTGTTAATGCGAACAACGTCAATAGATGGCGCTGCATCCCAACTCATCTTTTCTGTCCTCCCTGTTTTTGCTTAATGTTACAGCCTGATAGGATCGTGTTCAGCCTTGGCACAAGGAACGACGGTGACACAAAGTGCCTTGGGCTATGAAGCTTTGCCTCACCCTGCCGATTTCCCGAACTTGTCTCCGGTGACTATCATCTGTTTCATCGCCTATCACTTCATATGAGTTTGTTAATGCGAACAACGTCAATAGATGGCGCTGCATCCCAACTCATCTTTTCTGTCCTCCCTGTTTTTGCTTAATGTTACAGCCTGATAGGATCGTGTTCAGCCTTGGCACAAGGAACGACGGTGACACAAAGTGCCTTGGGCTATGAAGCTTTGCCTCACCCTGCCGATTTCCCGAACTTGTCTCCGGTGACTATCATCTGTTTCATCGCCTATCACTTCATATGAGTTTGTTAATGCGAACAACGTCAATAGATGGCGCTGCATCCCAACTCATCTTTTCTGTCCTCCCTGTTTTTGCTTAATGTTACAGCCTGATAGGATCGTGTTCAGCCTTGGCACAAGGAACGACGGTGACACAAAGTGCCTTGGGCTATGAAGCTTTGCCTCACCCTGCCGATTTCCCGAACTTGTCTCCGGTGACTATCATCTGTTTCATCGCCTATCACTTCATATGAGTTTGTTAATGCGAACAACGTCAATAGATGGCGCTGCATCCCAACTCATCTTTTCTGTCCTCCCTGTTTTTGCTTAATGTTACAGCCTGATAGGATCGTGTTCAGCCTTGGCACAAGGAACGACGGTGACACAAAGTGCCTTGGGCTATGAAGCTTTGCCTCACCCTGCCGATTTCCCGAACTTGTCTCCGGTGACTATCATCTGTTTCATCGCCTATCACTTCATATGAGTTTGTTAATGCGAACAACGTCAATAGATGGCGCTGCATCCCAACTCATCTTTTCTGTCCTCCCTGTTTTTGCTTAATGTTACAGCCTGATAGGATCGTGTTCAGCCTTGGCACAAGGAACGACGGTGACACAAAGTGCCTTGGGCTATGAAGCTTTGCCTCACCCTGCCGATTTCCCGAACTTGTCTCCGGTGACTATCATCTGTTTCATCGCCTATCACTTCATATGAGTTTGTTAATGCGAACAACGTCAATAGATGGCGCTGCATCCCAACTCATCTTTTCTGTCCTCCCTGTTTTTGCTTAATGTTACAGCCTGATAGGATCGTGTTCAGCCTTGGCACAAGGAACGACGGTGACACAAAGTGCCTTGGGCTATGAAGCTTTGCCTCACCCTGCCGATTTCCCGAACTTGTCTCCGGTGACTATCATCTGTTTCATCGCCTATCACTTCATATGAGTTTGTTAATGCGAACAACGTCAATAGATGGCGCTGCATCCCAACTCATCTTTTCTGTCCTCCCTGTTTTTGCTTAATGTTACAGCCTGATAGGATCGTGTTCAGCCTTGGCACAAGGAACGACGGTGACACAAAGTGCCTTGGGCTATGAAGCTTTGCCTCACCCTGCCGATTTCCCGAACTTGTCTCCGGTGACTATCATCTGTTTCATCGCCTATCACTTCATATGAGTTTGTTAATGCGAACAACGTCAATAGATGGCGCTGCATCCCAACTCATCTTTTCTGTCCTCCCTGTTTTTGCTTAATGTTACAGCCTGATAGGATCGTGTTCAGCCTTGGCACAAGGAACGACGGTGACACAAAGTGCCTTGGGCTATGAAGCTTTGCCTCACCCTGCCGATTTCCCGAACTTGTCTCCGGTGACTATCATCTGTTTCATCGCCTATCACTTCATATGAGTTTGTTAATGCGAACAACGTCAATAGATGGCGCTGCATCCCAACTCATCTTTTCTGTCCTCCCTGTTTTTGCTTAATGTTACAGCCTGATAGGATCGTGTTCAGCCTTGGCACAAGGAACGACGGTGACACAAAGTGCCTTGGGCTATGAAGCTTTGCCTCACCCTGCCGATTTCCCGAACTTGTCTCCGGTGACTATCATCTGTTTCATCGCCTATCACTTCATATGAGTTTGTTAATGCGAACAACGTCAATAGATGGCGCTGCATCCCAACTCATCTTTTCTGTCCTCCCTGTTTTTGCTTAATGTTACAGCCTGATAGGATCGTGTTCAGCCTTGGCACAAGGAACGACGGTGACACAAAGTGCCTTGGGCTATGAAGCTTTGCCTCACCCTGCCGATTTCCCGAACTTGTCTCCGGTGACTATCATCTGTTTCATCGCCTATCACTTCATATGAGTTTGTTAATGCGAACAACGTCAATAGATGGCGCTGCATCCCAACTCATCTTTTCTGTCCTCCCTGTTTTTGCTTAATGTTACAGCCTGATAGGATCGTGTTCAGCCTTGGCACAAGGAACGACGGTGACACAAAGTGCCTTGGGCTATGAAGCTTTGCCTCACCCTGCCGATTTCCCGAACTTGTCTCCGGTGACTATCATCTGTTTCATCGCCTATCACTTCATATGAGTTTGTTAATGCGAACAACGTCAATAGATGGCGCTGCATCCCAACTCATCTTTTCTGTCCTCCCTGTTTTTGCTTAATGTTACAGCCTGATAGGATCGTGTTCAGCCTTGGCACAAGGAACGACGGTGACACAAAGTGCCTTGGGCTATGAAGCTTTGCCTCACCCTGCCGATTTCCCGAACTTGTCTCCGGTGACTATCATCTGTTTCATCGCCTATCACTTCATATGAGTTTGTTAATGCGAACAACGTCAATAGATGGCGCTGCATCCCAACTCATCTTTTCTGTCCTCCCTGTTTTTGCTTAATGTTACAGCCTGATAGGATCGTGTTCAGCCTTGGCACAAGGAACGACGGTGACACAAAGTGCCTTGGGCTATGAAGCTTTGCCTCACCCTGCCGATTTCCCGAACTTGTCTCCGGTGACTATCATCTGTTTCATCGCCTATCACTTCATATGAGTTTGTTAATGCGAACAACGTCAATAGATGGCGCTGCATCCCAACTCATCTTTTCTGTCCTCCCTGTTTTTGCTTAATGTTACAGCCTGATAGGATCGTGTTCAGCCTTGGCACAAGGAACGACGGTGACACAAAGTGCCTTGGGCTATGAAGCTTTGCCTCACCCTGCCGATTTCCCGAACTTGTCTCCGGTGACTATCATCTGTTTCATCGCCTATCACTTCATATGAGTTTGTTAATGCGAACAACGTCAATAGATGGCGCTGCATCCCAACTCATCTTTTCTGTCCTCCCTGTTTTTGCTTAATGTTACAGCCTGATAGGATCGTGTTCAGCCTTGGCACAAGGAACGACGGTGACACAAAGTGCCTTGGGCTATGAAGCTTTGCCTCACCCTGCCGATTTCCCGAACTTGTCTCCGGTGACTATCATCTGTTTCATCGCCTATCACTTCATATGAGTTTGTTAATGCGAACAACGTCAATAGATGGCGCTGCATCCCAACTCATCTTTTCTGTCCTCCCTGTTTTTGCTTAATGTTACAGCCTGATAGGATCGTGTTCAGCCTTGGCACAAGGAACGACGGTGACACAAAGTGCCTTGGGCTATGAAGCTTTGCCTCACCCTGCCGATTTCCCGAACTTGTCTCCGGTGACTATCATCTGTTTCATCGCCTATCACTTCATATGAGTTTGTTAATGCGAACAACGTCAATAGATGGCGCTGCATCCCAACTCATCTTTTCTGTCCTCCCTGTTTTTGCTTAATGTTACAGCCTGATAGGATCGTGTTCAGCCTTGGCACAAGGAACGACGGTGACACAAAGTGCCTTGGGCTATGAAGCTTTGCCTCACCCTGCCGATTTCCCGAACTTGTCTCCGGTGACTATCATCTGTTTCATCGCCTATCACTTCATATGAGTTTGTTAATGCGAACAACGTCAATAGATGGCGCTGCATCCCAACTCATCTTTTCTGTCCTCCCTGTTTTTGCTTAATGTTACAGCCTGATAGGATCGTGTTCAGCCTTGGCACAAGGAACGACGGTGACACAAAGTGCCTTGGGCTATGAAGCTTTGCCTCACCCTGCCGATTTCCCGAACTTGTCTCCGGTGACTATCATCTGTTTCATCGCCTATCACTTCATATGAGTTTGTTAATGCGAACAACGTCAATAGATGGCGCTGCATCCCAACTCATCTTTTCTGTCCTCCCTGTTTTTGCTTAATGTTACAGCCTGATAGGATCGTGTTCAGCCTTGGCACAAGGAACGACGGTGACACAAAGTGCCTTGGGCTATGAAGCTTTGCCTCACCCTGCCGATTTCCCGAACTTGTCTCCGGTGACTATCATCTGTTTCATCGCCTATCACTTCATATGAGTTTGTTAATGCGAACAACGTCAATAGATGGCGCTGCATCCCAACTCATCTTTTCTGTCCTCCCTGTTTTTGCTTAATGTTACAGCCTGATAGGATCGTGTTCAGCCTTGGCACAAGGAACGACGGTGACACAAAGTGCCTTGGGCTATGAAGCTTTGCCTCACCCTGCCGATTTCCCGAACTTGTCTCCGGTGACTATCATCTGTTTCATCGCCTATCACTTCATATGAGTTTGTTAATGCGAACAACGTCAATAGATGGCGCTGCATCCCAACTCATCTTTTCTGTCCTCCCTGTTTTTGCTTAATGTTACAGCCTGATAGGATCGTGTTCAGCCTTGGCACAAGGAACGACGGTGACACAAAGTGCCTTGGGCTATGAAGCTTTGCCTCACCCTGCCGATTTCCCGAACTTGTCTCCGGTGACTATCATCTGTTTCATCGCCTATCACTTCATATGAGTTTGTTAATGCGAACAACGTCAATAGATGGCGCTGCATCCCAACTCATCTTTTCTGTCCTCCCTGTTTTTGCTTAATGTTACAGCCTGATAGGATCGTGTTCAGCCTTGGCACAAGGAACGACGGTGACACAAAGTGCCTTGGGCTATGAAGCTTTGCCTCACCCTGCCGATTTCCCGAACTTGTCTCCGGTGACTATCATCTGTTTCATCGCCTATCACTTCATATGAGTTTGTTAATGCGAACAACGTCAATAGATGGCGCTGCATCCCAACTCATCTTTTCTGTCCTCCCTGTTTTTGCTTAATGTTACAGCCTGATAGGATCGTGTTCAGCCTTGGCACAAGGAACGACGGTGACACAAAGTGCCTTGGGCTATGAAGCTTTGCCTCACCCTGCCGATTTCCCGAACTTGTCTCCGGTGACTATCATCTGTTTCATCGCCTATCACTTCATATGAGTTTGTTAATGCGAACAACGTCAATAGATGGCGCTGCATCCCAACTCATCTTTTCTGTCCTCCCTGTTTTTGCTTAATGTTACAGCCTGATAGGATCGTGTTCAGCCTTGGCACAAGGAACGACGGTGACACAAAGTGCCTTGGGCTATGAAGCTTTGCCTCACCCTGCCGATTTCCCGAACTTGTCTCCGGTGACTATCATCTGTTTCATCGCCTATCACTTCATATGAGTTTGTTAATGCGAACAACGTCAATAGATGGCGCTGCATCCCAACTCATCTTTTCTGTCCTCCCTGTTTTTGCTTAATGTTACAGCCTGATAGGATCGTGTTCAGCCTTGGCACAAGGAACGACGGTGACACAAAGTGCCTTGGGCTATGAAGCTTTGCCTCACCCTGCCGATTTCCCGAACTTGTCTCCGGTGACTATCATCTGTTTCATCGCCTATCACTTCATATGAGTTTGTTAATGCGAACAACGTCAATAGATGGCGCTGCATCCCAACTCATCTTTTCTGTCCTCCCTGTTTTTGCTTAATGTTACAGCCTGATAGGATCGTGTTCAGCCTTGGCACAAGGAACGACGGTGACACAAAGTGCCTTGGGCTATGAAGCTTTGCCTCACCCTGCCGATTTCCCGAACTTGTCTCCGGTGACTATCATCTGTTTCATCGCCTATCACTTCATATGAGTTTGTTAATGCGAACAACGTCAATAGATGGCGCTGCATCCCAACTCATCTTTTCTGTCCTCCCTGTTTTTGCTTAATGTTACAGCCTGATAGGATCGTGTTCAGCCTTGGCACAAGGAACGACGGTGACACAAAGTGCCTTGGGCTATGAAGCTTTGCCTCACCCTGCCGATTTCCCGAACTTGTCTCCGGTGACTATCATCTGTTTCATCGCCTATCACTTCATATGAGTTTGTTAATGCGAACAACGTCAATAGATGGCGCTGCATCCCAACTCATCTTTTCTGTCCTCCCTGTTTTTGCTTAATGTTACAGCCTGATAGGATCGTGTTCAGCCTTGGCACAAGGAACGACGGTGACACAAAGTGCCTTGGGCTATGAAGCTTTGCCTCACCCTGCCGATTTCCCGAACTTGTCTCCGGTGACTATCATCTGTTTCATCGCCTATCACTTCATATGAGTTTGTTAATGCGAACAACGTCAATAGATGGCGCTGCATCCCAACTCATCTTTTCTGTCCTCCCTGTTTTTGCTTAATGTTACAGCCTGATAGGATCGTGTTCAGCCTTGGCACAAGGAACGACGGTGACACAAAGTGCCTTGGGCTATGAAGCTTTGCCTCACCCTGCCGATTTCCCGAACTTGTCTCCGGTGACTATCATCTGTTTCATCGCCTATCACTTCATATGAGTTTGTTAATGCGAACAACGTCAATAGATGGCGCTGCATCCCAACTCATCTTTTCTGTCCTCCCTGTTTTTGCTTAATGTTACAGCCTGATAGGATCGTGTTCAGCCTTGGCACAAGGAACGACGGTGACACAAAGTGCCTTGGGCTATGAAGCTTTGCCTCACCCTGCCGATTTCCCGAACTTGTCTCCGGTGACTATCATCTGTTTCATCGCCTATCACTTCATATGAGTTTGTTAATGCGAACAACGTCAATAGATGGCGCTGCATCCCAACTCATCTTTTCTGTCCTCCCTGTTTTTGCTTAATGTTACAGCCTGATAGGATCGTGTTCAGCCTTGGCACAAGGAACGACGGTGACACAAAGTGCCTTGGGCTATGAAGCTTTGCCTCACCCTGCCGATTTCCCGAACTTGTCTCCGGTGACTATCATCTGTTTCATCGCCTATCACTTCATATGAGTTTGTTAATGCGAACAACGTCAATAGATGGCGCTGCATCCCAACTCATCTTTTCTGTCCTCCCTGTTTTTGCTTAATGTTACAGCCTGATAGGATCGTGTTCAGCCTTGGCACAAGGAACGACGGTGACACAAAGTGCCTTGGGCTATGAAGCTTTGCCTCACCCTGCCGATTTCCCGAACTTGTCTCCGGTGACTATCATCTGTTTCATCGCCTATCACTTCATATGAGTTTGTTAATGCGAACAACGTCAATAGATGGCGCTGCATCCCAACTCATCTTTTCTGTCCTCCCTGTTTTTGCTTAATGTTACAGCCTGATAGGATCGTGTTCAGCCTTGGCACAAGGAACGACGGTGACACAAAGTGCCTTGGGCTATGAAGCTTTGCCTCACCCTGCCGATTTCCCGAACTTGTCTCCGGTGACTATCATCTGTTTCATCGCCTATCACTTCATATGAGTTTGTTAATGCGAACAACGTCAATAGATGGCGCTGCATCCCAACTCATCTTTTCTGTCCTCCCTGTTTTTGCTTAATGTTACAGCCTGATAGGATCGTGTTCAGCCTTGGCACAAGGAACGACGGTGACACAAAGTGCCTTGGGCTATGAAGCTTTGCCTCACCCTGCCGATTTCCCGAACTTGTCTCCGGTGACTATCATCTGTTTCATCGCCTATCACTTCATATGAGTTTGTTAATGCGAACAACGTCAATAGATGGCGCTGCATCCCAACTCATCTTTTCTGTCCTCCCTGTTTTTGCTTAATGTTACAGCCTGATAGGATCGTGTTCAGCCTTGGCACAAGGAACGACGGTGACACAAAGTGCCTTGGGCTATGAAGCTTTGCCTCACCCTGCCGATTTCCCGAACTTGTCTCCGGTGACTATCATCTGTTTCATCGCCTATCACTTCATATGAGTTTGTTAATGCGAACAACGTCAATAGATGGCGCTGCATCCCAACTCATCTTTTCTGTCCTCCCTGTTTTTGCTTAATGTTACAGCCTGATAGGATCGTGTTCAGCCTTGGCACAAGGAACGACGGTGACACAAAGTGCCTTGGGCTATGAAGCTTTGCCTCACCCTGCCGATTTCCCGAACTTGTCTCCGGTGACTATCATCTGTTTCATCGCCTATCACTTCATATGAGTTTGTTAATGCGAACAACGTCAATAGATGGCGCTGCATCCCAACTCATCTTTTCTGTCCTCCCTGTTTTTGCTTAATGTTACAGCCTGATAGGATCGTGTTCAGCCTTGGCACAAGGAACGACGGTGACACAAAGTGCCTTGGGCTATGAAGCTTTGCCTCACCCTGCCGATTTCCCGAACTTGTCTCCGGTGACTATCATCTGTTTCATCGCCTATCACTTCATATGAGTTTGTTAATGCGAACAACGTCAATAGATGGCGCTGCATCCCAACTCATCTTTTCTGTCCTCCCTGTTTTTGCTTAATGTTACAGCCTGATAGGATCGTGTTCAGCCTTGGCACAAGGAACGACGGTGACAC
Source organism: Macrothele yani (assembly GCA_039090855.1). Taxonomy (NCBI): domain Eukaryota; kingdom Metazoa; phylum Arthropoda; class Arachnida; order Araneae; family Macrothelidae; genus Macrothele; species Macrothele yani. The sequence goes on along the minus strand of CM077031.1, from coordinate 60,571,814 downwards.
AAAGTGCCTTGGGCTATGAAGCTTTGCCTCACCCTGCCGATTTCCCGAACTTGTCTCCGGTGACTATCATCTGTTTCATCGCCTATCACTTCATATGAGTTTGTTAATGCGAACAACGTCAATAGATGGCGCTGCATCCCAACTCATCTTTTCTGTCCTCCCTGTTTTTGCTTAATGTTACAGCCTGATAGGATCGTGTTCAGCCTTGGCACAAGGAACGACGGTGACACAAAGTGCCTTGGGCTATGAAGCTTTGCCTCACCCTGCCGATTTCCCGAACTTGTCTCCGGTGACTATCATCTGTTTCATCGCCTATCACTTCATATGAGTTTGTTAATGCGAACAACGTCAATAGATGGCGCTGCATCCCAACTCATCTTTTCTGTCCTCCCTGTTTTTGCTTAATGTTACAGCCTGATAGGATCGTGTTCAGCCTTGGCACAAGGAACGACGGTGACACAAAGTGCCTTGGGCTATGAAGCTTTGCCTCACCCTGCCGATTTCCCGAACTTGTCTCCGGTGACTATCATCTGTTTCATCGCCTATCACTTCATATGAGTTTGTTAATGCGAACAACGTCAATAGATGGCGCTGCATCCCAACTCATCTTTTCTGTCCTCCCTGTTTTTGCTTAATGTTACAGCCTGATAGGATCGTGTTCAGCCTTGGCACAAGGAACGACGGTGACACAAAGTGCCTTGGGCTATGAAGCTTTGCCTCACCCTGCCGATTTCCCGAACTTGTCTCCGGTGACTATCATCTGTTTCATCGCCTATCACTTCATATGAGTTTGTTAATGCGAACAACGTCAATAGATGGCGCTGCATCCCAACTCATCTTTTCTGTCCTCCCTGTTTTTGCTTAATGTTACAGCCTGATAGGATCGTGTTCAGCCTTGGCACAAGGAACGACGGTGACACAAAGTGCCTTGGGCTATGAAGCTTTGCCTCACCCTGCCGATTTCCCGAACTTGTCTCCGGTGACTATCATCTGTTTCATCGCCTATCACTTCATATGAGTTTGTTAATGCGAACAACGTCAATAGATGGCGCTGCATCCCAACTCATCTTTTCTGTCCTCCCTGTTTTTGCTTAATGTTACAGCCTGATAGGATCGTGTTCAGCCTTGGCACAAGGAACGACGGTGACACAAAGTGCCTTGGGCTATGAAGCTTTGCCTCACCCTGCCGATTTCCCGAACTTGTCTCCGGTGACTATCATCTGTTTCATCGCCTATCACTTCATATGAGTTTGTTAATGCGAACAACGTCAATAGATGGCGCTGCATCCCAACTCATCTTTTCTGTCCTCCCTGTTTTTGCTTAATGTTACAGCCTGATAGGATCGTGTTCAGCCTTGGCACAAGGAACGACGGTGACACAAAGTGCCTTGGGCTATGAAGCTTTGCCTCACCCTGCCGATTTCCCGAACTTGTCTCCGGTGACTATCATCTGTTTCATCGCCTATCACTTCATATGAGTTTGTTAATGCGAACAACGTCAATAGATGGCGCTGCATCCCAACTCATCTTTTCTGTCCTCCCTGTTTTTGCTTAATGTTACAGCCTGATAGGATCGTGTTCAGCCTTGGCACAAGGAACGACGGTGACACAAAGTGCCTTGGGCTATGAAGCTTTGCCTCACCCTGCCGATTTCCCGAACTTGTCTCCGGTGACTATCATCTGTTTCATCGCCTATCACTTCATATGAGTTTGTTAATGCGAACAACGTCAATAGATGGCGCTGCATCCCAACTCATCTTTTCTGTCCTCCCTGTTTTTGCTTAATGTTACAGCCTGATAGGATCGTGTTCAGCCTTGGCACAAGGAACGACGGTGACACAAAGTGCCTTGGGCTATGAAGCTTTGCCTCACCCTGCCGATTTCCCGAACTTGTCTCCGGTGACTATCATCTGTTTCATCGCCTATCACTTCATATGAGTTTGTTAATGCGAACAACGTCAATAGATGGCGCTGCATCCCAACTCATCTTTTCTGTCCTCCCTGTTTTTGCTTAATGTTACAGCCTGATAGGATCGTGTTCAGCCTTGGCACAAGGAACGACGGTGACACAAAGTGCCTTGGGCTATGAAGCTTTGCCTCACCCTGCCGATTTCCCGAACTTGTCTCCGGTGACTATCATCTGTTTCATCGCCTATCACTTCATATGAGTTTGTTAATGCGAACAACGTCAATAGATGGCGCTGCATCCCAACTCATCTTTTCTGTCCTCCCTGTTTTTGCTTAATGTTACAGCCTGATAGGATCGTGTTCAGCCTTGGCACAAGGAACGACGGTGACACAAAGTGCCTTGGGCTATGAAGCTTTGCCTCACCCTGCCGATTTCCCGAACTTGTCTCCGGTGACTATCATCTGTTTCATCGCCTATCACTTCATATGAGTTTGTTAATGCGAACAACGTCAATAGATGGCGCTGCATCCCAACTCATCTTTTCTGTCCTCCCTGTTTTTGCTTAATGTTACAGCCTGATAGGATCGTGTTCAGCCTTGGCACAAGGAACGACGGTGACACAAAGTGCCTTGGGCTATGAAGCTTTGCCTCACCCTGCCGATTTCCCGAACTTGTCTCCGGTGACTATCATCTGTTTCATCGCCTATCACTTCATATGAGTTTGTTAATGCGAACAACGTCAATAGATGGCGCTGCATCCCAACTCATCTTTTCTGTCCTCCCTGTTTTTGCTTAATGTTACAGCCTGATAGGATCGTGTTCAGCCTTGGCACAAGGAACGACGGTGACACAAAGTGCCTTGGGCTATGAAGCTTTGCCTCACCCTGCCGATTTCCCGAACTTGTCTCCGGTGACTATCATCTGTTTCATCGCCTATCACTTCATATGAGTTTGTTAATGCGAACAACGTCAATAGATGGCGCTGCATCCCAACTCATCTTTTCTGTCCTCCCTGTTTTTGCTTAATGTTACAGCCTGATAGGATCGTGTTCAGCCTTGGCACAAGGAACGACGGTGACACAAAGTGCCTTGGGCTATGAAGCTTTGCCTCACCCTGCCGATTTCCCGAACTTGTCTCCGGTGACTATCATCTGTTTCATCGCCTATCACTTCATATGAGTTTGTTAATGCGAACAACGTCAATAGATGGCGCTGCATCCCAACTCATCTTTTCTGTCCTCCCTGTTTTTGCTTAATGTTACAGCCTGATAGGATCGTGTTCAGCCTTGGCACAAGGAACGACGGTGACACAAAGTGCCTTGGGCTATGAAGCTTTGCCTCACCCTGCCGATTTCCCGAACTTGTCTCCGGTGACTATCATCTGTTTCATCGCCTATCACTTCATATGAGTTTGTTAATGCGAACAACGTCAATAGATGGCGCTGCATCCCAACTCATCTTTTCTGTCCTCCCTGTTTTTGCTTAATGTTACAGCCTGATAGGATCGTGTTCAGCCTTGGCACAAGGAACGACGGTGACACAAAGTGCCTTGGGCTATGAAGCTTTGCCTCACCCTGCCGATTTCCCGAACTTGTCTCCGGTGACTATCATCTGTTTCATCGCCTATCACTTCATATGAGTTTGTTAATGCGAACAACGTCAATAGATGGCGCTGCATCCCAACTCATCTTTTCTGTCCTCCCTGTTTTTGCTTAATGTTACAGCCTGATAGGATCGTGTTCAGCCTTGGCACAAGGAACGACGGTGACACAAAGTGCCTTGGGCTATGAAGCTTTGCCTCACCCTGCCGATTTCCCGAACTTGTCTCCGGTGACTATCATCTGTTTCATCGCCTATCACTTCATATGAGTTTGTTAATGCGAACAACGTCAATAGATGGCGCTGCATCCCAACTCATCTTTTCTGTCCTCCCTGTTTTTGCTTAATGTTACAGCCTGATAGGATCGTGTTCAGCCTTGGCACAAGGAACGACGGTGACACAAAGTGCCTTGGGCTATGAAGCTTTGCCTCACCCTGCCGATTTCCCGAACTTGTCTCCGGTGACTATCATCTGTTTCATCGCCTATCACTTCATATGAGTTTGTTAATGCGAACAACGTCAATAGATGGCGCTGCATCCCAACTCATCTTTTCTGTCCTCCCTGTTTTTGCTTAATGTTACAGCCTGATAGGATCGTGTTCAGCCTTGGCACAAGGAACGACGGTGACACAAAGTGCCTTGGGCTATGAAGCTTTGCCTCACCCTGCCGATTTCCCGAACTTGTCTCCGGTGACTATCATCTGTTTCATCGCCTATCACTTCATATGAGTTTGTTAATGCGAACAACGTCAATAGATGGCGCTGCATCCCAACTCATCTTTTCTGTCCTCCCTGTTTTTGCTTAATGTTACAGCCTGATAGGATCGTGTTCAGCCTTGGCACAAGGAACGACGGTGACACAAAGTGCCTTGGGCTATGAAGCTTTGCCTCACCCTGCCGATTTCCCGAACTTGTCTCCGGTGACTATCATCTGTTTCATCGCCTATCACTTCATATGAGTTTGTTAATGCGAACAACGTCAATAGATGGCGCTGCATCCCAACTCATCTTTTCTGTCCTCCCTGTTTTTGCTTAATGTTACAGCCTGATAGGATCGTGTTCAGCCTTGGCACAAGGAACGACGGTGACACAAAGTGCCTTGGGCTATGAAGCTTTGCCTCACCCTGCCGATTTCCCGAACTTGTCTCCGGTGACTATCATCTGTTTCATCGCCTATCACTTCATATGAGTTTGTTAATGCGAACAACGTCAATAGATGGCGCTGCATCCCAACTCATCTTTTCTGTCCTCCCTGTTTTTGCTTAATGTTACAGCCTGATAGGATCGTGTTCAGCCTTGGCACAAGGAACGACGGTGACACAAAGTGCCTTGGGCTATGAAGCTTTGCCTCACCCTGCCGATTTCCCGAACTTGTCTCCGGTGACTATCATCTGTTTCATCGCCTATCACTTCATATGAGTTTGTTAATGCGAACAACGTCAATAGATGGCGCTGCATCCCAACTCATCTTTTCTGTCCTCCCTGTTTTTGCTTAATGTTACAGCCTGATAGGATCGTGTTCAGCCTTGGCACAAGGAACGACGGTGACACAAAGTGCCTTGGGCTATGAAGCTTTGCCTCACCCTGCCGATTTCCCGAACTTGTCTCCGGTGACTATCATCTGTTTCATCGCCTATCACTTCATATGAGTTTGTTAATGCGAACAACGTCAATAGATGGCGCTGCATCCCAACTCATCTTTTCTGTCCTCCCTGTTTTTGCTTAATGTTACAGCCTGATAGGATCGTGTTCAGCCTTGGCACAAGGAACGACGGTGACACAAAGTGCCTTGGGCTATGAAGCTTTGCCTCACCCTGCCGATTTCCCGAACTTGTCTCCGGTGACTATCATCTGTTTCATCGCCTATCACTTCATATGAGTTTGTTAATGCGAACAACGTCAATAGATGGCGCTGCATCCCAACTCATCTTTTCTGTCCTCCCTGTTTTTGCTTAATGTTACAGCCTGATAGGATCGTGTTCAGCCTTGGCACAAGGAACGACGGTGACACAAAGTGCCTTGGGCTATGAAGCTTTGCCTCACCCTGCCGATTTCCCGAACTTGTCTCCGGTGACTATCATCTGTTTCATCGCCTATCACTTCATATGAGTTTGTTAATGCGAACAACGTCAATAGATGGCGCTGCATCCCAACTCATCTTTTCTGTCCTCCCTGTTTTTGCTTAATGTTACAGCCTGATAGGATCGTGTTCAGCCTTGGCACAAGGAACGACGGTGACACAAAGTGCCTTGGGCTATGAAGCTTTGCCTCACCCTGCCGATTTCCCGAACTTGTCTCCGGTGACTATCATCTGTTTCATCGCCTATCACTTCATATGAGTTTGTTAATGCGAACAACGTCAATAGATGGCGCTGCATCCCAACTCATCTTTTCTGTCCTCCCTGTTTTTGCTTAATGTTACAGCCTGATAGGATCGTGTTCAGCCTTGGCACAAGGAACGACGGTGACACAAAGTGCCTTGGGCTATGAAGCTTTGCCTCACCCTGCCGATTTCCCGAACTTGTCTCCGGTGACTATCATCTGTTTCATCGCCTATCACTTCATATGAGTTTGTTAATGCGAACAACGTCAATAGATGGCGCTGCATCCCAACTCATCTTTTCTGTCCTCCCTGTTTTTGCTTAATGTTACAGCCTGATAGGATCGTGTTCAGCCTTGGCACAAGGAACGACGGTGACACAAAGTGCCTTGGGCTATGAAGCTTTGCCTCACCCTGCCGATTTCCCGAACTTGTCTCCGGTGACTATCATCTGTTTCATCGCCTATCACTTCATATGAGTTTGTTAATGCGAACAACGTCAATAGATGGCGCTGCATCCCAACTCATCTTTTCTGTCCTCCCTGTTTTTGCTTAATGTTACAGCCTGATAGGATCGTGTTCAGCCTTGGCACAAGGGATAGGATCGTGTTCAGCCTTGGCACAAGGAACGACGGTGACACAAAGTGCCTTGGGCTATGAAGCTTTGCCTCACCCTGCCGATTTCCCGAACTTGTCTCCGGTGACTATCATCTGTTTCATCGCCTATCACTTCATATGAGTTTGTTAATGCGAACAACGTCAATAGATGGCGCTGCATCCCAACTCATCTTTTCTGTCCTCCCTGTTTTTGCTTAATGTTACAGCCTGATAGGATCGTGTTCAGCCTTGGCACAAGGAACGACGGTGACACAAAGTGCCTTGGGCTATGAAGCTTTGCCTCACCCTGCCGATTTCCCGAACTTGTCTCCGGTGACTATCATCTGTTTCATCGCCTATCACTTCATATGAGTTTGTTAATGCGAACAACGTCAATAGATGGCGCTGCGTCCCAACTCATCTTTTCTGTTTTCCCTGTTTTTGCTTAATGTTACAGCCTGATAGTATCGTGTTCAACCTTGGCACAATTAACGACGGTGACACAAAGTGCCTTGGGCTATGAAGCTTTGCCTCACCCTGCCGATTTCCCGAACTTGTCTCCGGTGACTATCATCTGTTTCATCGCCTATCACTTCATATGAGTTTGTTAATGCGAACAACGTCAATAGATGGCGCTGCATCCCAACTCATCTTTTCTGTCCTCCCTGTTTTTGCTTAATGTTACAGCCTGATAGGATCGTGTTCAGCCTTGGCACAAGGAACGACGGTGACACAAAGTGCCTTGGGCTATGAAGCTTTGCCTCACCCTGCCGATTTCCCGAACTTGTCTCCGGTGACTATCATCTGTTTCATCGCCTATCACTTCATATGAGTTTGTTAATGCGAACAACGTCAATACATGGCGCTGCATCCCAACTCATCTTTTCTGTCCTCCCTGTTTTTGCTTAATGTTACAGCCTGATAGGATCGTGTTCAGCCTTGGCACAAGGAACGACGGTGACACAAAAGTGCCTTGGGCTATGAAGCTTTGCCTCACCCTGCCGATTTCCCGAACTTGTCTCCGGTGACTATCATCTGTTTCATCGCCTATCACTTCATATGAGTTTGTTAATGCGAACAACGTCAATAGATGGCGCTGCATCCCAACTCATCTTTTCTGTCCTCCCTGTTTTTGCTTAATGTTACAGCCTGATAGGATCGTGTTCAGCCTTGGCACAAGGAACGACGGTGACACAAAGTGCCTTGGGCTATGAAGCTTTGCCTCACCCTGCCGATTTCCCGAACTTGTCTCCGGTGACTATCATCTGTTTCATCGCCTATCACTTCATATGAGTTTGTTAATGCGAACAACGTCAATAGATGGCGCTGCATCCCAACTCATCTTTTCTGTCCTCCCTGTTTTTGCTTAATGTTACAGCCTGATAGGATCGTGTTCAGCCTTGGCACAAGGAACGACGGTGACACAAAGTGCCTTGGGCTATGAAGCTTTGCCTCACCCTGCCGATTTCCCGAACTTGTCTCCGGTGACTATCATCTGTTTCATCGCCTATCACTTCATATGAGTTTGTTAATGCGAACAACGTCAATAGATGGCGCTGCATCCCAACTCATCTTTTCTGTCCTCCCTGTTTTTGCTTAATGTTACAGCCTGATAGGATCGCGTTCAGCTTTGGCACAAGGAACGACGGTGACACAAAGTGCCTTGGGCTATGAAGCTTTGCCTCACCCTGCCGATTTCCCGAACTTGTCTCCGGTGACTATCATCTGTTTCATCGCCTATCACTTCATATGAGTTTGTTAATGCGAACAACGTCAATAGATGGCGCTGCGTCCCAACTCATCTTTTCTGTTTTCCCTGTTTTTGCTTAATGTTACAGCCTGATAGTATCGTGTTCAACCTTGGCACAATTAACGACGGTGACACAAAGTGCCTTGGGCTATGAAGCTTTGCCTCACCCTGCCGATTTCCCGAACTTGTCTCCGGTGACTATCATCTGTTTCATCGCCTATCACTTCATATGAGTTTGTTAATGCGAACAACGTCAATAGATGGCGCTGCATCCCAACTCATCTTTTCTGTCCTCCCTGTTTTTGCTTAATGTTACAGCCTGATAGGATCGTGTTCAGCCTTGGCACAAGGAACGACGGTGACACAAAGTGCCTTGGGCTATGAAGCTTTGCCTCACCCTGCCGATTTCCCGAACTTGTCTCCGGTGACTATCATCTGTTTCATCGCCTATCACTTCATATGAGTTTGTTAATGCGAACAACGTCAATAGATGGCGCTGCATCCCAACTCATCTTTTCTGTCCTCCCTGTTTTTGCTTAATGTTACAGCCTGATAGGATCGTGTTCAGCCTTGGCACAAGGAACGACGGTGACACAAAGTGCCTTGGGCTATGAAGCTTTGCCTCACCCTGCCGATTTCCCGAACTTGTCTCCGGTGACTATCATCTGTTTCATCGCCTATCACTTCATATGAGTTTGTTAATGCGAACAACGTCAATAGATGGCGCTGCATCCCAACTCATCTTTTCTGTCCTCCCTGTTTTTGCTTAATGTTACAGCCTGATAGGATCGTGTTCAGCCTTGGCACAAGGAACGACGGTGACACAAAGTGCCTTGGGCTATGAAGCTTTGCCTCACCCTGCCGATTTCCCGAACTTGTCTCCGGTGACTATCATCTGTTTCATCGCCTATCACTTCATATGAGTTTGTTAATGCGAACAACGTCAATAGATGGCGCTGCGTCCCAACTCATCTTTTCTGTTTTCCCTGTTTTTGCTTAATGTTACAGCCAGATAGTATCGTGTTCAACCTTGGCACAATTAACGACGGTGACACAAAGTGCCTTGGGCTATGAAGCTTTGCCTCACCCTGCCGATTTCCCGAACTTGTCTCCGGTGACTATCATCTGTTTCATCGCCTATCACTTCATATGAGTTTGTTAATGCGAACAACGTCAATAGATGGCGCTGCATCCCAACTCATCTTTTCTGTCCTCCCTGTTTTTGCTTAATGTTACAGCCTGATAGGATCGTGTTCAGCCTTGGCACAAGGAACGACGGTGACACAAAGTGCCTTGGGCTATGAAGCTTTGCCTCACCCTGCCGATTTCCCGAACTTGTCTCCGGTGACTATCATCTGTTTCATCGCCTATCACTTCATATGAGTTTGTTAATGCGAACAACGTCAATACATGGCGCTGCATCCCAACTCATCTTTTCTGTCCTCCCTGTTTTTGCTTAATGTTACAGCCTGATAGGATCGTGTTCAGCCTTGGCACAAGGAACGACGGTGACACAAAGTGCCTTGGGCTATGAAGCTTTGCCTCACCCTGCCGATTTCCCGAACTTGTCTCCGGTGACTATCATCTGTTTCATCGCCTATCACTTCATATGAGTTTGTTAATGCGAACAACGTCAATAGATGGCGCTGCATCCCAACTCATCTTTTCTGTCCTCCCTGTTTTTGCTTAATGTTACAGCCTGATAGGATCGTGTTCAGCCTTGGCACAAGGAACGACGGTGACACAAAGTGCCTTGGGCTATGAAGCTTTGCCTCACCCTGCCGATTTCCCGAACTTGTCTCCGGTGACTACCATCTGTTTCATCGCCTATCACTTCATATGAGTTTGTTAATGCGAACAACGTCAATAGATGGCGCTGCATCCCAACTCATCTTTTCTGTCCTCCCTGTTTTTGCTTAATGTTACAGCCTGATAGGATCGTGTTCAGCCTTGGCACAAGGAACGACGGTGACACAAAGTGCCTTGGGCTATGAAGCTTTGCCTCACCCTGCCGATTTCCCGAACTTGTCTCCGGTGACTATCATCTGTTTCATCGCCTATCACTTCATATGAGTTTGTTAATGCGAACAACGTCAATAGATGGCGCTGCATCCCAACTCATCTTTTCTGTCCTCCCTGTTTTTGCTTAATGTTACAGCCTGATAGGATCGCGTTCAGCTTTGGCACAAGGAACGACGGTGACACAAAGTGCCTTGGGCTATGAAGCTTTGCCTCACCCTGCCGATTTCCCGAACTTGTCTCCGGTGACTATCATCTGTTTCATCGCCTATCACTTCATATGAGTTTGTTAATGCGAACAACGTCAATAGATGGCGCTGCGTCCCAACTCATCTTTTCTGTTTTCCCTGTTTTTGCTTAATGTTACAGCCTGATAGTATCGTGTTCAACCTTGGCACAATTAACGACGGTGACACAAAGTGCCTTGGGCTATGAAGCTTTGCCTCACCCTGCCGATTTCCCGAACTTGTCTCCGGTGACTATCATCTGTTTCATCGCCTATCACTTCATATGAGTTTGTTAATGCGAACAACGTCAATAGATGGCGCTGCATCCCAACTCATCTTTTCTGTCCTCCCTGTTTTTGCTTAATGTTACAGCCTGATAGGATCGTGTTCAGCCTTGGCACAAGGAACGACGGTGACACAAAGTGCCTTGGGCTATGAAGCTTTGCCTCACCCTGCCGATTTCCCGAACTTGTCTCCGGTGACTATCATCTGTTTCATCGCCTATCACTTCATATGAGTTTGTTAATGCGAACAACGTCAATAGATGGCGCTGCATCCCAACTCATCTTTTCTGTCCTCCCTGTTTTTGCTTAATGTTACAGCCTGACAGGATCGCGTTCAGCCTTGGCACAAGGAACGACGGTGATACAAAGTGCCTTGGGCTATGAAGCTTTGCCTCACCCTGCCGATTTCCCGAACTTGTCTCCGGTGACTATCATCTGTTTCATCGCCTATCACTTCATATGAGTTTGTTAATGCGAACAACGTCAATAGATGGCGCTGCATCCCAACTCATCTTTTCTGTCCTCCCTGTTTTTGCTTAATGTTACAGCCTGATAGGATCGTGTTCAGCCTTGGCACAAGGAACGACGGTGACACAAAGTGCCTTGGGCTATGAAGCTTTGCCTCACCCTGCCGATTTCCCGAACTTGTCTCCGGTGACTATCATCTGTTTCATCGCCTATCACTTCATATGAGTTTGTTAATGCGAACAACGTCAATAGATGGCGCTGCATCCCAACTCATCTTTTCTGTCCTCCCTGTTTTTGCTTAATGTTACAGCCTGATAGGATCGCGTTCAGCCTTGGCACAAGGAACGACGGTGATACAAAGTGCCTTGGGCTATGAAGCTTTGCCTCACCCTGCCGATTTCCCGAACTTGTCTCCGGTGACTATCATCTGTTTCATCGCCTATCACTTCATATGAGTTTGTTAATGCGAACAACGTCAATAGATGGCGCTGCATCCCAACTCATCTTTTCTGTCCTCCCTGTTTTTGCTTAATGTTACAGCCTGATAGGATCGTGTTCAGCCTTGGCACAAGGAACGACGGTGACACAAAGTGCCTTGGGCTATGAAGCTTTGCCTCACCCTGCCGATTTCCCGAACTTGTCTCCGGTGACTATCATCTGTTTCATCGCCTATCACTTCATATGAGTTTGTTAATGCGAACAACGTCAATAGATGGCGCTGCATCCCAACTCATCTTTTCTGTCCTCCCTGTTTTTGCTTAATGTTACAGCCTGACAGGATCGCGTTCAGCCTTGGCACAAGGAACGACGGTGATACAAAGTGCCTTGGGCTATGAAGCTTTGCCTCACCCTGCCGATTTCCCGAACTTGTCTCCGGTGACTATCATCTGTTTCATCGCCTATCACTTCATATGAGTTTGTTAATGCGAACAACGTCAATAGATGGCGCTGCATCCCAACTCATCTTTTCTGTCCTCCCTGTTTTTGCTTAATGTTACAGCCTGATAGGATCGTGTTCAGCCTTGGCACAAGGAACGACGGTGACACAAAGTGCCTTGGGCTATGAAGCTTTGCCTCACCCTGCCGATTTCCCGAACTTGTCTCCGGTGACTATCATCTGTTTCATCGCCTATCACTTCATATGAGTTTGTTAATGCGAACAACGTCAATAGATGGCGCTGCATCCCAACTCATCTTTTCTGTCCTCCCTGTTTTTGCTTAATGTTACAGCCTGATAGGATCGTGTTCAGCCTTGGCACAAGGAACGACGGTGACACAAAGTGCCTTGGGCTATGAAGCTTTGCCTCACCCTGCCGATTTCCCGAACTTGTCTCCGGTGACTATCATCTGTTTCATCGCCTATCACTTCATATGAGTTTGTTAATGCGAACAACGTCAATAGATGGCGCTGCATCCCAACTCATCTTTTCTGTCCTCCCTGTTTTTGCTTAATGTTACAGCCTGATAGGATCGTGTTCAGCCTTGGCACAAGGAACGACGGTGACACAAAGTGCCTTGGGCTATGAAGCTTTGCCTCACCCTGCCGATTTCCCGAACTTGTCTCCGGTGACTATCATCTGTTTCATCGCCTATCACTTCATATGAGTTTGTTAATGCGAACAACGTCAATAGATGGCGCTGCATCCCAACTCATCTTTTCTGTCCTCCCTGTTTTTGCTTAATGTTACAGCCTGATAGGATCGCGTTCAGCTTTGGCACAAGGAACGACGGTGACACAAAGTGCCTTGGGCTATGAAGCTTTGCCTCACCCTGCCGATTTCCCGAACTTGTCTCCGGTGACTATCATCTGTTTCATCGCCTATCACTTCATATGAGTTTGTTAATGCGAACAACGTCAATAGATGGCGCTGCGTCCCAACTCATCTTTTCTGTTTTCCCTGTTTTTGCTTAATGTTACAGCCTGATAGTATCGTGTTCAACCTTGGCACAATTAACGACGGTGACACAAAGTGCCTTGGGCTATGAAGCTTTGCCTCACCCTGCCGATTTCCCGAACTTGTCTCCGGTGACTATCATCTGTTTCATCGCCTATCACTTCATATGAGTTTGTTAATGCGAACAACGTCAATAGATGGCGCTGCATCCCAACTCATCTTTTCTGTCCTCCCTGTTTTTGCTTAATGTTACAGCCTGATAGGATCGTGTTCAGCCTTGGCACAAGGAACGACGGTGACACAAAGTGCCTTGGGCTATGAAGCTTTGCCTCACCCTGCCGATTTCCCGAACTTGTCTCCGGTGACTATCATCTGTTTCATCGCCTATCACTTCATATGAGTTTGTTAATGCGAACAACGTCAATAGATGGTGCTGCATCCCAACTCATCTTTTCTGTCCTCCCTGTTTTTGCTTAATGTTACAGCCTGACAGGATCGCGTTCAGCCTTGGCACAAGGAACGACGGTGATACAAAGTGCCTTGGGCTATGAAGCTTTGCCTCACCCTGCCGATTTCCCGAACTTGTCTCCGGTGACTATCATCTGTTTCATCGCCTATCACTTCATATGAGTTTGTTAATGCGAACAACGTCAATAGATGGCGCTGCATCCCAACTCATCTTTTCTGTCCTCCCTGTTTTTGCTTAATGTTACAGCCTGATAGGATCGTGTTCAGCCTTGGCACAAGGAACGACGGTGACACAAAGTGCCTTGGGCTATGAAGCTTTGCCTCACCCTGCCGATTTCCCGAACTTGTCTCCGGTGACTATCATCTGTTTCATCGCCTATCACTTCATATGAGTTTGTTAATGCGAACAACGTCAATAGATGGCGCTGCATCCCAACTCATCTTTTCTGTCCTCCCTGTTTTTGCTTAATGTTACAGCCTGACAGGATCGCGTTCAGCCTTGGCACAAGGAACGACGGTGATACAAAGTGCCTTGGGCTATGAAGCTTTGCCTCACCCTGCCGATTTCCCGAACTTGTCTCCGGTGACTATCATCTGTTTCATCGCCTATCACTTCATATGAGTTTGTTAATGCGAACAACGTCAATACATGGCGCTGCATCCCAACTCATCTTTTCTGTCCTCCCTGTTTTTGCTTAATGTTACAGCCTGATAGGATCGTGTTCAGCCTTGGCACAAGGAACGACGGTGACACAAAAGTGCCTTGGGCTATGAAGCTTTGCCTCACCCTGCCGATTTCCCGAACTTGTCTCCGGTGACTATCATCTGTTTCATCGCCTATCACTTCATATGAGTTTGTTAATGCGAACAACGTCAATAGATGGCGCTGCATCCCAACTCATCTTTTCTGTCCTCCCTGTTTTTGCTTAATGTTACAGCCTGATAGGATCGTGTTCAGCCTTGGCACAAGGAACGACGGTGACACAAAGTGCCTTGGGCTATGAAGCTTTGCCACACCCTGCCGATTTCCCGAACTTGTCTCCGGTGACTATCATCTGTTTCATCGCCTATCACTTCATATGAGTTTGTTAATGCGAACAACGTCAATAGATGGCGCTGCGTCCCAACTCATCTTTTCTGTTTTCCCTGTTTTTGCTTAATGTTCCAGCCAGATAGTATCGTGTTCAACCTTGGCACAATTAACGACGGTGACACAAAGTGCCTTGGGCTATGAAGCTTTGCCTCACCCTGCCGATTTCCCGAACTTGTCTCCGGTGACTATCATCTGTTTCATCGCCTATCACTTCATATGAGTTTGTTAATGCGAACAACGTCAATAGATGGCGCTGCATCCCAACTCATCTTTTCTGTCCTCCCTGTTTTTGCTTAATGTTACAGCCTGATAGGATCGTGTTCAGCCTTGGCACAAGGAACGACGGTGACACAAAGTGCCTTGGACTATGAAGCTTTGCCTCACCCTGCCGATTTCCCGAACTTGTCTCCGGTGACTATCATCTGTTTCATCGCCTATCACTTCATATGAGTTTGTTAATGCGAACAACGTCAATACATGGCGCTGCATCCCAACTCATCTTTTCTGTCCTCCCTGTTTTTGCTTAATGTTACAGCCTGATAGGATCGTGTTCAGCCTTGGCACAAGGAACGACGGTGACACAAAAGTGCCTTGGGCTATGAAGCTTTGCCTCACCCTGCCGATTTCCCGAACTTGTCTCCGGTGACTATCATCTGTTTCATCGCCTATCACTTCATATGAGTTTGTTAATGCGAACAACGTCAATAGATGGCGCTGCATCCCAACTCATCTTTTCTGTCCTCCCTGTTTTTGCTTAATGTTACAGCCTGATAGGATCGTGTTCAGCCTTGGCACAAGGAACGACGGTGACACAAAGTGCCTTGGGCTATGAAGCTTTGCCTCACCCTGCCGATTTCCCGAACTTGTCTCCGGTGACTACCATCTGTTTCATCGCCTATCACTTCATATGAGTTTGTTAATGCGAACAACGTCAATAGATGGCGCTGCATCCCAACTCATCTTTTCTGTCCTCCCTGTTTTTGCTTAATGTTACAGCCTGATAGGATCGTGTTCAGCCTTGGCACAAGGAACGACGGTGACACAAAGTGCCTTGGGCTATGAAGCATTGCCTCACCCTGCCTATTTCCCGAACTTGTCTCCGGTGACTATCATCTGTTTCATCGCCTATCACTTCATATGAGTTTGTTAATGCGAACAACGTCAATAGATGGCGCTGCATCCCAACTCATCTTTTCTGTCCTCCCTGTTTTTGCTTAATGTTACAGCCTGATAGGATCGCGTTCAGCTTTGGCACAAGGAACGACGGTGACACAAAGTGCCTTGGGCTATGAAGCTTTGCCTCTCCCTGCCGATTTCCCGAACTTGTCTCCGGTGACTATCATCTGTTTCATCGCCTATCACTTCATATGAGTTTGTTAATGCGAACAACGTCAATAGATGGCGCTGCGTCCCAACTCATCTTTTCTGTTTTCCCTGTTTTTGCTTAATGTTACAGCCTGATAGTATCGTGTTCAACCTTGGCACAATTAACGACGGTGACACAAAGTGCCTTGGGCTATGAAGCTTTGCCTCACTATGCCGATTTCCCGAACTTGTCTCCGGTGACTATCATCTGTTTCATCGCCTATCACTTCATATGAGTTTGTTAATGCGAACAACGTCAATAGATGGCGCTGCATCCCAACTCATCTTTTCTGTCCTCCCTGTTTTTGCTTAATGTTACAGCCTGATAGGATCGTGTTCAGCCTTGGCACAAGGAACGACGGTGACACAAAGTGCCTTGGGCTATGAAGCTTTGCCTCACCCTGCCGATTTCCCGAACTTGTCTCCGGTGACTATCATCTGTTTCATCGCCTATCACTTCATATGAGTTTGTTAATGCGAACAACGTCAATAGATGGCGCTGCATCCCAACTCATCTTTTCTGTCCTCCCTGTTTTTGCTTAATGTTACAGCCTGACAGGATCGCGTTCAGCCTTGGCACAAGGAACGACGGTGATACAAAGTGCCTTGGGCTATGAAGCTTTGCCTCACCCTGCCGATTTCCCGAACTTGTCTCCGGTGACTATCATCTGTTTCATCGCCTATCACTTCATATGAGTTTGTTAATGCGAACAACGTCAATACATGGCGCTGCATCCCAACTCATCTTTTCTGTCCTCCCTGTTTTTGCTTAATGTTACAGCCTGATAGGATCGTGTTCAGCCTTGGCACAAGGAACGACGGTGACACAAAGTGCCTTGGGCTATGAAGCTTTGCCTCACCCTGCCGATTTCCCGAACTTGTCTCCGGTGACTATCATCTGTTTCATCGCCTATCACTTCATATGAGTTTGTTAATGCGAACAACGTCAATAGATGGCGCTGCATCCCAACTCATCTTTTCTGTCCTCCCTGTTTTTGCTTAATGTTACAGCCTGATAGGATCGCGTTCAGCTTTGGCACAAGGAACGACGGTGACACAAAGTGCCTTGGGCTATGAAGCTTTGCCTCACCCTGCCGATTTCCCGAACTTGTCTCCGGTGACTATCATCTGTTTCATCGCCTATCACTTCATATGAGTTTGTTAATGCGAACAACGTCAATAGATGGCGCTGCGTCCCAACTCATCTTTTCTGTTTTCCCTGTTTTTGCTTAATGTTACAGCCTGATAGTATCGTGTTCAACCTTGGCACAATTAACGACGGTGACACAAAGTGCCTTGGGCTATGAAGCTTTGCCTCACCCTGCCGATTTCCCGAACTTGTCTCCGGTGACTATCATCTGTTTCATCGCCTATCACTTCATATGAGTTTGTTAATGCGAACAACGTCAATAGATGGCGCTGCATCCCAACTCATCTTTTCTGTCCTCCCTGTTTTTGCTTAATGTTACAGCCTGATAGGATCGTGTTCAGCCTTGGCACAAGGAACGACGGTGACACAAAGTGCCTTGGGCTATGAAGCTTTGCCTCACCCTGCCGATTTCCCGAACTTGTCTCCGGTGACTATCATCTGTTTCATCGCCTATCACTTCATATGAGTTTGTTAATGCGAACAACGTCAATAGATGGCGCTGCATCCCAACTCATCTTTTCTGTCCTCCCTGTTTTTGCTTAATGTTACAGCCTGACAGGATCGCGTTCAGCCTTGGCACAAGGAACGACGGTGATACAAAGTGCCTTGGGCTATGAAGCTTTGCCTCACCCTGCCGATTTCCCGAACTTGTCTCCGGTGACTATCATCTGTTTCATCGCCTATCACTTCATATGAGTTTGTTAATGCGAACAACGTCAATAGATGGCGCTGCATCCCAACTCATCTTTTCTGTCCTCCCTGTTTTTGCTTAATGTTACAGCCTGATAGGATCGTGTTCAGCCTTGGCACAAGGAACGACGGTGACACAAAGTGCCTTGGGCTATGAAGCTTTGCCTCACCCTGCCGATTTCCCGAACTTGTCTCCGGTGACTATCATCTGTTTCATCGCCTATCACTTCATATGAGTTTGTTAATGCGAACAACGTCAATAGATGGCGCTGCATCCCAACTCATCTTTTCTGTCCTCCCTGTTTTTGCTTAATGTTACAGCCTGTTAGGATCGCGTTCAGCTTTGGCACAAGGAACGACGGTGACACAAAGTGCCTTGGGCTATGAAGCTTTGCCTCACCCTGCCGATTTCCCGAACTTGTCTCCGGTGACTATCATCTGTTTCATCGCCTATCACTTCATATGAGTTTGTTAATGCGAACAACGTCAATAGATGGCGCTGCGTCCCAACTCATCTTTTCTGTCCTCCCTGCTTTTGCTTAATGTTACAGCCTGATAGTATCGTGTTCAACCTTGGCACAAGGAACGACGGTGACACAAAGTGCCTTGGGCTATGAAGCTTTGCCTCACCCTGCCGATTTCCCAAACTTGTCTCCGGTGACTATCATCTGTTTCATCGCCTATCACTTCATATGAGTTTGTTAATGCGAACAACGTCAATAGATGGCGCTGCATCCCAACTCATCTTTTCTGTCCTCCCTGTTTTTGCTTAATGTTACAGCCTGATAGGATCGTGTTCAGCCTTGGCACAAGGAACGACGGTGACACAAAGTGCCTTGGGCTATGAAGCTTTGCCTCACACTGCCGATTTCCCGAACTTGTCTCCGGTGACTATCATCTGTTTCATCGCCTATCACTTCATATGAGTTTGTTAATGCGAACAACGTCAATAGATGGCGCTGCATCCCAACTCATCTTTTCTGTTCTCCCTGTTTTTGCTTAATGTTACAGCCTGACAGGATCGTGTTCAGCCTTGGCACAAGGAACGACGGTGACACAAAGTGCCTTGGGCTATGAAGCTTTGCCTCACCCTGCCGATTTCCCGAACTTGTCTCCGGTGACTATCATCTGTTTCATCGCCTATCACTTCATATGAGTTTGTTAATGCGAACAACGTCAATACATGACGCTGCATCCCAACTCATCTTTTCTGACCTCCCTGTTTTTGCTTAATGTTACAGCCTAATAGGATCGTGTTCAGCCTTGGCACAAGGAACGACGGTGACACAAAGTGCCTTGGGCTATGAAGCTTTGCCTCACCCTGCCGATTTCCCGAACTTGTCTCCGGTGACTATCATCTGTTTCATCGCCTATCACTTCATATGAGTTTGTTAATGCGAACAACGTCAATAGATGGCGCTGCATCCCAACTCATCTTTTCTGTCCTCCCTGTTTTTGCTTAATGTTACAGCCTGATAGGATCGTGTTCAGTCTTGGCACAAGGAACGACGGTGACACAAAGTGCCTTGGGCTATGAAGCTTTGCCTCACCCTGCCGATTTCCCGAACTTGTCTCCGGTGACTATCATCTGTTTCATCGCCTATCACTTCATATGAGTTTGTTAATGCGAACAACGTCAATAGATGGCGCTGCATCCCAACTCATCTTTTCTGTCCTCCCTGTTTTTGCTTAATGTTACAGCCTGATAGGATCGTGTTCAGCCTTGGCACAAGGAACGACGGTGACACAAAGTGCCTTGGGCTATGAAGCTTTGCCTCACCCTGCCGATTTCCCGAACTTGTCTCCGGTGACTATCATCTGTTTCATCGCCTATCACTTCATATGAGTTTGTTAATGCGAACAACGTCAATAGATGGCGCTGCATCCCAACTCATCTTTTCTGTCCTCCCTGTTTTTGCTTAATGTTACAGCCTGATAGGATCGTGTTCAGCCTTGGCACAAGGAACGACGGTGACACAAAAGTGCCTTGGGCTATGAAGCTTTGCCTCACCCTGCCGATTTCCCGAACTTGTCTCCGGTGACTATCATCTGTTTCATCGCCTATCACTTCATATGAGTTTGTTAATGCGAACAACGTCAATAGATGGCGCTGCATCCCAACTCATCTTTTCTGTCCTCCCTGTTTTTGCTTAATGTTACAGCCTGATAGTATCGTATTCAACCTTGGCACAAGGAACGACGGTGACACAAAGTGCCTTGGGCTATGAAGCTTTGCCTCACCCTGCCGATTTCCCGAACTTGTCTCCGGTGACTATCATCTGTTTCATCGCCTATCACTTCATATGAGTTTGTTAATGCGAACAACGTCAATAGATGGCGCTGCATCCCAACTCATCTTTTCTGTCCTCCCTGTTTTTGCTTAATGTTACAGCCTGACAGGATCGTGTTCAGCCTTGGCACAAGGAACGACGGTGACACAAAGTGCCTTGGGCTATGAAGCTTTGCCTCACCCTGCCGATTTCCCTAACTTGTCTCCGGTGACTATCATCTGTTTCATCGCCTATCACTTCATATGAGTTTGTTAATGCGAACAACGTCAATACATGGCGCTGCATCCCAACTCATCTTATCTGTCCGCCCTGTTTTTGCTTAATGTTACAGCCTGATAGGATCGTGTTCAGCCTTGGCACAATGAACGACGGTGACACAAAGTGCCTTGGGCTATGAAGCTTTGCCTCACCCTGCCGATTTCCCAAACTTGTCTCCGGTGACTATCATCTGTTTCATCGCCTATCACTTCATATGAGTTTGTTAATGCGAACAACGTCAATAGATGGCGCTGCGTCCCAACTCATCTTTTCTGTTTTCCCTGTTTTTGCTTAATGTTACAGCCTGATAGTATCGTGTTCAACCTTGGCACAATTAACGACGGTGACACAAAGTGCCTTGGGCTATGAAGCTTTGCCTCACCCTGCCGATTTCCCGAACTTGTCTCCGGTGACTATCATCTGTTTCATCGCCTATAACTTCATATGAGTTTGTTAATGCGAACAACGTCAATAGATGGCGCTGCATCCCAACTCATCTTTTCTGTCCTCCCTGTTTTTGCTTAATGTTACAGCCTGATAGGATCGTGTTCAGCCTTGGCACAAGGAACGACGGTGACACAAAGTGCCTTGGGCTATGAAGCTTTGCCTCACCCTGCCGATTTCCCGAACTTGTCTCCGGTGACTATCATCTGTTTCATCGCCTATCACTTCATATGAGTTTGTTAATGCGAACAACGTCAATAGATGGCGCTGCATCCCAACTCATCTTTTCTGTCCTCCCAGTTTTTGCTTAATGTTACAGCCTGACAGGATCGCGTTCAGCCTTGGCACAAAGAACGACGGTGATACAAAGTGCCTTGGGCTATGAAGCTTTGCCTCACCCTGCCGATTTCCCGAACTTGTCTCCGGTGACTATCATCTGTTTCATCGCCTATCACTTCATATGAGTTTGTTAATGCGAACAACGTCAATACATGGCGCTGCATCCCAACTCATCTTTTCTGTCCTCCCTGTTTTTGCTTAATGTTACAGCCTGATAGGATCGTGTTCAGCCTTGGCACAAGGAACGACGGTGACACAAAGTGCCTTGGGCTATGAAGCTTTGCCTCACCCTGCCGATTTCCCGAACTTGTCTCCGGTGACTATCATCTGTTTTATCGCCTATCACTTCATATGAGTTTGTTAATGCGAACAACGTCAATAGATGGCGCTGCATCCCAACTCATCTTTTCTGTCCTCCCTGTTTTTGCTTAATGTTACAGCCTGATAGGATCGTGTTCAGCCTTGGCACAAGGAACGACGGTGACACAAAGTGCCTTGGGCTATGAAGCTTTGCCTCACCCTGCCGATTTCCCGAACTTGTGTCCGGTGACTATCATCTGTTTCATCGCCTATCACTTCATATGAGTTTGTTAATGCGAACAACGTCAATAGATGGCGCTGCATCCCAACTCATCTTTTCTGTTCTCCCTGTTTTTGCTTAATGTTACAGCCTGACAGGATCGTGTTCAGCCTTGGCACAAGGAACGACGGTGACACAAAGTGCCTTGGGCTATGAAGCTTTGCCTCACCCTGCCGATTTCCCGAACTTGTCTCCGGTGACTATCATCTGTTTCATCGCCTATCACTTCATATGAGTTTGTTAATGCGAACAACGTCAATACATGGCGCTGCATCCCAACTCATCTTTTCTGTCCTCCCTGTTTTTGCTTAATGTTACAGCCTAATAGGATCGTGTTCAGCCTTGGCACAAGGAACGACGGTGACACAAAGTGCCTTGGGCTATGAAGCTTTGCCTCACCCTGCCGATTTCCCGAACTTGTCTCCGGTGACTATCATCTGTTTCATCGCCTATCACTTCATATGAGTTTGTTAATGCGAACAACGTCAATAGATGGCGCTGCATCCCAACTCATCTTTTCTGTCCTCCCTGTTTTTGCTTAATGTTACAGCCTGATAGGATCGTGTTCAGTCTTGGCACAAGGAACGACGGTGACACAAAGTGCCTTGGGCTGTGAAGCTTTGCCTCACCCTGCCGATTTCCCGAACTTGTCTCCGGTGACTATCATCTGTTTCATCGCCTATCACTTCATATGAGTTTGTTAATGCGAACAACGTCAATAGATGGCGCTGCATCCCAACTCATCTTTTCTGTCCTCCCTGTTTTTGCTTAATGTTACAGCCTGATAGGATCGTGTTCAGCCTTGGCACAAGGAACGACGGTGACACAAAGTGCCTTGGGCTATGAAGCTTTGCCTCACCCTGCCGATTTCCCGAACTTGTCTCCGGTGACTATCATCTGTTTCATCGCCTATCACTTCATATGAGTTTGTTAATGCGAACAACGTCAATAGATGGCGCTGCATCCCAACTCATCTTTTCTGTCCTCCCTGTTTTTGCTTAATGTTACAGCCTGATAGTATCGTGTTCAACCTTGGCACAAGGAACGACGGTGACACAAAGTGCCTTGGGCTATGAAGCTTTGCCTCACCCTGCCGATTTCCCGAACTTGTCTCCGGTGACTATCATCTGTTTCATCGCCTATCACTTCATATGAGTTTGTTAATGCGAACAACGTCAATAGATGGCGCTGCATCCCAACTCATCTTTTCTGTCCTCCCTGTTTTTGCTTAATGTTACAGCCTGACAGGATCGTGTTCAGCCTTGGCACAAGGAACGACGGTGACACAAAGTGCATTGGGCTATGAAGCTTTGCCTCACCCTGCCGATTTCCCGAACTTGTCTCCGGTGACTATCATCTGTTTCATCGCCTATCACTTCATATGAGTTTGTTAATGCGAACAACGTCAATAGATGGCGCTGCATCCCAACTCATCTTTTCTGTCCGCCCTGTTTTTGCTTAATGTTACAGCCTAATAGGATCGTGTTCAGCCTTGGCACAAGGAACGACGGTGACACAAAGTGCCTTGGGCTATGAAGCTTTGCCTCACCCTGCCGATTTCCCAAACTTGTCTCCGGTGACTATCATCTGTTTCATCGCCTATCACTTCATATGAGTTTGTTAATGCGAACAACGTCAATAGATGGCGCTGCATCCCAACTCATCTTTTCTGTCCTCCCTGTTTTTGCTTAATGTTACAGCCTGATAGGATCGTGTTCAGCCTTGGCACAAGGAACGACGGTGACACAAAGTGCCTTGGGCTATGAAGCTTTGCCTCACCCTGCCGATTTCCCGAACTTGTCTCCGGTGACTATCATCTGTTTCATCGCCTATCACTTCATATGAGTTTGTTAATGCGAACAACGTCAATAGATGGTGCTGCATCCCAACTCATCTTTTCTGTCCTCCCTGTTTTTGCTTAATGTTACAGCCTGATAGGATCGTGTTCAGCCTTGGCACAAGGAACGACGGTGACACAAAAGTGCCTTGGGCTATGAAGCTTTGCCTCACCCTGCCGATTTCCCGAACTTGTCTCCGGTGACTATCATCTGTTTCATCGCCTATCACTTCATATGAGTTTGTTAATGCGAACAACGTCAATAGATGGCGCTGCATCCCAACTCATCTTTTCTGTCCTCCCTGTTTTTGCTTAATGTTACAGCCTGATAGGATCGTGTTCAGCCTTGGCACAAGTAACGACGGTGACACAAAGTGCCTTGGGCTATGAAGCTTTGCCTCACCCTGCCGATTTCCCGAACTTGTCTCCGGTGACTATCATCTGTTTCATCGCCTATCACTTCATATGAGTTTGTTAATGCGAACAACGTCAATAGATGGCGCTGCATCCCAACTCATCTTTTCTGTCCTCCCTGTTTTTGCTTAATGTTACAGCCTGACAGGATCGTGTTCAGCCTTGGCACAAGGAACGACGGTGACACAAAAGTGCCTTGGGCTATGAAGCTTTGCCTCACCCTGCCGATTTCCCGAACTTGTCTCCGGTGACTATCATCTGTTTCATCGCCTATCACTTCATATGAGTTTGTTAATGCGAACAACGTCAATACATGGCGCTGCATCCCAACTCATCTTTTCTGTCCTCCCTGTTTTTGCTTAATGTTACAGCCTAATAGGATCGTGTTCAGCCTTGGCACAAGGAACGACGGTGACACAAAAGTGCCTTGGGCTATGAAGCTTTGCCTCACCCTGCCGATTTCCCAAACTTGTCTCCGGTGACTATCATCTGTTTCATCGCCTATCACTTCATATGAGTTTGTTAATGCGAACAACGTCAATAGATGGCGCTGCATCCCAACTCATCTTTTCTGTCCTCCCTGTTTTTGCTTAATGTTACAGCCTGATAGGATCGTGTTCAGCCTTGGCACAAGGAACGACGGTGACACAAAGTGCCTTGGGCTATGAAGCTTTGCCTCACCCTGCCGATTTCCCCAACTTGTCTCCGGTGACTATCATCTGTTTCATCGCCTATCACTTCATATGAGTTTGTTAATGCGAACAACGTCAATAGATGGCGCTGCATCCCAACTCATCTTTTCTGTCCTCCCTGTTTTTGCTTAATGTTACAGCCTGATAGGATCGTGTTCAGCCTTGGCACAAGGAACGACGGTGACACAAAGTGCCTTGGGCTATGAAGCTTTGCCTCACCCTGCCGATTTCCCGAACTTGTCTCCGGTGACTATCATCTGTTTCATCGCCTATCACTTCATATGAGTTTGTTAATGCGAACAACGTCAATAGATGGTGCTGCATCCCAACTCATCTTTTCTGTCCTCCCTGTTTTTGCTTAATGTTACAGCCTGATAGGATCGTGTTCAGCCTTGGCACAAGGAACGACGGTGACACAAAGTGCCTTGGGCTATGAAGCTTTGCCTCACCCTGCCGATTTCCCGAACTTGTCTCCGGTGACTATCATCTGTTTCATCGCCTATCACTTCATATGAGTTTGTTAATGCGAACAACGTCAATAGATGGCGCTGCATCCCAACTCATCTTTTCTGTCCTCCCTGTTTTTGCTTAATGTTACAGCCTGATAGGATCGTG
Organism: Macrothele yani; assembly: GCA_039090855.1. NCBI lineage: Eukaryota > Metazoa > Arthropoda > Arachnida > Araneae > Macrothelidae > Macrothele > Macrothele yani. The sequence goes on along the minus strand of CM077031.1, from coordinate 60,546,509 downwards.
TTCAGCCTTGGCACAAGGAACGACGGTGACACAAAGTGCCTTGGGCTATGAAGCTTTGCCTCACCCTGCCGATTTCCCGAACTTGTCTCCGGTGACTATCATCTGTTTCATCGCCTATCACTTCATATGAGTTTGTTAATGCGAACAACGTCAATAGATGGCGCTGCATCCCAACTCATCTTTTCTGTCCTCCCTGTTTTTGCTTAATGTTACAGCCTGATAGGATCGTGTTCAGCCTTGGCACAAGGAACGACGGTGACACAAAGTGCCTTGGGCTATGAAGCTTTGCCTCACCCTGCCGATTTCCCGAACTTGTCTCCGGTGACTATCATCTGTTTCATCGCCTATCACTTCATATGAGTTTGTTAATGCGAACAACGTCAATAGATGGCGCTGCATCCCAACTCATCTTTTCTGTCCTCCCTGTTTTTGCTTAATGTTACAGCCTGATAGGATCGTGTTCAGCCTTGGCACAAGGAACGACGGTGACACAAAGTGCCTTGGGCTATGAAGCTTTGCCTCACCCTGCCGATTTCCCGAACTTGTCTCCGGTGACTATCATCTGTTTCATCGCCTATCACTTCATATGAGTTTGTTAATGCGAACAACGTCAATAGATGGCGCTGCATCCCAACTCATCTTTTCTGTCCTCCCTGTTTTTGCTTAATGTTACAGCCTGATAGGATCGTGTTCAGCCTTGGCACAAGGAACGACGGTGACACAAAAGTGCCTTGGGCTATGAAGCTTTGCCTCACCCTGCCGATTTCCCGAACTTGTCTCCGGTGACTATCATCTGTTTCATCGCCTATCACTTCATATGAGTTTGTTAATGCGAACAACGTCAATAGATGGCGCTGCATCCCAACTCATCTTTTCTGTCCTCCCTGTTTTTGCTTAATGTTACAGCCTGATAGGATCGTGTTCAGCCTTGGCACAAGGAACGACGGTGACACAAAAGTGCCTTGGGCTATGAAGCTTTGCCTCACCCTGCCGATTTCCCGAACTTGTCTCCGGTGACTATCATCTGTTTCATCGCCTATCACTTCATATGAGTTTGTTAATGCGAACAACGTCAATAGATGGCGCTGCATCCCAACTCATCTTTTCTGTCCTCCCTGTTTTTGCTTAATGTTACAGCCTGATAGGATCGTGTTCAGCCTTGGCACAAGGAACGACGGTGACACAAAAGTGCCTTGGGCTATGAAGCTTTGCCTCACCCTGCCGATTTCCCGAACTTGTCTCCGGTGACTATCATCTGTTTCATCGCCTATCACTTCATATGAGTTTGTTAATGCGAACAACGTCAATAGATGGCGCTGCATCCCAACTCATCTTTTCTGTCCTCCCTGTTTTTGCTTAATGTTACAGCCTGACAGGATCGTGTTCAGCCTTGGCACAAGGAACGACGGTGACACAAAAGTGCCTTGGGCTATGAAGCTTTGCCTCACCCTGCCGATTTCCCGAACTTGTCTCCGGTGACTATCATCTGTTTCATCGCCTATCACTTCATATGAGTTTGTTAATGCGAACAACGTCAATACATGGCGCTGCATCCCAACTCATCTTTTCTGTCCTCCCTGTTTTTGCTTAATGTTACAGCCTAATAGGATCGTGTTCAGCCTTGGCACAAGGAACGACGGTGACACAAAAGTGCACTGGGCTATGAAGTTTTGCCTCACCCTGCCGATTTCCCGAACTTGTCTCCGGTGACTATCATCTGTTTCATCGCCTATCACTTCATGTGAGTTTGTTAATGCGAACAACGTCAATAGATGGCGCTGCATCCCAACTCATCTTTTCTTTCCTCCCTGTTTTTGCTTAATGTTACAGCCTGATAGGATCGTGTTCAGTCTTGGCACAAGGAACGACGGTGACACAAAGTGCCTTGGGCTATGAAGCTTTGCCTCACCCTGCCTATTTCCCGAACTTGTCTGTGTGACTATCATCTGCTTCATCGCCTATCACTTTATATCCGGGTACAGTTCACGACAGACAACGGGGTTCAACGTGCGTGATGACGATTTTGGGTCCAAGCCACAAGACTTTTTCGTTCCGGGTTCATAACCTTGCCGGATAGATGACAACTATATGTGGATGTCGATGGGGTATATTTTTTCAAAGGTAAGTTGTCCTCTTTTTCCGTTGCCGCTATTCACGTGTGCTGGTCCTTTGCCAGACATTTCATTCCCACCAACCAATATGGTAAGAATTTTTTGTCTTGGTTTGATTATTTGCATACATGGTTTATTACTGTCGTTAGACAATGAAACCTCCGTTAACGAACACCTCCGATGAACGATAAGATGCGTTTGGTACAGAACAGCTGCGCTATCATTGACATTGACAATAACCTTTGTATAGCGGGACCTCTGAACAGACACCTTTGACGGTCCGCAACGCAATGTATGATGGTTAAGAGATACAACACCCCATACAGTTAAAAGTTTGAAAATCGGACTGTTAATGTCACGGCTCGCCAAGAAGCTTGCATTGGTTGCCGCCGATCGTTCAGGCTAAGCATCATCAGAAGATATATTGTTTATCAACTCGATAGGTTAAATCGCAATTTGTTGCAAATAATTTTTGTTAACTGCTTCGTGAAATTACACGGTGTTGAAGTAGTCCAAACGTCGAAGCTTTTGAAGTTTCTGTACTGTAATTAACGCATGCCAACTCCTTTTAATTAAGCATGGTATTTAAATTTACTGTGCATCTCAGGGTCAGACTAGGATCAATTCAATTCTTACGTATTTGATATACTGCGAAAGTGCATTGTACCGATCTGTTAGACAGGTTATACGATATGTAAGCAACGTGCATCAAATTTAAAGCCACAGCACATACACTGCTGGCCACCCAAAATGCAACACTAAGAGGAAAGTATTCGATTGGCCTGAAATTCGCAGCATGTGTCATCCGCGAGAGGGCATGCAAACAATTAGCATTGCAGGGCATATGCAAATCATAGGCGGCCGGCACATCACCGAGAAGTACTATAAGAAGGGTGCACAGAAGGTGGAGTGTAAGTAGTGGAAGTGTGTTGTGCTACCGGACTTGTGCGTCTGAAACTTCCTGATGCCTCGTCGCAGAATACGGCAGTCATTTCAGCACGTTTCGGAGTTCGACAAAGGACGAAAAGTGGATTATCGCGACAGCGGTTTATCGTACCGAGACATCGGCGCCCGTGTGGGATGACATCCAGACACAGTGAGGCGAGTATCAATTTGGTGGGTGCAGGAGAAACAAACAGACCGACGTCAGCGATTGCTGCAGCCGCGGCACACCACCGAACGAGAGGACCGGCATGTTGAGCGGCGGGAATTGACACCTCGTCCCTCCACATCACGAACGTTAGCGCAGGAATTAGGGTGTGTTGCGCAACAACCTGTGTCAGCACGTACCGTTCGACCTCGTCGGCAGGAGCGGGGAATTGTCGCACGGAGCCCATTGTTCCGATCACCACTGACGTTACGCCAACAGCGCGTGCGGCGGAAGTGGGCCGTTGAACGCCGCACCTGGACAACGGAATGGCGCGACATTGTCTTCTCCGACAAATCCCGCGTTTGCCTGCAACACCACGATGGTCGAAAAGCGTGTGGCGGTACCGCGGCGAGAGACTGTATGACGTCTGCATTATACATCGCCATACCGGTGCGTTCCCTGCGTTATGGTTTGTGGTGCAATTGGATATGACAACCGCACCCCTCTGGTGCGTATCGCCGGTACATTCAACAGCTACCACTACATCTCCGGCGTTTTGGAGCCTGTAGTCCTTCCTTGCCTGCAGGACCTACCAACAGCTACGTTTCAACAGGAAAATGCGCACCCGCACGTGGCACGCATCGCGCAACAATTCTTTACGGCCCACCAGGTGTCACTGCTGCCGTGGCCCGCCTGTTCTCCCGATATGTTGCCCGTCGAACACGTGTAGTAGCTGATCGTCAACCGAGTGGCCTGGCAAGCACCACCCGCGGCTACGCCTGATGAAGTGTGGCAACGTGTGGAAGCAGCCTGGACCGACATACCCCAAGCCCACATCCAAAGCCTCTTTCGTTCGATGCCGCGGCGTGCAGTGGCCGTTATTGCCAGTTTTGAGAGCCACACGAACTTTTGATGTCTGCGTGTTCCGCAAGTCGCACGGGCCTGTAAGCTTAATTGTTTCATGTTTGTATCTGTTGTAAAGTGTCCAGTAAATCTGGCTTTGCTATCTCGTGTACTTCTTGGTGTTCCATTTTGGGTGGCCAGCAGTGTAAAAAAACGATGTGTAATTTATCCTTTGATATCAAACATTCACCACTGTATTACATTCACGCAGATCTGAGGAAGTGTCGCCATGGAAAATCACCCATTTGGTAGCTATGCCCTGTCTCCGCTGCAGTCAGCAGCACAGACAGAAATCCTTATTCTATACATTATTAAGATTAAGTGTAAAAATAATACAAATGTGTGAGGTACATTGATTATCAGTCAATTGACATATCTTATTTGCAGAATTTTATAAGGGCTAAGTTATTTTTGTAATGTAGAACTGCAAGTTTAAAGCTGCGGTCCGTAGACATTTCTACCGTAGAATACTTTTAATTAAAAGCAAGAAAAAAAATTAAATAGTTGCGTGAGCCCCGCCATTTGCTATGTCATAACGAAGCAATATGCAGTTGCGTCAAAGCTACACATTATTTCACATGTATAACGTTATCCCACGTGGTAGGTACAAACGTGCATGTTTACGAAGCGATTCACGTTTTTCTTTTAATTCCTAGCAAAGAAGCATTTTTAGAAATCGAATATCTCTGTACCGTTCCCTCATAAGAAAGCACAACACGAAAGTGCAATCGGCCGTAACTAAGGGAAAGAAAAGCTATAACACTTAATTAATATTGTTATTCCAGGTATTCCTATATTTCTATTTATAAAAGTGAAAATTTTGTTTATCATTCATTATTACAGTTCTGATTGCACACCGCATGGGCGTTGAGCAATTTCATGCGGTGCAACCTACACATTTGCAGGCTTTGTAAATAAGATGTCCTAACGTTCCTCAGCCAATTGCCTTCGGCGTTGGTGGGCTAAGATTCTGGCCCGGAGCCTCTGAGGTCATATCGTGTACAAATAAAAATTTTATGGTTTTCTGGACGGTTTGTGTATCATAAAACTGTTTAACTTCGAAACATTTTTACATTAAAATCTGAGTCTCAAACGTACAGTTTGATTAATCGCAAAGGTTTACAAGTAGCTACCTGAAGAAATTTACCCTCCTGAATTTCCGCATAGCATTTGAAATGCTAATAAAAATGCGTTTTTTTTTCGGCATTGTATAAAAAAATAACTTTGATGTGCGAAAAAATGGAGCAATAGGAAGTTTTTAATCTAGATTAGAGAAACGTTTTTGACATTTTATGTTTTTTTTTTTTCACATTGTGATGATTTATATTTTGATGATAGTTCTCTACTCAAAATCCGCCCTTCTGTACCTGCAACAAACTTTGTTTCTTTTTAGTATGGTCACATGACTTACGTGATATAAATGGATCTTTCAAGGCCTTTTTTTAATTACCCACACCCTCACTCACCCGTTCGAACACCAAATATAAAACAGAGATTTTCACAGCGGTACTGTAGCTGTAAGAATTCCAATAAAATAAATCAAAGTGCACATATAAAATAGCAACTCACAACAGCATGTTGAGAAGTCACAAAAAGCTTCGTGGACCCCTGAATTTCATTAATGTGATTGGAGAATGCAATAAAGCTTTTATTAAATTCAATATATGTTTGGAACATTTGTGTATCTTCTATTAAGGATGCACGTCTTTCCCGCTTCGGGATGTAGAGTTGTAGAGCGTTTGGTATGCAGATCTTGTAATTCTACAAATTAATTTTTTTTTTCTTTTCAGTATCTGAACCTCTGCTGGCATTTGTTTCGGTGATTTATACATTTTTACATCAGAAATCCGTAATCCGGCGTAAGTAATAATTTCTACATGTGGGTATTTAAGAGGTCTATATATCTAGCCGACAAATGTTTTATTTGTAGCATGTTCCGTTAACTATAGGAAATGAAATTTAACGAATATGTCTTTGTGGTGATAACACGTTCTGTTCTGCTTTTCAGAAAACATTTTCGAACTGAAAATTAAAATTCAAAACCAAGCCAAGAGAAAATGTCCTTCAGATATCTCGCCTTGCTATCTATCGCACAATTTTGTCGTCAATATTTTTTTCATATGTCAGAATAATGTCATATTTACTCATATGCTGTCATAAGAAAAAATAGTTGTAGTCTTCCTTAACACAGGCAAGTGGGATTCCCCGGAAGCGTCTAATTGACGACACAGCCTTCGGTAACCACTGAATGCAAGAGGCAAATTTGAAAAAGTTTTTTTATCCACAAACAATGATTCTGCATCTTTCTTCTTGAAACATACGAAGCACTCCATTAATTCAATGAAATATATTTTTACAAGATTTGGCAGAAAACGTTAATAATTTTGATGCGATTGACGCGAGTAAGATTTCAACAACGTTTTTAATGGTGTCAACAGAATCCAAAGCGTAACAGGCAGATGTTAACTACAAATAGGTGTTCCTATATATAAGTATTTAACTAAGATTGGAATTTAAAGGATAAGTGGAAGAAATTTAAATTCCCTAAATGTAATTTCTCTTTTACAAATCTGTTCAGTAATTTGCTGTGCCTTTGTCGATTTCAGTATTTTTTTTTTCAATATCTTTAGTTATACCAAGGGCAAAATTTCCGCACTAAGAGATTCCATTGTAATTTACTTGGTTCTTAGAATAAAAAACAATAAAACTGCGTAAAATTTGATCGTCACGCGTAAACGGAAAATATTGTCTGATTTAAATTTTTACACTGTCTTTTGATACACCAGGGGCAACCTTTTCGGCATTATAGCGATTGAATAAAAAAAAATTTAGAATTTCCGACGCAGTCTTGCGTTTGTAACGTTAATAAACACTCTTGCGTTCATTCCGTTTGGAATGAGTTCGGTACATTGCGGCAAATTAAGAGCAAGACAGGGTGAGACCAAACACAGGAGTTTGTGGTTGCGGAAAGAAAGGAGGCACAGGCACACACACACACACACACACACAGAAGGTGGGTGAGGAAGTCAGGCATCCAGGAAAGCCAAATTCGATGAATGGGCCTAGGCATGTCCGTTCCAAAGTTTCTCGGAGCAGAAGAGTGAAATGATTGATCAATTATTTAGTTACGATTTAATGAAAGAGTGTGATGATTGATCGAATATGTAGTGCTGGTCAAGCAAAGCACACGCATGCTGTGGTACGTACAATCGATTTTTCAATTTCTCTGATTCTACTTGAATACCTCAACGTTTCAGATAGAATCAGAGAATTAGAATATCGAAGTTTCGCAATCATATAACGGATCAAGCGCTTGAGGTAATTATTACACAACATATTCTTATGCCAAGAAGGACTGAAATAAATTCGCCGAATGCTTGTTTGCTTCACTTTGACATTGCTGGCGAATTGAAAGAACAGGAGTTGAGAATAACTCTCTTTAAGTTTAAGGTAGCCTGATACCTCATTTATGTCCAATTTTGTTTTGAAATGAGCGCTTCTCAGCAGCTTTTTATTGCCAGATTATCACAAGTCATTTACGAAAAGTTCAGGTCAATCAAAATTTCTATATGTCATAGAATAGTCATTAAAAGCATATGCATCGAACAAACGGTTAATGTCCGACAGATAAGACGGAACTAGTGATGTCCGCCGTAAAGCACCGAATTTCTAATCACCTAGCTTCCTAATTCAATGGATTGTTAAAACTGGTGAACAAGATACTCCTTCAATAAAATCCTTCACAAAATAGTTGCATTTAATTAGAAACAAGTGCCGTGCGGTCGATCAGGAAACCAACATTCAGTTTGTTTACAGCTGTGCAAATACAACTATAGAAACCACAAACAAGAAACCTATCACATGTAGTTCCGCACAATAGTTAAGTATCTAGAGTTTTAGAGTACCTGCAGTATTTACATCATAGTTGAGTATTTATAGTTGTGCAAATACAACTCCAGGAATTACAGACTATCCTACACAAAATTTATGACCTATACATTCGAGCTGTAATGAAGTATATGTAGTTGCAAAGTATATATATATACTACAGTTGCGTATCTGTAGTTGTAAAGTAGCTATGTTTGTATAGTACCTATTGTTTAGTTAAGTATCTACGATTGAGCAAATGAAAGTATTGAAACTAAAGACTATGTTACGTATTATCTACGGCTTAGCACTACAGTTGACTATCTATAGTTCTGCAAATACAATTATAGAAACCACCGACTTGCATACGCAACTGACATAACCTATAGCTTTGCACTATAGTTAAGTATTTAGAGTTGTGTAAATACAGAATACAGCTATAGAAATCAGCTATTCATAAGCGCAGCAGTTACCACCAAAGCCTTGGCATTATACACTGATGGCCACCCAAAATGCAACACCGAGAAGGGCACGAGATAGCAAAGCCAGATTTACTGGACACATAACAACAAATACAAAGAAGAAACGATTGAGCTTACAGGCCCGTGCGACTTCCGGAATTCGCAGACATCAAAAGTTCGTGTGGCCCTCATAACTGGCAATAACGGCCGCTACACGCCGCGGCATCAAACGAAAGAGGCTTTGGATGTGGGCTTGGGGTATGTCGGTCCAGGCTGCTTCCACACGTTGCCACACTTCATCAGGCGTAGCCGCGGGTGGTGCTTGACAGGCCACTCGGTTGCCGATCAGCTACTAGACGTGTTCGACTGGCAACATATCGGGAGAACAGGTGGGCCACGGCCGCAGTGACACCTGGTGGGCCGTAAAGAATTCTTGCGCGATGCGTGCCACGTGCGGGCGCGCATTTTCCTGTTGAAACGTAGCCGTTGGCAGGTCCTGCAGGCAAGGAAGGACGACAGGCTGCAAAACGTCGGAGATGTAGTGGTGGCTGTTGAGTGTACCGGCTATGCGCACCAGAGGGGTGCGGTTGTCATATCCAATTGCACCACAAACCATAACGCAGGCGACGGACCGGTATGGCGATGTATAATGCAGACGTCATAGGGTCTCTTCCCGCGGTGTCGCCACACGCAGATCCGGCCATCGTGGTGTTGCAGCCAAACGCGGGATTCGTCGCAGAAGACAATGTCGCGCCATTCCGTAGTCCAGGTGCGGCGTTCAACGGCCCACGGCCGCCGCCACGCTGGTGGTGAAACGTCAGTGGTAATCGGAGCAATGGGCTCCGTGTGACAATTCCCCTCTCCTGCACCCGAGGTCGAACGGTACGTGCTGACACAGGTTGTTGCGCAACACACCCTAATTCCTGCGCTAACGTTCATGATGTGGAGGTGCAATCCGTCAATTCCCGCCGCTCAACATGCCGGTCCTCTCGTTCGGTGGTGTGCCGCGGCTGCAGCAATCGCTGACGTCGGTCTGTTTGTTTCTCCTGCACCCACCAAATTGATACTCGCCTCACTGTGGCTGGATGTCTCGGTACGATAAACCGCTGTGGTGATAATCCACTATTCGTGCTCTGTCGAACTCCAAAACGTGCTGAAATGACTGCCGTATTCTGCGACGAGGCATCAGGAAGCTTCAGACGCACAAGTCCGTTAGCACAACAGACTTCCACTACTTACACACCACCTTCTGTGCACCTTTCTTATAGTACTTCTCGGTGATGTGCCGGCAGCACATGATTTGCATATGCCCTGCAATGCTAATCGTTTGCATGTCCTTTCGCGGGCGACACGTGCTACGAATTTCATGCCCATCGGATGCTTCCTTTTGGGTGTTGCATTTTAGGTGGCCAGCAGTGTATATGGATTGAAGTTTTATATATACAGAAGGAGGTTTTACAAAAAAAAATTCGTGTTGATGCTATTAAAGCTGTTCTAAATAATAAATGTTCAGCAACGTAAAGCAAAAGGAACAAATCAAGTATTCAAAAATGCAGCACATGTATGTTGCACTTAACGAATGGATGTCACGAACCGAATATTACAATATCCCGAAGACACTTTCTCCAGGAACAGTTCGTGATACAAAGTCCTGGCTGTATTATGCATTTCCATTTCATCAGTTCGGTTTCCGTAGGTGTACAGTGCACAGCAGTTATATTGATATTTAGCGTGAGGCAAGAAACTCAAAATAAATAACCAAAATACTTTACATTTATATTTAGTGTTTTGAGTTACTACGGAAAATCTCCATCAGGTGAATGAGGTCATTGTAATATATCCTGCACCCTGGAAAAATGTTTGGAATCCGGATCCTTCTTTTTCCCCAAAAGGGTTACAGAAACAGAGAGGAGGAACGCAAGCAACCACATAATTGGCATTCTATTTCCCGCAATGATAATTTACGTTTATTGAATCGTTTTATGATTGTTCAACACTACTACTTTTAAGGAACAGTGATATAGATGATTATGTTCACGCTGTATGAAAGAGAAGCGTTCAGATTTCTATTACGGCGCGTACCCTGTCTACAGTCATTGTGTTGCAGTAGGAATTGCGGGAAACGGAAAATTAATGTTGAGGTATGTGGTGGGTATGGATATAAATAAGGACACAATGACAGGTGTGATGTTGTAATGCGTGAACCCCTTAATTTTAATTTCCAGGCTCACATTTGATGTGTCTGCGTGCATAAAAGGTTGGTTTAATATTTGCAACAGGAATCCAAAAGCATGTTGATGTTCGACTTGGTGCGTGAGTAAGAATTTGAAAAAAAGAAAGAACTTTTCAAACATGATATACACTGAGGTCCTGTGGATTACGGAACCCATCCGGGCAATATCAGAACATCCTTTCATCTGTTGTGTCATGTGACTTCACTGCTCCCACAGTTTAAATGCCATTAGAAATTAAGAACAATTGAGACGATACTTGTATGGGCAGCACTGATGTCGTAGGATATACACACGCGGACAAGACCTAAGACTTTGGAAAATCGCAAATAAAAAAAGACCGAGGGAAATAGCTCATCTGAATGCTGTGTATCGGATAGTGGTCGTGTCAAAGTAATATACAACAAGCTTTTCACTATGTTTCCTCACTTAAGATGAACACTGCTTTCCCCTTAAATATCCCGAAATTCGACAGGCTACCTTTCTTTATGTTATGAATATAACGCTAAACTTTTGCTTCTCGTACGTAACAAATCCAGGTCCGTCATAAAGGAAAGGCTGCCTTAAATCTCATTGGCTTTAATTTGGATACGTCGGATTTCGTGGACGATCTATTTTATGTAAATCTCAGTCCCTAGAGGCTGCTGCAACCGCCCATGGAAACGAATCTTGATTTGTCTTAAAGATTATGTAGTACAAGTAGCGCTAATTCTGTGCTATCTATATTTATCCTATATTATAGTAAATTTACATTTCCTCGTATATTGTAATTACATACAGATTGTAACATAAATGCTTTCATGAGAAATGGGTCTTTTTTCTCTTCCGAAATAATTGTTCCCAGGAGTAAACGGCTATTAGCGTGCTAAAAATAAATTGTACTTCTTTGTAAACTTTAGACTTCAAAACATTCAAGTATTATTATAATTTTCCTGTCATTTTCTCATTTTTCTTTAATTCGAACTTTTAAACTTCTTGGCCATATTAATGTCTTTCCGGAATTTTTCTTTTTTTCGTCATTTAAGTAACCGACAAAGTACCAAGGGCGAAGTTATTTTAAATGAAACGCTTCTCAATCATTGTTGAATTTGCTACGTACTACGATTTAGAAGTCAATAACATTTGAAATGGAATATGAAATTTCAAATTTAAATGCCGTTTTTTACTGAAAATTTATGTGAAAGTGTGTTGAAATATGTTCCTCAAAACTGAAAACTAAGAAATTCATGCTGGATGCGCAAAAATAGTACTTCGCAACCTATGCATTCTTTTTTGGTTTTCTCCTAAAATTATGATTAACCCTTATTCATGCAGTTTTTTGTTACAAAAAAATGGTATAAATATGTTTATTAAACCTGTACTCTGCAGAGGTTAAATTAATATTGTGTTCTGGGCAAGCATTGCTTTCGGTGTCACGTTCATACAGTTTTACGTCCTGTGTTTGAAAAACTCAGCGTTATGATGGTCTTTTGCTCTTGAAATTAGATGCATTTGCAGATTCCAAGAATTTCGATCCTTTTATTGTGAGTGTGTTAACACAGTTCAGTTTTTAGTAACGCGAACCGCTATTTTGGCGGCTCCACTACATTCCCTGTTTAGAAACAGAAGAGATGAAGGCTAAGATGCATTTCAAGAAAAGTCAGAATGAGAAGTAAATAATAAGCAACAAACACAAGACTTGGTTAATACTCATCGGGACGAGATGTGTGTTTGTCGAAGATTTTAGACATGTAAAGATTACCAGATACCTCCGTCTCGAAACAGAAGTGAGGAGTGTGAGTACACATTGCCCAAAGAATATCGGATTGGGAAGCGTTGATGTCATGGTTCAACCTCATTCCGTTTGCGGGGCACCTATTTTGCTTGCTATTGTTATTATGAATGTGGATTTGTTATACTCTGGTCGCCGTGTCCATGCAACCTCGTTAAAGACCGGTACCACTTATTCTGGAGTTATTCCTGGCCGTGCAGGTGTGAAAGCTTGTCTGGACTGGGGCAGGTTGCCCGCAGCGGCACAAGGCTCAGGAGGTCTTTTACCAGTACCCTGGCACCTAAGCAGGGAGTGATGTCTGAAGGTTGATCATCACTGATACCACTTAGAAAAAATATGGAATCAGCTACTAACTAAGTGCAACTAAACCTCAACACGTGCATACCATCCTGACTTACTCTTTCTTTTAACACATATTGCATATGTTACTTCTGGAATAGGCGTTGACGCCTATTCCAAAAATAATCATTTTATTCCTACATATTCCAGAAGTAAGAGTATATGCCAACCTAGAATAGGGCAGAAACTATAATTGTATGCTCAAAAAGTTAACTTTCATAAAATTAAGGTTTCAAACTCAATATTTAAATTCCAACACACATTTGACTTCTTCAGTGAAATTTTTTCTCTTCTTTTAAGATCGTGAAGACCTTATTTCCAGAAAATATATTGTGAATACTTTACATGGATGACCAGTAAGTAGTATAAGAAAATTCGGAATTTATATTCAGTCTGCATTGAGTATTTTTTTTTACACTTTTATTTCGGCTTGAGGTAGTGGTTACTTCGATTTCAGCCGAAGATAGTTAATTATGAGATGAGGTAAATCTCTGCTGAATGCTTGTTTTTCTGGATGATATGTTACCGAAAACTGGGTTGATTTCTTCGATGGTGCCAGAGCCAAAACATCAATGTTTTTACCAATATATTTGGAGGGGGGATAACGAGGTTAGCACTTTGGGTACTGGCCCACGGTAATAAATAAGGGCGTCTTCCTCTCCCTTTCTACTTCGCTTCCGTGTCACTTTCCTATCGGGCACTCTAGCCCAAATCTCCTAGCTTCCTATTTCTAAGGGTTGTTTAAGAGCTGGGGTCAGACACTCCCTTCCTAAAATCCTCTACGTATGATCATTTGATGATCATGATCAACGAGGTTTACACCGATTCATGGAATTTTTAAAAATATCATGCGCTGATCATCGCTACAGAGGAAAACGGAGTCAATTTTTGTTCGCCCTGCATCAGGGCTTTATCCCCTTCGACCTCCTCGACTAATGGGCCAGTAGTCTCAAGGATCAGGGTCATAGTGATAGTCCCCGCAACCCCGTCTTCCTGGGGGGATCTTATAGCCAAAAGGGCCTCTAGCTTGCACAGAAAGAATTTAAAAAGTATTTTGCAGAAACTTCATGTGAAAATGGTCAAAGATATATCCATGAATTTTTGACAGCAGCTTTCAATAACGTATTAAAAAGAAAAGCAATCTTTTAGTTGTTTTTCTGTTTTTTCGGTGGTTTTAATTTATAAAAGCTGGATGAAGGGTGTATGGAATAGCTACTGCAGAGGACTTGAGTCCGCTTTTGAGAATCATGGCAATGTGAAACAATAACTGTCATCTTGATCTCTTTATTTTTTTTATTTTTTTGTAACAGAGTTAAAAGCAGATTTTTTATTAAGTGCCAAAAATTGTGGCATTACTGTAATTGCGTTCTCCGTATTCAAGTGTAGATAATTTAAGAAATTTTAATTTTTTGTGCGGTAATTCTTAATTTTCACGATTTTATTTGCTTACTCAGTAAATTTTCGTATAAATCATAAAAGATCATTAGTCACCGTTACACGGAACTTATTTGTTTTGTGTGTGTGACCATCAGGCATTTCAAAGGGCCGTCCTTAGTTCTCTGAAAGAGTGAAATTTACATTATATGATTAAATTGGGCGTAACTGTCTCGCGGTAAGTTTTTTTTATGAAACTTGAGCAATGATTTTAATTACAGCGGACACTTTTGTGTAACACGCAATAAAACGCAATAATTTTGATCTTAGGAAAGATATTCGTAGGTTCCAATGCAGTTGAAATATTAAAATGCCCAATAATAATATTAAGTTAATAAAACTGAATTTTAAAAAATTCAGGAATTGAAAGCAATATGTACACCGAAATTTTTATAATTGAAAGCTGTATTTTCTCAAAAGGGCATGGAATTCGTTTTTTGCGGGGGAAAGGGGCATTTTTCCGGTACGCTATTGTCAAGGATCAATTCTCTCCAAACTGTCAGTACATTCATCAATTTGTCAGTCCTATTCAGCTCACTCACTCAAATTTCCTAACCTACTACCTCTTAAAAGCATTTTTAGACGAGGACAGAAACTTCCTGCCTAATATAACTTAGATTCATGCTGTACGTCAAGCAATCGATTTAGGAGCTAAATCTCCAACTAACAGGGTTTCATGTCAAGGGTTATTCGGCCAATCAGGTTGAAGCAATCGTACAGTATAAATTAGTAGCAGATATCAGGTGGCTAATAAAAGTGGGAACAATATTTTCAGATATCTTTTAAACCAAAACATTGACTTGGGGGCGCCATCTGAACCCACACGAACGGCGCTCAGAGGAACTAGCAATATACTAGATTTTGCACTCCTGAAGAATAATAAATATTACTTTGAAATTTATACTGAGGCGGCACTCTCCTCTGACCACAATCCAGTTCACCTCCAGCTTTATACTGACAAAACTGTGAAGGTAGCACCCAAAATGGTCACTAACTTCAAGCAATTTGAAGGGAAAATTAAACTAGTGCCACCCCCAGTAATTGGAGACTGTAATAGCAAAGAAGAAACTGACACAGCTATTAAACTCTTTAACCTCGCCATTAAAAAAATTATGGAAGAATGTCAAACTCCTGCTAAAGAGAAAAAAATCCGTACTATTTACCCAAAGAAATTTTGGAACTTATAAAAGAAAAAAATAGGTACCGAAGCAAGTGGCAAAGAACAAGAAATAAAACGTTCTATGACCTTTATTGCTGCATAAATAGACAAATTAAAAGAGAAATCAGAAAATTCGAGAATGGGTCATGGGGTCAAGTATTAGAGGAGGCTCATATTGACTACTCTGAAAATTCGGATAAAAAAAACAAAATGACTCTATGGAATCTTACGTCGAGCTTGCAAAATAAAAATGTCAAATTACTCCCACCCCTTCAAAAAGAAGATGGGACGGTAGTTAGAACTGACGAAGAAAAAGCAGAATTTTTTGCAAACTCACTAGAAAAACAGTTTAAAATAAATGACATCCCTGACACTGATGTAGCCATTAAAATGAAAAAGGCCCTGAATACTTATTTTAGACACGCGGAGGATGTAGAAAATTCTAGAGTCATCGCCCAAAGTGCACAACTCTATGAAGAATTTACTAGTAAAAAAAAACCTGTATTAACATCCCCAATTAAAAGCAAACAGAAAGTCTCTTTTAAAAAAAATAGAAGCACAAGGCAAAGAAAACAACAGCCAAAAGTACAAAATGCTACGGCCTCTTTTACGTCCGATAGACAAGTTAAAGGTGCTACGACCTCTCGCGGGTCCGGAACGCCAGAAACTGAAAAGATAAGAAATAAAAAAATTCCTTTTAAGGGCCAAAAAAATTTTTTGTTCCTCCTGACTTTGAAAAACCACTACCCATCAGTGAAAGGGAAGTTAGGTTTCATATTAATAATCTTAAAAATAAAAAGGCACCAGGCAATGATGGCATAAATAATAAAATTATGAAAACATTACCGGAAGAATATGTGCAAACCCTTACTAAAATATACAATTGTGCCATTAAAATAAACTACTTCCCTGATATTTGGAAGACAGCAGAGGTAATACTTTTACCCAAGCCAGGCAAAAACCCGGCAATTCCTGAAAATCACAGACCGATTTCGTTGCTCCCAACCATGGGAAAAATCTTTGAAAAATAATTCTTATTAGAATGCAGCAATTCTGTGAGGAATTCCCAGTAATTCCATTTACTCACGGAGGTTTTAGAGATAAACACTCCACGGTGCACCAACTCTCTAGAATAACTGAAAAATGTGCTGAAGGAATTATAAAAAAGGAACACACAGCAGCCATATTTCTGGATGTGGCAAAAGCATTCGATAAATGCCCACATGAGGCAATTATCTACAAGCTAATAGCACTTGATTTCCCACCCTGGATTATACACATAATCAAATCATACCTCACTAACAGAACATTCTGTGTAAAAATCAATGGGAAAAAATCGTTAAAAAAAAAAATCGAAGCTGGTGTACCTCAAGGCAGTGTACTCGCACCAACGCTGTATTCCATCTTTACGTCAGACTTTCCCAACTATAATAACAGGAATCTGACTACAGCTCTCTATGCTGATGACACTGCACTCGCTTATACTTCCAAAAATAAAAATCAAGCAACTTTCATGTTGCAACATTATGTTGAAAAACTTGAGAAATATTTCTTAGATTGGAAAATTAAAATCAATACCGAAAAACTCAAGCAATTCTATTTTCTAGGATTAAATGCAATCACAATCCAGACTTTGAAATAGAAATGTATAAAAAAAAAATACCTTGGGTAAATGATGTTAAATATTTAGGACTTTTTATGGACCACAACCTAAACTGGAACAAGCATATTAAAGAAACTGTGTCCAAATCGCTTAAGATCAGAGGAAGTCTCCAGCCAATAATAAAAAATAAAAGGCTTAGCAGGAAAAACAAAACTTTGATATGGAAAGCCTGTATCAGCCCTGTTATTACTTATGCCTGTCCTATCTGGGGTAACTGCAACAAACAGCAGAAAAATAAGATTACCTCATTTCAAAATAAAACCCTACGATATATGGTTGGACTTGATGGAAGAACTTCAAACCATGCTATCCGAAGCATGCTAAATATTAATTCCATCCATTACACGATGCATGACTTAGCTTACAGATACTATGAAAAAGCTAAGATTCATCCTAATCCTCTGGTCAGAGCGGCCATTAACTATACTGTCAATGAAACTGACAGTTATAAAAGGCCAAAAACTATCTTAAATGAAGTTATAGAAATGAACCCAATTCACAGCTACCCTAGCAAAAAAAATAACAATAATTGGGACTAGGTTTAGAGGTTATTTCTCACCTATGAAGAATTTCTGATAAAAAAAAAAAAAGGCTCTTTTAAGGGCCTTACTCTGATTTGCAAATTTACTTCACACATGTGAATTAATCTCGTTAAATAAAAAAAAAACAAAAAAAAACAAAGAAAGGGTGGGCTCCTCTAAGAGCCGTACTCTGTTTTGAAAACATACTTCACCCATGTGACGAAACCTAGTTAAATTAAAAATGAGAAAAAAAAAAAAAAAAAGGCTCTTTTAAGGGCCGAGCAAAATGTTGCATAAAAGATTTATCTTTTTTGTACTAAATATCTCTGCCCCTAAAAAAAAAAAAACAAGGTATTGTTGGTCTTGCCTTTTATTTTAAAATTTGTTGTTGTTTTTCTCTGATTAAAAAACAAAACAAAAAAAAATAGGCTCTTTTAAGGGCCGACAAAATGTTGCATACTCTAAACGAGTATCTTAAACCTCGATCGGTGTAATTTTGTGATCACACCACCCCAAGCTATGGTTACTCTGTTTGTGATCACACCACCCCAAGCTATGGTTACTCTGACATGCCTGTCAAGAAGCAACAAAAGTAAACCTGTGAAAAAATTCTGTAAACCAATTCACAGAATTTTTTAACCCAATTCACAGCTACCCTAGCAAAAAAAATAACAATAATTGGGACTAGGTTTAGAGGTTATTTCTCACCTATGAAGAATTTCTAATAAAAAAAAAAAAAAAAAAGGCTCTTTTAAGGGCCTTACTCTGATTGCAAATTTACTTCACACATGTGAATTAATCTCGTTAAAGAAAAAAAAAGGGGGTGGGATCCTCTAAGAGCCGTACTCTGTTTTGAAAACATACTTCACCCATGTGAAGAAACCTAGTTAAATTAAAATGAGAAAAAAAAAAAAAAAGGGCTTTTTTAAGGGCCGAGCAAAATGTTGCATAAAAGATTTATCTTTTTTGTACTAAATATCTCTGCCCTTAAAAAAAACAAAAAACAAAAAAAAACAAGGTATTGTTGGTCTTGCCTTTTATGTTAAAATTTGTTGTTGTTTTTCCTTAATTAAAAAAACAAAACAAAACAAAACAAAAAAAAAAAGGCCCTTTTAAGAGCCGAGCAAAATGTTGCACCTGAAACCTCGATCGGTGTAACTTTGTGATCACACCACCTCAGCTATGGTTAATCTGACATGCCTGTCAAGAATCAACAAAAGTAAACCAGTGAAAAAATTCTGTAAACCAATGGGGAAAAATCTTTTCTCTCATTGGCTGGCGAGCAACACTGAGCAAATGGCCAGTTTTGTCTTACCCGGAGTTCAAAGACGATTCTTCTCTGGGAAAGATGTTCTGTGTGTGATGATTTTTTTTTCCAGGTTCCCCTCTCCCGTGTCCTTTCCTTCCTTTCCCCTGTGCTCTTCTGTGGCACAGATGTACCGGGCATTTTTCTGCGGAGAGAAATAGCACTTGAAATGGCTTGTTGTTACAGGTAAGTATGTAGGGCAGCTTACAACTTCACTTCTTAACGGGTAACCGTCTACTCCCTCTCCTCTAATATTTCCATACTTTTCTTTCGTACTATTCTATCAGGGAAATCTGTTCCCAAACATCTAATATTTCTCTTTTTCACCTGACAAAAGGCGCAGAGCGCTGAGGGTTCGGGTCTCTCAACCTCAGATTGGAAATATCTCTCTCTCTAGGTGGCGACGAAAGATGGAACAGCCAGTTTTAATATATATGTTATGATGGAATGATCTTCGCTAACAAAAAAAATTGCAATCGATTTTGGAGCTGAGCCCACGGCAAACGGAGTTTCATGTTCGGACGAACAGGTTGAAGTAGGCCTGCTCGCTGCATTATAAACAAGGGGCAGATACCAGGTGGCGACAAGCGATAGAACAGCCAGTTCTAATATTAATGCTTATCTTCGGTAATAGAGGAACTTGCAATCTAATAAGGTGCTGAACCCTTAACTAACAGAGTTTCATGTTAGAGAAATTGATAACGAGGAACAGTACACCAATTAAGTAGTAGACACCATTTTTTTCAGTTTGCAGTTACACCCAAACTTCAATGAAAAAAACATCTGGTTGATGGGCGAATGCTTGGAAACGCTTATGTGTTTATTTCCTACGCCAATAAATGGGATCACTAGTACAGTGTCACTATTCATGTCAGAGTTTTACGCAGTAACCGATCAGGTTGTAGTAGGCGTGCAATATAATTAGTCAAAATCTATTTACGGCTGTTCCATCGTTCGTAGCCACCTCATAGGAGCGACAAAGATTTGAACATCGAGTTTTAATATTTATGATACCGTGGGCTGTGGTGTTCATTATAAAAATAGCAATTGATTTAGGATCTCAACCCACAACGAACATAGTTTCACGTTAGAGAGTTTCATAATGGCCGATCAGGACCGTAGCGAGAAACAATCATCGGAAACGGGGTCTGAATTTGATAATTATTTTTCACCGTTCGTTACACAGAGGTTGAGTTTTTGCTCTATTACATTTTATTAGCACGCAAAATTCTTCTATTTAATATTCGCCATTTTTCCAAACTGTGATTTATATTCTATAATGTTACAAAATTTATGAAATTCATAAAACAATTATTTTATTTTTAGAACATTTTAAACATTTCGTGGAACTTTAACACCCTCAAAAGCTCTCTGTGATAAGGGCCTATTCGACAAATCAGGTTGTAGTAGACATGTATTATGAAACAGGGGAAGATATAAGGCCGCAATAAAAGATGGAACAGCCGGTTTTATTATACATGATATCACGCGCTGTTCTTCATTAACAGAGGAGATTCCAATTGATTTAGAAGCTGAAAATTCCCAACTAGTAGAGTTTCATGACAATGTTGTACATATTGTTCCAGTCAGAGTGTAGCAGGTGAGCACTGTAAATCAGTGTAAGGTATTGGGTGGCGAAGAGCGATAGAAAAGCCATTGTTAATAATCATGATTGACGATCTGGTTTTTTATCACGCACTGGTTTTCATTAACGAAGAATGCAGCAATCGATTTAGAAGCTAAGACCTACAACTGGCACAGTTTTATGATAGAATTTTGCATATTGCGCCTAGTCAGATTGTAGAAGGCGTGCTTTATAAATTAGTAGAAGGTATTGGGTGGCGACGAACGATGAAACAGCCACTGTTAAAATTCGTGAATCGAGATTAGAGTTTTTATCATTTCTTCATTAACGGAGAAAACTGCAATCACTTTAGAAGCTAAAACCAACAACTGGTACAGTTTCACGTTAGAGTTGCAAACAATGTGCAAGGTCAGGGAGTTGCAGGCGTGCGCCGTGCAGTATGAATCAGCGGAATAAATATGGTGGCGACAAACGATGGAACAGCCAAGAGTGAATTCAGAGCACCGCACTGCGGGGGTCCTCATGGTTAAAAGGACTTCTTGACTCAAGAAAAGGATTATTCAACGTTTTTGACTTTACAAGATGAAATATCAGCTTTGGATGAAGTTTTAAAAATAAAGAAATCTTTGCTTCTTTTGTAAGTAAGTACGTAAAATCTTTAGAAATCATTTTCGTTGTTTAGTTGATAAAATCTGGATGACGAGAAAACAGGTCTTCAATCAGAACTTGAGGCTTCTTTTCACAGTTCCTGTAACAGTTTCCATACATGTATGGTAAAAAGAGAATGTGAAAAACACATATTACTCGTAGTTCAATCAATGGATTTTCCATACCAATGCTGGTAAGGTGTTCTGTGTTACAATTCCTTGCCCATAACTACATACCTTTCAGAATATAATAAGTTAAAAGGTGTTGTCCACGGGATTGAAAATTCACAGACCAGTATTTTTTTTTTTTTTTTGTCATTCAAAGAATACTCTGGTATAGAAATTAATGGTGAATCGGTGTCCCTGCGTGTTTTGACAAAAGATGGTAAATTTATTCGGGTGTGCTCGACAGATAGAATGGCGTTCATAGGATTTGAGGAAATCGTGCTTTATTTCAGCATCTTTTGACAATAATTTACATTTGTTTTAGAGTTTTGCATTCCCAGAATACATCGGCACGGAAATGGTAAAATGTAAACTGGATTTGCAATCATTTGTATAACTTTTCGGCCAAAGAGTCGAGAAGCACTCGAAAAGAAGTAAGATACATCTTTAGGTAAAGTTTACATTTTGTCATTTTCAGAATACTTCGGCATAGAAATTATAAAATGGCTAAAATATAAGCTGCATTCTCAATATAAGCTGGAAATCAGATATAATGTTTCCGTAAGAACGTCCTGAAGAAATTTGGGTGAGCTCGACCGATAGAACAGCCTTCAAATAATGTGTAAGTTAAGCCTTTATTTTAAAATTTCGCTACTTTTTTTTGGTACATCTCACACCCCTTCTATCTAAAAGGTAAAAGTTGTGTGAGACCGAATGTACTAAACTTGAAATATTTCTACCTTGGTTCAGCCAATTACAAAGAAAAAAAAATTGGTGTGTTCGACTTTCATTTACAGCTTGGATTCCTTACTTAGAGTAAGGAGGAGATATTTATCGGTAAATTGTAAAATTAAGAATCATGTGTAAGATATTTCGTAACAAACATCTCCATGACAGTCAAATAGATGTTTCAGACAGATGGGTGTCAACCTGCCAGCAATATCTTTTCCATTCCAGGCCGATGTAATGTTTAGTTTTCGTAGGCATGTCTGCTTGCTTGAACATCTGATGTCAGAAGCGGAAGGCAATTCTGAGCGTGTATCGGCATCTATCGGCGAATTCTAAAATTAAAAGTTCATTCAATTATTATTCGGAATTAATACCTCGGTATATCAATTACCTGAATTAAACCTTTTCGATTTTTGAATTGATCAAAATTCTTCCGCTAGCAGACGTAGACTTAAATCGTGCTTCTTTTTCTGTACTTGTTCTTTTAACTGTTCGAGTTGAAAATCTTTTTGTCCCTCATACTTTCCTTGTGCTCTGAGAAACTTTTTGGGTTAACGTGAAGATTACGGTGCAAAACTCAGGGACGAAAAATTTCAAAACCTATGACGTACATCCTTTTTGAAAGAGCAAATGATGAAAAATGAAAAAAAAATTCATTGATGGAGTCATTTTTGAAAACGTTTTACGTAAAATGTACCTGTCTATGCGGCACGTGGAAATCCAGTCTGCGGCAACGATAACCCTCTGACTACCACTGTAGGATCTGCCACTTTTGCCCGTGGTACCACACAAGCAGCGCGACCGACAGCTTAACTAACTGTGGTTTCCGCGGAAGGATACTTAGCAATGACACACGTGCAGAAGTACGGGATGGCTGCGCTTTCACAAGCAATGGAAGGACCTTCTGTTTTTACTTTATAATATTTACTATTCTGCAGTGGTTTATTTTAGGAATTTATAAATTGGTGAGAAACATCGATGTGTGTATATTTTCTGTCTTCGGCAGTGGCGTCTGAAAGGGTGGTGTGCCAGGACCCCGACCCAAGCAGGGGCCCCAAAATGGTAGCAAAGTTTGTTTATTTATGTCCGATTTTCTTTTTATTTCGAAGCTTGAAGTAAAAAATAAAGCAGTACTTAACCAAACCAGTGAGGCCGAGAAATTCCAGTTCTTCCAATAAAAATCTGTAAATTAAGAATACAATATGTTCAAAACTTGAACATACCAAAGGGCGTATTTAGAGAGAGGCCAATATGAAACAATTTCGAGGAATTGTGCCCACCTCCCGGATGTAATTTTTTAAAAATTTCGGTTTTTCATACGTAGAGGATTTTAGGAAGGGAGTGTCTGACCCTTAGAAATAGGAAACTAGGAGATGTGGGCTATGATTCCCGATTGGAAAGTGACACGGAAGCGAAGCAGAAAAAGGGGAGGGGGACCCAGAAATAAATCAGGTGGCAGACGGTTGGAGTAACATGAGCACGATGGAATAAAAAATGCCAACCCCAGATATTTAATTCACCTTGTCACCCTGCGACTTGTAAGACCGCCTGTTATTAAAAAAAAAGTCGAAATACTTATGAAACATCTGAAGTTGAGGTAAAAAAATAGAATTGCCTACCTCGGAAATTTTCGCTACCTATTTGGGTACTTTTGAATACAAGCCGTTCCCTCTCGCGAATGTGGCGCCATCTAATGGGTAAATGAACAGTTCACCGGTAATATGTACTATCCAATGTTCATTTCGTATAGGATAGATGTCGTAGTGTACCCAAAAGGATTTTGCTCACTGACAGATTAAGTGCGTCAAAGTATGAAGTCTGCCCGTTAATTTTGTAAACAACACGGTGATTTTACTTTTTCCTGCCAATCGTTTAGAAAGGATTCTCCCAATCTTATGATGATTATTTCTCACACATTTCGCGCGCACACATATATACGTACTGAACAGAACTCCATAAGTAGTATACTATTAAATAGTTTCAGTATGTCTATACTATTTATACTCATAATAGTATAAATAGTAAACACATACTGAACGTGTAACAGAACTCCATAAATAGTATTTATAAAGTAAAACATCTAATTTATTTCTCCCAAAAGGAAAATTCGAACCACGAATTTCGGTATGCCTTTCGTTATTTTTCGCTCGACGGCTTCTAATTGGAAGAAATATCGAAAAGTTTCCATAATATAGCATTTCACAGTCTTTCAACTGTGCACGTATTCTTTTGGTGAATATTATTATTTTGTAACAATTCATTTTCACCAAAATAATATTTCCGTTTCCGTTGTTCATTTGGTGATGAGCATTTACAATAGCGTTTTAAAATACACGTTGAAATCTCGTAGTTTATCTTTTGCTCCCCCCCCCCCCACACCTTTTTTTAAACGTTCCACCTGACAATGGAAGAGACGTGTTCCTCTCATGTGTGATTATTTCACGGACTTTCGATCCCCTCCCCCAAAATTGGTGGAGTCGGTTTCCCTGCAGCAAACTAAAGATAGGAATCAATTTCAAGAGAAGCAGTGGGTATGGTGGATGGAAGGAGGGGGAGTCCGTACTCTATCCCCTACTGCCTGCTTAAGTAACACATCCCATTCGAGTTCGCCCGATTGCCAATTGTTTGTCGCAGTTTAGGGAGAAGTTTTCTACCACTACCTTCCTCTCCAAGCTGTACAGCATCAGCCGAAAGTGCGAGGATCTTGATTGAGTAACTTCTAATGTAAAATTTACCCCTGAAACTGCTCTATCGTCTAAAAAACTGTTGACCAAGGAAAAATGGATTCTGAACAGTCAATGTGTTGCTTTTTGCCCTTAACCCTAGGGATTATTTTTCTTAGCTGAAACAGTTGGGAGCAATGGCGACTGGCTCAGGCGAGGCCGTGGCTGCACTAAAAACCATTAATCTCTGGCGTTATGAAAACTTGTTTTGGATAGTAATTTTGTCCAAAGAAACTGCTGGGCAAAAAAAAAAAAAAATTGTGGATTCTGAACAGTCCTTGGGTTGCCTTTTGCTCTTAACCGTAGGGACTATTTATTGTAGCGTAGGTAGGGTGTTTACGCCAGCAACAACAGCGAGGAGCAATAGCTCAGGCGAGACCGTCGCTGCACCAAAACACTAATCTCCGGTGGTGTCTTCCTGCATCGATCACTGATAGTTTTTCCTACCACAAGGACACGGCTCGTACCGGGCAATCAACCATCAACGTTGTCCCTGACAGGATTTCCGCGTGCCGCATAGACAGGTAAATTTTACGCAAAACTTTTTAAAAAATGACTCTATTTTATCATTTTTGATTTCAAAAAGGATGTACGTCGCAGTTTTTTGAAATTTTTCGTCCCTGAATTTTGCACCATAATCTTCACGTTAACGCACTGCTAATCTTTCAGCATGAACGTCTTCGGTTTTGGTTAGAATTTGGAATAGCCACTGATGTAGTTCAAAGGAATACACTGAAATACCAAAAAAAAAAAAAAAACTGGAAAACCCCTTATATACCGCGTTGGTCTTCCCGCAACTGGATAACGGTAGCAACTCGACAAGACGTAAAAGAATATAAAGCTTTGCACGAAGTACATCAACTCTCGTAGAAATAACGTAAAACAAGCGACAAGAGCGCCACTACAACAAAGAGATTATATGTGCTTTGCTGGATAGGAAACGTTCAGGAGCCAACGACTTAAGGGGAGACTGCGGCAGTAAATCTTTTCTTTGATCCGCGATGGTTGCCTTCGATCTGATGATTATTTGCTTAGAGCAGTTTTTTTGTTGTCGCTGTTGTTTTCTCAAATCCCAGTGAAACGAATATGCATTAGCATCACAGGCATAACCAGGAAGATGGGGTGGGGGTCAGGACCACCAGATTTTCAGAGTTGCGGATCCTTATGTATATATATGTGTGCATATATAATGTGTGTATGTGTGATCGGACCCCCCCCCGATTTTGTAATATGGTTACGCCACTGAATAGCGTTAATATCACTCTTTAAATTAAATTTTAGCAAATGCTACAGTTAGGCTTAAGGATCCGTACAAAACCAAAACAGCGGCGGCGGCGGAACCGCCCGGGCCTCCAGGGCTCCAGCCCGGCCAATAATTTCAAAAAATTTCTCCAATATTTCTGTTTTTATTTTTTTTTATTTGGCATACACTGTGTACGTGCGATTTTTTGTTGTGATGTGCCTTAGAAATTTCCTCCAGGTAAGTGGTCAGGTGGTCCTAATACCTAACAAAGCTCTAGGCATTGTTTTTCGTCTGTTTGTTCCCGGAAGCAGGAAGGGAGGGGGTACACCACGATTGATTCGAAATTTCGGGCCCGGTCAATGAACTTCACTTTCCGCTGCCCCTGGTACCAAATGCAGACAATCCCAAGTAGTTGGCATACTGAAAATGTTTATGAAAAACTGAACAAACAAAAAGCTAAACTAACCCGATTGGCGTAACAAAACTAACATATCCGATTTGCAAAGTAATTATGCTACCAAGAAGGTAACAATCACGTGCTGCGAGTAGCTCGGATGACTGTTCCTTACCAGAATTGAAGGCAACAGAAATACGCATGCGCAGACTGCTCCGACATCAGCCTGTATGTTGGTTTCTGTGAACTGCATCTTGTATCCTGGTGGCTGAGGGCTGACTGTTTGCCAGAATTGACGTCAACAGAAATTACGCGTGAGCAGTCGGCTCCGGCATCAGCCTGTAGGTTGGTTTATGTGCACTGCATCTTGTATCTCAGAATATATCGCCGTTAGTTACGTCTCGCCGAGCATTAACTTCTTCTCAGTTAGATATTCTTTGGAGTCATAGATTCCACCAGCTCTCTGTAATACTGTGGAGACAGTGCACATCATGTTTCCTGAAGAGCATTCCACAATTCCGTAAAATTCACTGGTGGAGGATTCCTGGCATTGAACCCCATTGACTGCACGACTGCACGTTGACTGTACCAGATTTGTTCGATGAGGTTTAAATCCGGTGAACGGGGGTCAAGGCAGGATGCCAAACTCCGTGGAATGTTTCTTCAGCCATAATTGGGCGACTGCGAACGTGTGCGACGTCGGAGTGGTTGCATGACATGAACGGGGGTAAAAGATGTCGCACCCGTCGGTGTGTTTGCATGACAAGAACGGGTGGAAAAGATCTCGCACCCGTCGGAGCGGTTGCATGTCATAAACGGTGGTAAAAGATGTCGCACCCGCCGGAGCAGTTGCATGGCATGAACGAGGGTAAAAGATGTCGCACCTGTCGGAGCGGTTGCATGTCATAAACTGGGGTAAAACATGTCGCACCCGTCGGAGCGGTTGCATGACATGAACGAGGGTAAAAGATGTCGCACCCGTCGGAGTGGTTGCATGACATGAACGGGAATAAAAGATGTCGCGCCAGTGGGAGTGGTTGCATGACATGAACGGGGGTAAAATATGTCGCACCCGTCGGCGTGGTTGCATGATATGAACGAGGGTAAAAGATGTCGCACTCGTCGGAGTGGTTGCATAACATGAACGGGAGTAAAGGATGTCGCACCCGTCGTAGCGGTTGCATGACATGAACTACGGTAAAAGATGTCGCACCCGTCGGAGTGCTTGCATGACATGAACGGGGATAAATGATGTCGCACCCGTCGGAGTGGTTGACATGAACGGGGGCCACCGATGTTGCACCCGTCAGAACGGTTGCATGTCATGAACGAGGGTAAAAGATGTCGCACCTGTCCGAGTGGTTGCATGACATGAAAGGGTGCAAAAGGTATCGCACCCGTCCGAATGGTTGCATGACATGAAAGGGTACAAAAGATGTCGCACCCGTCGGAATGGTTGCATGACATGAACTGTTCCAAATAATCCCGAAGGATGGTTACGTAACATCCAAAGCCCAGAGAGGTCTGCAAACGTATCATTACAATAGAGAACAAACACAAAAGAAAATATCAATACAATAGATAATGATATAGAACAGAAAAAGAAAAAGATGTAAAGAGAATCTGTTATCTGAGAGAGTTGTCACCGATGGATGGCGCCAGATACGTTATAACGTCAGGGGACTGATGTAGTGGAATGATTTTCAGGAGTTCGAGGAAATCATTGGGTTTTTTAGTAACTCCGTTGAAGATAATACCGTGCGAAACGCGTCCGGAAGAATACATTGAATCTCGGGGAGGTGGAATTTTAGGGGTTCGGGTGTTGTGTAATTAGTCTTCTTAGAGTTTTTTAGTATCGATGTTTCTTGTTTTCAGCTGAGTCTGTTAGAATTTTTAAAACTAAGTAGCAATTTACGGAAACATAAACGGATATGTAACACCACAGAGTGTGACATTCCAGTGAATTCTTTACGTATCGACCCAAAAGCCCTTTTCTGCCTTTTTAATGCATGGTTATCTATTATAAGCTACTAACTGAACAAACATTCGCGTTCGTTATCAGGAATCAGCGTAAGGCTTACTGTCAAGTGTGTATACATCAAGCTTTTGATCAAATAAGACATTTCAGTAAAGAAATTCAATCCCTTGCTTACAAGATGTAGAATATCTACCACGATATATTGATATTTTACGTAAAAGATATGATACTTGGACATTTTTGGCATGGGCTTAGCTCAGAACACAGTACAGTACGTAAGCCTAATACGAAGTGAAGTACCCTGCAATGAGCAGCAATGATAGTAAGTACCAATGTTTTGTTAAATTGACTGTTACATAGCCATATGCACTTGCAATGTTTTATAATGAAAGATCCAAAAAAGGTTTATTTTATTTGGTGTTTTATTATGAAATACTCAACTTCAGATGCGATGCTAATATAAACGTGTCGAACAGAAAGCGAAATAGTAAATACGTTTACTATAATGTATGATATTTAGACCACTTTATTTGTTGCACTCATTGCTATGATATTTTGATTCAAATGAATCTAACTGAAAAAATGCTTTTAGCATCAGCATCAGGCAGCGAAAGAAAGACCCTTGAAAATAGGCCTAAGTTGGGAAATTATATTTTACCGTTTAAGCCTTACGCTGCTATGTGGAGTTAAAATGATTTTCGTTGTTTTGTTTATTTCGGAAAGTTTATTTATTATATTTTTTTTCTGAATTTCAGCTAAAAATATCCCTACAATATCGAAACAACTTTACGAAATTTACTACGTCAAGGGAAATTCCCACGGGTTTGTCATCACTCCCTGTTAGTCAGTTGATTTCATTGACAAAGGTAGAAACTAGATGCCCTTTGACCTTACCATCAAAATTTTGAAACGTTTAATACTTTTGTGATAGGAGTCGTGTGCGACGCGTGGAAATTAAGAAATATAGAGGCGAATGTATTAAGGATATGCGTGGAGCTCCTCTAAAGCTCCGTTTTGGGGCTTCAGTTATCAAATGTCACCTCCCCCCCTCCCTCCCAATCTGGTCCTAATCACGAGCTTGAATAATCTTGTGGACAATGCAACGTTAGCCTTGGGTAAGCGGAATTGCCATTTCTCAGGAAGAGAGGGAATACATATTCATGCACTTTGCTCATGTTTTGAATCTGATTTTCAAATTAAAAATCAATGATGGAATAAGAAAAATTAATGTATACGCAAAGGAAAAAAAACCGCCAAAAGCTTCGATTTAAAAAATTGTACCTTAGAGCTCCTCCATGGCCAGGTCCCAAGGCAGCTACCCGGGCTGCTCGTACCTCAGTCTCGCTCTGCATGAGTTCAAAAGCGAAATCCATCGTATTTCTCAATAAAATGAACCCGAAATCATAGGTTAGGTGTGTTTTTTTTTCTTTCTTTCTTTCTTTTTTTCGTTCTTTTTTTTTTTCTCAGAACCAGATATGACTTCCAGGCGGAGCACTGAATGCACACAGTCATACCAGAATAGTATAACCATCCCTGGAACCACAGTATACCAGCCCAGGCGCGTCACAGAGCGAACGTGACAAGTGCTACTAAACGGGGATATAAGCGCACGGCCAGGACAGATGAGTCATAGTGCGTTAGGTGAGCACAATGGGCAGAGGTAGTGATTTGACTTACGTGCAAAAGGAGTGATCATCGACTACCGCGCCAAGGGCAGAATCATCTCAGAGACAGTAGACCCCGAAGTACTGCAGTTAGGGTGTACCAAGAATGAACCGCTGGCACGTCGGGAATCTCGGGACGTCATAACTGTGGATCCCCAACTGCCATCGACCCTAGAGGAGAACGCCGCCTCAGTGGAGTGGCAAAGGGCAATCGACACGTAACAGTGCAGTAATTGACCACGCAAATAAGCGCGACGGCACCCTATGAACGTGACCCCGATATCAGTAGAGCGAATCCTGTTACGCATAAGGCACTGGAGTCGACGCTTCGTGAAGGCGCTCATGTTAACCCAGTTCCTTCGGCAACGACCCCTGCAGTTCTCATGGGACTACCGTCATTGGACAGTGGAAAAGTGGCGAAAGTATACCTTCTTGGACAAATTGAGGTTTCTACTCCACAGAAGTGACGGGATGTGCCGGATATTGCGTCAGGCACACGAGAACCAGCACCCAGACAGCCTTGTCGGTCATGTATAGGCTGGAGATAGCAGTTCACATGTCTGGGGGATGTTTTCCTGGTATGACCTGGGACCGCTGGTACCAGTAGATGGTTCCCGGAAGCGTATTTTATAAGTGCATATAGGAAATCGCGATTGAGGCCATTCCGAACATGCGGTTAGTTCAAAGCTGAAGTCCAGATTACGTGTAGGCGGAGCGTAGAACCAGAGTCACGTGACGGAAAGTTATGTGCCTTGGTGTAACTCTTGTGCGTCATTTTAATAGCTTGTAAATGAGACAAGTGGTGAACAGAGTTAGCACTTCATGAGGAGGTGATTTAACCTTTCAGATGACTTATTTCATATATCTAGGTTTATGTTCCTAATTTGACACGCTTCACATAGTAGTTCTCACAGGGCCGAGAGATGGAAGCACGTCAGTACTCAGCCTCAGGTCGTGGCTCAGCGCCTATTACTGCTAGTGTGTTTTTCAGTGGTGATTACCGCTAATGTGTTTTGTTGGTGGAACCCGTATGATGTTTTTTTTTATTTTTGAAGTTCAGATGTGGAAATAAAGGTGTGTTTTTTTGTTTTGTTTTTTTGTGCAGCCGTGATGGACGAGAATATGAGAAATTTCCTAATAATTTAGTACTTTTGTCGAACTCATTAAACCAGTTGTTAAGATCTGGAAAATAAATAAAAAAACTTTAGGAACAATATATGACAGACCACTGGCTGTTTAATCAGACGCAATATACGGCAGAACATATTGTGGGTTAGCCTTCCAATTGTCAGCGCATCAATTAGTTCCGTATGCTTCGTGCGAAGTTTCGTTTTAATTGGAACACTAATCAGTAGAATTCTGTAGAGAATAATAAGATTTGTTTTATAGAAAAGAAATATTGCATAAAAAATAGTATATTATTGATTTTTATTGTAGTTTCTTTGTCCATTAACGCACCTACTTTATATGCTAATAATTTTTGCACATTTCCAGAGAATCTTAGCTTCAATCACAACGTTAATAAGTAAAAATGTTTAAAGAGTAATAACATTTGTTTCATAGCAACGAAATGCTGAATAATAAATAACATACAATATATTTCTGATTCGCAACTGTCGTATTTACAAAGATTACTGCTTTCAGGTCTTATTTCGCATCATTAGACAGTTTTTACTAGGTAGACACTCAATTTTGTTCATCTCTCTATTAGATAGACATTTCCCCTATAAAGGGTGTATCAGAAATGATCTTCAAAACTTTAAGTGGTGATAGAACACGGCACAAGGAACGATATTTGTAATACAATGGTCGGATGCCGCGTGGTTAGCCAGTAGAGGGCACTTGCCGGAGCGTTTCGCACACACCGTCATTCGCAAGCTGTACGGCCACCGAGATGCAGTGGTATTCCAATGCTGAGAAGGCCGATATTAATTTCATGTACGGAGACGCAAACGGCAACGTCGTCGAAGCTCAACGACTGTACCGAGAGCGTTTTCCACATCAGCCAGTGCCCGAACCTTTAAGCGCTTGCACAGACAACTGTGTGAGACTGGGTCGTTTCTCTCCCACAGAGAGGCCGCCGAATAGAATACAGGACGTTCTGGAAGATCGGCTCGAAGGTAGCACTCGAGCGATGGCACGTATTCGCGGAGTGAGTCATATGACGGTATGGCGTATGTTTCACGAGAAACACCTCCACCATTACCATCTCCATGGGGTCCAGGCAGGCCTTACAAGAACCACATTTTCCTCACCGTATGACATTTGCACGCTGGTACCTGCAACAGTGCAGCCAGAGTTTGCAGCATATGTTCTGTTTACCGACGAAGCAACGTTCATCCGTGATGTCATATTTAATACTCATAGCGAGCATGTGTGGGCCACCGTCAATCCGCATTCAACACGGGTGAGGTGCACATAGCAGCGTTTCTCAGTTAATGTGTGGGCGGGGATTATCCACGACTACGTCATTGGCCCGTATCTTCTACCAGATCCCCTCAACAGAACAAGTTACCGTATTTTCCTGAGTTACTGGAGGTTGTACCACCACATCTCCGTGCGAACATGCGGTTCCAGCACGACGCAGCCTCAGCCCATTACACCATGGGAGTGCGGAACAACATGAACCCTCAATTTCCGAACCGATGGATTAGGCGCGGTGGTCCCATCGCTTGGCCCTCTAGATCACCCGATCTCTCCTGACTGGACTACGTTTTCTGGGGACATCTGAAAAGCCTCGTGTACGAGACACCCGTTGACTCTCCTGAGGACCTTCGCGCCCGCATTAGCCCCGCTGCTGGCGAAGTACGTGACATGCCTGTAATTCTCCAAACTGTACACCAATCGCTCCGTCGCCGCTGTGAGGCATGGCTTACCGTACGTGGGCGTTCCTTTGAACAAATATTGTAAAATATCCTTTTTCGTACATGATCCGTTCATAAAGATTATTCCTTTGCCATGTTCTTCGTCCTCTATGTGTTTGCGCGTTAACATTGCACATTCGACCACGCCTTCTATTCCAAATATTGTTACTTGTGCCGTGTTCTATCACCCCTAAAAGTTGTGACCATCATTTTTGATACACCCATCATATCTTTATTGCTAAAGGTCTTATTATGAAACAGGCAAAATCCTTGCTTTGGTTTTAAAGCAATTGCACAACAAAACATGTCATCATCCATCCAGAGTAGACGTGCTGCCATCTCTTGGCCCATACTGAGTTTGGTATTTTTTTGTGATCATCTCAAGACATACGGGTACTGCTTATTATATAGTAGACGAAATTTCTTATTAGTAAATTATTGAAAACTATGATGACTTCACAGCGAATTTCTTAACGAGTATCACTTTACTAAAACATTTTCGTCTACTGTATCATAAGCAGTACCCGTATGTCTTCAGATGAACAAAGAAATCAAAACAATGGGGGTTCAGACAGTGCGCATAATTCAAGCTGAATAAGTTCACCGAAGTATAGCGTCTAGAAGGGAAAGTGTGCCGAGCGCCTAGCGTACGTAATGATTGGCGTGGATACCGAAATTTTTCTCCTTCGTAGATGGCTCTCCGATCGCCTTCCCTTCCCTCTTTCTTACTGTGATGGGAGCGGGAAACTAAATTCGTGTTGCTTACTGTGAAAAGAACGGTAATTTAGACGAAAACGTGTTATGTTTTAGGTTTTAGAAGGAATGTGGATTACCTAAATATTGTATATAAGTTATACTTAGCTCATTATGCGGAAGAGAAATAACCATAGTTTTGTGCCAGGTTGCAATACTCAGTACAAAAGCAGTAAGCCGTCACTCTTTGGAATACCCAAAAATGATAAACTTTTACAGCAGTGGCAAAGATTGATTCCCGGTGCAGATAAACACTTACGACAAATTTAGTTCTGTATGTGAACTGCACTTTGAGAGATTTGTGGTTCGAAATTTTGTGCATAAAATAAATGAGGAGACTGTGTTAATACCCAGAGATCGGCCCATCTTGACACCAGATGCAATTCCAACAATATTTCCAAACCTCTGGCAAAATACAGGAAAGTTAGGGAAACCGATGATAAGCCTGATGGTAATTTAAATAGCTTGGAATTTACTTCCCAAAGAGTTACACGGAACTGCCTTCTGAATATCACAGCCTTCAGAATTTTGGGGTAAGCAAATTCCTGCAAATAATTCAAAGTGCATAATTTTCCATGTTCATTCATTCAAATGTGAATTGTCAAATTCATTGACAACAGAAAAATTGGTTGTTGTTACCAAAAGTTAACCAGAGGTTACCTGTAAAGTGTATTTACGTGGAATAAAAATTAACTCAGTTTCTAATATTACTTCTAAAGATGAATCAAAATCCATTATTCGAGACACTGATAGGCTAACAGTATGTCATGGCACAGGCTCCATTTCAGAATTTGAAAATAACATGAAGTACCTTGAAAGTGGAGTTATTTTTTAGAATAATTTGTACAGCAAAAATTGTGTAAGGAAAGGTACAACAAAGACTTGCCTCAGATGTAAGTATCTGCAGCGCTTACTTTTGCACAAAATAGCTTATCATAGAAGAAAGGCTACATTTAAAAATAAGTATCAAAATACAGTTCGGAAAATCAACAGGCTGAAGAAACTAGTTATTTCGCTCTCTAATTAAACTTAAAAAAAAAAAATAAAAAAAAAAAGGAATTTTACAGAACTTTCCATTAATGAAAAAATAGCAGAATTACCCATTAAGCAGCAGCAAATGGTTATTCATTGTTATAAAGCAGCAAAAAAGAAATCTGCAAGAGGTATGTCATATACCAAAGAATGGTTACTTGAATGCTTACTAATGCACATAAAAAGTCCAAAATTGTACGAGCACATACGGAAACACAAAATTATGATCCTACCTAATAGAACAACTATTAGAAAGTATATTTCAAATTACAACAGCGGTTTTGGATTCAATGCACTGACGTTTGAAACTATTTCAAAGAAAACAAGTGAAATGGAGCCTTTTGCAAGACATGGTGGTATATTAATAGATGAAGTGAAGCTAACAGAAAAACTGCATGCAAAATCATCTGGTGAAATATTAGGGTTTGTTCATATTGGGCCATACACTTCAGAAACTGTTAAGTATACCCCATGTAATCACGGACTGGTAATGGTGTTTCAGCCATTAAATGGAGATTGGACCCAAATAATTGGTGTTTTTGCCACAAGTAACAATATAAGTGGAACTTTGCTTGCAAAATTAATTATTAAAGCTGTTATTCTCACTGAAAATGCAGGTCTGTTTGTTAATTTCATTACGTGTGATGGGGCTTCTTGGACCAGGAATATGTGGAAGACATTTGGTATATCAACAGATTGTTCTGGAACTAAATACAGCATTATGCATCCTACAGATTGTTCTAGTTTACATTTCATATCAGATTTTCCTCACTTAATAAAATGTGTACGGAACGCATTTGTTACCAGAGGTTTTCTTCTGCCCGAAGGAGAAGCAAGACCAGAGCATGTTGAAGCAGCATGGAGGAAGGGCTCTGACATAACTACTCTAAAAGCCATGCCAAAAATTACACGTGTTCATATTAACCCGAATAACTTTGAGAAAATGAGGGCAAGCTATGCTTTGCAGCTTTTTAGCAACGAAGTATTAAACGGCCTTTTTCTCTATAAGCATCATATTGAAATATAGTTTGGAAGTACTAATGCAACTGCATTTTTCATAAAGTTGATGATGCAGTTAATTACTGTAATGGCTCTCTAGGGGTCCATCAAGTAGTCTCTGCATAGATTCTGAGGGATGCAAAGTACTTAATGATGTTCTGTTATGTTTAGATAAATGGGAAGCTTTTGCAGGAGATAAGAAGACTGGGTTTTTAAATGCTAGCACAGCTGCAGGATTATGAGTCACTATAAGCAGTGCTATCTCTCTACTAAAATATCTATACGAAACCTTGAACCACAAGTATGTAATGACATCGTGATTTAGTCAAGACTCGATAGAAAACATTTTTGGCATTATTCGACAACTGTCAGGCTCCAATGACCACCCCACTGCAGCAGAACTTTTAGTGACCATTCAGTGTTTAAGTTTTTATAATCTGGCCAAGCCTGTAAAGTGTGGTACTGGCTGCACAACAGAAATCATTAATTCCCTTATTGAGCCAAGTGACTCCATCAGTTGCAAACCTAATGTTTTGTTAAATTTAAATGAACTTTTAAGTGATGGAATGCTATATAATGTGAAAGATACCTTGAATAGTGCTGCATATTCTGATTGTGCTTCCCTTTTCATACATAATTCCCATAACCAGTTGCTAGTTTATGTAGCTAGAAATGTATTGCACTAACTAAATGCAAAGATTGCACCAAAATGTGTTTAACTTGCAGTATTGAAGAAAAGGCCAGATTTTCTGGAACGCTGATACGAGATTTTGATAAAGGTGGCTTATTATATCCATCAAAGGAACTCCTAGTTCTTGTCAGTCAACTAGAAGGTATTGTTACACATTATTTCAGCACCAAAAAACTATACAGAGATAGCATCATTGATATTTTAGCTATCTTGATGATAAAGAAAATTAAATTCATTGGTTGTGCAGAACACAGTAAAGATGTGACATGTAAGATTGCAAAATTGTATTTACTGACATGGTTATATTTTTATATAAAGTGACTTAATAAGATTCACAATGATAATCAAGAAAAAATGAAGTACCTTAAGCTGAGACGCTGCAAATAAATATTAAGTCCCTGGATCTGGGTGCTGAGGTTCTTTTTATGAGGAAGCAAGTGAGAGACAGCTTTATAATTACTGTGGAGTGAGTAAATGTATGTGGAGTCAGTCAATAGCTCTCATTTATAATTATTGTGGAGTCGGTAAATATATACAGACTCCACAGTAATGCTACAGCTCAAACCCTCACCCCGAGACTCCCTCAAAACTACTTTAACAGTTAATAAGAACTTCGCAACAGAACAGGTTCTGTCATTCAAATCCAGGGGTTTGAACTTAGTCACATTACCAATGTTCAACTCTGAGCAAGCAGAGCAGAAGCATATGACCGTATTAAAAAGATTGGATAACTTTGGGAGTATGTAGCAGTGGCTAGTTAACTTTTCCTTCATTAAATATGATATGTATGCACATAGCAGACAGTAAGCCTAATGCATATGCAAATAAGTAACCCCAGCCTATATTGAGGTCAAGAAATATCCAGGTTGTTAACAAACTTAGAAAAGAAAGTTCCAAAAACTGGTAAGTTATTTAGTTATTTAGAGATTCAAAATTCATTTCTGTAAATGTATTTATTTTTAAAAAATAAATTTTTTACCCCCCCCCCAAGTAACTAAATAGTTCGGCAGATAAGATATTAATATACAAAAAGATTTTAAGGAACATGTGTGGTGGTAATAATATTGCAGAGTTACTATTTGTTATTAAAAATGTTCAGAACTGTGGGATTCTTTAGCAAACTGCCCCACCCCTTCACCTTTTTTTTTTTTTTTTAATGTTCAAATCCCAAAACCACTGGTGGTAATCTGATATTAACACTTCTTTTTTTCAATCAACATTTAGCTTTGGCATTTCCAGTATTGCTAACTAGGGCTGCCATGATGGAATTATATACAACAAAATTCAGTATTTTGAAGAAAACTTGCAAAATGCCATGAGTGACTAATTTACTATTTACAAGGTGGTGTAAAAGTAATAAAAAAAGAAACTAAACATATATTAAATTTTTTCTGTAAATTTAATTACGTGTGAAAACATCTAATAGTTGTATTCACAAATTGTTGCTCTTTCAATTGCATTTTCTAAGATGCCTAAACATCAAGTTGTGTGTTATTTATTTTTTGTGTAATGTTACTTTTCAAATCCTCCTCCCACGTTCTGTTGCCGATAAATTTCTCTGTTACTATACAATTGAGAAACGGTTTTTGATAAAAAATTCAACAACTGCTGCACTAGCCTTTGACATATAACAGCCCACAATGAATTAATTAATCAAGCTTCTACTTTATAAAAAATAAAAATGAAAAAAAAACAACCATTTAAAATGAGATGCTTTCTTTTGCCTCACTGTATAAATTGAATAAAGCTTAACCAATGTGCTGAGATGTGGTAATATTGTAATAAATAATGCTTGGTACATACCAGCAATGTAAGATTAAAACATTGCTTTATTACAAACTGCATGTGGCTTCTGTATGGAAATGCCTAAAGCCATTTATAATGAACTCTCATCAGCACGCCTTTGGTCCCCATGCTGATGAGAGTTCAATACTCAAAACCGATCCACGTCAGAGGTCAGTTTTTTCACATGTGCTTCAACATTTGTTTCAGTTAGTGTAAATTATATCTGTATTACCTATTCCCAACTACTAGGGGCATTAAACAACGTTGTTACATGTTTACATTGTACACAATGTGTCACTGTGCGCACCTTACTGGGACGATAAACCTTTCTGGATTTACTGAGGGGATATCAGTATGAGATTGAAATAATTCCAATTTCAGAAATTAGGAACAAATAAATGTCTTGGTAAATTATTTGCTCCCGCACAATATTTCTTCATTTAATAGTAAAATTTATCTAACAGTAAAAAAAACATCCCTCCAAATCAACCCCATTCTTTTTTTTTTTTTTTTTTGGCATTTTTTTCTGAACAATTACTGGTAAATGCTTTCTCATGCATGCATTATGACCAAATAATGCTTCAGTCAGAGAAGAATGTCATTGTAAATACGTGTGACACAGCTTAAATAAGGTGGTACACACCGTTTTTTAAACCAGTCAGTAACAGGCAAAAATAATTTTTGTTAAGCCTCTTAATAATACGTATAGCTTACTCAACGTTTATATATATATCTGCTATATCCACGCTAATCACTACATACACTGGGCGCTCGGCACACTTCCCCTTTTAGATGCTATATATCAACTGTTCCTGTATAACCGTTTGAAGAGTAGATACATGGAAGCACAACTTTATATTTACACACTCCCACGTATTTACTTCAAACAGTAAATTTTGCCCGCTGTCCCTAAATTGTTTTTAAGGAGAGCTCTGTCTCTGACTGGCAGCATTAAATTTGTTGAACCACGGCATTACTTATACCTGATCATAGGCCTAACCACTGGGAGGATCAGGACCCCCAGATGTTCATAGAGTGGGATCCCCAATGTAAATGATTCTCCAAATGTTTTGGGAATATAATGATATGAACTTTTTATGTGAACCAACTAAGTTATTTAATAATATAAGATTGTAATTTTTCGTAGAATGCGAACACATGTATAATGTGTACTTAATAAAACAGCGATGTCGATTAAGCATGGTTACCAACATCGCTGGCGTATATATATTATGTGATCTGACACACACACACACCCCCCCAGATTTTGAATTTTGAAACACGGTTACGCCACGGTACCTGATGTTCACTGGCCAACATCGCCGATGCTGACACTTTAGCATTCAATTAAAAATAAGCGTATTCAATATAATGTCCCATACAAAAAAACCTTGCAATTTCTGTATATACAGCAGGAGCGGCTCCTGCAATAAAGCTGTGGGGCTGCAGCCCCCACCACACCCCTACCCAAAGCAGTTTTTTTTTCATGCCACACCAAGAGAGAAGTTTACTGAACTCTGCTGGAAGTTTTTCACGCCACTGGGAGCGAAAAGAACGCTGGCGCGCTGCTCTGACCTATTGAAACCAACTCGTGTGTGAAACTCTGCCTATTCCCACATCAGTTCATTTCCTTTGTATAAAATGTCCCTGGGGGCGGCAGCTCTTGCTGGTACAGCAAATATAAGTGGTCCTCGCAGTTGTTTGCGAGGGACGTAGCTACAATGCAGTTTCTCGTTGGCTGCGAATTCATCGCCGGGCCTTCAATTTTTTGGTTTGTTCCAACTTTTATTCAACATGATAATTCTAACAACTGGAGATCATTCGTGTTTGCTAACAACAAATACTCAGTTGCCGAGATTTTTACCAAAAAGTTTCTGTTCTGGTCAAAATGGGCATGTGAACAAATTGTGATTTAGAATAAAGTTCAGTAATGGATAAATTGAAAAATAAAAAATAAAAATGACTAATTTCTCCAGCGAGATACTTGCACAAAATTAATATTATCACTTACCAGGCACAGTGAAATTTTCGCTTTTAAACTCGTGTAAATTTCTGTTCATCAAAAAACACTGAAGTTGCTCCATTGACCACATTTTACTTTTCTGCTGCATATGCATCCCCCCCAAGCTTTACTTTGAACACAACATTTAATCAAACACAACGGTTTAGAAAATTTACAAAGTTGGTAAATTTTGAAAACAAATTGTTCTACACTAAATTGTAATCATGGCTTGAAAATTGAAACTGGGAATATGTTTGCAATTCGTATTTATTAAAGAGAATGCCTGCGAGTCAAAATTACAAAGGGAGCGTATCAGAAGAAAAATATTTATTATATTTCTAGGGGTCACAATTGACACCTGAAAATGCGTATATGACATTGGGTGCGTGTCCGCTGTCATTGGCACACACATTATTTTTTTTACCTTGAAAACTGGTTCCCGTAACTGAGTGTGTGTTGCTCTTACAGTATCTACATTTATATATCATTTGCAACCACTATCTCAATCCACTGCTGGATGTCCACAACAGTCTGTTTAGAGCCAGTTTTCTTCTTGCTCCCGAATTTCATCCACCCATCTCCCACATCATCTTCTGGGTCTTTTTTTTTTTTTTTGTCTCTTGCTATCCAGTTTAATATTTATCGCTGGCTCTTTCTTCTAGCAATATGTCAATCCCATTGCAATTTCAGGGATTATATCATTGCTGTCTTCCGTCCTTGTA
This sequence comes from Macrothele yani, assembly GCA_039090855.1. Classification (NCBI taxonomy): domain Eukaryota; kingdom Metazoa; phylum Arthropoda; class Arachnida; order Araneae; family Macrothelidae; genus Macrothele; species Macrothele yani. The sequence continues at coordinate 60,505,677 of CM077031.1, read as the reverse complement.
ATTTTCCCGATCCAAGAGTTCCTCTTTGTATCTTCCCTGTTCCTGGTTACATCAAACATGCATCTCTCAATGCTTTTCCCCATTGTCTGCAATCTCGGTATATCTGTTTCAGTTGAAGTCCACGTCTCTGCTCCATTCGTAACAACTGGAAGGATGCACTGATTAATGAGAGTCATGTTAGGATCGTTAGAATAAGGGTCCTGTGTGAAATGTATGTGGAACTAATTTCTTTGCTGTACAATGGACTATGCGTGGGTGATGATCAAATGATCACATGTAGAGGATTTTAGGAAGGGAGTGTCTGACTCCAGGTCTTAAACAACCCTTAGAAATAGGATACTACGAGATTTGGGCTAGACGCCCAAAAGGAAAGTGATACGGAAGCTAAGTAGAAAGGGGGAGGAAGACGCCCTTATTTATTACCGGGGGCCAGTACCCGTTGTATGCGTGGGTACCTATCCACAAGGTAAGCAATGAGGAAATGTACACGAAAATACTGGATAGCACTACAATTCGATTTGGAAGTTCACATTAAAGTGACTTGTGACTACAAAATATGCTAAACACTTTTCTTTTAAGAAATAATGCATCAAACCAGGTTTTATACGCCGATTATTTTCTTCATAAATGTGGCCACCCATTGATATCTGTTGCCTAATTCAGGTATCGGTTACCTCTAGAATTTCCCCATCAGTTGCTAAATATAAATATTCATTTCTACGAGTATATATATACATAAATTATTATTAAAGGGACAGCATGAGCAGGCTCAGTAACTTAGCTTTCGAAGTGATATCTACAAAATTTGAATGCAGCTTCAACTCAGCCCCTTCAACTCAGCTTACCACTAGCCGCTACTAAGTGATATACATTTAAATTTTCCAAACAGCACTTCTTTACTTGGCACATACAAGCCATTTGTTAGCGTTTTGGTAGGCATTCTTCGAGGAGGTAGCATATCAATTTAAATCACGCATAATTATACTTTCAATCACATTTGCCGACGCTGCACTCTGCGCCAGACTTAGACATTTCACTGAACCATAAAATGTGTTTCCATAATCACACACTTAAGAAAATCGTACATATCCTAATCCAACCCCTGTTGTTTGGTTCACATTGCACAACAGTACACACAATCTTTGACACAGACGCCGTCTGCAGCGCCGCGATGCGGCGTGGGACATATTTCGAACGCAGATTTTGAGTTCGCACGGCACACTTTCCCTTTTAGACGCTATAACCGAAGTTCGTAATCCCCGGTTCTAATTTTAAAAGTCATAATCATTCGAAAGTGAACAGCACGGAGAACATTAAGTTAAAATTCTGCACATCTGGGTACAGAAACAAAATTAACTACCCGTTCTCCTCAATGTGATTCGTATTGGATATTAAGCTGATAAATACACATACAACACTGTACGATTGCCGAGTTCCAGACCTCAAAAGTTATTTGTACATACATATGTTTTTATTACATATTAGATATACTATGTAAAGTGGTTGCCACGTGTCACTTTTTCTCTGTTCTTCGGCTGAGGCCGCATGTTAAGCAAGATCCACCAAGCATGTGGCCTGCGACGATGCGACCGGATACGTTCAACCCACCACCTTGACCTTGGCCCTCCAGGTCGGCAATGTAAAGCATCAAGGTCGCCATCTTCGGCTGAGGTTGGCTGTCCTCAACTGAGCGTTGGTTTTCAGAGGCGGAGGTGGGGGAGAAAAGAAGGTGTGTAAAAGTAGCGGAGCGCTTAGCCATGACTTTCACGGTAGAGTCCACCATTAATTTTTCTTGCCCAGCCCACCCAATTCAATATCACACATTTTTAATTTTTTTACGTTTAACATATCATCATCATCATCATCATTGTCAACCATTATTAATCCACTACTGGACGAAGGTCTCCCCAAGTTTCTTACACAACGGTCTGCCTTCTGCCAGTCCCTTCCATGTCACTCCCGCATACTTTTGAATTTCATCCACGCATCTCCCATGTGGTCTTCTTCTGGGTCTTTTCCTGTCCTGTGGAATCCAGTGTAAAATTTCAGCTGTCCATCGATGGTCTGTCCTTCTGGCAATATGTCCAGCCTATTACCATTTCAGGGATTTTACTGTAATCATGATGTCTTCCACTCTTGTCATTTTTCTGATCCACGAGTTCCTCTTTTTATCCCTCCTGGTTACACCAAGCATGCACCTCTCCATGATCCTTTGAGTTGTCTGCAGCCTTTGTATGTCTCTTTTAGTTAAGGTCCACGTCTCTGCACCATACGTAAGCACTGGAAGGATGCATTGATCAAACACTTTTCTTTTAAGACATAATGGCATATTGCTCTTGAAAATTATACTGTTTCTTCCAAAAGCTCTTCAGGCAAGTTTTACACGCCGATTAATTTATTCATCAATGTGACCCTCACTTGATTTATTCATCAACAATGTCCAAGATAAATAAAGGTATTGGTTATCTCCAACTTTTCCATATCAATCGATAAATCTTCATTTCTTGTAAATGCATTGTACATCACTTTTGTCTTCTGAAAGTTCATTTTTTATCCCACGTCTTTACTCTTGTCAGTAAGTTACTGAATCATACTCTGCAGCACTGATGGGGTAGTTGCAAGGGTTTGGGGGCCCCTTACGGCGCCCACGTTCCTCTTAACGAGTCTATTCAAGTGTTTCGCGAAACACAATTCCTACACTTCATGCCAAAACTGCCATGAGTTCAGAGCCGGATCCAGAGGTTTGGGGGCTCCGGGAAAGAACCATGTTAAAGGGATGCCCTGCTCCTCCTAATTAGTCTTTTCAATTATTTCGGAAAACATAATGCCTACACTTTATCAGAAATGCTATGAGTTCACAGCCGGATCCAGAGGTTTGGTGTGCACTGGCTAGGATCATGTTACGGGGCCCGTGTTCCTCTTAACTAGTTTTTTAACAGTTTCGTAAATCACTATTCCTAGACTTCATCTTAGAAATGCCATGAGTTCACAGCCGGATGTGAAGGCTTGGGAGCCCCTGGCAAGAACCATTTTTACGAGGCCCGTGTTCCTCTTAACCAGCCTTTTTAAGAATTTCTGAAAATACCGCCCACGGAAATATTTAGCCATGAAGTTAAAGGAAAAAATATTTATAAAGTATGGAAATTAGGACCAACTGTAAAACAGTGGGGAGGGGTGTATTTGCATTTTTGTAACTTTTTAAGGAATTTCCCCACCTCCCGTATGTACACCAATGAGCCATTGCATTGTGACCACTCCACCCTAGAGAAGTGAGCGGTCTGGAGACCAAACGGTGACGTAGATGAAGTTCACAGAGCGGTATATATACCACCCGAGGACCGGCTTTCGGTTAGTAGAGTGTTCGGAGAAAGAATGGGAAAAGCTGCCGATTTATCGGGATTGGGTAAAGGACAAATTGTGATTACACGGCGCCGCGGAGCTACGATCTCGGAAACCGCACGGCTTGTGGGTTGTTCACGTGCTGCTGTAGTGAGTACGTGTTAAAAGTTGTGCAAAGATGGCCAAACGACGAACCGTCATCCAGTTGTGTGTCGTCCACAGGTCATCAATGCCAGATGGAAACAGAGAATTTCGCGCATACTTCACAGCCACAGCAGGGCCACAGTGCGAATAATCACCAGCAGCTACATCAGTGGTGATCAGGGCAATGTGTCACAGCACACAGTACATCGCAGCCTTGTGTGTATGGGCCTGCGTAGCCGAAGGCCCAGCCGGGTCCCCATGCTCAATGCATGTCATCGCCATCAACGTACGAAATGGACCCAAGATCATCGAGATTAGATCATGGATGATAAGAAGAAAGTAGCGTGGCCCTGACTAATAAAGATTCCTGGTGCATCACGTAGACGGCCAAGCGCGAATACGCGGATTACCAACGGAGGCTACGGCACCTGAATGCACTGATCGGCGGAAACAGGATGTCGGCGGCGTTGTTATGCTGTGGACAATGTTCTATAGGGACACTTTAGGCCCCATTATCCCAATAGTACAATCCCTGGCAGCTGTCAGGTTTCCGAACATCGTTGCGGACCAAGATCATGCATTCATTGCAGTGTGACCCCTCGTAATGGCTATTACCAGTAGAAATGTTCTCCATTCCACACTGCCAGAATCGTGAAGGAGTGTTCGAGAAGCATGCTGGCCACTTTCCGTTAATGCCCTGGCTTCCAAATTTGTCTGAGATGAACCCAATTGAACATTTGTGGTTCGACTTGGAAAGCTGGTTCGCGCTAAATCAAAACCACCTCGAAATATACGAGAACTGAAGACTTGCTGTTTAAATTATGGTACCAGTTACCAATGGATACCTATCGCCACCTCATCGAATCGATGTCTCGACGAATGACTTCTGTTTGGGGGGCGAAAGTGTTGATGAATTTTTAATTCTCAATCTTTTATTTACTATGTGGCACAATAGATGGCGCCAAATGTATATCGCATTGTAGAGATCGTGTGCAGGACGTGGGAACATCACTTCTTCTCCGCAAGGAGATGTTGCAATGTGGATTTCTAACGAAGTGCTTAATTTTGTGTCTACATAGAGCTTTTTTGTGTGATAGAATGTTTTCAATGTTATTGTCGTAAGTGATTGAAGTAGAATAGTGCTTTGGACAGAACGCAGCAAAAGAAAGAAAGATGATTTCCGAAATAATATAATTCAATCACCCGCCCGACATAAGGGAGGTCCTACTGCTTATTGGGTAGGTGGTCATAACGTATTGGCTCATCAATGTAATGGCACTTGCAACAGAGATAGAAAAATAGCTATAAAGTACCTGAAAATGTTATGCGTATATCATGAGCAGTATTTATCTTATACACTGAGTGGCCACTTTATTGTGACCACCCCCACAGTACTTCGTTGTGCCACATTTTGCCTTTAATACTGTGTCGATTCTTCGTGGCATGGACTACACGAGATGTTCAGCAGTGGTTTGTGGAATATGAGACCATGCTTGATGAATAGCACTTTCCAGGAGGGTGAGACTGCAGGGTTGTGGATCCAGCTGTCTGATGGCTCGTTCAACTTCATCCCACAAATTCTCCATGGGGTAGAGATCTGGAAATTGTGGGGGCCATCTAAGCAAAGTAAACTCACCAGCATGTTCCTGAAAACAATCCTGAACAATATGAGCACTATGGCAGGACGTATTATCTTGCGAAAAAAACCGGCCCTTTTAAGGGCCGAGCAAAATGTTGCATAAAAGATTTACCTTTTTTGTATTGAATATCTCTCTCCCTAACTAACAAGATGTTGTTTGTCTTGTCTTTTATATATATATTTTTTCTTACGCCTTAGTTCTGACTAAAAAAAGAAAAGGACCTAATTTTTTCCGCTGTTGCACACAAATGTGCAACAAGTAGCGAGGAAAAAAATGATTGGCCCTTATACTACTGGCTCCTTAAATAAGGAATAAAAAATAATAGCCCTGATTGTGGCCTATTTTTTTTGTTTTTCTGTTGTTTACTCAAAATGAGTAACTTAAACCTCGATCGGTGTAATCTTGTATTCACACCACCTCAGCTATGGTTGCAATTACATGTCAGACAAGAATCAGCAAAAGTTAACCAGTCAAAAAAATTTTAAACCAATGGGGAAAATCTTTTCTCTCATTGGCTGATGAGTAACGAAGTAAATAGCGGACACGAGAGGAACACTGAGCAAACGGCCAGTTTTGTTTTATCCGGTGTTGAACGTCGATTTTCCTCTGGGAAACTTATTCTGTGTGTAATGTTTTTTTTTAATTTCAGGTTCCCCCTTTCCCCTGAACTCATCTGTGCCAGAAGTGTACCGGGCATTTTTCTGCGGAGAGAAATATTGCTCGGAACGGCTTGTTGTTGCATGTAAGTATGTAGGGCAGCTTACAACTTCACTAATTAACGGGAAACCGTTTACTCCTTGTGCTCTAATATTTCCGTTTACTCCTTGTGCTCTAATATTTCCGTTTACTCCTTGTGCTCTAATATTTCCGTTTACTCCTTGTGCTCTAATATTTCCATACTTTTCTTTCGTGCTATTCTATCAGGGCAATATGCTTCTAACTTTCTTAGATCCTCTTTCACCTGCCAAAAGGCGCATAGCGCTGTGGGTTCGGGTCCCTCAACCTAAATTAGGAACTACCCCTTGCCCTTGCCTGATGTATTATCTTGTTGAAAGTAGCCATCGCCATTGGGATAAACCATCCACATGACAGGATGCACTTGGTCCGCAACGATGTTTAGATATGATGTGCCAGTCGGACGTTAATCAACAGGAATTAAAGAACCCAAAGCATAACAGGAAAACACTCCCCAAAACATAACGTTGCATCTACCAGCTTGAAGGGTTGTAGCAATGCATTTTCGTGCTGTTTTTGCCAAATTCTCACTCGGCCATCGGCATGGTGCAACTGAAAACGTGATTCATCGGACCGCATAATATGTTTCCAATTATCGACTGCCCAATCCTTGTGCTCCTGTGCGAACTGGAGACGTTTTCTCTTGTTAACTGCAGACAGCAAAGGTGTTCGAACAGGCCTTCGGCAGCCATATCTCATCCGATGCAGTGTACGGCGAACAGTGCTTGCAGATATCATTTGAGGGGATCCTTGATTAAGATGGTCTGTAATTTGCTGCCGTGTTGCCCTTCTGTTTTCTGTTACCAGTCTGGACATTCTCCGTTCCCCTCGAGCAGTCACTAGTCGATGACGACCACGCGTTGCACATAGATACCCAGTTTTTTGGCTGACAATTCAGTCTTTAAACACTTTAAAAACAACTCCTCTGGAACATTTCACGAATGCGGCGATTTCGGTGATACTCGCTCCATGGCTCCGAGCTCCTACAATCATCCCAAGTTGAAAGTCCGTCAAATCGCATTTTTTACCCATCTCGTCACCCAAAAATTACTTCTACTACTGTCGCAAGCACTAAGCTTTCCCTTTTTATACTAGCCTTGCCCTCTGGCGGCAACAGCGTGCAGTCATAGTTCATTTGCTTAAAACTGTCAGGTGGTCATAATAAAGTGGCCACTCAGTGTATAGAGGGGCATTTAATAATTCCTACTGCAATGAAAAAAAAAGCCGGTAAGTCATCCTACCATAAAAATTTTGATACGTTTAATCCTTTTATGATAGGAGTCGTGTGCGACGCATACAAATTAAAAGTATTTAAAATATGTATGCATATTTTTAAGTATATCAGTGCAGGCGCCTCTAAAGCTCTATTTTAGGCTTCCAGCCCAATTTTCAACACGGTCCTGAACACGAGAACTTTGGGTAAGAGGAATTGCGATTTCTCAGGAAGAGAGGGAGTACATATTTCCACAGTTTATTCATGTTTTGAATTTACTTTTAACAAGAAAGATGACACCGAATTTTCGGGTGTAATAAGCACGTCTTTTGAATTTGTTCTGACGCAAATTAAATTTATCAAAGCAATTCAAAGTCAATGGAACCGGTATGGAAAACAATAGTATCTGACGGAAGAAAGAAGTTTTTCAATCGGGTTTTTAATCCTTCAGATATTTCTGTAAACGAAATCGTGAGCTTACGCCCTCTGGTTGCAGGCTGGTGCGTTAAGAAAAATATGAATTTATATGAGAAACATTTTACACTTGAAGCGCTCTCCAACACAGAATTTTTTTTCAAAATGGACTCTTAGAAACAGAGGTATCGACAAAAATAAGATGTGACTTTACGTCCTCTGGTGGAAAAACCATGCATTATTTTAGGAAGAAAGTATACTCAAAAGTTTTTTTCCATATGAGCGTAATCGGTCCAAAAAAAATAAATTCAGTCGAGTTTTCAGGAGCCTAGATTTTGCTACAAATACATCAGAAGCAGAAATTAACACTTATGCCCCCTGGTGGCCAAACCATACTTTACCAAAGATTAGAAATTACATGAAAAATATTTTCCATAAGGTGTTGAATGCGATACAGGAAGAAGTTTTCAAATCGGAGCTTTAGCAGCAGAAATAACGCAGAAAACGCAATTTCCCATTGCGCCCCCTAGCGGAAAGTCTATGATTTACTTGAAAATTTTGAATTTATAGGAAAAACCTTTCGCATATGAAACATTATATAACAAAGAAGGAATTTTTCAAATCGGACTAGTAGAAGTAGAGATACTGACAAAAATAAGATATACATGTATATCTTATTGGCGTAGAAACCATGCATTATTTTAATAAGAAAATGTTCCTAAAACCTTTACCAACGTGATCCACAAACAAATTTTATCGATTCACAAACAATTTTTTTCAGTCGAGATTTTAGGAGCTCAGGTATTGCTGCAAATACACCAGAAGCGGAAATTAAATCTTACGGCACCTGGTGGCCAAACAATTTTTTACAAAAATTAGAAATTACGTTCAAAGGATTTCCCATCTGGAGCTGTATCTCGTGCAGAAACAATTTTTCAATTCGGAGGTTTAGAAGCAGAGATATGGGAGGGAAAGCAATTTACCATTACGCCCCCTAGCGAAAAATCTATGAATTACTGGAACGTTTTGAAATTATATGAAAAACATGTCACACTGGAAACACTATCCAACAAAGAAGGAATTTTTCAAATCGGACTCTTAGAAGTAGAGATATTGATAAAAATAAGGAATACATCACGCCCCCTGACGTAGAAACCATGTATTATTTTAAGAAGAAAATGTTCCTAAAATGTTTTTCAACGTGAGTAGTATCGATCCACAAAAAAAACATTTTTCAGGCGAGATTTTAGAAACTCATATTTTTCTGCAAATACATCAGAAGCAAAAATTAACCCTTAAGCCTCCTGGTGGCCAAAGTATTCATTACCAAAAATTTGAAATTATTTGCAAAAGATTTTCCATCAGGAAGATGTATCCGCTGAAGAAAACATTTTTCAAATCGGAGTTTCAGAAGATGACTTATTGGGAAAAATTGAAATTACGTTTACCCTATGTTTACGCCCCCTGGCGGGAAATCTATACGTAATTTGAAAAAGTAACTATATCTAAAATACTATTCGACATAAATGAAATCGAAAGATAAAATAATTTTTTCAATCGGATGTTTAGAAGCAAATATGTGGAACAAAACGTATTTTTGAATTCGACATCATCTGCATTTACGTCCTGTAGCGGCTAAATTGTACATCGTAAAAAAAGACAGACGATATAAAGCATCATCATTCGCATATTTCCAGCTTCTCAATGCAAAAAGATTTTTTTAAATCGGACTAATAGTTGCGGAGATATCGTGGGTACGGAGGGACTCACAAACCGATAACATAAGCACGATCTTTTTTTGCGAAAGACGTGCTAAAAATAACAATCAGTGATGGAATGAGAAAAATTAATGTATATGCCACTGAAAAACAACAACTTTGATTTACAAAATAGAAATATGGAGACCCCGGTTAGCTGTCCGGACTGACTGTACCTGGATCCGGCTCTGCATGAATTCGAAAGCGAAATCCATCGTATTTCTCAATAAAATGAACCCGAAATTACGGGCAAAGCTTTTTCTTATTTGTTTTTATTTCTAAGAACCAGATATGTATTTGAGGCGGAACATCAAGTGCATTTAGCGACAGTTAGACCCTTTTGTGCCTTTATATTTTAATAATGTGCATTATATTCCTTTCCGAAATCATGGAATGAGAAGAAAAACAGCAAAACAATTTTTCACCCAATAAAACCGGACTTTAACAACAAGTTAGCTTCCTCGTCACAAGTTGCTGCTGTTGTGAAGCCGAAAAGGTGGCCTACTTTCTGTAATGTAATCCTGTTATAAATTATCACTTCAAGTTAGATCAATGATATTTTACCTTTCCATGGATCTAAAAATTACTATGATGCACCAACGAGATCGTTAAGACTGATTTGTTTATTCCACTGTTATTTTAAAATCAACATATAGTTTAATTTGCAAAAACGATTAAAGAGTGAAATCCATTCTGCTATGGGGAAATAATAGAATGGTGGTGAAAGGTATGACAGCATCCTACAAGCAATGCCAACATTACACGAATGAAACAACATGAGACGTGAATTATGTTCACATGTCGGAAGATATTAGGAACGAGGTGATGAAAACGAATTTAAAATCTCACATCTCCGAGTCCGAGGTTCACACCATCATATGCACGATTTTCCTTATTTTGGCTGCTGTTCCCGTTGTAAGCGCAAAAAGTAGGTCCATATATTACCTGGGAAATTTTGTTTTAATATAAAGTCACACATTCCTAAGGCCTACCTTCAGACGAAGTTCCTGTTAAACTTCTGTATTCAGCGCCCGAAGTAGTTCGATGTGTATTCCTCCGCGGAGATTGCCAACGTATTTGTTCACGTTTCAGATCTTGGATCTGACCATTTAAACAGCTCATCCTTATTTTTCAGATTTGTTATATACTCATTTGTGTTGCTCCAGCCTTTACGAAGAAGAGCTACGCGCATGAGGATATAACAAGGGACCGACGATATAATAGCTGCTTTACTTAGCCATACATACACTTCCTGAATGACGTAATCATTTAAATCCATCTAAAAACACTTATGCTGCCACCAATCTTTCGTTTCGAACAGTTGGCGGCAGAATACGACAGGAATTAGAATTAAGTAAGAAGTTCAAACTTATTTCGGGTTGGGTCTTTCTTTTATCAATACATAAAGTAGTTCCGATAATTTCCTGTGAATTTTTGTATGAATCGTAACACTCTCAAGAAGCAGTTTTGTAAAGAAAGGAAGCCTTTGCTTCATAGAAACGAAATGTTGAACAATAAGAACTGCAATGATCATAGCTAATTTCGTTACCTCTTTGACGGAACTATTTCTTGCGTTGATACAATCTACGTTACGTTTAAAAAGTCTTAGGAAGGGAGTGTCAGATCTGAAACTGTTCTTAGAAATAGGAAGCTAGCAGATCTGAGTGAGTGAACTCAATAGGAAAGGTAAACAGAAAAATAAGTGAAACGAGAGGAGGGCTTTCCTTTCCAGGTTGATGCAATCTGTTCATTTCCTGCGAATTTATATTCGAATTTGAATGTTAAGAAGTGGAATTCTGTTAACCAAAATATAAATTTCTTCAGAAAACTGATACTATTTGCCGTTCTAATTTCAACAGCAACACTATTCGCACGAAATGTTGGTGCTCTTCTTTCAAATAAACGAATAGAGTTTCAGGGGGAAAGGAACTACTTTATGAACTTCGAAAGGCAGCCAAACTCATCTATGGTTCTTTAAAAGCACATAAATGAGCGAAATCTCTCGTTTTCTGTTGGCATTTTGCTTCAGAAGTAATGGCAGGTCCAATACTTTGTAAGTCGATTTCTGGTTATTTGTGTACCCATGTCTCTTCGAATATTTATATGGCACAGAATGTGAGTAGACTATGACCCCTTCGCTAAGAGAGACGAATGCCCATCTGAGCGAATAAAGAACGTAAATGGAGTCTCGTTGGGTGATATTAATGGCTCATCTTGCAGAAAATGTACGCTATAGGCTGACAGATTGAGTGGCTTTTCTTCAGAATGTTTTGGGAGTTCATATCCATTCCACCGAGATGCTTCTCTCCTTTAATAACAAAAGCGTCTTTGCTGTTCAGAAGAGCTTCACGCAATACGACCGGTATCCCTCCGCTGCAGCTGCCAGTGGAATCATTTGCGATTTAAACCGCGGATTGTTAATTTTGAGTTGGTGTGCTGAGTACACACACAGTTGAGGATATACAGAGCCTCAAAGTAGTATAATTATGCTGTTTGAGGCTAGCATAGAAAGGTAGACATCTGTCTATAGTCGGGGTTTTTTTCTTGGCACTTGACGATAATGAAATCGCCTGATTTTGGGGGTTCAGCAAGCACTCCCCGTGTCTAAACACATCAGGAAGGGAGCAGGCGAAGGGTTCCTTAGTAATCTCATCATAGTGCGGAATTCTTGTGGAAAGCGTGGCGGTAAGCATTGCTTGATCTGAATGGGGGAAGAAGGCTTCTTTGTCTCTTAAGTGAACAGTGAAATTTTTCTTTTCAGCGATTATGTTCTCAGCAAGCAAGTTGAGACAATGGGGTAGACAACAATGGAGTGGGTGGGTGATGAACCAAAAAGTGGGTCTGCCGTGGTAATGGGTCTTAAAATTTTTGCCACTCAGGTAATAAGTGACTCACGGATACGGTCAGGCTTTAGCTACATATGATCTTGATGATCAAGACGAAGTCATCTCCTCTGTTAGTTACCTCGAGGTAGCTCGAGACATCAAAAAATTAAAGGTGAAAAAAGTCCCGGAAAAGATGTAGTTTCGGCAAAAGCTGGATTCTGGTACTGGTGGAGATTTTCGACCGGTCTCTCCGGCTGATGTATTTCCCCAGGGACTGGAAAAAGGCAGTAGTAGTGGTGTTGCCCAAACCTGGAACCAATTATACCTTACCTGAGAACTACCGTCCAATATCTCACTTGCCGTCCTGGATAAGATGCTGGAGAGGGTCATCCTCTCTAGGCTTCTAGAGTTCTATGAAGCTAATGGTGTGATTCCTGACGAACAGGGTGGTTTCCGGGCGAAGCATGCTGCGACCCACCAGTTGATCAGACTTACGGAATTCGTTTCTGAAGGACGAGATATGGGCGGGTGTTCCACTGCTGTCTTTTAGGACATCAGCAAGGCTTTTGACCGCGTTTGGCACGATGGACTCCTACACAAGTTGCAGAAGCTTCGATGCCCTCGCCCACTTGTTGAGCTGAATGGCTCGTAGCTCAAAAACCGCAGTTTCACTGTTAAGATTAATGGTGAGCTTACTTTTCAAAAGAAGATTCGGGCTGGCGTACCTCAAGGTTCGGTTGTTGGACCAACGCTGTTCTTCATTTATCTGCATGACTTACCCAAACCCAAACAAGGACAGGTCATGACGTACGCAAATGATACAACTATTGTCATCAGATCCCTGAACAAAAGCAGAGCAGAGTAGTGAAGCTCCTCCAGGACTTTCTCAGCTGGAAACCTACTACACTGACAGGCGGATCAAGATCAATCAGTCTAAGAGCAGTGCGCTGTTGTTTTTTAGATCTGTCCAAGGAGTACCGAAACTTGTTATGATTCAAGAGACAATCCCCTGGGCTACCTCCACTAAGTACCTAGGGCTCAAACTCGATTGTCGACTTTCGTGGATGACGAACACCAGCTACCACACGAATAAAGCTATACAATGTCTTGAACACCTAGCTGCACTACTCCACCGGAGAAACTTCCTTACAACACGGAACAAATTATTTCTGTATAAGACGGTCGTCAGGTCGTTTCTTACCTACGCCTCCTCCATCTGGATTGGTATTAGTAGGAACCAGCGAAAGAGAATCGATAGGGTGCAGAGCCGTGTACTTCAAATGATCACTGGGCAACCCCCTTGGACCCCACTTCGGAACCTGAGGAACAGATTTGGCATCGAGAAGGTACATGATTTTCCACCAGACTCGCCAAGAAGTTCTTCAAGAAAGCGAAAACCCACCCTAATGAACTTGTTAGGGACGCGGTTGACTACGATCCCAGCGAATTCCTTAGGTATCCCATAATTAAGGCGGCGATCGTTGAATGTCCTTGAAGGAGAGAGTAAGTATGCGAACACAGGTTGTCCACGATGATTGCGGCCCAAATTCCTTTCTGTTTCTATCATTAATTGTCCTCCTACGGGTATCTCCATTATCTCGCATTGGCTACTATCGGATCCCAATATCCTTCCCATTTTAGCATTTAATTTCATGGGGTCCTCTTCGGGTCTCGTCTCGACGCCCCCTTTATCCGTTAATTCCATTCTCTCCTCTCTAGTCGCTACCCGACTTATTTTTCTATTCCCACCATTTCTCCAACTGCCTGTTGATCCCTTGTTATCCTGCCCTGGTGTAACTCTCACCAGGACAGGATAAAGCTCCTACATGAGTCTCATAAAGGTCACATAGCTCTCCCAGTTCTCCCGCTAGAACCAATTTCCCCACGTCACGCCTCTGCAGCAGATAAGTCTTCAAACTTGGAGAAAGCAATTAATTTATTAATTTGTCGCAAATTAATAAATTAATTAATATAAGTCTTCAAACTTGGAGAAAGCAATTAATTTATTAATTTGTCGCAAATTAATAAATTAATTAATTGCTGGAACTCTGACACGCCAGTATTTTAGCGCTCGCCCAATACGACCTGCCAACTGCTGGAAGCTTCCCCTTTATTCCTCTTCATTGTCTTAAACTGTTTGAGATAGATATCGGGGGTCAAGTGGCACTCCGCCTAAATTGCTTCCTTAGCGGTGCGGTGGCAGTCATACTGCTCTAGGGTTAGCCGTCTGAACAAGTGGTTCACACATTCGGCGTTAAATAAAGCCACGACTAACCGTTCCTGCATCTCTTCTGCAACAGCATCTAACAGAAAGGCTCTCTCTATGGAATCAAAGAAATCTAACATTTCCTCGAGCTTAGAGGGACTCCTTGGAATTGTCCTCTCTATGATTCTCATATAATCGGCTAGGCGTCCCTCATCTTTCCCCTCCGTCGCCGGAGCCGGACTTTCTAAGGATAACTGTATTTTACTCAGCTCGAAGTCTCTTCCTTTCTATCAGCTAATTGCAGCTGAAGCATCCTCTCAGCCCGTTCGGCTTCTAGCTCGATTTTTTTCAATTCTCTTTCCGCTTGTTTTTCCTCCCATTCCGTTTCCGCTTGTTTTTCCTCCCATTCCGTTTCCGCTTTCTTTTCCTGCAATTCCCTTTCTGCTTTCTTTTCCTGCAATTCTCTTTCCGCGTTCCTTTCCTGCAATTCCCTTTCCGCTTTCTTTTCCTGTAATTCGAGCATTCGAAATTTAAATTCCAATTCCAACCTAGCGGTGTCCCCTTCCATCTTTCTTTTTGGTTAATCTTTACCTCATGGTTAGAATCTGAGCTGTTATTTATCTCTTTATCGCTTTCCCCTTCACTTCCCTCTACACTCTGTTCTTCGTACTCCTGACTCTTATGCCCGTCCAAAAGCTGATCCATATTCCATGCAATATTCATATACAATACTCATAAAAATCAATACGCATATAAAAATACCCTCAAATTTTCGATATCAGCCTATGCTCTCAAATTGATTAGCCTATTCAGTCCTAACATTCCTACATGCTTATTTCAACATATAATAATAAAACACAATTGATTTCCTAACTTAACTAGTGACCTCGAATGTTTACACATAAATACACTTTGCACTTCCACAATTGATAATATTCTTGATCCTATGGTCTCTAACTGTCCGTACCCTAACGCGAATTCTTTTAGCTTTAGGTGGCTAAAATACTACAGGTGGTGCCCAGGAAATAAAATTGCGGTTCCAAAGTGGTACCTACCCGCCGGAGCGATTCGAGCTCCTTTCTGCTTCATTCTGTGTCTTTAGGTGGCCGGACACTTCAAGTTTGGTCTGAATTCTTTACACAAAATATGTCCTGTAGCACGTGTGGCACTCTGGTAGCGAGCTCTCTTCACTGTAGTCGTTCTCTCGTCGTCCACTTTCGAAGAATGAATCCTGTAGCACGTGAGGCAATCTGGTTGCAAACTCTCCTCACTGTAGTGGTTCTCTCACCGTCCGTTTTCAAAGAATGAGTCCTGTAGCACGTGAGGAACTCTGGTTGCGAGGTATCCTCACGATAGTCGTCCTCTGGTCGTTGGTTTCGAATAATGAGTCCTGGAGCCCGTGAGGCACTCTGGTTACGAGCTCTCCTCACGATAGTCGTCCTCTCGTCGTCTGGGTTGTATGTCTCCCTCGTTGCAGTGAATATCTCGTACACCACGGTGTGCGAGGAGCGCCCTGGTTGCCGACCTCCTCTAGTCGCCCGCCGTCGGTTAAAGTTCTGTCGGTACCTTCTATTTCACCTGTGGGTACCGGGATCTCTCTCCTAGCAACCTAACTAGAATTTCTCCTCTAATTCTTATCAGCCTGCCTCTCTCCACAAACTTCGTTTGTTCTGTACCCTATCCTGCCAACTACGCCATATTTTCTGTGCTGTGAGAGCGAAAGTACTGGTCACGTGCCGTGGCTCGGCCCCCTACTTATGTATCTGAGGCGTCCACGCTATAGGTGCTCCTCACAGACACAAGGAAGTGGTTGTACTTCGCTGAAACACTTCCCAAACTCTATTCGAGCGAACAAACGAAGCCTTCCCCACTTTGTTACTGAAATCTGTGAATCGGGTAGGCGGATCGAAACAGCTGAACGAACAGAATAATACTCACAACTAAGATGTAAGGATATCGAGAGGAGTTACAAATACAACACAAGCATTTATTACATAAACAGTTAGGTTCCATACGGCGGTGGATCACTCTTTCTCTAGCATCAGGTTTCCCTAAGGCTTAGACCTGGACGGTTGCGTAGACACGAAATCTAGAACAACCACTTCCGAAGAAAATTATGTAATTCCTCGCTTTCGGCGTTGACGTTCTAGAGAGAATCTACCTGCTATTAGGTAGATCTGTATCTCTGGGAATATTGTGATGAGTAGTCTAACTGTGCTTCTCTGTTAATAGGATTTCAATCTTGGCCTGTGCTAAGATTTGATTTACGGTAAAGGAATATCTGTTACGCAAGCGGGATTCCCAGACTGGTACATGTACCGTGCAGCCTAACACTCTATTTCTACTAGGATAGATGGTTGGCTAAACTCATCCAGAGCCTCGGACCTCGGTAGCAGGAGCGTCCGTCTGCTCACAAAAAAGAAAAGGCAAACGCTTCGCGTCCCTTCCTCCTTCACTGGAGAACTACTCTCTCCGCTGGAAGAAAGCAGACTGACTAACAGGTTCCTTCTAAGAGACCTGCTTTCGTTGCCTCCTTCGCACTACGCATGCGCGAAGACCCCGGCGCTCATACTGCCCTCTCGCTGACCTGCTGACGTGGCTCGCATTCTCCGGCCACGTGTTCCTCTTTGACGTCACTCGCCGAATACCCCTGGGCGTCGGCTAGGCGTGCCTCGCTGATGGGTTTTAATCCTACCTTTCGTGTTCTGCGGCTTGTCAGATCTTTCCATGAGGACGTGCACCCTTTGAGAAAGTAATTCTACCGCCGAAGTACATTCTTACAATAACACAATATGCATTGTTATATTTACACAAAGGTGGATGGCTGTTTTCCTAACTTTTAGGCGTCTGGGTGACGCTGACAATGTACAGCGAAAGTCGCGGTACCATTGAAAATGTTATCAGTTCGTCAAAAAGGCCTCTCCCTTTCTAAGGCGTGAGAAACTAAGGTTCTTTGTTTGAGGCTCTCGACATCAGAAAAAAGTTGTCGAACCTTCTGTCGCCTTCTTGGACTTGTATAGTCTTACTTTTATTTGTGAAAAAGTAACATAATGTTCAGCATTATTATAATTTAACATAATTAATATGTCCGTTCTTACACCCTTCTTAAAACTTCTTCAAACGTCTTATCGAACAAGTGATTGGGGAAGGTTTCGCCTGTTGTCTTTGAGCAATGGATATCTTCGACAGGTTGCAACCAAAAGGCTTGCACCCCGAAAATTAGGCGATTCCATTATCATGAAATGCCAAGTAAAAAAATTCCGAATGTACCTTTGATCTAAAATCCATCAAGTTGATGTGTGAATGCTTGGAAACTGATTTCTGTTCTACGGCAGTGAATTCAGATAACTGGTGTATGTAGTACTGTTATTTCGAATACAGTTAGTGTACAATTCCTTTTTAATAATTAATATTGCCATCCTTTCGCTTCTCAACGCATGAAGTAGTTCCATACATTTCGTGAGAAATATTATTTTAATTGGACGCTAATAATTACGAACGTACAAATCAGCAAAACATAAAATCCACTTTGTAGAAATGAAATGTTGAATTATAAATAACATATTACCTGTTTCTAGTTTCTTTGCGGCGTTAATGGAACTACTTGATAGGTTGATTATTTTTGTACATATCGTGAAAACTTTTGTCTTAAGTGGAAAACTAATAAGTCAAATTCTGTGAAGAACAAGTTGTTTCGTAGAAATGAAATTTGGATTATAAATAACATATTTTTTATTTCTAGTTTCTTTACGCTCTTTACAGAACTACTTGATGAATTAATAATCGGAAGGGTAGACGAGAACATTAGAAGAGAACCGGCAATATCAACATTTTGCAATGAAACCGTCCAATCCAAACCAATGATTTTTTCCATCGAAAAACACAAATGACTAACGCATCGACTCCGTATAATTACAAGCAAATTTTGAAACTCGGTCCAACTCAGTGTTAAAGACGGTCTAAATAAACGAAGAACATAAGTCAAATTTAGAAAAGTCTATTATTATTATTATTCTACTCGTAAGCGTTCTTTTGAATTTCCTTGCAGAACTATTTTCATAGCATAGTGGCAATCGGATTTCCTTGCAGAACTATTTTCTTAGCGTAGTGGCAATCGGATTTACTTGAAGAACTATTTTCATAGCGTAGTGGCAATCGGATTTCCTTGCAAAACTATTTTCATAGCGTAGTGACAACCGGATTTCTTTGCAGAACTCATTTCATAGCGTAGTGGCAATCGGATTTCCTTGCAGAACTATTTTCACAGCGTAGTGGCAATCGGATTTACTTGAAGAACTATTTTCATAGCGTAGTGGCAATCGAATTTCCTTGCAGAACTATTTTCATAGCGTAGTGGCAATCGGATTTCCTTGCAGAACTAATATCATAGCGTAGTGGCAATCGGATTTCCTTGAATAACTATTTTCATAACGTAGTGGCAATCGGAGAGTCATATCGGCCAACGTAGATTAACTTGTCGAGCAGCAGCGCTTTTAAAATTAAATCGAAAAGAACATTTCAAATAAACTCCGCACCGGTCCAACAAAATTAATCTGCTGAGATCATTCCGTGATTTCTTGTGGATAAACCAAATGGTGTTCCTGTAATCAAATGCTCAGAGGTAACTGCTTCTGTCCAATCGCTAAACGGTGTTTTTTTTTTTTTTTTTTTTGATTGAAGGTTTAACAACCACCGTGAGCAACTCATTCGGCTATAAGCAGTCGCCCGTCCCTAATTTAGGGTCACTGGTTCCAGGGAAGGGAGAGAGCCAGTGCCGTAAGACAAACACAACATCCATGCCTCACCGGGATTCGAACCCGGACCCTTCGGACGAATGATTAGAGGCCATCGCTTAGACCACAGCGCCACCGTGGCGGCTAAATGGTGTTCGAATGAGACATGTTTGTTCACCACTCCTACGGCGGAAAAATGGCAACAAATTTGTGTGGTGCACTAATCCCTCAAGAAATATTCATTGGGCCGCCCCGGTGGCGCAGTGGTCTAAGCGATGGCCTCTGATCATTCGTCCGAACGGGGTCTGGGTTCGAATCCCGGTGAGGCATGGATGTTGTGTTTGTCTTACGGCACTAGTTCTCTCCCTTCCCTGGAACCAGTGACCCTAAATTAGGGACGGCCGACTGCTTATAGCCCATTGAGTTGCTCACGGTGGTCGTTAAACCTCCAATCAAAAAAAAAATAAATAAAAAGAAATATCTATTGGTGTTTTCCTACCCTGAAGGAAAAATGGCGACGGATTTAGGACGAGTAGCTTTGTATTTCGGACCATTGCGGTAGTTATTATACCAGAACGATACAAAACAACAAAAACGCCATTCGCTACTCTTACTCAATGGCGGCTCGTGCTGCTGAAAATGTGTGTGTTAGGACTTACCCCTTTTCAGCAAAATCTTGGAATTGGGATTCAACGGGCTTTGCCGCACATCGGCCGATAAAAAAGAATTACAGTAAAAGAGGAAAATTAAAGGTTAGTCCAGATGTTTTCCATAAGTATATACAAATTTATAAGAATTGTTAGTAACTTTTCTCACCTTTTTAGTGTTTGTGATCAAATTTGTAACATATTCGATAACATATTAAGTCTGATATTTTGAAGAATATAGGGGTTTATTTACCTGTGACGATCTGAGTTGCCGAGAAAACATGAAAACTAAGGATGATCTAAAAAGGTATTTATTTACTCAAGTTTTTTGAAAAAAAGGTTTAGCATTTGTTTCAGTATTTTTAATTTTGAAGTATTTTTGGATTGTCTATGTTCAACGTACAATCAACCTTATAATCATGTTATTTATGATTTTAAATGCACTTCTCAAGAGCTTAAAGATGACTTAATTGTGCATGAATTAACTAAAGTACTCTACGTATTACACCATAAAGAGTTTACGAAATGCAAAAAAGCATAAAAACTGGGTAAATGTGTAATTCAGCGTCCTAACTTATTTGGCTACATATTTCGAAAAAATACGAAAAAATGAGATATAAATATGTTAAATTATGTAATTTGATGGCAAATGGTGAACATTTTTCATTTTTATGCATTTTAAAATTTTTTGCCGTAAGACTTACCTCCGAGTACGACGACCTGAACCCCCAGTGCGGCAGGCTTAAAAGATCTCCGCGACGACTACTCTGCTGAAACAATGGCCTAGTTCCTGGGGTCACTTCGCTGGCAGAAGAATATAAGACCGGGTACTTTCTAGCCAAGAAATCATTCCATTCGGTTGTGCTACGCTACAGAAAATAAATCATGGTTTCTGTCTCAGTTTTACGCATCAGAACCTCATAATTTCTTGGTTTTTCCGCGCATGATTCTCTGATGCGGAATGTATAAACTCACTTCTCTTTCGACGGTTTTTTTTGTAATCCAAATTAAATGGCCTGCGAACCCCACTGTCAATACCAGTAACAAAGCTTTCACTTTCCGAAGCAATTTAACTTCCGTTGGAGAGAGTGCGACATCTACTTTAACGCTTTTTTATAATAAACAAAGGCAGCTGCGTACTGTCTATTTCGTGCCAGAGAATCATATGCGTAAGACGAAGCAATCCTCAGGATGTGTTTCGAGAAACTTAGACAGAAATGAAGAACTCTTTTCTGTACGGTAGTACTTCAAAATGGAATGCTGTACTGGGAAAAACGTACCCACTTCCTCTTGTAGTATTCCGCCAATTAATTGACCGACAAGGCGAGACCTTCGTTTTTTCGGATGCAATCCTTACGTGTTCGACGCGGCGTTCTGTTAGGAATGCCGCACGGGGTGTTCAAGTCGTCGAACTTGGAGATAAGTACAACGGTGAAATTTAAAATGCATTGTAAAGATAAAAAAATTTCACCCTTTGCCATTAAGTTACATACTTTAACATACGTATATCACATTTTTCGAAATATTTAGCCAAACAACTTTCGACGCTAAACTACACATTTACCAATAATTGCACATGGATAAAGCTTCATTTTAGACCATCGCCACCACCACCACCACCACCAAGAAACATAAATCCAAATGATTATAGTTAGGATTCACTTTTACTTTTAACTGCGATTTTAGGTGTTTTACTTCAATTTTTCCTTCTAAAGCTCTTCAACAAAATGGTTCTTTTAAGAAAGAATTTAGTGAATGAATTGCAGTCTCCATTCAAGAAATTAAAAGATTACGAAAATTTCACTACAAACAGAAAACTAGAAGCGCAAAAAATGATTTAACTGATTGATTGCGTAAATCTATGGACAGGACGGTAACAATCAGATAAGCTTTTTTTCTGGTTTGGTCAACTACGGCTTCCTGAAGAAATTGTGGGTGAATTTTGACCTGCTCACAATTCCAATAGGAGAAACAAATTGGGGCATGCTGAGAGACGTTCATCACACTGCAGGCCTTTATGGACTGCTTGAGAACATCCAAGGGGATTGTGACGTAAGATGCGGTAGAAACCACACTGCACAAGCGTGCTGACCGACGAGTACCATGCAAGACCGGGCACAGCGATTTCAGTTCTTAATACGTTTTTAAGACCAATTGACCAACAAGAGCTTTCTTTGACTACTGCCTGGATGAAAAAACGGTTATGTGCTGACAGCAACCAATAATTACACATGGTTAATGCATTTACTTTCGGCTAAATTAATTGAATTGAAATTCATATTGTTTTAAAATGAATACTAATTCAAAAATTCATATCCAGCTACAGCAGTCGTCCAAGCAGCAAATTTCTCTTGCTCACTGTCCCGCCCAATAAAGTCAAGATGTGCCATTTTCAATATGCTTCTTTACTTTTAATATAATCTGGGCTTTTCCAAGCAATTATGAGTCTCGCGTTTTTCGTCATGTTGCCTTTTGTTATATTCCCGTAGGAAGGGAGTTGTTCACTTCTTTGTAGAAATGTTATCCATATTGTATCCGAATGCACATGAAAATTTACTTGTTCTCCACTCTGACATATTTTTTGTATAAGCCCTTTTTCATGTTAGTAAAGCCAGGGGTGAAAGAACAGTAATGCATTGAGGGAAGTTATTACTAATTGCTGAGCTGTTTGCTTATGCTACTAATATGGGGACTACAACACAGAAACTGGAGTCAAACAGCGCCCTTAAACTACACCGTGGTAGTGAGAGAAGGGGGGACGTGTCTGACCATTGCATTGAAAGAGACTCTCATTGGACTTTTTAAACTATTTAGTAATTTATACAAAAATAAAGATATATAAAAATTATCAATCATGGAACGTTTCGGTTTTGAGCGTTCACTTTATTCTTGCTAAACGCCAAGGCAGCTGGCATTGGCTCGAAACACGTGCGAGCAACTGTTAGTTGCGAAGTTGACTTCACGCGGGTAGCAAGGGCTCCTACGGGTAACAATGATTTTAAACAACTGTGATGAAAAGTGTTTCGAAGTACATTACCTGCAAATTTAAACTTAAAATATTAACATTCGTATCAGAAATCTCGTTTTTCCTGCTGCATGAAGAAAATTTAAATTCGAAACCTATATTTTTCATAGCCTCAGAAGAATCTGGCAATGTTCTTATAACATGTTCCTGGTACGTGTCCTCGGACGCTTTTTGTAGTATATATAATCAGGTTGTTCCACTGGCTCTTCGCGAGTCTTGAAGTCTCATCTCCGTAACAACCGTTGGAATTTCGGGAGTACGTGTGTGGCCACCTATCCGGGTGAGTGTGCCGGCGTGGATAACGGTGTTGGTGTCTTTTGTGAGTTGCTCGAGCCAGCCGTTCTGAGACCTCGGCTGCTGTTCCGGAAATTAGACAAGTCATTGGTGAATTAGCGGCCCAGTTTGGGTGCTCGTTCCAGCCGTACGTGTGTGTCTAGGCCATGGAGGTAGGAATAAGGGAAGAAAGCACTCTCCGTTGGCTCAATGCAATCCAATTGAAGCCAGCGAAACGTCACGGTAGCCATCTTAAGCCTGACATGAGCAGACTATGCAATAGCTATTAGTGCTGTGCGAGGCATTAAGTTGGCAACTGGCTTTTAATATAAGTAAATTTGCCCTTCTTTATTATATTAATCGTTGATATACTGTTTTCAAGGATATTATTAGTTGATTTATCAATGTTTAGGGCGTTACAGCTACTTTCAGGTATATAGAATTTAGAAAACCTACTGGCTGACTTCTGAGGGATGAGTGTAAGTACAAGTGTTTTTCTTATTCTGTAGGTAAAACCGCTGTGTAATTTCATAGTTTTTAAAGTTGTATGTATGATAATCTAAATTTAGTGACGTTTTTACAGAGATCTGCTCTGTTAAATGAAGAGAATACGATAGTGTACGCAAATTAACGTTAAGCTGTAAGACCCCAATATCACTTTATCATAGATATCGTATGATTTTGCCGTTTCACCTGTGAACACGCAAATACCTTGAAAGATTACTTTTCCAAAGAAATTGCTTGTTACAAACATCACATTGGTAAGTCTTTTCACCTGAATGAAACAGCATATGCCTTAAAAGACGACTATTCTGAGCAAATTGCTTAGAGGACGCATCACATTGATGAAGCTTTTCACCTGCGTGAAGGAGGATGTGTTGTCAATTTTTTGGAGCATATATCACATTGGTGAGGCGTTTCCTTCGTGTGAATGAGTAAATGCTTCGTGAACCTACTGTGGTTCAGAGGAAACTGTAGAACATTTATTCGTTGATTGTAACTTTTCAAAACATATCTGGAATTGGTTACATCAGTATTTAAATTATAAAGATAAATTTTCGACTCATCAAATCTTATATCATCTTCCTCTTTTCTGCTCTGAATCCAAAAATGCAATACAGTAATACATCATGTAATTGCAATTGCAAAATCTAACATTTGGAAAAAGAGAAGCGCTTTATCTTTTGAACAATATCTAAAAATACAGAGCAGATCAAAGTTACCATAAAATGTGACCTTAGAATATATTTGGAATTTAAAACCAGAAATAACGGTGCTCAAAAGACCTTTAATAAATGGAAGCTTTGGGTTCCAGTTATTTATAAGAAAGCATCGAAAGTTCTTAATAAAATTACAGAGCAACTTATTTTAATTTTAAATATCTGTAGCTAAGATTTAAGCGATGTAAAACTTAATATGCCATTTTCTTTAAAACATATTATTTCGGCTCCCGATATGGTGTCAGTTATTTGTTCATAAAATTTTAATATAATTTTTCAATTTTAACTACAACTTTAAGTGTTCAACAATTTACTGACTTTAAGTAAAACTTTCACAAACTGGAATATTATAGTTTAATAAAAATAATTGTCAGTAATAATAGTTATGTAAAGGATGCAGTGGGGTTTTTTTCAATCTTTTATATTTCCTGTGCTATTGTTTTACATGACTCTCCTGTCCTTTCTTGTTCTAAATTATTGTTTTGCTTATTCTAATTTTTGTCAGTTTTTTTTCCTGAAATACCCTTGACAAGAACCTTATACGTTTTGCAGAGTGTTCTTCAAGGGGATTCCTAGATAAATTGTATACTTCCTGTTGCAAGCGGTCACTCTTGCGCAGACTTTCGCCTCCTCAGTTGGTTGACTGCTCTGGATGGAATTATGAGAAAATGTTTGTTATTACACGATCCACTCTAATGAATATTTCATATTTCAAAATTTCAAAAAAATTAAACAAAATCTTTATTCTTTACTAAAAGCATGCATGAATGTACAAATAAATGCTAAAATAAGGTAAAAGATTAATAATTTCCTTAAACAGTTCGTTAACAGTCCCTCATGCGCCGGACTTTTATAAGTCTCGGACATGAGGTATAAATTAAAGAAACAGAACACTTTTTCGAGAAATTGCTTGGAACGTACATCACATTGGTGAGGTTTCCTCCTGCCGAGCGGCCAACAATACACTTTTTATATCTCCAAAATAACAAGCAAATATCTCCAGAAAATCACCAGATTTAAGGAAGAAATCAGCAGTGCCGTATTACACAAGTCTGAAACGAAAAATAAGATATATATATATATATATATATATATATATATATATATATACTAAAGAGCAAAACTGAAGACTAAGGAAAAAATTTTAGAATTTAAAACGAAGGGTGCAAAATATATATTAGAGATAGATGAAAACACAATGAAAGCGTTTATGTTGTGAATTTTAAAAACCTCAATGAACGCTAAGACCAAACAACATGTAAACTTTTAGAAACCTTAATGAATGTTAAGCCTAATGATTTAGATTAAAACAATATGTACAGACCTAAAAAAAAAAAAAAAAAAAAAAAAGAAAAGAGCCACCTCCCTTAACTTTCGAACCGTTTGTCGCATGCAAACAAGCAAGGTGCAGTTGGAAAGCACTCGAAAGGAACTGTTATTTGATGTGAAGAAATACGCTAATCAAGCTAATTAACATGCTAATTAGCTATCTATCTCCGAATGTTTCCATATAAGAGGCATGTTATTTTACGCGCATTCTATTCAGCACATAATAAAACCCTTAAATTTCAAGTTTCACACAAATCGACCAATAAATACGTGTACAGTGAGCTACGAAAAAAACATGCCGCTAATGTTAAACCCCAAAAGTGGTTTTTGAATTCCATCATTTAATCGAGAACAGATACAGTAATTCGGTGTTGCAATAGTAAAACACAAAGAGGCCCAGATGTGAAAAAAAATGAATTATGACCATATCTGGTTATTAGTCCATTGAATGCGAAATATCATTAAATGCTTAAATTCAAATTTTCAGCGTGGTAGCATAAAACTTTCCTGAGATATAAGCGAAAACTCAAGCATACATCGATTAACGGGCCGTGCATAAAAAAACATATTTTCCTGTACGTACTGTAATACAGTTTACCACGCAATATTGAGAAACGCTTAGGAGAAAGTGTTTCTACGTGAATTTGGTTGAAGGAATCTGTAATGATGTCATACCATTAAATTCAGAATTACAACTTTTAATGATGAACATCATAAGTTAATAGTTTTGCACAAAAATAACTTAACTTACGACTTAAATTGCTGAAAGTTTGGGTTCCTTAAAACCGACGCCATTCGCCGATAATGCATGGTAATCTTCCTGTGAAATATTACTCTCGAACCAGAACGACAGGATTAACGATGTTTGCCACTAACCGTCAGCCACGGAGTTCGTACGTTACCGGAAATTCCGTCATATTTTACCCGAGAAGACGCTGCTTAAGCAAATTGTGCTGTAAAAGCAACTTAACGGGAGCAGACAATTAGGCTTAATATGGCGGATCAATTTCGCTGCCGTAGCTAGTGGGTTTACTTTGGAGCTATAAAAAGCGGTAAAAAAGCTTTCTACCTCAAATATTCTTGTGTGATACTTGAATCCGAAGTTCTGAAGTTTGTATTAATGCCATTTTTGAAAGATTCTGTCACAAAATAAAGGATCAAAGTAAGGGAGAAGTTTACAAAGTTAGAGTCCACTGATACCGAAATTTCTTGTGGAATTTAGACGAAACTGCCTAAGTCCAGTTTTATACTCCGTATCAGGAACGAAGTTACATTAGATTGAACCTAAAGGTGCAGCTACAACAAGAATTAAGCGGGTGAGTAATATGTCGGTGTCGGATTGGGGCTGCTGTTGGGTATGGTTTGTAGTGCCAGGCTATGGCGTCTGAGCTGGCGCTTCCGAGGCGGGATTAGATGTCTTATAATCATGGCGCGGGGTACGGTACCTATCCGGCACACAGTGGGTCAGCACAGCGCAATCTACTTGGAACTGATCCCAAGACTATCTGTTTGGAGGAACAATTACTCTAACCACTGGGTCACTCGCGCTTTGTTTCCATCTTTGACGTTTGACGTTTGAAGTTTTAGGAAGGAAGTGTCTGACCCTAGGCTAAAACTACCCTTAGAATTATGAAACTAGAAGATCTGAGTTAGTGAACTTAATAGGAAAGATAAACAGAAAAATGAGTGAACGGAGAGAGAGAGAGGCATATCATTCGAACCACAACCGTGTCACCAGTCAGGTCGGGAAGGAAGAGAGAGGAAGGTTAAAGGAACCAAGCAACCATCACTATGAATCACAACACCACCCAACCGCCGACGCCCTCGGAGGGACTGAAACTCGCAGAGACCATATCCGGAAGCCGGAGCATCACTCAGTACTTACCATCGCAATGCCAACCTGAAAGAAAAGAGGGTGGTGGTCTGTCTAACACCCACTAATGTTCACGCACTTACGCTCCATCCGATCCAGTCCCCCATTTGATTCAAAGCCTCCGGCCGAGGAAACATTGCTTAAAAGTGCTGCCCAACCCAAAGTCCCTGTCAGGGGGAAAACAACGATCGCTGACTAAGCTATGGGATACTTCAGAAATTAACTGGGATCTTAGTCAACCGCACCCGTAACAAGTCCATTAGGGTTGGCTTCCACTTTCTTGAAGAAATTCTTGGCGAGTCTAGGGCAAACCTCAAGTACCTTCTCACTTTGTTTTCACCTTGAGATCAGATCATATGTAGAGAATTTTTGGTTGGGAGTGTCTCACCCTAGGTCATAAACAACCCTTAAAAATCGGAAACTGGAGATTTGAGCTAGAGTGCCCGATAGGGAAAGTGACACCGAAGCGAAGTAGAAAGGAGGAGGAAGATGCCTTTATTTATTACAGGGGGTCGTCAGTAACCGGGGTTCGACGGCTGAACGTGTCCATCCAACTCACGGCGGATATTGAGTGATTCGAGCGTTCGTACATACGTGGTAGGCGTACTTCACAAGTGAATGTACGGAATTGCGATTAAGGTCATTTCCGCCACGCGATTGGTTCAGAGCTACTTTGCAGATTACGAATAGGAGGGGCGTATGAGGACAGTCATGTGACAGGAACACTGTCTTTTACCGGGAGAAGTTCTTCTTGCTAAGAAATTCAGTGTGAGGCTACTTAAAATATGTGAAAAATGATCATATTGAATTACCTCGTGGAAAGTTTTATCGTCGGAAGTTCTGCTTCCTAAGAAATTCACTGTGAGGTTACGTAACATACATGACAAATGATCATATTGAATAATCGGTAAAGTAATTTTATGCACGATATCATAAGGAATATATGCAGTTTCTCAGATGAATACAAGTCGAAATCTATCTTAATATTAAAATTGAGGACGACTTCAATGAATAGCTAGTTGAATACATACTCCGTATTGGCCAATAGATGGCACCAGGTCAAACTAGTACCCATCAGGAATCGTGCTCTTGTGAAAGTGCGTATATAAGGGTACAAAAAAGTACCCTTTTAGAGGTCCTTTCTATTACCCTTAAAATGACCTTTAACAATAAAAAATATGTCTCCACACCGAAATATTTATTCTGACGATCAAGTTTTTTTCCTCGTGAATGTGAAAAGGTCTAGCTAGAAAATAAAAAAATAAAAAAGAGTGATTTTGTATTAGCAAAGAAGTACCTAATGACACGAAGTAAGACCTCAAAGCATTTTTCTGTTGAAATAAGACAGTTCTGTTGGAATATATACTCCAGAATGTTGTTTGCCGTATATTGTGTCTGATAAAATAGTATGTGATCTGTCATATATATATTTTTCTAATATTTAGGAAATTCCTCATATTTTTGTCCCTCCTAACTTCATCAAAATGCCTTCCATTCCACATTTCAAACCCCCTTCTCCCGAAAATTAAAAAAAACGTTAAACAGCTCATGGGCTCTCTATACAAAACAAGTCAGTACTACTCCTGAGCTAAAGGAGGGGTGAGCGCTTTTGTGCTGACATCTCTCGGCCCTATGAAAACTATATAGAGTGAAGCGAAATGGCATAAGAAAGCAGCAGAGAGGCACGTCCGGCTGTCTTGCAGACTGCTCCTGAGTGGCGCCACACTTAGGAATGTGTCTGCCACTAAGGCGCAACCCGGCTAGCTGGCGGGTAGCTCCGGGTTCGATGCTGTCTGGACTCTAATGGTGGGCACATCCAGCACATGTTATCACTTTTCGCACAGATGAGGTAAATCCACTTCAAATGTCGTTGCAATATCTTCATTGGTGTTAATATTATTAAAGAAATGCCGGGTCGGTAGCGAGTGGACTCCCTGTTTAACAGGAGGAACATTATTGAGAGTCGCATATTGCTACGAATAGCTCCCACCCACCTGTTGGTTGCTTATCTGGAACCACCGGAGCGGCTGTGAGAAAACAACGGAAAGTCTCTCCGGTGTAGCTATGTGTTTGTGTGTTTGACTACGTCTCGTTAAGGCTTGGTCAACGCAGTTGTAAGGAGCGGAAGCATCAAAGTGGTTTACAACAATTCCGTTGGAGTGCAGGTGACTGTGACGTCCCCAATCCTGTAAGCAAGGCCTACTGGAAAGATCGTCACTTACAGAATGAAACAAGCTTCTAACTCTTCAGCGAATCAAACCGAGCTCTTCTAGAAAACTCAAGGTCATAACTTGGAAAGATAAGTTTCCTCTTTTAGAGACGTCACAGAAAAACCAAGGCTTCCGATTGGTTCCCAGCGTAGCAGTCCGTGTAACATGCACAGCCGCCTGGAAAGAACAGGCCCTGAAAACGAAAGGTCATGTGACCAACTTAGTCCGAATTCTCAACTTATTATTTGTAATTATTTATTATTTTTTACTATTGTAAGCAAATGATAGTTATAAGTGCAACAGATACAGTAAACTAAACCCTACACAAAATTTAATATTACCCTCACTTACATTTTTTTCACAAAACTGGCACAAGAAGAAAGCAGTTTTGACTGGAAAACATAATGGAATAAGGGTTTTTAAGAGACTAATTACAAGAATAATAACTGTCTTCACTTGCGGTAAAAACTTGGAGAAATTTCACAAAATTCAGACCATTTTGTTCCCAGGACAACGGTTCGTTTCAGGGCCTCCTCTTTCCAGTGGGTGTGTCCTGTTAGGCAGCGGATGCATTTTTTTATGCATCATCGTGCCCACCAAATTGTAAGTAACATCTATCTATCTATCTATTAACATTTACGACCAAATACAAGTAATGACTAAGGAACTGAGACAAAAATCGAATATTGGCAATTACCTGATGTTGTGATTTGAACTGTAAGGTTTAAGCGCACAAAAGCTCTTACTCCAGGTAAGGAGTAAATTTAAGTCAGGAAAGACCACTCCACCAACAATAGATTTGCTTATATATAGCCTAGAATTCGGCATATTTATACAATCCATTAAATTGTTTGCATAGCCCACGGGAAAGAGAAGGCCCGGAAACGGTCATGTGACCAAAAAGGTATCAGGTTTGTGAAATTTCTCCAAGTTTTTACCGGAAATGGATAGTTATTATTCTTGTGATTAAAATCTCTTAAAAACCCTTGTTCCACTATGTTTTGCAGTCAAAATTGTCTTGCTCTTGTGCCAGTTTGTGTAAACAACATAAGTGGCTGAAATATTAAAATTTGCGTAGGGTTTATATTATTATATCTGTGGCACTTATAAACATAATTTACTTGCAGTAGTAAAACGCAATAAATAAGTACAAGTAATAAGCTAAAACCGTGAACGAAATTGCAGGTCCGTGGTTGGCCTAGTGAGCAACGCTCGTGACCAGGAGGGTCAGACGAGGTTATTTTGATACTCACGCATGACGTAGGTCTCTCAGTCTTTCGACTTCTTGCATCCCTGTTTGTTTACATTTGGTGACAAACGTCTAGGAACGGCAATAGAAATGTCGTAGGAATAAAACGCAAGCAACCAATTGGCGTGCGTCATGTGTATCACTAGTGCCAAGTAAGTATGAATTGATTAGCAAACTTTCCATATTAACTATAATTTTTGGAATTTTTTACTGAAACCAATTGTATCAAATTACCGGGAAAACGTGTAAATTAGCGTTCTAAATTATTTCGCCGGAAAAATGTTAGTACTTGGAAAACGTGCGACGTACGGATTCAGAGTATGGATATTAATGGCAAATGGTACAGAAATTTTATATTTTAAATGTGTTTTGAAGATTTTAATTGGAATATTGACCTGTAAGTTCGATGCTGTGAAGTGACGCTGCGGTTGGCCTAATGCATCGCTACTGCGATGATGTCCACTGTGCTCCGTTAAAAGGAAGGTTCGTTGCTGAACCGAAATGACGGGCAAAAGAGTACTAGAGAAAGCGGTTACTTTTTGGCAGAAGAGCAATAAATTTTGTAGTGTACTCTACAAAAAAATAGGTCCAAATTATGCACACTTTATTGGTATCCCATACGTTGTTGGCAGGAAAACCCGGAAAAAAGATCTTTGATTAGCAAACGATACGTATCAGTGAGACAGAAATTGACCTGCGACCAAAGTATCAACAGGAGAACCAAACGTACAGTGGTACAGCAAATCAGCTACGAATGGAAGCCGTTCAAAGTAGAACCGAAGTTATGCTTCCCCAGTTTTCTGCACAACATAGAAAGGAATATTTTCACTTTCTATTTGGAATTAGGGAATGATGTGTGAAAGAACGAAACATTTCTGAACATGTGCTTCAAAAACAATGACAAAACATGAGCGAACTATATTCTGTAACGTATGAGTATATGGTGCTTCGCTCTCCTGGCAAGAGCATATGCAGCTGCACTTGTAGTCATCCGCACGTGAATTACTCGCCGCAGGGGATCTTTCTTTCAATGGATTAAAGCTTCACATCGTCGTGGTAACGGTGCGTTCAGCCTACCGCAGCGTCTCTTCAAAAAATCACACCTACAGGTAAATATTACGATAAAAATCGTTAAAAGGCATTTAAAACATGAAATGGCTACACCATTTGCCATTAATTTTCATATTCTAAAATCTATACGGCGACCTTTTTCGAGGTATTTTTCCGAAGAAATAATTTAGGACGCTAATCTACAATTCCTTTCTATGTTGTGCAGAAAGCTGGGGAAGCATAACTTCGGTTCTACTTTGAACGGCTTCCATTCGTAGCTGATTTGCTGTACCACTGTACTTTTGGTTCTCGTGTTGATACTTTGTTCGCAGGACAATTTCTCTCTCACTTATACGTATCGTTTGCTAATCAATGATCTTATTTTCCGGGTTTTCCTGCCAACAACGTATGGGATACCAATAAAGTGTGCATAATTTGGACCTATTTTTTGTAGCGTACACTACAAAATTTATTGCTCTCCTGCCAAAAAGTAACCGCTTTCTCTCGTACTCTTCCACCCGTCATTTCAGTTCAGCAACGAACCTTCCTTTTAACGGAGCACAGTTGACATCATCGCAGTAGAGATGCATTAGGCCAACCGCAGCGTCTCTTCACAGCATCGAACTTACAGGTCAATATTCCGATTAAAATTTTCAAAACACATTTAAAATATAAAATTTCTGTACCATTTGCCTTTAATATCCATACTCTAAATCCGTACGTCGCACTTTTTCCAGGTACTAACATTTTTCTCGCGAAATAATTTAGAACGATATTCTACACATATACCCGGTAATTTGATCAATGGCTTTCAGTAAAAAATTCGAAAAACTATATTAAATACAGAAAGTTTGCTAATTAAATCATACTTACCTTGCACTAGTGACACACATCACGCACGCCAATTGGTTGCTTGCGTTTTATTCCTACCAATGAGGATCTTCCTACGACATTTCTATTGCCGTTCCCAGACACTAGTCATTTGGTGTGCTGGAGTTTTCTCTATTAACGCAGTTGATTTTCAACCGCTTGAAGTATGTATCGTATAGTTTTATGTTTTGTTCATGTTGATATTTTCACGTATTTATCACTGAAATTCATTTCTTCTGTGTTTCGTAAGAAACGCAATAATGCCGGGTTGTGCAGTGGCCTGTTGTACTACGTACAATAGGAAAACCAAGAACACTGATATTATGTACCATGTATTTCCGAAGGATTTATTAATACAAAAATTGTGGATTCAGAAATGTAAGCGCCAGGATTCCTTCAAAGTGTCTAATGCAAGAGTGCGTTCTCAACATTTCACACAGGATGACTACCAGCGTGACTTAAAGGCAGAGTTACTTGGGTTAACTAGCGGGAAAGTGTTGAAGCCTGATGCAGTACCTACACTAAACCTTCCCACAAGCAATAATACTGGTATTAATAAGGTAAGTTCGAGAGCCAGTGCTGACATTTCAGGACCTGAGACTACAACGCCTACTGCACTTAGATGTCATGACCGTGAAGTTCGGAAACGTGCATTGGAAACCCTTGATAATCTATCACCAAAGAAGAGGAATGTAAAGAAACCGATGGGAACTGATCAAGAAACACAGTGCATGCTAAGTGATATAAAAACAATGGAGAAAAGAATAAAGAAATTGGAGGAAGAAAACCAAAGGCTAAACACAGCGTGCATTCAGATGAGAGTAAGAAACAAGTACCTTCACAATCAGCTCGTAACAACTCAAAGACGTTCTCAGGAATACTTTAAAAAATTTGACACGGAGTTAGAAACCGAAGTAAGGAATGTTTTAGCAAAACTCTTCACTGCAAATCAGGTCCGTTGTTTCATAAAAGGTAAGAAATGTGTAAAATGGGAAAGGGAAGACATCTGTAAAGCCATTACTCTTCGTGCAATGTTAAGAAAGTGCTATATTTTCTTGAGAGATAAAATGGGGTTTCCATTGCCAGGAGTTTCAACACTGAGACGGGGGACTGCTCGCTCATTTCAGTGTCGCCCTGGCCTTCTACATGATGTCCTTCAGCTAATGAAGGCACAGGCACAAAGACTTAGTACTTTAGAGTGTACATGTGTTATTTCTTTTGATAAATGAACATAGCAGAATTTCCTATGACAAAGAAGAAGATAGGATTGTTGGTCCACACAGTAATGTGCAAGTAGTCATGGTACGAGGAGTATTTGCAAGCTGGAAGCAGGTAATATATTTTGATTTTGACATACAGATGACAGCCTTATTGTTGAACAAAATAATATCATCTCTGGAAGATATTCAGTATAATGTTGTTGCTGCTGTAGCTGACCTCGGTGGCAAAAATCGTGCTGTATGGAAGGAATTACAAGTAACACACACAAACACACGCTTCCCCAATCCTCAAATACCAAATAAACGAGTTTGGGTGTTTGCAGATGTTCCACACCTTTACAAACTGCTAAAAAATCATTTTCTCGATGATGGACTAACACTTCCAGGTAATAAGAAAATTACAAAAGCTACTATTGAACAACTCCTTACTCTGGATTGCAGTGAGATGAAGATATGCCCCAAGTTGTCACTTCATCACATTAGTGTGAAGGGCCGTGACCGCCAACGTGTATATTTGGCAACTCAGCTCTTTTCGAACCACACTGCACAAGGAATATGCTTTCTTATGCCACATGAAGAACACGTCGCGAAATTTGTTCAGTTTCTGAACGACTCGTTTGATGTGCTAAATTCAAGAAAGCCTACAGATGAGAAGTCTCTGGCATGTGGATTTGGAACTCATCGTGAAAACCAAGAGAAGATTCTACGACAGCTGCATGCATGCATCCGAGGAATGAAGGTAGGTAATGCAACATATCTGTTACCCTTTCAGAAAGGATTCATAACAACCATTTGCTCATTACTAGGACTCTTCACTGATCTGAAGCCTCTGAACATAAAATACATTCTAACTGCTCGACTCAATCAAGACTGCCTTGAAATTTTTTTTCACAAATACGTGGGCTTGGCCACTTCTGAGATCATCCATTGCCTACAGAAGTGAAATCCCGTTTGCGTCTCTTGCTTCTAGGTGCCAATGTAAGTGACATTCCATTTTCAAGTGCTGCTCCTGTTGCACAAGGTGGGGGTGATGATGATTACTTTTTGACATCTCAATTGTTTAGTGCCGTTTTACCTGATATGTCAGAACTCCTGGCAATGATTAAAGGTGAAACTGAGATTCGGGATATTATACTACATGACTCTGCAGGTATTCAGGTACCATCTGCTACTCCTGGCTCTGATTGCTCTGTAGAAGGCTTTCGTTACCTTGCAGGTTACATAGCTTACCGAGGAAGAAAATATGACCGTTCGCTGGGTACGCCAACTAGCCAGCTACTTAATCCAATATCAACTACAGAATCAGTACCTGTTGGCTGGATTGAGACTCTTTCACGATGTGGCCTGCTTGTTCCATCAGATCCATGGTTGGAGAAAGTTAGCCAGTTTGAGTTGATGTTTGCAGAAGTGCATGGACATGACTCTTTATCCCAGGAACACAAGATTGTACACAAACTATGTGTGAAAATTGGTCAGAAGTTTCCAGATGTTCCTACATAGGTGATAAAGTTGTATGTTAGAACCCGAACCTTTGTACGGCTAAGACATTTAAATGCAAAAGCAAAAGTTAAGAAGGCAGAAGAAGCACAACGCAGAAAAGCACGTAAGTGGCAGGCGTCATCAAAGTGAAAATTTCCTGGATGCACATGGCCAAACCAGATTTTTCATGCCATGGAGAAAATGTAAGCAACCTGTAGGAATAGTGCCACGGAATTCTGCCATCAGAAAGCTAAGTTGTGTTTTTTTATTTCAATTTTTCATTGTTTGTATGCATGTATGCAAGTATTTGCAATTTTTCTGATAGCTATTATATATACTCATCTGAGAAAGAAAAGTTTTATTTCAATACATCTGTCATGGGCACATTGTGTTAAGGATCAAATCTGGT
This sequence comes from Macrothele yani, assembly GCA_039090855.1. NCBI lineage: Eukaryota > Metazoa > Arthropoda > Arachnida > Araneae > Macrothelidae > Macrothele > Macrothele yani. Next base: position 60,469,817 of record CM077031.1, on the reverse strand, counting down.
AAAGGAAAAGTTGTAGAATTTAATTAGCACAGCATCAGTGGTAATGAGTATACCAACTTATTTGCTAGTCATTAACATAAAAAAAATGTACCACATACATATATAGGAGAGACAGAGTTTTTAAAGATGAAAAATTTTCACCATTCCTTCATGGTGTGTGTGTGTATATGTATGTATATATGGCGTATGTATATATGGCATGTGTGTGTGTATATATGGCATGTGTGTGTATATGTATGTATATATATTGTGCGTGTATATGTATTTTTCAAGATGTCATTTTTAAAGTAGATATTCGATATAGCTTCTATATCTTCACTTCCAGAAAAAATTTCAACCTTCTTAAAAGATGTGTGTGGCTGTGTACAAACAATTTAAAAAAAAAAACCTAGAAAAAGAGGAATAACAAAACCCAATCACCGAGCTATATTCTCCCCTTGATGAGGGCTAAAACTAAAAAACTGTAAACTCTAAAAGTGAGATTATAAAAGGAGACATGTAATGTAGAACATGTTGAGGATAATCACTTAGTCCTTCTTCAGGGCCAAACAGAAATGATCCCTCTCTCATTTCTACAAAGACTTGAAAGTGGGTTTCTGCTATATTACATCTGCTTAAGTCCATCAAATATAAATTTTGTAAGTTAATAAAATATTTGAACATTAAATTCTACTAAACCTGTAAACTACTAGAACAACCAGCTAGCACATATGCTGGTAGAAAAGGGAAAAGGTTTAAAGTGAAAACCACATTCTTAAACTTTGGGCAAAATAAGCTTAATAAACATTACAGGAAAAAAATAATTTTGAAAAAAAGGCATATAATAACACTTAACTCTCTCTTTGTATCTTGGTTTTCTTGCGCTTAAATTTGTTTTTACCCTGCTTATGTGTTGTATACATACACACCATGAAGGAATGTTGAAAAATCTTTCAAGAGTGAATGTATGAAGAGAGACAGAATAGTTGTGTTGTACCTAGTACGGAAGTAATTGATATAGCTGGGATACGTATTGCCGCCTTTGTTGGCATTTTTTGATGAAGTAAGTTTCAGAACTAATTTAAGTATCAGTGTCTAACCTTAATACTTGTAGCTGTTTTATTTGTAGTGGTTTGGCTACCAATTTCGTTATTCAATAAGTACTGAAATGTGAGTTCATATATATGCAAATAAATTTGGAAATGTAGCGCTTCAAGGAAGACAAATGCTTTGAATTTATGAGATTTATTTATGTGTGAGCAGTTTTATTTCGTTATTATCATAATAAGTGTGATTATCACGATCGTTTCATATGCCGTAACCCCACGCCACAAGACACTCAAACCTGCCATGTTGGCTGCCATGCGTCCACGCCGACGTCATTTCAGCAGCCAATGAGAGGCTGACATCGTAGCGAGCCCAACCTTATACCATGAGATATATCTAAAGACCTTGTTTCGTAACTGCCACAGAGAGGACATCAGGTTCGATCCACTAAATATCCGCCGTGCGTCGGATGGGCACTGGCACCCCATTTCTACTTCGCTTCCGTATAACTTTCCTGTCGGGCCCTCTAGCCGAAATCACCTAGCTTCCTGTTTCTGAGGGTTGTTTAAGACTTGGGGATACTCCCTTCCTAAAATCTTTACATATGAACGAAATTGGTCACATGACCTTCCGTTTTTAGGGTATTATTTCCAGTGGGCTATGAATTCTTTGCGTGTGATGTCAGAGCAGTGTAGAGACTTCTTTTCAGATGAATGTTGTCTTATCTAGGAGTTTACGTGTTTGCCCATGAGAATTTAGTCTTCGGGCCAAGGACGACTCCTTGTAATCGTGGATTATAAATAATTGCTCGGCCACGGTTACTACAATAATTTGTGACAGGCGGTCGGCCGTAGGTCGCCACATACTATGTGCTGCGTTAGACGAAGTACTACGTCAAAACATCGAGGTTTTCACCGTTACATCAAAAATTTCCACCGATATACCCATCCCTAGTTTAAACACCTGCGCTTAGAGGTGGAGGTCCATCTCAGTACATCGATAGTTTACGTTTTTCAATGCTATAAGTGTAAATCACGATGGTGCGAACTATTCGGCTTCTACCAATGGCTTTGTTGACTAAAACGCTCATTTTCACTTCATTTATACTGGTGCGGAAAACATTGAGCCCAGCCATATTAATACATGATGACAATGCGAAACTAAAGTTAACTGTAATAAAAAGAGTAAACGGTGAGGGTATGTGGTTTTTGCACTGGGTGGCACCTTTCAGTCGCATAAAGACGAATTTAGAAGCATTGTTCTTGTTGTTTGTACTCGAAGTTTAAAGGTACGTCACCTGCTGAAAGAGTTATTTGTTGAGAGTAAGTAATCAGTGATAATGGGTAAACGTAAAACATCTTTTGTGCAACTTTGTTTTTCTTTTGGTAAGGACGAGGTCTACGCCAAATGTAGCCTTTGTGGAAGAAATACGCCAAATCTTAGGCAAAATTTAAAAAGGCAGCATCCCGCTGCTGTCGTTTTAAATGATCCCAGAAAAAAACAATTGAGGAACATCCCCACTCAAAGCTTTATTTATTGAATTTTTCACGAATTATTACCTGGATTTTGCTAAACACGATAGAAAACTAAATTGCATACAAAACTGGAGTTTTCTTCTTTAGCTTTTGTGAACAGAAACATAAAAAAATCATATAGTACAAACAGAAAATGAGAATTAAGGAGCCACGAGTTAGTTTGTTCTTTAAGCAAAACATTTTTTCGTGACTTTTGCTAACTCACTTCGGGAGAAAATGGTCAAAACGTAGATTTCCCACCGTGGTGGCGCAGTTGTCTAAGCGTTGGCTTCTGGTCATCCGTCCGAGATGGGCCCTGATTCGAATCCCGTGAGGAAGAGATGTTTTGGTTGTGTTTGTCTTACAGCACTGGATTCTCCCTTCCCTGAAACCAATGTCCCTAAAACAGGGATGGGCGAATGCTTACTTACAGCCCATCGAATGCTTACTGTGCTCGTTGAATTCCAAACCAAAAAAAAATAAAAAAATAAATAAAAAAGGTTAGTTTCAAAGTTTATCGCTTTTTGACAATTCGAAAACCTAAGAAAACTTCTTGTTAGAAATAATTTTTCATCCCGGAAAATATATTTTCTTCCGAGAAACTTTGCCAACACACTATCGATAGTTATTGTTTTGACTATCGAAAACTATCGATAGTCAAAGCTATCGATATTTCTCCACCTCTACCTGCGCTCGGTGGTGGCAGCAGGATTACATCACATGCCGATAAAAATTAGTTTCGTTTGTCGAAACACCATTGTTGAATGCACACTGGCGCTCTGGAACTCAACGCCTAGTTAAAATAAACACAAACTATAATCAGAGAAATGCACAACTTATTAACAGTACTAAGTCGCGTAGCAGATATATTTGACACGTTAGAGATAGATGTCTACTTTTCGTTAGAAATTTTTTTAATATAATTTATTTTTCAAACATATTACTGGTAATAGCGCTTCCCACTGCTTTCTGTTGAATTGGAGTATTATGTATTTATTTTTGTCTTCTTATCAAAATAGGTATTACTTATCACAGTATTAGTAAACCTAATAAATACGCGTAATGGAATTGGACCCCAAGCAGTGTACAAAACATACCAAAATGTTTTTCTAATTTCATTGTTAGATTTAGAAATAAGACGGAAGGTAAAACCTTACTCAAAATTTGATTCTCCGAACGCATTTTGTTTTCAGTTGTCCTCAAGAATCATAAAGTATGAATTCGTGAAGTAGAACAATTATCTTCTAAACAAAATTTGAATTTTTCAGTTATCAGAACTATTTCAGTAGTTTTGTTAACGAAACTCATGTACAAAACAATTCTCGTTACACAAAATTTAAACTCTTCAGTTAGCAGAATTATTTCAGTAATTTTGTTAACTAAACTCATGCACAAAAGGTAATTAGAAACGTTTTTTCACTGTTGCAAGTAAAGGAATTAAACATGTGGTTTCAGACTTTTACAGGGAGTATAACAGGGCTTGATTTACGAAAAAAATGTGTAGTAATATTTGCTATAGAAGTTAAGTTTCGTGTAGCAATGAGAAACTTTTGATTAGCACTAAGCCATTACTTTATGGTAACATCCCAGTACCTGCTCGAAAACAAACTAGAACTAAATTTCAGATATATTATTTATTTATTACCTTTTGTTTACGCTTTCCAACCGTAGGTTGAAGATGCGCAAGTGCTCCAGCATTGTCCGTCTATTTGTCAGTCTTCCCGTCCGCACGATAACTCCCGTAACAATTGTTCGATTTCGATGAAATTTTAGTATGTGGTAGGAGACCACCTGGAGACGAAGCCTATTGAAAATGGGCAAAAGGAGGATCAAAGGACAGGACATAGGAGCGGGACCCATTCCATTGCCCTTATGCGTTATAACTTACGTATAAATGCTTCGATTGAGACAAAACTTGATCATGCTATTCCGGAAGTATACCTAACAGGTTCTGTTGAATATCATCAATATGGGATCAAAGGTCAGGGCATAGGAGCGAGATTTATTCCACAGCCATTATCCTCATAACTGGACGATATCATCACTCTTTCCACGTTATTTTTTTAAACAACGCATAGCGACTGAAAAATTGTATAACGGCACTGCTGGGATCGAACCCCAGAACTCTCGATAACTAGTCGAGTGCGTTCGAATTTACGCTACAGCGCCAACAATTCTCAGCGCCATGCGTGGTTTATCAGTCAGCATCTGACTACACGAATACGTATTGATGGTCTCAGCAACTGAGATGTCGTCATCTGGTGGCATTTAACGCAACAGCTATTTTAATTGTAGCTGATAAATTCAAAGGGCGATAGAAATGGTTAATATATATCAAATACGTGGAGATAATGTAAATGGACGATATCATCACTCTTTCCACGTTATTTTTTTAAACAACGCATAGCGACTGAAAAATTGTATAACGGCACTGCTGGGATCGAACCCCAGAACTCTCGATAACTAGTCGAGTGCGTTCGAATTTACGCTACAGCGCCAACAATTCTCAGCACCATGCGTGGTTTATATGGTGTGCGTTTATATGTATTTTTCAAGATGTCATTTTTAAAGTAGATATTCGATATAGCTTCTATATCTTCACTTCCAGAAAAAATTTCAACCTTCTTAAAAGATGTGTGTGGCTTGTACAAACAATTTTAAAAATAAAAACCTAGAAAAAGAGGAATAACAAAACCCAATCACCGAGCTATATTATCCCCTTGATGAGGACTAAAACTAAAAAACTGTAAACTCTAAAAGTGAGATTATAAAAGGAGACATGTAATGTAGAACATGTTGAGGATAATCACTTAGTCCTTCTTCAGGGCCAAACGGAAATGATCCCTCTCTCATTTCTACAAAGACTTGAAAGTGGGTTTCTGCTATATTACATCTGCTTAAGTGCATCAAATATAAATTTTGTAAGTTAATAAAATATTTGAACATTAAATTCTACTAAACCTGTAAACTACTAGAACAACCAGCTAGCACATATGCTGGTAGAAAAGGGAAAAGGTTTAAAGTGAAAACCACATTCTTAAACTTTGGGCAAAATAAGTTTAATAAACATTACAGGAAAAAAAAAGGCATATAATAACACTTAACTCTCTCTTTGTATCTTGGTTTTCTTGCACTTAAATTTGTTTTTAGCCTGCTTATGTGTTATATACATACATACCATGAAGGAATGTTGAAAAATCTTTCAAGAGTGAATGTATGAAGAGAGACAGAATCGTTTTTTGTGTTGTTCCTAGTACGGAAGTGATTGATATAGCTGCGATACGTATTGCCGCCTTTGTTGACATTTTTTGATGAAGTAAGTTTCAGAACTAATTTAAGTATCAGTGTCTAACCTTAATACTTGTAGCTGTTTTATTTGTAGTGGCTTGGCTACCAATTTCGTTATTCAATAAGTATTGAAATGTGAGTTCATATATATGCAAATAAATTTGGAAATGTTGCGTTTCAAGGAAGACAAATGCTTTGAATTTATGAGATTTAATATGTGTGAGCAGTTTTATTTCGTTGTTATCATAATAAGTGTGATTATCACGATCGTTTTATATGCCGTAACCCCACGCCACAAGACACTCAAACCTGCCATGTTGGCTGCCATGCGTCCACGCCGACGTCATTTCAGCAGCCAATGAGAGGCTGACATCGTAGCGAGCCCAACCTTATACCATGAGATATATCTAAAGACCTTGTTTCGTAACTGCCACAGAGAGGACATCAGGTTCGATCCACTAAATATCCGCCGTGCGTCGGATGGGCACTGGCACCCCATTTCTACTTCGCTTCCGTATAACTTTCCTGTCGGGCCCTCTAGCCGAAATCTCCTAGCTTCCTGTTTCTGAGGGTTGTTTAAGACTTGGGAATACTCCCTTCCTAAAATCTTTACATATGAACGAAATTGGTCACATGACCTTCCGTTTTTAGGGTATTATTTCCAGTGGGCTATGAATTCTTTGCGTGTGATGTCAGAGCAGTGTAGAGACTTCTTTTCAGATGAATGTTGTCTTATCTAGGAGTTTACGTGTTTGCCCATGAGAATTTAGTCTTCGGGCCAAGGACGACTCCTTGTAATCGTGGATTATAAATAATTGCTCGGCCACGGTTACTACAATAATTTGTGACAGGCGGTCGGCCGTAGGTCGCCACATACTATGTGCTGCGTTAGACGAAGTACTACGTCAAAACATCGAGGTTTTCACCGTTACATCAAAAATTTCCACCGATATACCCATCCCTAGTTTAAACACCTGCGCTTAGAGGTGGAGGTCCATCTCAGTACATCGATAGTTTACGTTTTTCAATGCTATAAGTGTAAATCACGATGGTGCGAACTATTCGGCTTCTACCAATGGCTTTGTTGACTAAAACGCTCATTTTCACTTCATTTATACTGGTGCGGAAAACATTGAGCCCAGCCATATTGATACATGATGACAATGCGAAATTAAAGTTAAGTGTAATAAAAAGAGTAAACGGTGAGGGTATGTGGTTTTTGCACTGGGTGGCACCTTTCAGTCGCATAAAGACGAATTTAGAAGCATTGTTCTTGTTGTTTGTACTCGAAGTTTAAAGGTACGTCACCTGCTGAAAGAGTTATTTGTTGAGAGTAAGTAATCAGTGATAATGGGTAAACGTAAAACATCTTTTGTGCAACTTTGTTTTTCTTTTGGTAAGGACGAGGTCTACGCCAAATGTAGCCTTTGTGGAAGAAATACGCCAAATCTTAGGCAAAATTTAAAAAGGCAGCATCCCGCTGCTGTCGTTTTAAATGATCCCAGAAAAAAACAATTGAGGAACATCCCCACTCAAAGCTTTATTTATTGAATTTTTCACGAATTATTACCTGGATTTTGCTAAACACGATAGAAAACTAAATTGCATACAAAACTGGAGTTTTCTTCTTTAGCTTTTGTGAACAGAAACATAAAAAAATCATATAGTACAAACAGAAAATGAGAATTAAGGAGCCACGAATTAGTTTGTTCTTTAAGCAAAACATTTTTTCGTGACTTTTGCTAACTCACTTCGGGAGAAAATGGTCAAAACGTAGATTTCCCACCGTGGTGGCGCAGTTGTCTAAGCGTTGGCTTCTGGTCATCCGTCCGAGATGGGCCCGGATTCGAATCCCGTGAGGAAGAGATGTTTTGGTTGTGTTTGTCTTACAGCACTGGATTCTCCCTTCCCTGAAACCAATGTCCCTAAAACAGGGATGGGCGAATGCTTACTTACAGCCCATCGAGTGCTTACTGTGCTCGTTGAACTCCAAACCAACAAAAAATAAAAAAATAAATAAAAAAGGTTAGTTTCAAAGTTTATCGCTTTTTGACAATGCGAAAAAGTAAGAAAACTTCATGTTAGAAATAATTTTTCATCCCGGAAAATATATTTTCTTCCGAGAAACTTTGCCAACACACTATCGATAGTTATTGTTTTGACTATCGAAAACTGCGAAGCAGTGTGTGACAGAACACGAATTTGTATCGCATTCACGATGTCGAGTTTCGTACCAAAAAAGGAGCCCTTGCGGGAAGCATTACTCTTGTGCTTTCATCTCAAGAAATCTGCAGCGGAAAGTCATCGTTTGCTAGTGCAGGCCTATGGGGAACATGCTCTGTCGGAAACAACATGTAGGGAGTGGTTCCGACGCTTCAAAGCCAACGAATATGACATGAAGGAAAAAGAGCGCCCTGGACAGCCGAAAAAGTTTGAATATGGCGCATTGGAGGCCTTATTGGACGAGAATTCATGTCAGATGCTCCACGAGTTGTCTGAAACACTACGGGTCGATGAGTCAACGGTTAGCAAACGTTTAAAGGAAATGGGAATGATCCAGAACCTCGGAAACTGGATCCCACATGACAAGGTTATTCTTCTCCACGACAACACTAGACCTCATGACGACAAATCCGTGAAGGAACTCTTGGAGGCACTTGGCTGGTATTTCTTAACCCACCCGCCTTATTCCCCGGACATTGCTTCCTCGGGCTTCCATTTGTTCCGGACGCTACAACATGGCCTGTCAGAGCAGCACTTCCTTTCTGTCGCGGATATCCAAAATGGCTCGATGAATGGTTCGCCTTGAAAGAACCTGCATTTTTTCTACCGCGGACTCCATTTGTTACCCCAACGGTAGGGAAGGGTCGTAGCTTCCAACGGATGCTACTTTGAATAGACTATCCTGAGCGGTTCTGTGGCAACACACAGGTGTTTTTGTGGCAAAAAACAGCGGGAATTAATTCAAGCACCTAATATGACGGCATGATGGCACGCGTATGGCGTTCCATTGGGCGTTGTAAATAGACTTAAGACGCCAACAGTCGTAAAGGCCAGAAAGGAAGAAGGCGTGTAAAATACTTTCGCTATTGTCAAATTGCCAGTGAAAGACATATTGTCTTTAAAATGATGCGATGATATGCGATCGCGGGCGATTCTAAACTGAGGTGGAAAGTTGACTTCGTGCGTCTCGAATGGTTGTCAACAGGCTGTGGAATTAGTTCCAAAATACAGGAAGTATTCGTAGCAGGTCGTCCGAAGGTCAACTTTTGTCCTCGACAACAGCTTTCCTGCCCTAACTGCAAGACTCAAAAGAAGCATGACAGCTCGTTAGCTGGTTTCAGCTAACGAGCTGTCATGCTTCTTTGACAACATCAACTGGACGATCAGTATGCCGCTGGGAAATGACCACCATGCTTCATAAAAGCGGCCTTTATTCCAGAAGACCAGTTGTGTTCTTGTCGTTAACATCTTCCCACAGGGGAGAACAATTATTATGGGTCAGGAGCATTTTCACTGGACACATGAACAGATGAGTTGCGTTTCTAGTTGCAAACGGATTCCCAACGTGTATTCATCTGCAGAGAACATGACATGCGTTGCCATCCATCAAACACCCGAGAAATGGATACATATGAGATACATGTAGAGCAATGGTTGTATGGTGTGGGAATGAATAATACCTAACGGACGAACCGGCCAGCTCCAATTTTCCAAGGGTTCCACCAATGCTATGAGATACCGAGTTGAGATTGTAGCACCTTATGTTTGCAGATGCTGTGGTACGACTTGTCGGACAATGCCGGAATCCATACCTTTCGAGTAGTGCTGGAATCAGAGTTGCAAACGGGTCAAAAATTTTGGACCTGGACGTCAAATAATTGGATTCGACCCGGACAAATCTGCTTTGACCTACAATATACACTATATTGACAAAAGTCAACGAACACCTAGAAGAGAAACACAACATAGCATTTATTAACATATATTAGTACGGTGTCGGTCCAACTTTGGAATTAATGTATGCACTGACCCTTCGAGACATGCTTTCGACAAGGTTTTGGAACACAGCGATAGGTATGCGCTTCAATTCAGTACATATTGCTGCCGCTAACTGTTGATTAGTACTAGGCCTTGGTTCCAAACATCTTATGCTGCGCTGTAATTAATCCCATACGTGCTACATAGGATTAAGATCAGGGCTCTGTGCTGGCCAGTCCAAACACGATACAGAGTTATCGACAAACCACGCCGTAACAGTGTTTGCTTTATGGCACGGTGCATTGTCCTTCTAGTACCAACAACGCCCGGTTCCATAGTATTGCCATAGAGTTGTTAGAGCGTAATTGTCCAGAATATCCAGGTTGACATGTTGGTTAACAGGTTTGTTCGACATAACCAAAGGGCCAGGACCATACCACGAAAAACACCCCCACACGAGTACACTGCCAGCTTTAAACTTGACCATAGGAACAGTACACTGTGATAAATGCCACCATACCCACACACGGCTATCAGACTGATGGATAGTGTATCTGGACTCGTCAGTTCATAGGACCAGTTTCCATTGATCTACTGTTCACGATAAATGTACTTTACACCATGCAAAACGACAGGTGAAAGGCTTATAGCAGCCGCACGAAATTGCAAGTGCTAACAGTGCGGAACGCTTGGAAAGAAATTTCGCTAACAAGAGGAATCTCCGCAATGCGTCATTTTGACTCCAGATGAGTAGTGAACCTTTTAAAGCCCACTGGCCCTGTCACCAAAATGTCCTGTACAAAAAGATGAGTAAATGAATACAATGGAATACCGCTTAAATAGTACTAGTAGTCTACAATTGGATGACAAGATGAACAATTGGAAAACAACTGCAAGGAATTTCCTTTCAAAGATCGGGCAGCAAACGACAATGTTAGCGTTTCAACTTTCTTGACTTTCCGCTTTATTACTGCATTATACATGATTTGCTACTTGTAATAGTCAACCGTAGGATTTCTGATTTCATACATGCAAATTTCTTAAGTACGAAAATAACCATTAGTAAATTGGAACATTTTATGGATTTTATCAATTTCCGGGTCAGTGTTTCCAAAGCTCAGCTGAAATTTTGAATTTCATAAATTGCACGAAAACATTTCATTGACATGTGATCCATTAACAAGAAGAAAAGAATTAAGAATAAACAACGAACATAATTAATACTTTTGGCGGCACAATTGACTTAAACAGCAGTCTTTACTTTTGGTTGCGAAATTAGGAAATTCAAAATGGCGAATTGGTCTAAGCGCTGGATTTTGACCGTTTATCCAAGTGAGGGTGGATTCGGGTCAACTATGAGGCATGGCTGGTGTGCTTGTATTTCTTTCTGGCCTTCTCCCTTCCCTGGAATCAGGATACTAAATTTGTGACAGGCTACTGTTTACACCCCACTGAGTTTATCACTACGTCGTTAAACTCCAGAGAGGAAAAGGCAAAGCAAATTAAATTTTGCAGCATTCACATATTTCTGCCGCGTTGTTAATAGAGTAATGTGCACTTATTCTGAAAAGAAAGTAATTTATTCTTGAAGATCCTCTCGGTCAAGGATGTTAAGTGTTCTTTCATTTGGAAATGAATATATTTTATTTTTACCAACTGTGGACAATCAACAGTGAGTTTGCCATAGGAAAAACATGAGTTTTGCAGGTTGAATCCAATACCTTTAAGCGGTTGATCATGTTTCTTGTAAATACTTATTGCCAAGTTAAGACGAATGGGAAACTCGGTGTTTAAACTGAAGTGAAAGCTCAGATGATAAATGTGGAATAAAAGCATGTTCTCCTGTTGCATAGCCAGTCATGATGGTAGCTTCGATGACATTTCACTTTGGTTTGTTGATAGTCTGTCCTGATCAATAGCAAAGCGTCGGTGGATCAAGATTACCGTTAGTGGATCTACTGTCATAAGCGTAAAGAAACCGCTCGTGACAGCATCGGAAGCTACACAGATTGAAATTTGAACCCAGTAAACGGCAAGATCAGAATTGAAATTGCCAATTCTACTACTTATGTCAAACCAGAAAAAAATGATTGTAGAAACCTAATCAAAATCTTCCCGTACATATGACTTGGACCTAAATATATTGCACAATAGTAGCCGAAGACTGAAGCATAAACAAATTCAAAGTGAACGCTACTGAAAGAATTCACGTAAAAATTCAAAATTGCATCACCAAAACTTCTGACACAACCTGTTGATATCTTGGTTGAACCAGCCCATGTATTGTAAGGGGTTGGACCAAGGCCGTGTAGAGAGTACAAGGCCATAACATTTGAGAAATAAGTTCCCTCCATTTGTGACGTCATACACGATAGCACCATAGCCCACTGGAAAGAGGCGGCCCTGAAACGAACCGTTGTCGTGTGACCAAAAAGGTCTGAATTTGGTGCAATTTCTCCAAGTTTTTACCGAAGGTGAATGCAGTTATTACTCTTGTGATTAAGGTGTCTTAAAAACCCTTATTGCAGTATGTTTTCCAGTCAAAACTGCTTTATCCTTGAGTCAGTTTTGTAAAAAAAATGTAAGTGGGTGTAACATTCAATTTTGTGTAGGGTTTAGATTACTATATCTGCGGGACTTATAAATATCATTTGCTTGCAGTAGTAAAAAAATGATAAATAATTACAAATATTAAGCTAAAAATTTGGACTAAGTTGGTCACATGACCGTTCGTTTCAGGGCCTGGTCTTTCCATTAGGCTTTGCGATAGCACATAGCCTACTGGAAAGAGGAGGCCCTGAAACTAACGGTTGTCATGTGACCAAAATGGTCTCAACTTTGTGAAATTTCTCCAAACGTTAAATAGAAGTGAATACAGTTACTATTCATTTGATTAAAGTTTCTTAGAAACCCTTGTTGCATTATGTTTTTCAGTCAAAACTGGCTTACTCTTGTGCCAGTTTTGTGTAAAAAACATAAGTGGTTGTAAAATTGAATTATGTGTAGGGTTTAGATTACTATATCTTTGGCACTTATAAACATAATTTGCCTGCAGTAGTAAAAAATAATAAATAAGAATAAATAGCTAAAAACAGGGACTAAGTGGGTTGCATGACGTTTCATTTCAGGGCTTGTTATTTCCAGCGGGCTATGCGACAGCACTGGAAACTAATCGGAAGCTTCAGCTGCCGCGTCACGTCACTTAAATAGGGAACTCCTTTCTCCAATGTCATGGTCTTGTGTTTTCTACACAGTCTTACCTGGACTCGAGTAGTCGGATTTTGATTGACGTAGCTCAATGTTTTGCGGCAGAAAAAATTTGTATGAGTCAGTCCGCCTGGTGATCCAAAAGCTTGCAGATGGGTTGCTGTTACCGCGGAGAAGAGGAGGTTAGAGATAATCCTTTCCTGGTGCATGACTGCAGGTAGGGAGATATTGAAATATTTTCTCTCTGAAAAGCTGGTCCTGTTAGCCACCTTGTGTGATTACAACAATTGGCACCTTGAGCTTCTTCCCATAAATAAAACTTATTGGTTGTCGAAAGATTGGATCGTTGTTACAGAGCAACGCTCCGCAATCCATTGCATCCCTGAATGGCTAGGATCGATGACGGAGTGGTTTATTTCTTTTATGTTTGAAATCAAATGCCGTTTTCATGTGTACCAGAATTTCTGGCGTTTTAGCCACTAAAACTCTAGGCTTTATTTCTTTTCTGAGAAAGGTTTACATGAACAGTTATGAACTTATCGAAACCAAAAACTAAAACACGCTTTTGGCACCATTCGTTGCAACAGCGGAGATGAGGAAGTTTAAAATACATATTTGAGTATCGGGAACTTCTTGCTTGCATTTAAAAGAACAAGATGAAAAGAATTTACATTTCTATCAGAAGTTTGTAGTTACGCCGAAACCGCAAATATGTCGATAATTTCTATGAGAAATGGCACGTTTTCCTATGTGGCAAAGTACACTCGATCAAAAACCAAACGGGTCAGACCGGTACATAAAATGAAATTTCGGAGTGGTGTCGGCCTCCCAAACTTCGGATTTATGCGGTATATTGTCGAGATTTCCAAATTAAGGTCAGTGCAAACGTCTCAAATGTTGAATGTATGTAATACTGGGAACCATGCTTGCGCGAACATCCAAGTAACTATGCCTTCGCATTTTCATCTTACTTACATTTCTGGTTATTTCTGGTGTACCCTAGACTACCAGAAGTGCTGCTGCACATGCGTTATCAAGTGTGATTTTTTCCAATTGTCCACCGAAGAGAGAAAATTAAAAGAAACTACTGATCATCATAGCACTAAATAATTTTTGCAATCACAGGGAACACAGATTAGTTGTCCCACTACTTTTCCCACTTACAAATCATACGCTTGTAGAATATTTTAATTCGTAGAATAAATTTTGCTTTTTTCTTTACTGGTCATCTATAATAGTTACGTTTGACGAAGTATCGCTATTCTCAGGCTTCTAAGAAAAAGACAGAAGCGACGTTTTACAAACACACATACCATGCTTCTTCTGCGTTACTTTCATCTCATTGTTTTAGAGTAGCCTCGTCCCAATCTCCTAGGTCACTACTTATAAGGACTGTTTAAGAACTAGCGTCAAAGGTGCTATGTCCCTTTCAGGAATGTTGTTTTCTAGAGGTAACAAGACGTTGTTCTCCCACATTGGCCATACGAGGGGCTTAAACTCTTGCTCTGAGGGGAGTAAAAATAGAAATGGACAACGCATAAATAAATTTCCTGAAAGTTTTATCTAAAAAAAAGATGTGCTGCAGCTCTATCTGTTTATGTACTTTTTTAAAAACTTGAGTTAGCCGCACACAATATTCCGCACAGAAAACCAAGGTACAGAGTGACCAACTCTGAGAGATGTGGACCCTTGGAATTTATGAAAGGGATTGAACAAAGCAGTGGAACTGCATATAAAACTATATTAGGGCATGTCTAAAACCTTTGATATTGCTGAATATGCTTTAATGATGAAGAACTAATTAATCATACACTGACGGGAAAAAAATCCCAACACCAAGAAGGGATTGTGCTAGATAAGCGACAGTTGGTAGGCGGTGAGAGTACATCTGTAAGATGACGTCTATGCAAATTTCGCGCTCGGCGCATACGTGTGGCGCTAGTAGCGACCCTCGGAACATGCAAAGCAGGTTTGCTGTAAATACGCGCTGTAACGTTCGTGAGCATTAGTTATCGTTGAGATTCGACGTAGTGTGTTGATGTTAGTCAAGAATGCCTTTAAGAAGACGAAGAAGCCATTATCAACAGCTCACGGAGGTAATACGAGGTCGTTTAATAGGGCTACGAGAAAGTGGAGTTTCTTTCCGCAATATTGCAGAACGACTTGGCAGGAATGTAGCCACTGTGCATGATTGTTGGCAGCGGTGGTCAAGGGAAGGTACTGCCGTAAGAAGACCGGGTTCCGGCCGGCCACGTGGCACTACTAAGAGGGAAGACCGCCGTGTACGGCGTATGGCCGTGGCGCATCGTACAGCGTCTGCGGCAGCAATTCGAGCTTAAATTGCCACCACAGTGACACAACGAACTCTTACAAATCGGTTACTCGAAGGACAACTCCGAGCCAGACGCCCTGTAGCGTGCATTCCACTTACTCCAAATCACTGCCGTTTGCGACGTCAGTGGTGTCAAGTTAGAGCTCATTGGAGGACCTAGTGGAGATCTGTTGTGTTTTCTGATGAAAGCCGGTTCTGCCTGGGTGCCAGTGATGGCCGTGTGTTGGTTAGAAGGAGGCCAGGTGAGCGCCTGCAACCAACCTGTCTGCGGCCGAGACACACTGGACCTACACCTGGAGTTATGGTGTGGGGAGCAATTTTCTATGAAAGCAGGAGCACTCTCGTGGTTATCCCACGCACCCTGACGGCACAGTTGTACGTTGGTCTGGTGATTCAACCTGTTGTGCTGCCATTCACGAACAGCATTCCAGGGGTGTTTTCCAACAGGATAACGCTCGCCCGCATACCGTTGTTGTAACCCAACATGCTCTACAGAGTGTCGACATGTTGCCGTGGCCTGCTAGATCACCAGATCTTTAACCAATCGAGCGCGTATGGGACATCATTGGACGACAACTGCAGCGTCATCCCCAACCAGTATTAACCGTCCCTGTATTGACTGACCAAGTGCAACAGGCATGGAACTCCATCCCACAACCTGACATGCAGCACCTGTACGACACAATGCATGAACGTTTGCGTCCTTGCAGTCAACATTCTGGCGGTTACACCGGTTATTAATGTACCAGCATTTCACATTTAAAATGGCTCTTCTCGCGCTTACATTAAGCTGTGATCTTGAAACCTTAATCGATTAAATATGTTACCTATACAAATGTATTGCTGCCATTTCATTCCTCTACAACTATTTTTTCGTGGTGTTGGGATTTTGTTTTCCGTCAGTGTATGAGATCTGTTTCCGAAAGTACCTCGAAGTATTATAATTCCCCTTGAATGGAATTTTTCCTATTACTACCAGACAGCATCAGTCTAGTATTCTGTTCAATATATGATACTCCTTCGTTCTATGCTGGTTCGTTTTCCATTAGTATGAGTATTTTTTTTTTGAAATTCTGCACGCGAAGCGGAGCTTTTAAGAAATTTTTTCCCATTTGAAATGAGCTTCTCTGTATCAGGATAGTTAATTCGAATCTCTTCAGTCACTCGGTGAAAACCATGTGCAAGGCATGTGATATGGACCATTTTCGGATAAAGTACTTTCAGTCCCTTTGCTGCCTTAGTCATGTACGGAGCGGCATCTGTTACAAACAAGAGGAGGTTTCTTCTTTGTACACCATCTGGCCAGAGTAATTTCAATGAATCGTCGAAGAGCTTTGCAATAGTGGAATTGTTTAGTTTTTGCAGATTTTCGCATGTCATAAGAAATACTCCACCAAGCTTGTCACATTTCAGAGTTCCGATAATAACATTAGCTATGTATCTTCCATCTACATCACTGGTTTCATTTATTGAAACATGTATCTTATTATTGGCAACAGCATATCTTATTTTACCTAAAACATATTCATAGCAGACAGGCATATAGATTTTCATGAGAGTTGATTCACTTGGAATCGGATGACTGGTGTACGTCTTCAAAAAATTTCTGATACTACCACTACTTAATTTCCTTATAAGAATATTAGATGTAATCATCATTTTACAGAGGTCGTTACAATATTCTGACTCTGTATTTGATGAACCTGCAGTTGAAGGAGATGTTTCGAAAAATAAAAGCGGCCTGTTCTCAGCGGAGGAAAATCTTGCTAAAGACCTCTGATGGTTCGCGGTAGCGCATTGCTGTTGAGCATTAAAACGCTTTTGAGCCGATACCTTGATTTCACACAATTTACAAAAGAAAATATCCCCATTGCTACTGAAAATTCACTCCCCAAACTCTTGAACAAAATGACGTAATTGCACCGTCATCGAACACTTGTTTTGGGACATGTTGAGATCAAACTGAAGTTGAAATCTGAGTTTTACTTTCAGCTTGGATATACTGATTTGCATCCGTTTGCTCCGTCCAATCATGGACTCTGCAAGGATAGATGGATAGATCTCACTAAACATGCCGGTGTGTCCGAATCTGCAATCCCGATACCGATCCAGGGACCGACGATTCGGACACACCGCAAGGTGGTGCAAACTGGGGAGGACGTACTCCACGGACAGTTAATCCACCGAGAAATTTCTGGAAAATCCACTCGCTACGAAAAAACAATTTTTTTGGGGGGCACTAGGCTTTAATTCAATTTTCATTCAGAAGACAACACAGACAAACACAAAACACATAGACACATTTTTATCGGCACAGTACCGACACAACACAGAGGAACGCACATTCTGCGTTAAACATTCATTTGAGAACGCAGTCCCGTTACTTTTCAGCTGCTAGAGCTATCCGTAGTCAATGCGGCTGCGTAATATACCTAGTTCTCGCTTTAGACTAGGAGAGTCCTGTTCTAAACTGGAGTGAGATGTATCCAGTTTAAGATGGAATTTTTCGTTTGCTCTCTGGCAGTTGGGGCACGGAGCTTCGATGAGGAAGCTCCAATGTTTATAGCCCGGTTGGATGCAGCGGGCATAGCTCATGAGCATGGGCGGACACTTGGCCTTGTGGTGCCCGAACCCGTTGCATTTAAAGCAACGGGTCTCTCAGGAATTCCCGGCAGGGGAGATTACGCCAGGCAAGATTGACTCTGCATTTTTAATGAGGGCTCTAAAGTCCATTGGAGCAATCTGGATCACCCAGTGAGATTTAGATTTGTCCTTACCCCGAATGAGGAAGAGCACCCTGCGTCTTGCTTAGACTTTTCTTACGAGGAAAGTCCTGCTGGACATCCTCCAACTCATTATCTTGGTCCCGGTAAATGATAATTACCGGTAATTCATATATGGGTCATTTCAGTTCATAGAACTTGTCCAGGTCTCTTTGCTGCTCATAGCTCCCTATCATCTTTTCTACCCCTTCTGCCTTTGAGCATTCAATTAATATTCCTCTTTTGCTCACTCTCTTCAACTCTTGATCCCTATTCCCAGCTTTACCATGTTGTGGGTTGATTGGGCGCCTCGCTTCAGGTCAGTTACTGAAGCCACTTCCAGGTCTTTTAAATTGGCCAGGAGTGTATGCTTTGACTGAAATTCCTTTTACTCAGACTTCAGTTTTCCTTTGACTACTTCGGCGAACGTCCGCTCTCTAGCTTCGCCTTGCTCACTCCTCTCTCGTTCCTTTAGTTGACACTTCAGGTGCTCTATCTGAAGCAGCACTTTTGAGAGCTGCAGCTCCATCGATTCATGACCCCGTCGCTTCGGTGTGGGCCTCGAGCATTCGATCGACGATCGGCCGCATGAAGCCCCTCACGTTGTACGATACTCTTGTGTTAGGGCTGTCCAAGAGCTCGTTCATCTCTCTAAACCTTCCCAAAATTTTCTCCGAACCTGCGCTCACTCCGTCCCCATTTCTGGGTTCTGGAAGACCGAGCGAGATGGACTTCGCTCATCTGATCGCGCACTTGGCCCGCTCATTCTGAGTGGGGGAAGGAAGCGAAGTCGGAGCGGCGGGGTCGTGAATCGGTGAAACTGTAGCTCTCAAAAGAGCTGTTTTCGTTCGCTAAACGAACTATACTGATTGAAGGCGAGCTTTGCACGCGAACCTAACGTGCCACCTGCGCTTGGCTGCAATCGCAATCAGAAAATTGTCGCTTCCTTGCTCCTCAGGGATGGTACCGAACCGCCGCGCCGGTCTTAGCTTGGGAATAGTAAAGCAAAAATAAAAGAGCATTAAGCTCTGATTTACAAGTACTCGTAAAGACACAACCGTGCTAGAGGTTCGTTTCAGTGGTTGGCAAGATGCCAATAATAATCCAAACGAGACACTAAGAAGAAAAATCTTACGCGAAAGTCAGTCCGTTTAAAATGGTTCGGTTGCGAGTCGTGGAGTCCTTATGACGCCATTTCCCATTCGCATATCCCACGACTGGCTGAAATCACAGGTTCGCGATATTATTAGGGTTGTGGTTTGAAAACGAAGGGGATTCAAGCGACGGTAGGGAGCATGACTTATCTCCCATTTCTAAGAGAAGTAGAAAAAGTAGACGAGAAAAAAGAAAAGTTCAAGATTCGAACAGTTCTCAAAATTTCGAAACGCAGTTGTTATTTTTCAAATTTCGTAATACCGTTTATTACGAAATTAATCAAAAATATGGCCTAGCATTTTCCAAAAGATCAAAATGTGACTTTCTGGGATAAAATATGACATGTCATAGAAATCCGCTCCCTATGAATGAGAAATCACAACTATGTTTTCAAATTTTGAAAACTATTCGAATCTTAAACTTTTCCTTTTTCTCGTTTGCTTTTTCTACTTCTCGTACAAATGGGACACTTCAAACCACACCCCTGATAATATAGTGACCCTGTATTCTGGTGTTTGGTCCCATTGTATTAAATTGTACACCATAAAAAATAAGTAGTCTGAATTCACGAAAAACTCCTACGGCTCTGAATCTTAACGAAATTCACATTCCGAAAAGCTTACGTCTTCAATTTTAAAAAAGGTCAGTTTTCTAACAGATTTTTCGTTGTTACTAATTCCGGTTTTCTGTTTTAAATCTATTTCCAGAAAGCCCTGTTTAAATGTTTTGCGGTTTTATGGAGAAATTTTTTTAGCTTCCAAAAACTTCCCTTTTGACTTGTTGAGTCCTTTTAGTTGACCTTTTTTGCCTGACGCATGATATAATAGAACTCTTCCCATGTGCCACTTGTGAGGATCGAGACAAAGACGGCTTCAACACAAGTTGGAGCGCTACCGATTGATCTCGAAACACATTACATGCTCACGTGTAAGGTCGAAACGACGAGGAAAAGATTCACGAGGTAATGAAATATTTTTCGCAATTAATGGGGATCAATTACTTATTTCATTTTGAGTATGAGCTTTTTTTCTTTTTCGAATATAGTTATCATAAATATTGTTTCTCTCTAAGAGGACTTATCACAAGCATCATTTGTTTTCAACGTGATTTTTCCGTGCAGCAGAATGCTTTGGAACTTGAGATATGTCTATGTTGACAATGACTTGCAAATATTTTTCAGAATAGATGAAATTTACTTCTTCATAGTAATGTTTCACAAAAAATCTCTAAGATATTTATATTTCTTTTTCTGTAGGACTTGTGAGAAATGTCTCATCCATTTCATAATTTACGGAAAGAGCAGAGTATGTTTAAACGTGAAATCTTATGTACCGACATAGTCTTTCAATTATGTTAAAGAAAAGGTGAAATGTACTGGTTCATAATATTTTTTCACAAAACGCCTACATGTCAAATGTACTCTTGATTGCTATGATAGCTTTTGTATTAAAGGCACTATGGACTGATGTACAGATATCATAAAATCATCCGTATGATACTTTAAATATCCGATTTGTTAGGGTAACCATTATACAGGGCGTTCGGAAATCATGTATAAAATTTCAAAGTTGATTAGATTAGTACATAAAGTATTTGCAATACGAATGTTTTACGTTTTGTCCAAGTTTTAGCAGGTTCTAAATTTTTATTTTTCCTTTGGTAGGTGACTCCAACACAATGTGACGCAATATAGGGAAAATGGCGACACCACAGGAAAAAGCTGCTTGCGTGTTGTGGTTTGCGGAGTCCAAATCGCTTACCCAAGTCCAGAGAAATATCAGGAGGGAGTACAAGAAGTATCCAGCAGTGGGTAGAGAAATGCAAAGCTACCGGTAGTGTGTTGAATGGAACGAGCAGCAGCAGACCATCTGTGTCGGAAGAATCCGTGGAGGCTGTGCGTCAGGCGTGCCAACGGAACCCATCGACGTCCATTCGTTCAGCTAGTCGCGAATTGGGGATACCTACCACAACAGTTCACACAGTGCTACCCAAACGCCTTCGCCTTACGCCTACAAAATGCAGCTGGTGCAAAGGGTACCGCTCAATGACAAAGCGCATCGTGCAGCGTCTGCCGTAGAAATGCTTCATCGTATTGATAAAGACCCCACATTCCTATTAAGAATCTGTTTCGGCGATGAGTCAACATTTCATGTGTCAGGTACCATCAACAAGCATAATTGGCGAATTTGGGGTTAGGAAAATCCCCATGCTGTCCTAGAACACACAAGACATAGCCACAAAGTTAATATTTGGTGTGGCGTTATGCAGGGCAATACATTAATACTTCTTAAAAACGACATATTTTTAGTGATTGGACCATTCCTGTTTGCCGAACTAACCACAGCTGGTGACACATACCTAGGCATGCTACAATTGTTCGTCATTCCGCAATTGTAGCAGATTCCAGACGTCATTTTGCAGAAAGATGGGGCTCCCCAACATTGGTCATCAGACGTTCGTGCATGATTGGATCAGCACTTCCCTGGTCGGTGCATTGGACGCGGAGGTCCAATGACATGGCCGCCCCATTCGCTAGACATAACCCCTGTGATTTTTTATGGGGGTTCCTTAAGGACATTGTCCACCGGACAAAGGTTGCCTCCCTCGGTGACCTGAAGCCGCGTATCACGGCAGCCTTCCTCCATGTCACCCCAAACATTCTGCACCGTACTTGATCCGAAATCGACTATCGTCTCGACATCCTGCGCGCTATGAATGGAGCACATGTGGAAGTGTATTGATTGCAAAGCTATGAACTTTAGAACCTGCTTAATCTTGGACAAAACGCAAAACATTCGTATCGCAAATACTTTTTGTAGTAATCAAATTTGAAATTATATACATCATTTCCGAACACCCTGAACACTTGCGAGTGAGCCAACACGGGGGGGGGGGGATACTCACGCACTGTATTTTAATCTCATGCGATATGATATCCACGAAACCCAATCTTGCTATAGAACTACAAAATTAAGTCTTCTGATAGACGATTGAAATTTAATACATAAGCAAATATCTAGTATTCCCGCGAACAGCTCCAATTACTGGAAAATATCCGATTAATCGCTACGGAAAAACTGAGAACAATATTTTCTCTTTAATATTAATACGCAAAGGAAATTAGGGAGATGTTTGTGAAAATTTTCAGAATTTTCCGTTGACACCTCTTAAAAACGATAATTTTCCTTAAATAACCGGCGGAACATTAACGGGATATTTTTGTAAATTAACGTATAAATGTACGTGCAATTAACGACTTTGCCTTCATTTCATGGAAGAGGTTGAATCAGGAAGATGCTTCGTTAGTTCACGAAAATAATCACGAAGAGCACCTGAATTTCGGAAAATTTATTGAAATATGTTTTGAAAGAATGGTTTTCCGTCATCCTATAGGATTGCCCCGTTTCTAATGAAACCGGTAGCGGTAAAAATTTCTACACGGACATAATGTCGGCAGGGTCCAGAAAATGTTTGCCTGGTACTGTAACTTAGACCGTAGACGGTTTTTGGAAGGGGTCGGGCCCCCACACAAAATTTTCGTGAATTACAGTTTTCAATTTAAAACCACAAAATTTGGTATACTATCTCATGGTACTCTGAATGACACTGTACACGGTTTTTGGAAGGGGTCGGGGTCAAGGGGCTCCGTACAAAGTTTTCGTAAAATCTAGAGTTTCCAATTTAGAAAGACCAAGATTGGTATACTATCTCATGGTACTTTAACTTAGTCCGTAGCCGGTTTTCGGAAGGGGCCCCATAAAAATGTTTCATGAAATCTACAGTCTTCAATTTAGAACCATCAAATTTGGTGTAAAACCTCATGGTACTCTAACTTTGTCCGTAGACGGTATTTGGAAAGCGTCGGTGCCCGTGGTTAAGGGTCCCCCATACAAAATTGTCGTAAAATCAGCAGTTTTCAATTTACAACCACCGAATTTTGTATACTATCTCATGGTACTCTTAGTGCGCAGACGGTTTTTGGAAGGCTTCGGGACCCGGAGACAAGCGGCCCCCATACCAAATGTTTGTAAAATCTACAGTTTTAAATTTAGAATAACCAAAATTAGTATACTATCTTATGGTACTCTAACTTAGACTGTAGTCAATTTTTTGGAACGAGTCGGAGCCCAGGGTCAAAGGGTTCCTTTTAAAATTTTCGTAAAATCTACAATTCTCAATTTAGAACCGCCAAATTTGGTATGCTAACTAACAGAATTCTAATTTCCAGCGTAGGCCGTGTCCGGAAGGGGTCGGGGCTCGGGGTCAAGATGGCCCTATTCAAAATTTTCGTAAAATCCACTGTTTTCGATTTAGATCCACCAAATTTGGTATACTATCTCATGGTACCGTGACTTAGACAGTAGTCGGTTTTTTGAAGAAGTCGAATCCCGGTGTCAAGTGGCACCATTCAAAATTTTGGTAAAATCTACAGTTTTCAATTAAAAAAAACAAATGCGGTATGCTATTTCATGGTACTCTAACTTAGACGGTACATGATTTTTGGAAGGAGTCGGGACCCGGGGTCAAGGGGATCCATTTAAAGTTTTCGTAAAAACTTCCATTTTTTACTCTTAAAAACTGCAAAGCAATACAGCACTCTAATACCCGACTTACGGTCTAGGTTAGAGATGACAATAAAGAGCAAAAATTTCCGATTAATGGTGTAATAAAAGCACAAATTATTAAACGTTGGTCTTCACCACCAACGGGCAGCTTATCGGGCGGAAATACCATGTAATGTAAATAGAGAGTTCCAGATATTCAAAATGGTAAGAAAAGGAAAAAAGCCAATGTCAAGTCGCATGCACGCGACATCACATAGGTACAGACTTCAAAAAAAAAAAAAAAAAAAATAAAACGAGCCACACCCATTGACTTTGGAACCATTTGCCGCAGATAAAAATGTAAGGTACCGTTGGAAAGCATTCGAAGGGGACTATCACGTGATGCGAAGAAAAATGCTAATTAGCTCATTATCTCCGAAGTTTTCCATATAAGGGGTAGTTTATTTTATGCGCATTCTATTTAGCACACGGAAACACTCAGAAATTTTATATATCGTAAAAATCGAATGATTAATGCCGAAGATATTTGCAAATAAAGTTAGAGGGGTCATCCATATATCTAGATCTGGGAAACGCACCTAGAATGTTTCCTTCCCTGCAAGAAGAGTGGTAATGCTGGAAAGTCTGCGTCTTGCCCGAACCGCCGACAAACTGAATGCAGAATACGGACGAGCAAAAGCCCTGACAGGATACGAACTTTTTTTCACAAAACGATCGTTTTTTACAAAAGACGTTCTATAAAAACCAATACACAATACCATACCAATACCTCGACGTACGGTCCTCTAATACCCGACTTACAGTCTAAGTTAGAGGCCGTAGAACAAAAATTGTGTGTCGGGGCTCCTTAACCCCGGGCCCCGACCCCTCCAAAAACCGTCTACGGACTAAGTTAGAGTACCATGATGTAGTATACCAAATTTGGTGGTTCTAAATAAAAAACTGTAGATTTTGGGAAAAACTTTAATGGGGCCCCCTTGACTCCAACGCCTTCTAAAAATCGTCTACCTCCTAAGTTAGAGGGCCATGAGATTTTATACCAAAATTTATGGTTCTGAATTGAAAACTGTTGATTTTATGAAAACTTTGTATGGGTCCCTTGACCCCGGCCCGTTCCAAAAACCTGTTACGGACTAAGTTAAAGTACCACGAGATAGTATACCAAATTTGGTGGTTCTAAATTTAAATTTTGTATGGGGCCCCTTGACGCCTGGTCCCGACTCTTTCCAAAAACCGTCTACGGTCTAAATTACAGTATAATGTGGACATTTTCTGGACCCTGTCGAGATTTTGACTTTCGACGTTTTGTTGTCGACATTGTGACCGTGTTCACATTTTGACACTGTCGACATTTTAACTGCCGATATTTTGACCGTGCCGACATTAAAACAATTGTACTCTGAACTTTTGAGGTCTGGTTACACACACACTGCTAGACAACTGGTAAACTGGAACAGAATTTCTGAGAAGTTACTGTACTGAGATGCAGTTATTCTGGCAATGAAATAAAAAGAATCGCAAAGATTCACAACATTAAAACTCAGAAACATAAATGAATAATACAATGATTTATTTGAAAATTACTTGCTCATACATGACGCAATTCCTGAATAACCAAATCACATACGCACGTGGAATTATTTATATGCGTATAATGTATACATACATTTCTGAATATCCAAGTACTCACTTGGATTTATTAAACGTGTGTAATTGCATACATACACATTTCTAAGCAAAAATGTTTTCGAGATCTTCAATTTCTTGTAAAGTTTTTGTGTAGAATTGGTACAAAGGGCACCTTATTCTGATATCATCGCATTTGGCACATTTTTCTTCAGCACTCGATTTAATTTTTTTAGTATCTCCAATTTCTTCTTTGGCCTTGAATTTTCCCACTTCGCATCAAGTTCTGGGTAAATTTTCTTGCTTTTGGGTTTCCTGGATGTTTTTTTCCGCCTAACCAGTTCCACACTCCGGCGCATAGAATACAAATCAACTTGGGATAACTTTGGGAATTCTGAAGAAACTTCAAGCTTAACAACAGCGGCGAAATTTGCCTTTGCCGGATTCGGAAGAGCTCACATGAGGATTTCCGAAATTCTCGGAAAATAAACTAACAATCCCTTCTTTGTTTTCTTTATTTTCCCCAGATTCTACAGGGAACGGCATCGGCCAACGCATTCCGTTGATATGAAATGGTACTAATTGATCGATTGGATGAAAAATTGATTGGGTGATGGAATTTTGAATTTGCACAGGGTCATCAACTGACGCTAAAAAATCTTGTTTTTTTCAAGATCCTGGTAATTACTTTGAAGAACATTACTTATTGAAAACAGGAAATCATCACTAAGACCTTGGTGACCTTCTACAGGATTTGTCGAATTCACATCATCACTAAAAATGCTTGAATAGTTTTTGATGATTCTATCATGGTCGGTAAAAGAGTCGCCGGGAATTCTTTTCTCCATATTTCCTGACGGTTCTCGTGTTCCCTGTAAAAAGAGAAAAAATAATTTCAAATTTTTATGAGGAATTTCGCAAAATAAAGTACTTTAAATTTGATAAAAATTAAAAATAACATAGTTTTCACAAATTCTTGATCATGTCGTGTGTTATTCTTAGTATCATAATGCCTGGTACGTTATACACGACTACCTGAGATGTTTCAGAGTTGAATGGACTTCTCTATAAAGTATCAGATCAGTTTGCGAATTTAGGAACAAAACAAAGAAAGACGAGATCATACTTGGAACAAGCCGACCACCTAAAAGAGAATCCCCAATTAAAAATGAGCTAGAATGCGATAAGAGAATGTCCACCACTAGAGTTTATGTTTCAGAACTGCTGATATAATGGGTTGATGCATAAGTTCACGCCGTTTTATTTCACGAATGTTTCCCAGGTCAGAAGTGACGGTGCAGATGGCCAGTTGTATATCAAAATGTAGCCAGTAATATCACTCATCTAAGTCATTACGTTGTGCGATTGTGGCTAATGGTTTTTTTGGTTTTCAGGTCCGGAAGTACGGAGTGTCAAATAGAGAAGAATGAACATTTCCGACATCTGCTCCTCTACGAGTTTAAAAAGGGATCCACAGCCGCTGAGGCCACTCGACAAATTTGTGCTGTGTATGGGGGAGGATGCTACTGTTCCGGGGACAGCCCACGAATGGTTTGAGCGGTTCCTAGGTGGCAATCTTTACCTGAACGACTCTCTAAGCTCAGTTCATTTTCACTTTAATGAAGATCGTTTGAACCATCTTATCCACTTGGATCTACATCAAACCCCACGCGAATTGGCCACTGAGATGGACTGTGATGAGGCCACAGTGGTGCAGCATCTGAAGATGGACTGTGATGAGGCCACAGTGGTGCGGCATCTGAAGATGGACTGTGATGAGGCCACAGTGGTGCGGCATCTGAAGATGGACTGTGATGAGGCCACAGTGGTGTGGCATCTGAAGATGGACTGTGATGAGGCCCCAAGGGTGCGGCATCTGAAAATGGACTGTGATGAGGCCCCAAGGGGGCGGCATCTGAAGATTGACTGTGATGAAGCCACAGTGGTGCGGCATCTGAAGATGGACTGTGATGAGGCCACAGTGGTGCGGCATCTGAAGATTGACTGTGATGATGCCACAGGGGTGCAGCATCTGAAGATGGACTGTGATTAGGCCACAGTAGTACAGCGTCTGGAACGTATGGAAACGGTCCAGAAATTGGGGTCTTGGGTGCCTCACACTCTCAATGAGGAAATCAAGAATCAGGGTGTTGGAATATGTGATTCCTTCCTCGCCCGTTATCGCGAATGTTCTCAGGAACACAAATCCTTTCTGTCACTTATTGCTATTGGAGATTAAAAGTAGTGCCTGTACGTGAATTTCAGGCATCAGAGGGAATGGTTATGTCCAAACAAGACGCCCACACCACGTCCAAAACATGACCTTCATCCTGCGAAGATCATTTTGTGTGTCTGGTAGGACATGGAAGGCATTGTTCAGTGGGAAATGTTGCCGAGGGATAGGACCATCAACGCTGCACTCTATTGTGAGCAACTCCGCCGTGTGGAAGGTAGCAATTCAGCAGAAACGCCATGGTGTCTTTCTTCGACATGATAACAGACGCCCTCACAGTGCGAACATGACTAAAATGGCATATATTCAGGTCATGAAATAGGATATCTTTCCACATCCGGCGTATTCCCCAGATGTCACCCCTTCAGACTATCACCTGTTGCGATCTCTTTCGAATGCACTGCATGGCAGAACGTTCAACAATGATGCTGATCTCCAGAATTTCCTTGATGATTTCTTCGCAGCAAAACCTGCACGTTTTTTCAAGAATGGCATTGCTGACCTATCCAGAAGTTGTGACATCATTGTAAACAACGAGGGAGGAATACATAGTGGACTGATTCCGTTTTCCCTTCTGCTGCGATATATTCCTGCAGGGCGATGAAAAAAATGGCATGGAGTTAGGAATTAACCCAATATTAGTGTTGTAGTTCAGTTGAGGGTATGGTTGCCGATAGACTTCGAAATCCGTAATGGGCAACTGGTAAGACACTACTGTTTTGGCGGCGGCAAGTTTGACAGCAACGTTTTTACGAAACATTGAAGGAAAGAATTTTTAATGCTATTGGAAATTTTAGGAATTCGCCCACATCTTTTCCCACCGCATCCCCCCCCCCTTCCTTACTGGATACAAAATCAATTTGGAATTGTCTTAATGTTTCTACAGTTTTCGGAATACCAAATAATACAAAGTTAGGAGTCTTGTTCGTTAATATTCCGTTCATCCATTTTTAGTAAAATTAGTAGAACTTCAAGAGTTAGATACCCGTATAACAAAGACGCACTGTAATCAGCAGTAGTCCAAGGAACTGACGGAACGAAAACTTTATGTCTAAGAGAAGGGGACTGAAAGCAACTGTTTTCGTCTAAAAAGGTTGCAGGGAAATAATGACATGCAGAAACAACACATTCCCCTCCTTAACTTCCTCCTTTCATGCCAGCAACCTTGTTTTGCACTCATCCCTTCCATAGTCAAAGGTTGAAGGGAAATAAGGACACGCAGACACAATCCCTTCCCTTCCTTCCTTTAAGGCAGCGACCTTGATTTTCACTTATCTCTTCCACCTTACCCCTCCTTAAATTCCAAAGCCGAAAGATTGAAGGGAAAAGCAGACACGCACAGGCAATACCTTACCCCTCCTTAACTTCCTTCCTTCAACCAGAGACCTTGTTTTGCAGTCATCCCTTCCAAAATCAAAGGTTGAAGGGAAATAAGGACACGCAGACACAATCCCTCCTCCGTCCTTAACTTCCTTCCTTCAAGGCAGCGACCTTGATTTCGCTCATCTTTTCCAAAGCCGAAAGATTGATGGGAAATAAGTACACGTAGACACAATGCTATCCCCCTCCTTGACTTCCTTCCTGCAAGGTAGTGACTTTGTTTTTCACTCATTTCTTCCAAAGCCAAACGTTGAAAAGGAATAATGATATCTAGACGCAATACCTTATCGCTCATTAACTTCCTTCCTTCAAGCCAACGACCTTGTTTTGCACTAATCTCTTCCAAAGCCGAAGTTTGAATGGAAATAATGTCACGCCGACTCAATACCTTCCCTCTCCGTAACTTCCTTCCTTCAAGCCAGCGTCATTGTTTTGCACTCATCCCTTCAAAAGCCGAAATTTGAAGGGAAATAATGACACGCAGACGAAGTACCTTCCTTGTCCTTAACTTCCTTCCTTCTAGCCAGTGACCTTGCTTTGCACTCATCTTTTCCAAAGCCGAAGGTTGAATGGAAATAATGACCCGCAGACGCAATACCTTCACCCCCTAAAACTTTCTTCCTTTAAACCAGCTACCTTTCTTTGCGCTCATCTGTTCGAAAGTCGTCGTCGGCAACGTCTTGCTCCCTCACTTGTTCTGGGAAGGCTTAAAGGTGGAATTTTTTTTTTTTTATTGGAGGTTTAACGACCACCGTGAGCAACTCAAATGGGCTATAAGCAGTCGCCCGTCCCTAATTTAGGATCACTGGTTCCAGGGAAGCGAGAGAGCCAGTGCCGTAAGACAAACACAACATCCATGCCTGACCGGGATTCGAACCCGGACCCCTTACGGACGAATGATCAGAGGCCAACGCCTTAGACCACTGCGCCACCAGGGCGGCAAAGGTGGAGTTTAAAGCTATGAGGTGGCATAGCTTTAAACTCCACCTCCGCGTAAGAACTTTTTGCTTATTATCACCAAAAACAGCAGAGCGTTTAGTACTTGCCGCCCTAACTGAACTCCTGTTTACCCTTCTCATTCGCTACAGGCCATATTAACATGAGAAAATGCTTAAAGTAAAGATTTAGAAGAGCTGGGAACAGGCGTATTTTTATGGATCTGGATTGCTATTTTGATAGTCTTTCTACAAAAAGGTATACAGCGCACTTTCTAAGGGGAATACGTTGATTTACACGACCAATGCACGAGACATTATTACTCAGCAAAGTGCGAGTTATTTTTCTTCTTGAATTTGTAGTTTTGGCATGATGGACGATTTATAAGTTAAGTTTTTGGCATGATGGAAGCCATTTGTAAATTCAAACTGCTTTGTTTTCTCGAATTAGTGAGACTTCTGAATAAGGATAAGTGCAAATTAACCCAAACACTACGACATTGGAGTGAAACTTTTCTTGCAAACTCTCCCCCTCCTCTTTTCCATCCAGTTCAAGATGTGAAAAATTGCACATCTTGAACTATGTGGACACGACAGAGGTGGGGCCTGGCAAGAAAAATTTAACTCCTTGGCGGTGTCGTAGTTTTACGGTCATTTTGTACCTATCCTTATTCAAAAGTCTCACAAATCGGAAAAAACAAAGCAGTTATGGTTTACAAATTAGTGAGACTTCTGAATAAGGGGACATTACTTCTGAATAAGAAGTAGTGAGACTTCTGAATACAATGGTCCATCATTCCAGAACTACAAATGAAATGCTTGATACCTCATTGGAATTTTAGGAGAGTACGGTTGAACCTCGCTAAGTAGGCAATAATTCCTTTCGAGACACAGAAGGAAGAATTTTGTGAAGTTGAAGACCTAAACGTTTGAAACATAGCAGAAAAAGAGAATTTTTGAAGAAGCAATACTTAAACTTCAGTTGGAGTGTTATTGCATTGTCTAAGACTTCAACAGAATCACTCGTCGCAGGCACGGACCGACTAAGCGTCACTGTAATAAAGTTCCCACATTAATGTATAGTTTTTTACCTTGCAAAAAATATGGCTAAATTACTCAGCTTCTTCTCAATAAGACAGGGTCAACTTCACTAGAATTAAAATAAGCATTAGTTAACTAAGGGCAAAATGACCCAACAGGACACCGGGACATTCCATGGTTGACCGCTCGAGAAATGGACTACATTCTCGTTTGTTTTTGTCTAACTTTTTTTTTTGGATCGAACGAATAATTACTCTGATATTTATGAATAATAATGGTTAACTTCCTTCGAGGTTTATTTCCGTCTGGAACGTTATTTATTTTAAAAACGAGTTTCTTTCTACTTACATGTTGGATATTTGCTTTGAAATATCGTAGCAATATTATCTACACTTACATAAAACTAGAACATTATTGATTGGAAGAATGTCGTCTGATCTTGTGAATCTAATTTCCTGTTACACCATGTGTTCGTGCGTCGTTTACCCGTGGAAGTGTTGGGACTAGTGCTGTTCACATATTTTGGATTTTTGGATATCCGGATATTTTCGAATCCGAAAACCAGATTTTTAGCATTCGAATAGTTCGAACTCCGGCTAACTGGATTTTGAACTGCTTTTAACCGGATTTCGAATTTCGGAAGTCCTGTTCACGGATTTTGGATTTCCGGATATTTTATTATCCGAAAACCGGATTTTTAGCATTCCAATAGTTCGAACTCTGGTTATGTGGATTTTGAACTACGGTTAACCGGATTTCGAACTTTGGAAGTCCTGTTCACTGATTTCGGATTTCCGGATATTTTACTATCCGAAAACCGGATATTTAGCATTCGAATAGTTCGAATTTCGGATAACCGGGTTTTGAACTGCGGCTTACCAGATTTCAAACTTCGGAAGTACTGTTCACGGATTTCGAATCTCCGGATATTTTGCTAACCGAAAACCGGTTTTTTAGCATTCCAATAGTTCGAACTCTGGATATCTGGATTTTGAACTATGGTTAACCGGATTTCGAACTTTGGAAGTCCTGTTCACTGATTTCGGATATTTTACTATCCGAAAACCGGATTTTTAGAATTCGAATAGTTCGAATTTCGGATAACCGGGTTTTGAACTGCGGCTTACCAGATTTCAAACTTCGGAAGTACTGTTCACGGATTTCGAATCTCCGGATATTTTGCTAACCGAAAACCGGATTTTTAGCATTCCAATAGTTCGAACTCTGGATATCTGGATTTTGAACTACGGTTAACCGGATTTCGAACTTTGGAAGTCCTGTTCACTGATTTCGGATATTTTACTATCCGAAAACCGGATTTTTAGAATTCGAATAGTTCGAATTTCGGATAACCGGGTTTTGAACTGCGGCTTACCAGATTTCAAACATCGGAAGTACTGTTCACGGATTTCGAATCTCCGGATATTTTGCTAACCGAAAACCGGTTTTTTAGCATTCGAAAAGTTTGAACTCCGGATATCCGGACAACGAACTTCGGACTTAGAGTACAGAATATTCAAACATCTTAACAACACTGATCTATCTGGGCATGATAGACCGCATGCGTCAAGTTATTGAAACCTTAACGCAGCAGTTTGTGAACGTTCGCATTTTTGTTGCTCGATGTCCGTTTGATTAGACAAAGCGATCTTTCATGACATTGATATTGTACTAAGTGAAGGGATAAGAAATAAAATTGCAGTGTTTTATCCTGTAACAAACTCATGCGGCAGTCCGGATTTTGGGTTTATGATATTTCGGATATTTTGAAATCCCAAATCCGGATTTCAAAATATCCGGCTTTGACAGAACTAGCAGGATATCCGAATATCCTATTTTTGAAATTCGGATTTATGATATTTTGAAATCTGAAATTCGAAATATCCGGTTTTTGACAGCACTAGTTGGGATCAGACAGCACCGTGTGACGAACATAAGCTTTGGACGAAGTGTAATATTTTGGGTAACATTCTTCTGGGAAATCCGAAGTCCAGTCCTTCATGTGCAAGATCATAGCTCCAGTCATTTATGCGCAAGATCGTTAACCATCTATTCTATCACATACCTAAACATCATTATAAACCAGGTACATCTTTCCATGGAAAGGGTATTCTCCTCGGGTAGTGCTTTCTTGCAGAGGATATCCCACCCTGCAGCACTGCCTCGATTGATAGAGAATGGTCCCTAGAACATTTAGGAAGTTATTCAGGTATTTTCCAGGCCTCCAGATTTCCCAGACATCAATTCAGTCGAACATTTGTTGTTGGTGTTACAACAGCAAATCCGACCTGCGGAGGTTCAGCCACATAACTTAAAAGAGTTAAAGAATCTGCTTGTACCACAAGACACCTTTCAAATTTGTTAGCGTCTAAGACTCTCTGGGTAGGGATGTTGATGGCCTAGTGGTCAACTTCGTGACGGCCAAGGTAAAACGTCAGGGTCGATCGCAGGCAGGTAAGAACGCTCGAACCACTAAATGTCCGCCGTCCGTCGGTTGGGTATGTTAATCCGTCAGAACCCGAATACTGCCTCCCCCCCCTCCGGTAATAAATAAGGGCGTCTTGCTCTCCTTTCTACCTCGCTTCCATGTCCGTTTCCTATTGGGCGCCTTAGCCCAAATCTCATAGCTTTCCATTTCTAAGTACTGTTTTAGACCTGAGGTCAGATACTCCCTTCCTAAAATCATCTACATATGATGTTTAGTTGGTGGCACGCTAAGGAGCAACATCATATTAGGCACATCAAACAGAAGTCATCG
Organism: Macrothele yani; assembly: GCA_039090855.1. Classification (NCBI taxonomy): domain Eukaryota; kingdom Metazoa; phylum Arthropoda; class Arachnida; order Araneae; family Macrothelidae; genus Macrothele; species Macrothele yani. The sequence goes on along the minus strand of CM077031.1, from coordinate 60,436,014 downwards.
CTCTTTCCACGTAAATAAGTGAGTCACGGGAAAATTATCATCGGCTGCCACCGGGAATCAAACCCAGGGTCTTCCACTTACGCGCCGGACATGCTACCACTGCGACCTCGAATTCTCCAGACACACATACACCTAACTGCCAAACAACTTGGCAGGTTGCTCCTTGGAGCTCCGCACAATGCTGGGGATTCAACAAAGATGTTAAGCAGCAACTGAACAAATAACTAGAACGCGAATGAATAATTAATACAAACAATTGACGTGGATTAGAAACATCAAACAGAAGTCATCAATCTTTCCACGTTTATTAATAAGTCACGGAAAAATTCCCATCGGCAGCCGTGACTCACTTATAAACGTGGAAAGAGAGATTACTTCTGTTTGATGTTCCTACTCAACGCCAATTGTGTGTATTAATCATATTAGGCACGTGTTCATGATGTTTTGTTGTTCAATGTAAGACAGCCATCACTGTGGATTTACAACACAGAAAACAATGCTATAAATCGCAAATCATGGTAGTAAGAAGATCAGCTAAAATTATGTTTCAGAAAGTTTTCATTTAAAAAATCGCGAGAATATTTACTGCTTCTCCAGCACTCTAGTTGAAACTTGAAATTCATGAGTGAGTGAAGCAAAAAATATGTGCTTGAAAATGTACCGCAATAGCCCTGCCGAATGCTCCTATGAAGGATTTTGTGCTTAATGAATCTTTGTCCAATGGAAAGACATGCAGATTTCTAAACACACTACTGAAAGTTACTCGGGGAAATTTCCTCCAAAAATTTAAAGGTTAGGAAAACAATTGTGCCGGAATCCTTCTTCTATATTTAGTGGAACATTCAGCTATCAAATAAAATATTTTGATGAATGACACTTTTCAGAAATAAAAAGAGGAATGCGCAAGAATTTTCGTTTTTGCATATAAAATCTAAAAACGTCCATACAACTATTATATCGTGCATAAAAAAATTGAAGAATTTCATAGTATAATTGCTCAGAAATTGGGCGACAAAGGGCGCAGACTAAACTCGAAGACTCCATTGGGAATGGTTGAAACTCAGGGTTAACAGATTTAGCTCCCTGTGGTAAGAGTTTTAAATTTAAATATCGAAACCGAACAGTCCTTTTTAGAATCAATGCAAGCTTTTTTTAAAAAGGGTAACCGGAATTAGTATATTAAACCTCAGCGCACTCTTGGTAAGTCTCTCTTTTTAGGTTATTGAATAATCTTCTGTGCAACGTGTAAGAGCAATTCTTTTTAACCTACATGGTCTTTCATTAGTTTTAAATTGTTACATTAGAAAACTAAATCTTTGTTTTGAGAAATTCTTTTCAACCTACATGGTCGTTTAGAAACAGTAGCCTGTCCCACCTTTTTACCACTGATTCTAGGGAAGGAATAGAGCCCGTGTTGTAAGACACACAAAACATCCATGTTTTCCCGGGATTCAAACCTAGACCTATCTCGAACAAATAGTTAGAAGTACTCGTACTTTTAGCACGATAAAATGATGATAGGTAGTTGCGTTTATTCAAATTTTGATAAAATATTGTTGTGCAATAGTGCAGATATTTTATCATCATCATCATCATTGTCAACCATTATCAATCCACTGCTGGACGAAGGTCTCCCCAAGTTTCCTTTACAACGGTCTGTCTTGTGCCAGTCTCCTCCATGTCACCCCTGCATACTTTCGAATTTCATCCACCCATCTCCCATGTGGTCTTCTTCTGGGTCTTTTCCTGTCCCTTGGAATCCAATCTAAAATTTCAGCTGTCCATCGATGGTCTGTCCTTCTGGCAGTATGTCCAGCCCATTGCCATTTCAGGGATTTAACTCTGATCATGATGTCTTCCACTCTTGTCATTTTTCGGATCCACGAGTTCCTCTTCTTATCTCTCCTGGTTACACCAAGCATGCACCTCTCCATGCTGCTTTGAGTTGTCTGCAGCCTTTGTATGTCTCTTTTAGTTAAGGTCCACGTCTCTGCACCATACGTAAGCACTGGAAGGATGCATTGATCAAACACTTTTCTTTTAAGACATAATGGCATATTGCTCTTGAAAATTATGCTGTTTCTTCCAAAAGCTCTCCAGGCAAGTTTTGTACGCCGATTAATTTCTTCATCAATGTGACCCTCACTTGATATCTGCTGTCCAAGATAAACGTACGTGTCTGTTATCTCCAGCTTTTCTCCATCAATCAATAAATCTTCATTTCTTGTAAAAGCATTGAACATCACTTTTGTCTTCTGAAAGTTCATTTTTAATCCCACTTCTTTACTCTTGTCAGCAAGTTCCTGGATCATACTCTGCAGCTCTGATGGGGTAGTTGCAAAAATGACTACGTCATCAGCAAAACGAAGGTGGGTTAGATAATCTCCATTAATCTTTATCCCCTTGCTTTCCCAGCTCAGCGACTGAAAAACACTCTCCAATGTGGCATTAAAGAGCTTCGGAGATATGGTGTCACCTTGTCTCACTCCCTTTCCAATTCTTACGTATGTTGTATTTTCAAACAGCCTAATCTTTGCACTTGCATTTTCATAGATGTTATTAATAATATTAATGTATGCATCTTCAATACCGCAGGTTTTCAGAGCCATTGTAACTGCTGATGGTTTCACCGAATCAAAGGCTTTTTCATAATCGATAAAAGCCATGCACAATGGAAGTTCATATTCCCTCGCTCTTTCAATTAGTTCTCTCAGCACGTGGATATGATCTATTGTGCTGTAGCCACTCCTGAATCCAGCTTGTTCTCTCGGTTGAGCCATGTCCAGTGTTACCTTCAAGCGGTGTGAAAGAACTTTAGTGAAGATTTTATAAACTACTGATAGGAGGCTGATAGGTCTGTAGTTTCCGAGATCCTCAATGTCACCTTTCTTATGTAGCAGGATCATTGTAGCGGTGTTCCAATCCTCAGGAATCTTTCCTTCATTAAGGCATCGAGTGAAAATTTGGGCGAGTACTGTTTCGATTTCTCCACTTGCTTCTTGTATGATGTCTACAGTAATTCCATCTTCTCCTGGAGCTTTTCCTCGCTTCATGTTCTTGATTGCATGTGCAACTTCTGCTGGAAGGACTGGAGGAACTCTGGTACTGGTATCTTTCATGATGTCTGGAGTGCATGTATCATCCCTTTCATATAATTTGGAGTAGAAATCTTTCACTCTTGTCAAAATTTCGCCTCTATTTCTTGTTACAGAACCATCTTCTTTCCTCAGTGCCATAAACTGTTTTCTTCCCTTACTGAGATGTCCCTTTGCTATCTTTAGGCTTTGGTTGTTTTCAATTGCTTTCCTCACTAGTTCACAGTTGAATTTCCTTACGTCTTCAGTGATACTTTTTCTTACTGTCTTGCATAGCTCTATATATTCCACTTTGGAAGTCACATCTTCTTTAGTTGTCCTCATCTCTCTTCTTTTTTGCATCAACATTTTGTTTTTTCCTGATAATTTGTTCACATGCAACTTGTTCTTAGACCCAGCTAATTTTGTTGCTGTTTCCATAAGAGCTTTGGTTACTTTTCTGTTAACTTCAGAGATGTCCACTTCTTCCGATGTTAGGCCTTCTAAAGCAGAGAACCTGTTCTTCAGTTCTAACTTGAAGGTATTATGGTGTTTTTTAAGGATGGTTATGTCAATAGATTTTGTTTGTCTTATGAGCTTGCCACGTTCAAGTTTAGTGTTGAGGTGCATCTTACATCTCACCAATCTATGGTCACTACCTGTGTTGAACTTGTTTAGCACACTGCAGTCTTCTATGACGAATTTTTTGTTACACATAATAAAATCAATTTCACTTGTCGTCCCATTTGGATGTCTCCATGTCCATTTCCTGTGTGGCTTTTTCTTGAAGAAGGAGTTCAAGATGAAAAACCCTTCTGCCTCTGCAAACTCAACGAGAGTATTTCCACGCTGGTTTCTGTTGCCATGACCGAATTTACCTACTGAAGTTTCATTCTGTTGCCGTTGCCCTATTTTTGCATTGAAATCTCCCATAATTATTTTCAAGTGCTGCTTACCTTTATTATTTAGACGACAAATTTCCTCATAAAATTCTTCAATTTCTTCTTCAGGATGACTTGTGGTGGGTGCATAAGTTTGAATAATCTGAGCCTGGTATCTTTTCGAGAGTTGGATAACAAGTCGTGCAGCTCTGTCAGAGGAACTTTCAACTTCTACCACTTTATCCTTCAGTTTCTTGTTTATTATAAATCCAACACCACTAGTTCTGCCAGTATCTGTCCCACGATAGTAGAAGAGATGTCCACTTTTCAGTTCGATGAGATCTTCTCCTTTTCTCCTTACCTCACTTAGCCCCACGATGTCCCACTTGATCCTTTGTAGTTCCTCTTCCAATTCAAGAAGCCTTGAATCAGAAGATAGGGAGCGTCCATTGTAAGTAGCTAAGGTCAGCATCAGATGGCAGCCTAGTCCGGTCCTCCGGGGATTCTTAGCACCCTCTGCCTTCATGTCGCACTGGCCGCTGCCTTGGCCAGGTACATTCCAGCTGCCGGAGACTGAGGGCCAAGATTTAAGTTGTGGAATCATTTTGGAGGGGTTTGGCCATAACTCACCACGCTGGCCAAGCGGGTTGGTGAGTGTGGGATAGAATTTCCTCTAATCCCGATGGTATAGTTATACCGCTATTGGCGGTCGTCAGAGCCCCTTTAGTGGGAACAGGATGCACCACGAGAAGGCGGGGTTGACAGTTGTCAAGGAGAGGCTGTGGTGTTACGCATCACCTGACCTTACATCCCAGATATTTTATATTTTGTACAAATGAAATGTACTATGGCTGAGTGAGCCTGTGATACAGGAAACCGCAAGGTCTGATTTCAGCAACTGTTGAATGCTTTAAAATCTAAAAACATTAACTAGAAATCGTCAAATCGATATTTCCAAAAAAAAAAAAAGGTTTGCAGACAACATGCCTCTTCGCCAGCCCCAAGCTTTAGTTCCCCAAATTTCAATATTTTATGGGCAATATTTTCTTCAGTAGAGGACTGACAGAATGTTACGGTAATTTTATTGTATGAAAACACACAGATATTAGAATATGACCCAGGTATCAACATCTGACAGTCCAAAATTTTATTATGAAAGAAGAAAAAGTATCTCGGGTGATTCTGTCGATTCAAAAAGCAAAGTTTTCTGTTCTTTTGCCTCCAATTTCAAGAATTGCACATTTTGTTGTTGCTTTCATTTCTAGAATTAGTTTACTTTCGTTTATATTTCATAGCTTTCGCAAAGAATGACGTTCCTAATGGTGTGAGCGATAGTTGTTTCTCAACCAATACGGTTCAATATGTTAATGATATCACATGCTGTAGAAAATTATTATGATTCCATAATTGGCTCAAATTTGAACTTTGAATTGTTCTACGTTTTTATACTACCTAACTAACTGGAAGCATTACGAATATCATTTACACAGCATAAAGGTATTAAGGGCTCTTTTCTTACTGATCAGCGTACATCATTGTGTTTGCGTTAGTCTCGGCTTCTAATTCAAGAATAGTAAAATTTCATTTTTTTAAAACAAGCTACGGCATTTTTAAACATTGCCACTTATTTTTCATCACTTCCTTATTTTCTAAAACAACGTTTTTCCGTCTTTACAAAATAATTTATGTGTCATTATAACCGGGCAAATGTTATTAAGCTTATCAATATGTTGTACGCCGAAGGTTTACTTGTTCGTTAAGATAGTCTCAATTTTAAAATTTCTTTGCAGGAAAAGGCAATTTGCAAATCTCCAGAAATATCTACAGAATCTGGAAAGGGGAGTAACCAACAGGTTCCGTCAGTTATTATTTTATCAATAACCAGCATGCAGGATTGAAATGTTTTCCAGTTTTTGAATTCTTGAGTGAAAAATCATTAGTCCTTAGTATAGCGGTTCAACAACGTGTTCCTAACGTTTGTATTCTCATTCAATATACTGGTATGAACACATACTCAAAACTTATTCCAGGGTCATCGATGTAAACGTAAAAAATCCCGGAGCTTTACATTTAAAAAAAATATCGAAATGGATCATTGTTATGTCATTACTACAATTCCAGAAATTTAGTTTTTCCAAACAAATTATTATCGTCGACTTTTCGGAGCTGCCCTACTGAAGATCTGACTTGATTTCATAATTTTATATCAACCCATTTACTTCTAACCATCCGAATTGTAAGACTAAAAGCTGTAAGTTAAATGTTTTTTACGATAATTAAATATTATCAACACTGTGTAACGCATTCCCTCTGTGAAATCTTTCTTCGAAACAAAAAGTCAATTTCTATGAAAATTCCTTCACAAAAATGGAAATTAACAGCCACTTAGTTTAACTTTGCTGTTCGCCTTTAAAAACAACAAGACAGAAATTCCGCAAAAGTATTTTTTTACACTAAGTTTGTAAAGCCTATTAAACAAGTATTAAAATACAAATCTAACGTAAAATTAAACAATGAAAGAAACACTTACTAGTTATTCAGGTGTCACTGCTGACTGGAAATACTCCTGGAATTGGTAAAGTCTATCTGTAGACAGAATTCAAAGTTATCTTTTGCACTACTCATTCAACGAACTGATTACAAATAAAGCAGGAACAGAATGATTCTGAGAAAATGGCGAGATACGTTCTCGGGAATTTGATTAGGGTGCGGTAAGTAAGGGATTAACGCCCAGCCATTCAGATCCTCTTTAAGTCAACTAATCCGCCTTAATGAGTCATAGATCAAAGCATCACTATGAGAAATACATCCCTGAACATCTCGTTGAACAAGTGTGATTCACCAGTAGTTCACGGAGAAAAGGCCAACAGATTATTATATTGCACTGTGCTTTACATACTTGGCACGTGGTTTAGTATGAGAATATTATAAGTTTAACCAAAGTGTTTCTCTCATCCGCAAATAATCAAATTGTTTTGAGTGGAAGTTGTGCGTGTTTTGTAAGAAATTAGGCTCCGGCAAAGATCCGTAAATATTTTTGAAAATATTCTCCTTTCACCCCCACCAGAAAAAAAAATGGGCAAATAACTTGTCAAAAAATGTCGTTAACAGATATCAAGACGCACATTTTCCGGAAACATTCCTGCAGTTTTAATTTATTTATACCATCACGTCTGAAAAATTGCGAAAAAAATATTGATTGAAACGTATAACAAAAAATAAGAATGAAATATTGTTTTTCTCACTGGCTGTTGTTCGAAAGACCATGATGATAAGGCGAACAGCGTGCACGTACTTTAAAGAAATTTTAAAAACAGAATGCTTTAAAATATATTTTCAATATTTCACAGATTAGTTAGTTTAACTCCAAAACGCGAAACGAGTAATATATACTGATTTCATTGTCCCGTTCCGCCAATCTGTCTTGGCTCCACGGGGACTTATTGAGCACCTTGGATGTTATTTTGACATGTTGCGACAATTATCCTGCCTTGAGACGCCGGTTCGGACCCTGGCCACCCCAATGGCCCAGAGACCAGCCCGTGGTGACGTGCTGGCAGGCGACCTAGTGTACCTTGTCTGGGTTCCCGCTCTGTCTGGCGGGATAGGTCGTTCATGAATTTAGGGTTTGACTGGAAGATTCCTTGCCCTCGAACTATTTTTGGGGAATAATTTCCCTTTATTTTCTTTTTCAAAACATCTACACACATGTATACACTGTCCTCATGCTTAGGACTCACAACATCAAGAGATAGCAAAAATTTATTTACAGAGTATTTACATTGGTGGTCTCTTCGTCTGCTTGCCCACAGACTTTCTCCCTCATTCCTCTTCCGAATCGCTTTCGGTGTGCACGTTCACCTCCTGCGTTTCGGTCCCCATTTGATTGGGGAAGATCGTATGTTGCTGGAGGGTTAGCCTCTCAACCAAGGCATTGGATTATCCCCCTCCTGTTAACGGAGGATTGGATGACCAGATCCAATCTTCGCGTTCTTTGCACACCTGGGATCAGTGTGTTTCTCCATTCGGCGAAGCCACTGCATTCAAACACGCAGTGTTCTATGCTTGCCGCTCTATTTCCACAGGGACAAGTGCATGTTCCTGATGGCAAATCTGCTCAGGGCTGATGCCATGGCCACTGAGTACCTGATTCAGGAGCTTGTTTGTTTGTGCACGTTTGGTCGAGACCTTTGGAAACACTCTGTGTGTCTTCCGGCCTGTCTCTCCCGTGTCCCATCTGACCTGCCATTCGGTCATGGTCTGTCTTGCTAATGCTGCGCGAACACTCCTTCGCGGTGTTCTGCATTGCACGTCGACCGTCTCTTTCAGCGTGGCTGCCCTCGCCAGCTGATCCGCCCTTTCGTTTCCCTGGGTTCCGACATGGCTTCGTACCCAGTGGAAACTGACTGCCCCATCTCCCTCTGCCCTCAAGAGGGTTTTGATCCTCTGGACGATGGGGTTTTTCCCCTGAATCTACTCAGAGCCTGCAGTGCTGCCTCACTGTCCGAGTAGAGTTTTATCCTTTCGTCACTGCGCCTGGGGAGTGCCCAGGTGAGTGCCTTCTCGATCGCCAGAAGTTCTGCCTGGAAGACAGAAGCGTTCTGCGATAATTTCACGCATCCTGCAGTGGCTTCGTTCCCATCCGAGAACGAACAGAAGACTGCCCCCACTTGTCCCTTCCACTTTGAGCCGTCCGTGAACAGCTCGTGCCCAACTCCCGTGGGTTTCTCCTTTGTCCCACGGTGGGCAAATCTCCTCGGCCGGGTGGATCTGCCAATCCACACTTTCCAGCTCCATGTTGGAGGCTCGATGTGGAACACCGAGTAGGTAGGCGTCCTCGCCTGACCTAAGGCAGTGCATTGCTGCCTCCCTTTCCACTACCAGGTCTGCCGGCTCGCACCCCGCCAGCACTTGGAGTGCTAGGGTCGACGTTGTGCGAAAACAACCGGTTATCCCTAGTAGGGCCAACCTTTGGATTTGGTTTATCCCCTTCTTCATTCTGGCTGTGGGAGTCCACCATGCTCCACTTGCATACGTCAGAATTCTTTCAATTCCTCTCTGAAAGATGGCCTTCTTGGTTTTGCCCGTTAACCTCATGCCATTCAATCTATTGAGAATCACCATGCACCTTGTTCTAAGATGCCTCAGGTGTGGCAGCCCTGATAGACTCTGATCCAGGACCACACCCAAGTACTTCATTTCACGCACCGCTTTGATAGTGCACCCTTGGAATTTGCACTTAGGTGGTGTTTTCATTACTCTACTCTTAGCTATTGCTAGCAGGGTGGTCTTCTCAGGAGCAAAGCAAAGTTTGTTTTCTTTGCTCCAGTTGTCTAGCACATCCAAGGCGCTATGTGCTTCCCTTTCGATCACATGTCTCCCTGAGGCGGAGACCACGAGAACGAAATCGTCCGCATAGGCTTGAATTTCCACTGCCGGACCCAGGTCTAGATTCAGAGCTGCGTCTGCCACTATATTCCACCAAATGGGTCCGGAGTTGGATCCTTGCGGACACCCTCTGTGGTACGAGCGCGAGGCTTGCCCATTCCCCGCTTCGAACTCGACCCTTCTATCAGACAGGTAGCTGCTGATCAACGAGAACAAGTTCCTTGGACAGCCAAGTTCTTTCAGTCTGGTTAAAACCATTGGCCACCAGACACTGTTGAATGCCCCCTCACGTCTAGTGAGATGAAGCAGGTGTGGAGCCCCACCGCTTTGTTCCTCTCTGCCCTCTCTCTGAGGCTGCGAATTGCCTGCGTTGCGCAACGCCCCGGAAGGAAACCAAACTGGTTCCTCTTTAGCTTTCCCTGCTCCATGAGAAAGCTAAGCGCTCTGTTTGTTATGAGCTTGTCCAGCACCTTGCTCCACGCTGAGAGGAGACATATTGGCCTGTAGGCTGCGGGATCATTTTTGTTCTTTTCGGTCTTGTTGAAAAGAACTAGCACCGCTGTTTTCCACAAGTCTGGGAAGATTCCCCTCCCGAGGCATTCGTTTAGGAGCACCACAAAATACCCTAGATTTGCATAGTAGATTTCTCTGACTATGCTGAGGTCAAACCCGTCCTTGCCTGGTGCTTTGCCAGTGTTAAGACTGGAGAGGGCGTTCTCCACTTCCTCTCTTGTGAAGGGGGGTCCTCACCAGTGTCCGGTGGGATCCGACATTCATCCCTTATTTCTTTTTGTCGTGGGGAGTCCCCTTCTCCCTCGTCTCCTTGGAAGTGGTAATCCAAGAGACTCTCTATGGTACTATCAAGAGTCTTTGATAGGCTACCGTCTGCCCTTTCGACCGCTGCCAGTTTTAGCGGTTCGGTGATGGATCCCCTCGAGATCTTATAGGGGATCCCGAAAGGGTCTGCCGGAGTTTGGAACTCACACAGTTTTCTCCAGTAAGAGATTTTCGAGAGATTCAGTTCTCTCCTATATGCTGAGCGAGCCTTTTTATGCACTTCTGTGCACTCCCTGTCTTGCGGTGTAGCTTTCGCTCTTTGCAGAGCTTTTCTACTCCGCCTAGCTCTCGCCCTTAGAGCTTTTAGTTTCTCCGACCACCAGGGGTGGGGATCCTTGGCTCCCCTTTTATTTCCCCTGCTACTCTCGCATAGCGCTGTGACTTCACTGGTAAGTTCTTCAAAGAGGGAGTTGAGGTCCGATGTTTCTCCTGCCTCTTCTGCCCTCCTACCCCCAACAAGGTAGTTAGTTTGGCTTTGAAAGCCCACCAGTCGAGATTCTTCATGAAGAACCTTTTGCGCTTGGGTCGGATGGGCTTTTCCGAACCCAAAACGAAAGATAGGGCTAGGTGGTCACTGCAGCTTTCATCGTCCAGTACCTGCCAATCCTGGACGAGGCTGCGCTGTGAGACTCTGACGAGAGTCACGTCGATCCAAGAGGAGCCCCTCGCCCCTTGGAAGGTCGGGGTGCTCTTTGGATCGTTCAATACTCTCAGGTCTGCCGCGTTGGCAAAGTCCACTAGTAGCTGGCCGCGTTCGTCCTCCTCTTGTTGGCCCCAGAGAGGACTCTTCGCGTTGAAATCGCCTGCTATTATTATCTCATGACTGGGGAATTCCCCTAATAGAGCCATTAGCTCATTCAGCGTTTCTCTCAAATCGCCTGCTGGAGAACTATATACGTTCACCATTAAGAATTTCTCGACTCCACATTCCACCCCCAGGGCGACCACGTTCTCGGAGCATTTTACCTCGAGAACCGCTAGGGACGGGTCTTTCACGACCGTGGCCACCCTGGGTTTCTCCACCCTGGGGTGGTAGATCCGGTAGGAGTTAGGGAAGCCCACCACTCTTCCCCCTGTCCAAACGGTTCCTGCAGAAGCAGTAGATGAGCTTTTTGCTCAGTGGCTGTCACCAGGGCCTGTGTTGTTGCTGCCCTTGCATGGTGCAGATTGATTTGCAGCACCTTAACGCCTCTCTTTGGTCTTTCATCCATAGTGAGTGCGTTCTTTTAGTAGAGCCAGTTCTCTGACAAGGCTTGGGCATTCCTTGTCGAGGCTCGAGTGGCCTATATCCACTCGACGCCTAAATTTCTTATTGTTTGCCAGGCAGTTAGTGCAGACCGGGCTGTTGCTGCACTCCTGGCGCTTGTGCCCGGTTTCCCCACACCGGGCACACCTATCCTGCTCTTCGGGACACCTTGCCTTAAAGTGCCCGAACCCGTTACACCTGTAGCAACGGACCTCCCTCAAGTATTCCCTTACTGAGTGGACGGACCATTCCACCCCGAGCTTGCCTCGTTTCATTACCTTTTTGAAGGTTAGTGGGTCTGCCTCTACTACCCAGTGGCGTTTCCCACCCTTCACCTTCAAAGAGAACTTGAGTTGGAGGCTGCTCTCCTCCAGCTCTGGGTTCTGTTCTACGAGACATTGCTCGACCTGTTGCCTTGACAGGTGTTCATTGATCCCATAGATTATGAACCTCGGGTTTCTCTTCGCTGGCAACCGCGACCGAAGGTTTTCCTTGGTCACTTCGTTGCTCTTAAGCTCCGAGTCCAGTTTCTCTATGTCTCGGGCGGAGGAGCACTCCACCATCACTCCTCCCCGTTCACCTTCCTGACACTTTTCACTCCAATTTTTAGTTTGGCAGGGCAAATCTGTGTTTGCAGTGCCACCTTGACCTCCTCAGACGAGGGAGAGCCCTTGTCTGATACCGGGTACACGAGAAGTACGTGCTTCTTCTCGTGCTTCTTCCCGGCTGGCTTCTTAGCCACTTTTTGCCTTGGGGCCGTGCTCCCCTTAGTAGGCTTAGCTCGTACCGCATCTGCGTACGATTTTGGAGCCGCGCTAGCGCTCTGCCTTCTCTCCTGGAGTCTCCCTTGGGCGAGACTCATCTCTATTACTTGCTTGGTGCAAGCCTCTTGTAGCGAGTTCGCTACCTTTCTAATCTTGGTCCTGGTGTTAACCAGAACCTTATTGGCTGGATTCTCAATAATCCTCTCCAACTCTTGGAAGAAGGAGTTGACTGCGCTTGCGAATTCCGACGGAATTGCCAAGCCGCAGTCTGCCTCAACGGGCTCACTTGGACCGGGAGTTTGAGCCCCCGCGTCCTCTGCCATCTCTCTACTCGGGTTGCTAACCGAGTGCAAGCCCTGGGACCTGTGTCCCTGGTCGGTCAGACTTACTACGTTCGACAGTCAAGTGCTCAGCGGTACCCTAGGGTTCTTCCGCTGTAACCTGCACCTGACCCTGGTTGAGTGCGGGATTTGGCCTGATCCGTAGATCAGGGGGACCAGCACGACGACGACGTACCCGCTCGTATGTCAGAGTTGCGCACCGTGCTTTGACCGCAGCCTGGACTTTGCCCTGACAAGGACAGTTTTTCTAAGTCCAGACTGACTGCACCAAAACACTTTTTTCAAATTAATGAAAAAAATTTTTCTTCCCTTCGTTTTGAAAACGAAAGAGAAGAAAAATCAAGTTTTTGAGGGGAGAAACAACTTCCCTCGCTCTGCTAACAGAGTCTATCGGAACAGCAGTCGATTTGATTCGCAATCAATAGCACAGTACTCACTCAACCAGCCTCTGACAAACGGCTAGTCGCGATACGAGTAAGGAAAACTAATATTGAATGTGAGGAAACCACGGTCTTTATTTGTGTTTGGGTGGAATTAGGGGGCAAAAGGCTGTTGCAGTGTCGCAAAACAGTGTGCTGAAAATGATCGTCAATTTTAGTGGCTTTGTAGGCAAATTTAAAAATTATAATAATTCGAAAATAAATAACGCAAAATTTGTCTGTTTGTCTTGTCTTATCAGCCAGGCGATTCTCCTTCCTCTCTCCCTCTTTATGTGTTGTGAGAAAGCTTCGTCAAAGTGTGACTAATGCCGATATTTCAGAGCGGTAACTTAAAATCCGTCTATTTAAAAAAAATGTAAGTCAGATTTCATTAGAGAATAAATTACAATAACTGTTAATCATTTAGCATCGTAAACATTATTTCGGAAAAAAAAAGCAAAGTAGAAATGAGAAGTTGATTCATGTGAGCTTCCATAGCAGAATACCGGCGACGGGCGACGTATTTCGCACATTTTATTCTGGTTTTACAGATAAAAAACGACTTTCCCAGAACCCAATCAAATCTTCTCTTACGGACTCCCGGTCATGGATGTAAGTTTTTCGTCTTGGAAAGGAATTCTTCTTTCAAAACTCTCCGAAGATAGAAATGCGACGGAGTGAAGATTTCTGTCATAATGTTTATCTCTTCTCGCTGTCTCTCCTTTTTGCAGTATTGTTAGGTATCGTTTTATTCCTCTGTGTTTACATTTGAAAAAGGAGGCAAAGATTTCCGAAAACGGAAATTAGACACAACCTCGTAAACTTAAATCCGAAAATTCTATGGTAATCTTAAATTCATTTAAATCTTAAATGCTATCGTTTAATTAAATTCGTCTTAAAATCTTCATTCATTCGTAATATTAAATTCATATTTAAATCTTAAATTCTATCGTAATCTTAAATTCATGAGTGTAGTTGCTAAATACAGTTTTATTACGCAAGTGTTTGTATTTACGATTGAAAACGGAGGAAAATGTTTCGAAATGAAAGTCTATCTGAAGGAAAATTTCTCCCCTAACCTTAAATTGGAAGCAACGAAATTTCCACAAAGAGAACTGAAGACCGCGTAGAGTTCTCCCTAATTCTCTTTTTTAAATTTTTGTTTTTTTGTTCGTGGTGTTTTCCCAGCACGCTATTATAGTTTAATCATCATTTGATTTCATATTAAAGATGGAAAATGCCGAAACAATTTGCGCAAACGGAAGTAGAACGGAGTGAAGATTTCTCCTGTAATCATATTTCTTTTTCCTAGCGAGGTTACCTTTGTTCTCTATTGTTGCTAAATATAATTTTATTCCGTTAATATTTTTGCTTCAGCTTCAAAGTGGAGGTGGAATTCTGGGTACAGAGTGCAGAGTGTTTTTGATTCTACTCATCATTTCAATTGCTGTTCTCTCTGTGCTAGGCTTTTTTTTTTTTTTTTTTCTGCGTAGAAAAAATATACAGGTTGGACCAAAACGCATCTACCAAGTTTAACGTTGTATTGTTCCTGAACGAAAAGGCGTACCATACTCATCCAAAGTGTATTAAAGTCTACATATTCTGCTGTTTATATTACATGTTCAAAATGTTTGCCCTCAACCTCCACGATCTTTCGCAATATGTTCCGAAAATTGAACAATACCTTGTGGAGGACGTCCGTTGGAATGACCAAGATTTCACGATCCAGAGAGGATTTCAGCTCCTCCAAAGTCTTTGTGTTGCTCTAACACACTTTGTTCTTAAGATGTCCCCATAAAAAAAATCCAAAGGATTGATGTCTGGTGAATACGGGAGACTGTCAAGTCCGCATCCGTAGTGCTTTGGATAATCCAACTCAATGACATTCTCACGGAAATGTTCATTCACAAGGCTGAATATCGATTCTGTCCAATGGTGACGAGCACCGTCTTGCATGAAAATGTGCCTTGTGAGGTCAGAACCGTGGAATCTCTGAAGGACAGTAATGAAATTGTTTTCATGCAAGTTTCGATAGCTCTCTGGGGATGCAGTTCCCACAATAAAAACAGATCTACAAATGTTAACTTTCAACAAGGCACGCCATACAGCCCCACGGTTTTGGTGAAGACTTGAAACAGTCGAAACATGCAGATATTCTGTGCCCCATATTTGCCAGTTCTTCCTGTTCACGAACCCATCAAGACAAAAAGGGTCTCATCTGAAAATCACATGAGACTAGAGTCAATGTCTTGGTTCTCGAGTCTTGCAATCATTGCATGAGCGAAGCTTAATCTCGCTGCCATATTCGCCTCTGTGATTGGCTGTTGGGTCTGTATTATATAGGGAAACAAATGAAGATCTTTAAGAATTCGCTGAAAACAGCTGCATTTGATCCGCAGCTCCTGAGACGCTCTTCTGGTAGACGTATTCGAGCTTTTTTTTCAAATGTTTCTCGAACTTTTTCAATGTTTCCTTCAGTCCTTCCCGTAGAAGGCCGGCAGCCTTTAGGGTGATCGTCCAATGCAGAACCTGTCTTGAGAAATTTCTTGACGAAGTATGATATTGTGTGCCTATCCGATACAACTTTGACACCAAACTTTATTTGGAACGTTCTTCTGACCATTTTGGAGCTTTCTGATGATCGAATGTACTCTTCCATAATGAATATCCAGTGCTCCATCGTGTAGGCTGCCATTTTTCATATCTTGCAAAATAAAAAGAAAACACATGAGACACGAGGCTTGGAGGCTATGTTGTGTCCGCAAAGTTTCTTCAAATGACACTAACCAGTTGCAGAGCAGATTGGATTCAAACTGGGCAGGTATGCTTTTGGTCACCCTGTAAATACACTGCTGAACACCCAAAATGCAACACCAAGAAGGAAGCATCGATTGCCCTGAAATTCGCAGCATGCGTATCCCGCGAGAGGACATGCAAACGATTAGCATTGCAGGGCATATGCAAATCATGTGCACCCGGCACGCTACCCTGAAGCACTATAAGAAGGGTGCACAGAAGGCAACATGTATGTAGTTGAAGTGTGTTGTGCTACGGTACCTGTGCTTAGGAAGCTTCCATATGCTACGTCGCAGAATACGGCAGTCATTCCAGCACGTTTCGGAGTTAGACAGAGGACGAATAGTGGCTTATCGCGATTGCGGTTTACCGTACCGAGAAATCGGCGCCCGTGTGGGACAACATCCAACCATAGTGAAGCGACTATGGATTCGGTGGGTGCAGGAGGGACGGACGGACTGACGTGAGCGACTGCCGCAGCCGCGGCACACCACTGAACGAGAGGACCGGCATGCTGAGTGGCGGGCATTGACGGCCCGCACCACCACGTCACGGACGTTAGCGCAGGAATTAGGGTGTGTTGCGCAACAACCTGTGTCAGCCCGTAACGTTCGACGTCGTCTGCAGGAACCGGGAATTGTCGCACGGTGCCCATTGCTCCGATTACCATTGACGTTACACCACTGGCGAGTGCGGCGGCAGTGGGCCGTTGAACGCCGTACCTGGGCTACGGAATGGCAAGACATTGTCTTCTCCGATGAATCCCGCTTCTGCCTGCAGCACCACGACGGTTGGATCCGCGTGTGGCGGCGAGAGACTGTATGACGCCTGCATTATGCATTGCCATACCGGTCCGTCGCCTAGCGTTATGGTTTGGGGCGCAATTGGATATGACACCCGCACACTTCTGGTACGTATCGCCGGTACGCTCAACAACCACCGCTACATCTCTGCAGGACCTGCCAGTGGCCACGTTTCAACAGGACAATGCGCGCCCGCACGTGGTCCACATCGTGCAACAATTCTTCACGGCCCACCAGGTTTCACTGCTGCCGTGACCCGCCTGTTCTTGAGATATATCGCCCATCGAACACGTCTGGTCGCTGATCGGCAACCGAGTGGCCCGGCAAGCACCACCTGTGGCTACGCCTGATGAACTGTGGCAACGTGTGGAAGCAACCTGGACCGACATACCCCAAGCCCACATCCAAATCCTCTTTCGGTCGATGCCGCGCCGTGTAGCGGCCGTTATTGCAGGCCATGAGGGCCACACGAACTATTGAAGTCTGCGTGTTCCGCAAGTCGCACTGGCCTGTAAGCTCAATCGTTTCATCTTTGTATCTGCTGTTATGTGTCCAGTACATCTGGCTTTGCTATCTCGGGTATGCCTTGGAGTTGTATTTTGGGTGGCCAGCAGTGTATATTGTTTTTGCTTCTCTCTCTCTTCATTTTCTACCTGTGTACATTTTTTATTGTTCTCAGCATCTACTAGTTATCTTGACAAGTGGCCTCCCTCAGGTTGTTTTGTGCAACATGATATCTGTTGAGGGTTGGTCAGACATTTTCTGCTACGGTGATATGAGCTAGCGAAAAATGAACAGGAATAGCAGTTACCTTAGGAAAAATTTCGTAATCCTTATTTTGTAGTTTATTATCATCGTTAAACATCATAGTATACAAAAAGACTGCATTCTTCCCTCCCCACCGTATTTAAAACCACTCGTTCCGAAAAAAGGTGAGGGACATATTCAAAAAGAAATCAATAAAATCCGTGAATTTCATTGGGATTAGACCAATGAGCCAGGAAAGCACTATTTCTAAAAAATCAGTCAAATTAAATGTATTTTTTGTTTCCTTCTTTAATATACCAGGGATCTATAATTCAATTTTACATTTCTGAGGGTGCTAGAAGCTGAACTATTGCTCGGAATGACTTTAATTTTGATGGGAGTCCTGGTGAGACGATACGATTTTTTTTAATTTGATCAAAAACAAAAACTAATTCCAAAGCACGCCTTCAGATGGATAGTTGGCCATGTAAAGGCGTGTAACAACAATGAAGAGCAGTTATACGTATTGCTAGCATTCAGATATACAAATTACAAAGGCAAAGAATGCAGAATGCTTGGAAAGAAGTTTCGCTGAGAACAGAAATCTTCGGATTGCGTCATATTCTCTTCAGATGAGTAGTCAACCATTCAGAGCGCAGCGGCCCTCTCGTCAAAATGGTGTCTTTTCAATTGCGGAAGTCCCAGTTCCGGAAAGGGGGAGAAACGGCAAGGTTATTTGAAGACGGAGAAACAGTGCCAGTTGCAGACTTATCCCCGTCCTGTCCAAAACTGGGAAAAGGGGAAAGGACTATGTGATTGATTAGGGAACTTTCTAATCCCTCACCAGAAGGGTTGGATTTTATTTGAAGTCATTGAAATATTGGGAAAGTGGAATACGAATAAATGGGCCATTTATTTCATTGTATGTGAATATCTTCTCACAGCCTATTTCAAAAGGTATGTTGTTTTTTTTGTACGCTACTGTGGGTCATCAACAGAAAACCGTAGAGTGTATAAACATAAATTTATACAATATAAAGCCGGCGCCAGTCCATCTATGAGAATGAACTCCCAATGCAGCTATAACGTTTTTCAACTCCTATTTCTGAAGAAGTTATTAATTTTTATTGATCTGTTTTATTTTATTTAGCCTTCTTTCATTCAAAACAAAAACTAAAATAAATTACGCAAATATTCTCATAAAAAGCATACTATACTGTATATCAGTTTCAAAACAAAATTACGAAACTGAAAGTAGCTGTTGATTTCTTCTTCATTATTCCAACTTTTGAATGAACGATAGATTCTTCAAACAACGTCGGATATTTGTCGTTATGTAAAACTCTGCCATAGTTTTGCTGACTTTTTGTCTTTTCTTGCCTCGAGATTTAGGACCTTTCGTCGTACAGGAAGTCGCAGCACCTGGCTTAATCTTTCAAGCACGTTATTAACTTCGCGACTTTAGGAATGACGATTTTTGATAGCTGCATTTAACCGATGGTTCTAGCCTTCGACGACATTATTTGTTCTGTGTTGTTTGTTGCTGCAATTCCACATTTCTACAATTATTACAGGAATTTTCCAGCCAGTTATTTAAGAAATAATCATAAAATTTCTGAAAGTTTTCATAAATGGGACTGGATTCTTGAATGTATATAAAACCATCGCCCACATTCGGAGGTCCCGCACGGGGATAACTGGTTTTCCAGTTATTTGGGGAGCGGCGCCCCCACGGCCCGAGCTGACCTTGTGACTGGTCAACATCTGATGTCATGCCACCGCTTGATTTTTATTTTGGT
The DNA here is from genome assembly GCA_039090855.1 of Macrothele yani. Taxonomy (NCBI): domain Eukaryota; kingdom Metazoa; phylum Arthropoda; class Arachnida; order Araneae; family Macrothelidae; genus Macrothele; species Macrothele yani. The sequence goes on along the minus strand of CM077031.1, from coordinate 60,416,919 downwards.
GCTATTGGTGTTTGCAGGGACGGCTGTTCATCCAGCTGTTGGGGAGTCGCGGCCCCACGTTCCCGAGCTGGTCTTGTGTCTCGCTTTTTCGTTTTTATTTATTTTCTCCACTGGCTAGTTGCCCGTGTTGTGTTCTCTACCTAATCTCTACCACGTTATGTACTAACACCCCGGTCTTGTGGTTTTGTTACCCTCCACCACTAACTGATTTATATTAACCGCTCAGTTCGTAGGTTGCTGAGATTCCGTTTAGGTTCCCTGCCAGGATTTGTCTTCTTTGGATTTCTTTTTTTCCTTTTAGCTGGTTTGGGTGCTAGACCTACCTGCATGTTTGCCGCGTGCGGAGACCCGTGAGGCGGAAATGGGATGTCTGGCGGCTGAGGTCGCAGGAGACCGGTTAAGTGCCTCCTGTGTACCAACACTCCTCTTCGACCCCGGCTTCGCTGTAAACGGGAGGCTAGAGCCTAACCCACCTCTGGTCAGAAGTCTTGTACCAAGTTGTGTGCAGGGCTTTAGCGGCTTTTTGTCGTATTGCACGGCAGGGTGAGCCCGGGGGCTGTGGGATCATGCCAAAGGCGTTGGCATGACGGTAGCCGGAGGCCGAAGTGTCCGCCGAGTGCGTGTGATCACAGCCAACGGACTATATTTGCAACTAAGCTCTAGAACTGTGTCTTGCGTCATATTTTTGGCTTGCGGACCTCCAGTTCTCCCCTGTTGGGCTCGATTGTGGGCGGAGTACGTTGCAGATGAATTCTTTCTTACTCCCATGGGGAAACATAAACCCTCCTCAAAATTTAAAAAGCAACAGGATATGGTGATTGATCAGGCGCCAAATTTGCCTCAACCACCTCCCACACATAACACACTGAAGAGAACTTTCGTTGAAAAACGACATCACCGCGACGTATCTTTAGATCCAGGTGTTGAGCCGTCAGCTCAGAAACGTCGCATTACACTTGCAGATTCGATACCTCAAGCTACTTTTCTCGTCATTTCTTCTACTGACCAGATGTTGAAACTTTCCTCAAAGTCTCCTTTTTTCATCTCGAAGGCACTTGCGGGTGTTGCTGGCTCTTTGAAGTCAGTGAAGAAGCTACGCTCTGGAGACCTGCTTGTGGAAACTTGCACTCTCTCTCAGAGCAAATCTCTTCTGCAGTTGACCAGACTTCAGGATATTCCAGTTCAAGTGACGGCACATCCGTATCTCAACACCTCCAAGGGAGTCATTTCTGAGCCCGACTTGTTGGTCTGCGATGAAGATGAACTTGTGTGTGAACTTGCTGATCAGGGTGTCATAGCTGCCAGACGCATGACTTTCAGGCGCGATGGCGCGCTGATCAAATCACGAAATGTTATTTTGACTTTTAACAGCCCGAAGGTACCTACTGAAATCAAGGCTGGTTACTTGTTATGTGCAGTTCGTCCTTATATACCAAATCCTCTACGCTGTTTTAAGTGCCAGAGGTATGGACATTCCCAGCGGTCCTGTAACAGTGTTGCGAGGTGCGCCAATTGTGGTTCCCGCGACCACGAAGGGACTGGATGCACTTCAGAGCCCTGCTGTGTAAACTGTGGTGACTCCCACGCTGCTTATGCCAGGTCCTGTTCGAAGTGGAACGACGAGAAGGCGATCCAGCGCCTCAAGACCCTGGAGGGCCTCTCGTACCCTGCTGCCAAGGCCAAGTTGGGTATTCCCAACAACCGACAGCGTACTTTTGCCGCAGTTGTTCAGTCTCAGCCACAACCCGTGCAGCCTTTTGTTCCGCGCCCTGTAGCTCTCGCCGCACTTGCCAAGCGATCTACAGCTGAACAAGCGACACAGGTGGATTTCACCGAGCTCCAGCTTATTCGACCAGCTGCGTCTTCGCCTTCTCTTTTGAAGACGCCCGCCTCTTCCGGTTCCCAGCAGACAGCCTGCACGTGCGGAAGACCCGGCCCTCAATCCGCAAAGGTGTGCGGTGTCCATCAAACTGTCTCGGCCTCAGCGAGGTCCCCACCCTCACCCAACATTATAGAAGAACACGGGGGGAGGAGAGTGACAGTTCGTCCCCAGCCTCTACCAGCATTGCAGAGGAACATGGGGGGAGGAGAGTGACAGTTCGTCCCCGCCCTCTGCCAGCATTGCAGAGGAGTGTGGGGGGAGGAGAGTGACGGTTCGTCCTTTTCCATTAGTAAATATGTTACTTTTAATAAATTTCATTAACTACCTTTTCTTCCCTGCTTTCTTCATACTCTTTTTCAACTTTTACCAAGCCTGTCTGATCTTAATCATTATTCACGTTTTTAAAAATCTGTGGCTGATCGTTCTTTGTCTGGCGCTCTTTGGCCAAACCTGGCCCTTGCGCCAATAAAATCCAACAACCAACCAACCAACCACATTCGGAGGTGTTGCCTTATCTCCTCGTTATTATTATATCCATTCACTAATCCCAGTTCTTGAATTTACCGCCAAAAGGGGTGTTTACCTAATCTCTAACTAAAACTCTTCCTCTTTTCCCAGTTGCGGACTAAACTGGAGCTGACCGCAATTGGCAGTCTTTTTCCGTCTGTCCGCAATTGGGACCAAACCCGTCAAAATGATCTGTACTTCTCTGGCCAAAAAGATTAATAAATAAATACAATGGAATACCACTTAAATATTACTACTACCGTCTGGAATTGGATGATAAGATGAATAATTCGAAAACATCGGCATTGAGTTTTCTTTCAGAGTCCACGCAGCTAACGACAATGTTAGTGTCTCAATTTTCCTGACTTTCCTCTGCATTCATCATCATCATCATCATTGTCAACCATTATCAATCCACTGCTGGACGAAGGTCTCCCCAACTTTCCTCCACAACGGTCTGTCTTGTGCCAGTCTCCTGAATGTCACTCCCGCATATTTACGAATTTCATCCACCCATCTCCCATGTGGTCTTTTTCTGGGTCTTTTCCTGTCCCTTGGAATCCAATCTAAAATTTCGGCTGTCCATCTATGGTCTGTCCTTCTGGCAGTATGTCCAGCCCATTGCCATTTCAGGGATTTAACTCTGATCATGATGTCTTCCACTCTCGTCGGTTTTCGGATCCACGTGTTCCTCTTCTTATCTCTCCTGGTTATACCAAGCATGCACCTGTCCATGCCTCTTTGAGTTGTCTGCAGCCTTTGTATGTCTCTTTTAGTTAAGGTCCACGTCTCTGCACCATACGTAAGCACTGGAAGGATGCATTGATCAAACACTTTCCTTTTAAGACATAATGGCATATTGCTCTTGAAAATTATGCTGTTTCTTCCAAAAGCTCTCCAGGCAAGTTTCGTACGCCGATTAATTTCTTCATCAATGTGACCCTCACTTGATATCTGCTGTACAAGATAAACATACGTATCTGTTATCTCCAGTTTTTCTCCATCAATCGATAAATCTTCATTTCTTGTAAAAGCATTGAACATCACTTTTGTCTTCTGAAAGTTCATTTTTAATCCCACTTCTTTACTCTTGTCAGCAAGTTCCTGGATCATACTCTGCAGCTCTGATGGGGTAGTTGCAAAAATGACTACGTCATCAGCAAAACGAAGGTGGGTTAGATAATCTCCATTAATCTTTATCCCTTTGTTTTCCCAGTTCAGTGCTTGAAAGACATTTTCCAATGTGGCATTAAAGAGCTTCGGAGATATGGTGTCACCTTGTCTCACTCCCTTTCCAATTTTTATGTGTGTTGTATTTTCAAACAGCCGAATCTTTGCACTTGCATTTTCATAGATGTTATTAATAATATTGATGTATGCATCTTCAATACCGCAGGATTTCTGAGCCGTGGTAACTGCTGATGGTTTCACCGAATCAAAGGCTTTTTCATAATCGATAAAAGCCATGCACAATGGAAGTTCATATTCCCTCGCTCTTTCAATTAGTTCTCTCAGTACGTGGATATGATCTATTGTGCTGTAGCCACTCCTGAATCCAGCTTGTTCTCTCGGTTGAGCCATGTCCAGTGTTACCTTCAAGCGGTGTGAAAGAACTTTAGTGAAGATTTTATAAACCACTGATAGGAGGCTGATAGGTCTGTAGTTCCTGAGATCCTCAATGTCACCTTTTTATGTAGCAGGATCATTGTAGCATTGTTCCAATCCTCAGGAATCTTCCCTTTATTAAGGCATCGAGTGAAAATTTGTGCGAGTACTGTTTCAATTTCTCCACTTGCTTCTTGTATGATGTCTATAGTAATTCCATCTTCTCCTGGAGCTTTCCCCCGCTTCATGTTCTTGACTGCATGAGCAACTTCTGCTGGGAGGACTGGAAGAACTCTGGTACCTTTCATGATGTCTGGAGTACATGTATCATCCCTTTCATATAATTTGGAGTAGAAATCTTTCACTCTTGTCAAAATTTCGCCTCTATTTCTTGTTATAGAACCATCTTCTTTTCTCAGAGCCATAATCTGTTTTCTTCCCTTACTGAGATGTCCCTTTGCTATCTTTAGGCTTTGGTTGTTTTCAATTGCTTTCCTCACTAGCTCACAGTTGAATTTCCTTACGTCTTCAGTGATACTTTTTCGTGCTGTCTTGCATAGCTCTATATATTCCACTTTGGAAGTCACATCTTCTTTAGTTGTCCTCATCTCTCTTCTTTTTTGCATCAACATTTTGGTTTTTCCTGATAATTTGTTCACATGCAACTTGTTCTTAGACCCAGCTAATTTTGTTGCTGTTTCCATAAGAGCTTTGGTTACTTTTTTGTTAACTTCCGAAATATCCACTTCTTCCGATGTTAGGCCTTCTAAAGCAGAGAATCTGTTCTTTAGTTCCAACTTGAAAGTATTATGGTGTTTTTTAAGGTTGGTTATGTCAATACATTATGTTTGTCTTATGAGCTTGCCACGTTCCAGTTTAGTGTTGAGGTGCATCTTACATCTTACCAATCTATGGTCACTACCTGTGTTGAACTTGTTCAGCACACTGCAGTCTTCGATGACGAATTTTTTGTTACACATAATAAAATCAATTTCACTTGTTGTCCCAATTGGATGTCTCCATGTCCATTTCCTGTGTGGCTTTTTCTTGAAAAAGGAATTCAAGATGAAAAATCCTTCTGCCTCTGCAAACTCAACGAGAGTATTTCCACGCTGGTTTCTGTTGCAGTGACCGAATTTACCTACTGAAGTTTCATTCTGTTGCCGGTGTCCTATTTTTGCATTGAAATCTCCCATAATTATCTTCAAGTGCTGCTTACCTTTATTATTTAGATGACGAATTTCCTCATAAAATTCTTCAATTTCTTCTTCAGGATGACTTGTGGTGGGTGCATAAGTTTGAATAATCTGAGCCTGGTATCTTCTCGATAGTTGGATAACGAGTCGTGCAGCTCTGTCAGAGGAACTTTCAACTTCTACCACTTTATCCTTCAGTTTCTTGTTTATTATAAATCCAACACCACTAGTTCTGCCAGTACCTGTCCCACGATAATAGAAGAGATGTCCACTTTTCAGTTCAATGAGATCTTCTCCTTTTCTCCTTACCTCACTTAGCCCGACGATGTCCCACTTGATCCTTTGTAGTTCCTCTTCCAATTCAAGAAGCTTCGAATCAGAAGATAGGGAGCGTCCGTTGTAGGTAGCCAAGGTCAGCATCAAATGGCAGCCTAGTCCGGTCCTCCGGGGATTCTTAGCACCCTCTGCCTTCATGTCGCACTGGCCGCTGCCTTGGCCAGGTACATTCCAGCTGCCGGAGACTGAGGGCCAAGATTTAAGTTGTAGAGTCATTTTGGAGGTGTTTGGCCATAACTCACCACGCTGGCCAAGCGGGTTGGTGAGTGTGGGATAGCATTTCCTCTGATCCCGATGGTATAGTTATACCGCTATTGGCGGTCGTCAGAGCCCCTTTAGTGGGAACAGGATGCACCACGAGAAGGCGGGGTTGACATTTGTCAAGGAGAGGCTGTGATGTTACGCATCACCCGACCTTACATCCCTCCTCTGTATTACACCATTATATATGATTTGCTGCTTGTAATCGCCAAGCGTAGCATTTCTGATTTCATACACCTAAATTTCACAAGTACGAAAATAACCATCAGTAAAACCTGAACTGTTATGCATTCTAACAAATGTACCCTGCATTTAACATTAAGATATATAAATCAACTTCTGGGCCAGTGCTTCCCGAGCTTTTCTGAAATTATGAATTTCATATATTTCCCGGAAACATTTCATTGAATTATGTTCCAGCAATAAAAAAGGGATTAAGAATAAACACCGAATTGAGTCCATACTTGTACCAGTAAAGTTTACCTAAACCATTAATATGTTTTGTTGACTGTGAATTTAGGGATTTCAAAATGGCGCATTGGTCTAAGTGCTGTTTTTTTACCATGCATTCGAGTGAACCTGAATTCAAGTCCCGGATGCGGCGTAGCTGGTGTGTTTGTCTTATGGCACTGGCACACTGCCTTCTATGGAATGAGGACCAAAAATTAGGGACATGTGATTGCTTGTAGCCCATTGAGTTTCTCACAGGGTAGTTGATCTCCAAATAAAGATAGAAAAAATATATTTACTATACCTACATTCTTCTATCGTATCAGAATAGTGTAGAATTATTCTGAAAAAAGTAGCTGGTGTTTGAAGATCCTCTGGGTCAAAGACGCTGACTTTTATCCCCTGGGTCAAAGACGCTGAATTTTATCCTCTGGGTCAAAGACGTTGAATATGAAAATACTGATCTTGCAGGAATATCCTCTGGGTCAAAGACGTTGAATGTGAAAATACTGAACTTGCAGGAAAATCCTCTGGCTCAAAGGCGTTGAATCTGACACCTGTGTGAACAACGGGGCTTCAGTCTTAGAAGCAGGGCTGCAGCATAAATAGGTACATAGGGAAGAGCTCTGTCCCTGTTCAGAAGTCCTGTGCCGATGTGACTAGGAAAGGGGCCAAAAAGGCGTAAGGGCCGGCCCCTGCGCTTAAGAGTAGGAAGGTGGTGGGAGACAGGAGGCACGTACTCCTAGTCTACTCCACCGATGAGAAAATGTATTCTGATGAAACTAAGCAGATCCCCCAAACTACAGTCAATCCGGCTAAATTGCAGATTGGAATAAAGAGTGTGAGAAAGGTGAGGGAAGGGGGATAGCGGTAGAGAGTTTGAGGCCAGAGGATCTCTTTCTGCTGGAAGAAGAGCTAAAGTGCAGTCCTCTAACTAAAAGACCCCAAAGGAGAGACTCGCCCGTCTCATCGTCTTACTGGGCTAAAGTGCAATCCTCTCTCAAAGACCCCCAAAGAAGAGACTCCCCGTCTCATCGTCTATGGCGTCGACGGGGAGCTCTCGAGAGAAGACTTCGAGGCTGGGGTGAAGGCACAGAAAACCGACTTCGAAGGGAGCTATCCGGCGAGATTCGCCATAAAGGTTAAAGGACGGAAAGCTCACTGGGTGGTGGAAGCCGAGCTCCTGGCGTTTAAAGTGCTCAGCAAGCGAGGCAGACTTAACTTGTAATTTTCTGTCCTGCGGTTAGAGGAATTCTTAAGGGAAGTCCGTTGCTTCCGTTGTAACGACTTCGGCTTGCGGTGAGGTGGGTCACCAGCACAAACATTGTGAAGCCACACTTAAATGCAGCAACTGTTACGCTGCAAACTCCCAATTTCGGTTAAAGCTTCAGCAGGTCGTGCCCTAGGCTTGCTAGGGAACTAGAGCAGCTAAGAAGCTGAGTCAACTGTGGTTGATCGGTGCAAAGCAGGTATTCCTGTACTTCAACTTAACGCCCACCATGCGAGAGCTGCAACAAGGCAAATTATTAAGACTGCCAGTGATGTCTCTGCGAAAATACTGCTCTTGCAGGAAAATTTCCCCTCCCATGGTAGGATAGCGGGTTTCCCTAACTCCTCACGGAGGTATCACTCTCGAGGTGAAAATCCCCTGGTAGCCACAGTCATTCTAGACCATCGCAGTGTTAGAGCTGGAATGCACACCAAATGTGGTGGCCTTGGACATCGAGAGGGGTACAGAGAAAATTCTTCTGATTAACACATTTTGCTCGCCTTCCAGCGCTCTCTTGTAGGTGCGTGGTCCTACTCCTCGGCTGTAGGAGTCCCACCAGCAGTACGAGACAATCATTGCTGGAGACTTTAACGCAAAAAACTTTCTCTGGGTTGGTCATATTGAAGACGGGCAAGGTAGTGAACATCTGGACTTTGTCATTTCCTCAGATTTCACAAAACGGAATAATCCCGACTGCGTCCCCATGTTCCAAGCTGCGCCTGGGACGTCGTCGATCGACCTCACCCTAACAAGGACCTCGGTCTATTCATTCCTCCAGGACTGGCAGGTTCTGGTCGACGTGCGTTGCAGCGACCACCTTGCAATATCCTTCAAATTTGGATTTGAGAAAACTGAGAAGAACCCAAAGCCGAAGTTTACCGCCCAGAACCTCAACTAGTCGGCACTCATAAGCCGACTACCAGATCTGCTTGGTGCCAGGGATGCAGTAAATCCGGGGGTAAGACTGATGACGTAAATGAAGAGTGTCGTCATCTCACAATTAACATAGCAACAATTTGCGAAGGATGCAGGAAAGAGGGGGAAGGGGTGGGGTGAGGGATAGACCCTAGCTTCCCTGGTGGTCGGAAAACCTGAGTTTTCTGAGAGCGAAGGCCAGGTGCAGCAGAAGGAGAATGCAATGGGAACGGTTACACCTGGACAGGTGGGAACGCCTGAAAAAGGAAAATAACCGTTTCGTCGCTACTTACTGTAAAACAATGATTGCATCGAAGAGAGAGTACTGGAGGCAGCTGTGCAAGACTACCCCTGCCGGGAATCCTTTTAGGATACTGTACAAGGTAGCGAAAGGCTCTATTACCGGCCCACTGTTACTGGCCTCGGTAAGAACAGACGGTGGCACGAACACAGCCACCTTGCAGGATACTGTGGTTGCGCTCCTGGGCCACCAGTTCCCGGCCGATGAGGAATCGGGGGATTCATCAGATCAAAGATCGATCAGAGAAAGCTGCAGAATTCTACCAGACACTGAAGACGATCCGCCGTTCACGTAGGCGGAGGTGAGTGCCGCGATCAATAGCCTTAACTCTGGTAAGGCTCCCGGAAAAATAGGTTGGATCTAGTGGTTATCCGCGAAGTCTTTCTTGCCAACCAGAAGTATTTTGTTGCACTCTTGAACAAATGCCTACAGAGAGGGTGTTTCCCTTTAATGTGGAAGACCGCACTGCTGGTTCTCTACAGCAAAGGAAATGAGTGCCGGTTAGACCCAGCGGCGTACAGGCCGATTTGTCTTCTTCCCGCATGGATTAAGGTATTGGAAAAGGTCCTTGTGACCAGAGCAACCCATAACCTGGTCGTCCAAGGTAAGCTCTCCAGCCGCCAATTCGGTTTCACCCGGGAGAGCTGTACTAGCCAAGCGCTAGTCAACCTTACTCAGCAGATAAAGATTAATAGAGCATAGGGACTACACACCTGTCTCGTGTCCTTGGGTGTGCGGGGCGCTTTCAATAGCGTCTGGTAGCCACTGGTGTTGGACCGTATGAAAAGACCTGGCATCCCCAGGAATTTGTCCCTGTTGGTTAGCAATTTCCTCTCAAACAGGAGGGTAGAGCTCGAAGTTGATGATAGGGTATTTAGTAAAAATACACAAAGGGATGCCCGCCAGGCTCTCGCTCGGGCCCTTTGTGGTGGAATGTGGTTGTTGATACCGCACTCGCCCTTCCCTTGGAAGACGGGGTGCAAATGCAGGCTTATGCGGATGAACTCCTCCTCATAGTGTCCGAATTGGGAAGGCATGTGATTGAGCAAAAAATACTCCCCGCTCTATCATATAGCTGGAGTAAGGATTGCAATCTCTGCTTCGCTCCTGAAAAGACGACACTCTTGATGATTGCGACAAAGAGGGAACTGGTCACTCCCCCTAGGTGTCGTTTTAATGGCATACTATCAAGGCGGTGAGGGAGATGCGGTGCCTAGGAGTGATTTTAGATACTAAGTTGTCGGGACTCCCTCACCTGAGATACCAGAGAGAAAAGTGCACTTCAATCCTGAATAGGATTAACGGGATGCGGTTGACGTGGCCCGCCAAAAAAGTGCTCCATAAGCGAAGGGTGGAGCGTATTCTTACTTAAGCGTGTTCCGTTTGGTGGTCGGACACCATAAGAATGCGTAATGGACTTAATCAGATTCAGCGCAGAGTGCCATTGGGAATCACGAGATTTTTCTGCACGACCTCCACAGCAGCACTGCAAGTGTTAGCTGGGTGCCAACCGGCCGACACCATTTTCGGTCGTCCGATATAGAACTCTTGAAAGTGGACTGCGCTTGCCACCCGGCCAATAAATTTAATCCCCACATGGGAGAAGGCTCTCTTCACGGGGAAGGTAAGGGTGCTGTTCACGGACGTCTCCAAAATTGGGGGAAGCGTAGGTGCAGGATTCTGCGAATTCTAGGATGGCAACGAGACTTTCACTGAGCAGTTGAAACTATCGCCCAACTCCTCTGTCTTCTCAGCATAGTTGTTGGCGATCAGAGAAGCGTTGCAATAGGCTCTGCCTAGGTCCAACGTTGGCGCATTACGAATTTTTTCTGAGAGCCAAGCGGCATTACACGTTAATTGTAATCTGTACTTCCATTACTTTGTAATGCATTACACGTTAATTGTAATCTGTACTTCCAGATTACAATTGACGTGTAATGGTCAGTTCAGGAGTAAAACTCCTCTCGTCAGAGAAATCCATTCTCTGCTAGGGAATGCATGCAACAGGATGGTTTCTTTCCACTAGACCGAAACGAATCTAATGTGCGGACCAGCTGGCGAAGGAAGCAGCTGGGAAAGGGGCAACAAATTTTCAGCTGCGAATGCCGCTGCAAAGTGTGCGGACACAGCTGAAAAAATCCACGATGGTGGAGTGGCAACAGAGGTGGGACGAGGTAGATACGGGGAGAAGGACACACCTTATCTTTCCCCGACTCTCAGTTAAGCGTATTGAGAGTGATGTGTTCCTAAACCAGGTACTCACCGGCCATGGCGTGTCGCTGGAGCACTTCCGCCGTTTAGCGGTACGGGAACGACTGTGCGGCTGAGGTGCTCAGACCGAGGATGTCGCACACATAATTCTGGATTGTGTCTCTCTTTCAGGCAGGAGAAAAGCTCTCTCCCCATGCCTGGGAAAGACGAAGGATCCTTCGGTCGTGCTCGCGCTTCCCAATGCGTGACAAGAACTCTCCGAGTTGGTCACAGACTTCTTCGCAAGGTAGGAAGAAATCATACTAGAATGATGAAGATAGAAGACATGAAGAGGTGTATAAACAACTTAGCCCAAGGTCGTTTCGCAGCACGAGGACAAAGTGCTGTGGTGTAAATACTCTGTAAAAAAATTTCTTTTCATCTCTGTGAGGGGGCTCGTAAAATTAAAGGAGTTTTTCCCTTCGCACGGGACCCCCAGTGCATAAATGCGTGTTTACATTTTAGCCAGAAAATAATAAAGGGTTTCGGACCAAACACAATCGCGTTGGGGAATAAATCTCCCTGCCAGACGCAAATTTCAGAGCACCTGCGCATTAGCAAGTCACACATACGAGTTATGGTAAAGGGGCGAAAGGTTTAGGTCCCACGGGGGCGGCAGATCTCTGCTGGTCTCTGGACTAGTCCTTTCCGGGTGAAGGACCGCCGGATCCTTGTGGAATATCTCTCGCAACGCCTTCACTACTATCTTATCGAAAGCGTTCATTCTATTACTGCGAAGTCCGTATTGGGACGGTGCAGGTAACGGTAATCATCTTGCCTTTAACTGAAGTGAAAGGTCAGATATGAAGAATGGGATACGTGGGATAAAAATATGGTCTCACGCAGCATGGCCAGTATCGATGACGGTAGTTTCGGTGACATACACGCGTTTTTTGATAGTCAGTTCTGTTCCATTGCAAAGCGTTAGTGAATCCAAATTAACGTTAGTGAATCTGCAGTCAGAAATCTAAAGAAACCGCTGATGACTGCATCGGAAGGATACAAGCATTGAATATAGAACCCAGTAAACAGCATGATCAAAATTAAAATTGTAAATTGCGCACGTTATGTCAAATTCCAAACGAGGTTTGAAGAAACTAACCAAAATCTTCCCAGACAAATGACTTGGAACTATATATGGCGCGTAGTAAGACAATAGGAGCCGATATCTGAAACGTAAACAAATCCGACACGAACTGTACAGAAAAAATTCACGCAACAATTCGGGAGTACGTCGCAAAGATTTTGGTACACCCTCTTAATACAGAGGGTGAGTCGAGATTTTGCAATATTTGCATAAACACGTCCTGCGGCGGTATGTCTCGCGTTTAAACCAGTTCAAGTGCCGCACTGCAGTCAGTCGAAAGGGATATAAAGGTAGTCGTTGCTGTGAACAGCATTGCATGTCGTCGTCCTCTCAGTGGTCAGGACGCCTAAAAGATGAACAGCCACAACAGACTATTTAGGGAACTTTTGCTTTACGAGTTTGAACTCGGTCATAACGCTGCTCAAGCAACAGGAATCATTTATCACGCGAAAGGGGAAAGTCCCGTGGACCACAGCACCGCAACGAGTTGGTTCAAGAAATGTCGCTCATGTGACAGACACTTAGAAGATACGCAAGGGTCAGGTGGGCCTCGAAACGTGGATTTGGAGGACGTGCGCAAGGGCCTTGAGGCACATCCGACAAATAGCATTCGGAGATTTTTAGGCGAGCTGGGCATATCACAGACCACCGTGGTTCGTCACTTTCAGGACGTCGGCAAGGTCTATAGGAGCTGCCGCATTGTCCCTCACGAACTGACGCCAGCTGAAACAAACCGCAGAGTGGAAATGTGAATGAATCTCCCAGAAAATCCACGTAATGAATGTTTCATCCAGAGAATTGTTATGTGCGATGAAATGTGGGTCTATTTCCGTAATCCTGAAACACAACAGCAGTGGTTGAGCCCTGGCCAACTTCCTGAACCTGTTGCGAAACGTGGGCGCTCCGAGCACAAAGTGATGGTCTGCGTCTGATGGAATTTCGAGGGGATAATCCATTACGAATTTGTTCCAGACAGTCGGATGAACGCCAACCTCTACTCTGAACAGCTGAAGCGGAAATATGCCACTTTGGAGGAGAAGTATCTGGCGCAGGTAAACAGAAAGCGCTCTCTCCCACAACAGGACAACACTCCTCAGCCTCATACCGCGAGAACGACCAGGGAAACATTTTAGGAACATGAAGGTATCGAATTGATGCCACACGCAGCATAATGTCCGGAGCTTGCCCCGTCGGATTATTTCTTATTCCTATCCATGACCCACTTCCTTCGCGGGCATCGCTTCAACAAACAGGAGGAGGTGGCAACTGGGGTGAGGGAGCTCTTCATCTCGAAGGACAAGAACTGGTAGGGCCGCGGAATCGAAGAACTGGCAGACAGATGGCGCAACACGATGGCCTATACCTTGAAAGCTGCGCAGGTTTCGACGTAAAAGTACATATGAAGACATAAAGTGATCCAAATATTGGAAAACTTTCGTCTCACGCTCTGTATTATCTCTTCTGTTCTTGGTGTTCTCCTATATAGGTTTGCAGCACTATTTTGCCATGATAAAGCCACCCGTAGATGTTCCTAGGATAGACACATAAAAGTTACTACGCCAATAAAAAAGCGATTTTTGTCATAGCTTTTACCATGCTTGGAGTCAGCAGGAGGTCAGAAAAGATAGAGTAAGTGGCCATCGTTTCTTTTAGTGAGATGGCTGAGATTAAATATTTACATCGTGTTGAGGATGGGACGGCCGTTTTCCGATGTTTTGTGTCTATGTATTTAAATTTAAACATGTGTAACTATAGACATGAAATGTGGCTCCGAATTTTCGATGGTAGTGAACTCTGCTATTTCATCCTTACCCACAAGAATAAACTATATCAAATTTATTCTTAGTCAATGGAACCCTTTAAAAAAGGCGCATTACTGCAATCGATAAAGATCTAGAAATAGAAAAAATTACTTTCTTCCACTAGCAGCAGAAACGTATATTACCAAAATTTACAAACTGTTCACAAAGTTTTCTTCTATGCTGAAGGAAGATCGCAGAGACAGAGAGATTTTCAAAACAAACAGTTAGAATAACAGTTAAAGAAGAAAACATTATATAACCTTTCGCGCTCTAGCGAAAAAATTTTGATTAAGGGAAAAATTAAAATATGCAAAAAGTATTCTTTATAGCAACAGCAATACGCAAAAAGAATTCTCCTAATGCGTCGCCTGAAAGCAGTGATAGGGAGAAAAACGTTTGGCATTTCTGTTCCCAGAAAAAGAACCATGCATTATTGAGAGAGTAATAGTTTCCATCTTTACTGTATGGGATGCAGATTTTGATTTTTGAAGCGGCAATACAATTCCAGTTTTAGAAGCGGACATGCAATTGGAGTTTTAGAAGCAGAGATACAAATGGGGATTTAGAAGTGGATATACAACTAAGGTTTTAGAAGCGGATATACAATTGGGGTTTTAGAAGCGGAGATACACTTGGGGTTTTTGAAGCGGAGATACAATTCGGGTTTTAGAAGCGGATTACAGTTGAGCTTTTAGAAACGGAGTACAATTGGGGTTTTAGAAGTGGATATAAAATTGAGGTTTTAGAAGCGGAGATACAATTGGGGTTTTTGAAGCGGAGATACAATTGGGGTTTTAGAAACGGAGTACAATTTGGGTTTTAGAAATGGATATAAAATTGAGGTTTTAGAAGCGGAGATACAATTGGGGTTTTTGAAGCGGAGATACAATTGGGGTTTTAGAAGCGGGTTACAGTTGGAGTTTTAGAAACGGAGTACAATTGGGGTTTTAGAAGCGGAGATACAATATTGGTTTTAGAAGCATATATACAATTGGGGTTTTAGAAGCGGGGATACAGTTGGGGTTTTAGAAGCACAGATACGATTGGGGTTTTAGAAACGGATATACATGGCAAATGGAAACATACACTAACAGCACTGTGAGCCAGGACTGTGAGCTACAGAAAACCTACCAGTGCAGGTAAAGTTTTCCTCAAAGTAAAAAAAACGGAAGCAGCCTAGAGAGATAGGTTCCTCACTACTCCCTCTTTCTAGCTGACACACGGTACGTTATAACTATACAGGGTGTTCGTAAACTGTTTGGTCAAAAAAAACAAGCGTGATAGTACCCATCAAGACGAACAATGTTTACAACGGAACCTAGGTTCGCATTCCACTCTGAGTGTCAGAAAAGAGTAACTTCGAAATACGTCCAACAAGCACAAGTCGTCACCTCAGACGTCCTTTCTTTCGTGCCGGAGAAGAAGCACATTGCCAGAACAGCACCGTCAAGCATTTACGACATGCAAATTGCCAGAAAAAGAAGCAGCATCGACAGTTGCAGCTGATTGGCTTATCAAGGTGCAATACACACTTCCTGAATGCCACATATCCCGCACTATGGATTGGACGTGACGGACCTGTGGCATGGTCTCCACGCTCACCGGACTTAAACCCACTGCACTTCTTCTTCTGGGAACACATGAAATCATTGGTGTAGGAGACGCCTGTGGACTCCGTGGAAGATCTCGTCGAGAGAATCTTTTTGCAGCGGACAGGATAAACACGACACCAGGAGTCTTCGAGAGGGTGCGCCAGTCTTTCATTCGCCGGTGTGAATTGTGCAACGGCAATCGTTGCCGCGACTTTGAGCATCTACTTTGAGTCTGTCCCTGATCTCCATAAATGGGATTGTGCAACTTATGATGTCGTTAATTCTCTTTCTTTGCACTGTTGAAAGTTCAACTTGGACATCTACCTTTACACTTTTCTGACACTCAGAGTGGAATGCGACCCTAGGTTCCATTGTAAAAATTGTTCGTCTTGATGGGCACTATCATCCCTCTTCTTTTGTCAAAACAATTTACGAACGCCCTGTAGATCAAAGAAATCGGATATTAAGAAATACCCTCCGTCCCAACATCTAAAAGACTAAAAATGTTATACAGAAAAAAAAATAATTTCGGATCAGCCTGTTACTTTAAGTACCAGGGTCTACTGTTCCGTTGCCTCTAATTTCAGCAGCTGCGGATTTTATTAATGGTATAAATTCTAGAATTTGATTACCTTCATTTGTAGGGTTAATAGCTTTTACGACTTAGCAAAGAATAATCTTGACGTGGGTGTAAGCGGTGGCGATTATACAAGTATTCCAGTTCCATGTATTAATGAAGCCGCGAAATCACCATAAACGTAGACTCCATTCTGCGGACATTTTTGTTACCTCCAATCCCGAACTGCATACGGTTCAGTATATACATCGATGACCCATTCCATTATGACCACCCCCAGCCTAGGGAAATGAGCGCTCCTGGAGACTGAATGGTGGCGCAGGTGAAGTTCACAGTACAGTACGTGTACATCCCGAGGACCAGCTTTCGGTTAGTACAGTGTTAGGAGTCAGAATGGGAAAATCTGTCGTTTTATCAAAGTGTGATAAAGGAAAAATTGGGATTGCACGGTCTTGGAACTACGACCTCGGAAATGACGCGGTTTGTGGGTGGTTCATGTGCCGATGTAGTTAGCACGTATCAAAAGTGGTGCAAAGATGGCCAAGCGACGCACCGTTGCCTAGCGGTGTGTCGTTCGCAGCTCATTGATGCCAGAAGGCAGCGGTGACTGTCACGTATTGTTCACAGCAACCGCAGGGATGTAGTGCGACAAATAACCAGCAGCTACAACAGTGGTGGGCAGGGCAATGTGTCACAGCACACAGTACACCGCAGCGTTCTGCGCATGGGCATGCGTAGCCGAAGACACAGCCGAGTTCCCATGCTCACTGCACGTCATCGCCAACAACGAATGAAATGTGCCCAAGATAATCGGGATTGAACCCTGGATGTTTGGAAGTAAGTGACCTGGTCTCACGAATCAAGACTCCAGGTGCATCACGTAGAGGACCGAGCGCGGATACGCCGATTACCAACGGAGGCTATGACACCTGGATGCCCTTTTGGACGGAAGCAGGCCGGCGGCGGAGGTTTTATGTTGTTGGCAATGTTTTCTGCGGACACTTTAGGCCCAATTATCCCAATAGAATAATTCCTGACAGCTGTCATATATCTGAATATCAGTGTGGTCCAAGTTACGGCAACTGTGTTCCTTTCTGGTCATGGAAATTACCAGTAGATCAATGCGCCATGCCACACTGTTAGAATCATCAAGGAGCGGTTCGAGGGGCATGCTGGTGACTTTCTGTTATTACTTTGGCCTAAAAATTCTCCTGACATGAAACCAATCGCACATTTGTGGTTCTACTTGAAAAAGCGAACTCGCGCTAAATCAGCACCACACCAAAATGTACGAAAACTACAACACCTGCTGTGGACATTATGGTACCAGATAGCTTAGGATATCTGTCGCCAAGTCATCGAATCGATGCCTCACCGACTGACCGCTGTTTTGTGGGATAAAATGGGTCCTACAGTTTATATAATATAATGGATCATTGGTCTATGCTGCACCATTAAATTTACCCGACACTGGGAGTAGCTGGCAGAGAAGTAATCATGGAAAACCGCCCCATAGCATGATTCATTCTCCTTCAGACTTTAGAGTTGGCAGAACAGAGTTGGTCAGGTAGCTTCCACCTGCCATCCTCGACACTCAAAACCGTCCGTCGAACTGCAAAACAGTGAAGCGAAATTCATCACTACATAGAACGCGATTCTGCTGCCTCAAAGCTCATTGGCGACGAACTGTACACCACTGCAGACGACACTTGGCATTGATCTTTCCGATATTAGGTTTGAGTGAAGTTTCTCTGCCGTGTAAATTAATTCTTTTCAGCTCTCGCCGAACCACTATAATGGGGACATTGTTTCCAGAGGAATTTCGGGTTTCGGTGGTGAGTTGCAATGGTGGACAAGCTATTTTGTTTAACCACCAGCTATGACTTTTAATTAAAAATTTCACCTGTCATATAATAATTACACGTGTCAATTTAAAACACTATAATTTTCTTTGTTCGAAAGCATCAACTTTTTCCCATTTTGTCACTCTCAGCCAACGCTCCCTGAAGCAGGGCTCAAACACCTCCAGCTCTCCGACGTCTGACGTCACCACAGGAAGGCCTGTTAAATTTGACGAACGGCCGTAACCATAGTTAGCGTCTGTGATCTTGTGAGATTATTGTAGCGTTGCTCCATGAGGTTGTTCATTGTTCTTGCAGCTGACTGATTCATAACATTCCACTCTTTGTTATTTATTTCACGGTGTTAAAATATTCTTTTTTAGTTCTAATATGCCTTCACATTGTTGTGTACTAAATTGCCGTAGTAATTACGACACAGGTCCTAGAGCGCCAGTGTTTAAATTTCCCGGGAATGAAGAACTACGCTCCAAACGGATTCGGGAAATTCCTGGAGATTTCCAACCTATCGGAGCTTCAAGGGTATTTTATTAGCTCTTTATAATACAGTTCCTTTGCAGTTTGGTATTTAGTGTGAAATATAGTCAAGTTGAGAAAACGACCTTACTACTGTGCCGCAAAAAAGTGTTTTATCTGAAGATGTTTGAACTGGCATTAAATCGCGTAGTATATAATGATTACCAATCTGTAAACTAGGTTGTAATGTACTGTTAATAAAGTTAATTGTGGTTCTGCTAATTCTACGGCTGTAAATTTTTCCATACATTAGAATTGCAGAATTTCAAACTGATTCATTCCTTAAGATATTCTAAAAACTCTGGTTTTTATACATTATTTTGGTGCACAATTTTTTTTTATTCCTTCAAAATGGAATAAAAAATGTGAAATCCGTGAATTGTTTCTAGTATATGGAACTGACCTTAAAGTTCGCTTAATCAAATCCAAAATCTTTTTTAACAGTAAAAAGAAACTTTTTGCCACGCAATACTTTTGTTACTGTAAATGTTACATTTTTCGAATACCATGCTTTTAAAATCTATAGCAATTGGTGAAAATATTACAAATAAGCAAAGAAATCGCTCTTTCTACGTTTTTCAACACACAGCAACCGAAAAATTGTTATTTGGCCACTGCTTGGGAAAGGAATCCCAAATCTCTCGGCTGGATATCCAGAGATCTGGTATTCGTTTTCCGAGCAGTGACCAAATAACAATTTTTTGGTTGCTGGGTGTTGCTAAAACGTAGAAAGAGCGATGCATTTGTTTATTTATATCAATTGGATAAATATATTTTTTTACCAACAGGGTGTTGAAACTAAGTTTTATTACTTTTAAATTTCAGTTCCCTAAGGTGATGCTACTACTTATTGCATACTGTTGGGACAAAAATGAGAACACTTCGAAGTATTGAACTGACGGTGCAAAAATGATTTCTTAACTAAAGATAACCACTTTTTGCATCTAACATGTTCAGAAAAATATTTGGTTTTACTTAAATGCCCTAGATAGTGTGTGCTGAAACTTTGGAGCAGAAGTAAATATTAGTGATGGTAAGAAAAACGTATTTGGGAATGTGAAAGTTAAATAAAACTGAAAATTATAAAGTGTCAAACTAAAACATATATCAATATCATGTTCGACTTCTTGTTGGTATTGTAATGGAAAATAAAAAACTTAAATCTTAACTGCTTTGCACCTTTGAAGTCACAGGGGTGTGGTACCGAGTAGCCAATACCACTTTGGTGTACACCGTGATCATCGCGCTTGTTTCCCAGCCACCTACAGCGAGATCGCCTTTTGGGCAGGACATAGAAACGGAAGGAATGAGAGCAAGTCTAGCGACTTTGACAGAACAGTTTGTAGTGAGATTAGAGTACAGTAGATGGCGCCACCATACTAATACGATATTGCACATAGAGGGGTGAGAGAATTTCAGGTGGGGTATAGGAAAGGATACCCATTTAACCAGTGGGTCCAGCCTGGGGGCCGTCACTTAATGTGCTCGTCCGATATTCAGCGATTGTTAGTAAATCACACCATCTCTGAAAGATCAGCCTAGGGATCTAGCATCGATAGTCTGAAACACTAACCACTAAGCCATCCGCGGCTCAAAACAACTTAAATATAAATTCGAATTTGCCGATATCAAAAAGATTTCAAGATTTTACTGCAAAATATTAAAAAGTACACAGTGAAATATTTAATCATTACAGAACATTATAAAATAAAAATAAAACGTTTGCCACTAATAAAATTAAAAAAATTAAATCAATTTATGTTTTTCCACCTTGACCTTTTTTCTTAAACTACGAAATTCTCAGAATATAACTATTTTTTCTTATCGCGGAGTATAACCAGTTATTATTTTATTTATATTTGTAGAAGAAATGAAAAATAAAACAAACCTAAAAGAAAAATGCGATTAGAACCGTTATAAACTACACTAAGCAAGTTTAATTTTCCAAATCCTACTGGTTCCGGTTATTTTCTTAACCGGTAGTCGAAAACGACGAATGCCAAAGAGGAAATTTGCGTGCAGATCCAGGTTACACACGTAGATTCATTCGGCTTCTGTATTACAACTAAATATAATACAGTCAGTTTAAGCAGTATAACTACAATGGAATATATCAATGAATCGAAACGATATGCAATTACATTCGTATTATACCGTAATTCGAGACGGAATGGAGACAACATAAAATATGCAATACGAAAAAAAAAAAAACAGGCACACGGGTTCACTTGCGCAGGTAACAATTTGGAATTTTTATTTTCATGACCTCAATTTCATAATATAACGAAGCTGTAAAGGTATTTATGTATAAAATACACAGAATCAACATACGAAGCTTTCGTTTTATGAAACGTACTGTTTTTTGCGTTTTTGAATTAAACAATATACAAGAGTCAGCTCTGTGAGCAATAGGAAAAATTTAAATATGTAATTGCACGAACTATGTCATAAGTTAAGTTATTTATGTGCAAAACTATTAACTTATGATGTTCATCATTAAAAGTTGCTATTCTGAATTTAAGGGTGTAACATCATTACTGCTTCATTCAACCAACTTCACGTAGAAACACTTTCTCCTAAGTGTTTCTTAGTACTGCGGGGTAAATCGTTCTACAGTAAGTAGAGGAAATATGTTTTTTTATGCACGGCCCCTTAATCGATGTATGCTTGAGTTTTTATGCTGCCGCGCTGAAAATTTGAATTTAAGCATTTAATGATATTTCGCATTCAATGGACTACTAACCAGATATGGTCACAATTCATTTTTTTTCACGATCATATTGCATAATTTATAATTTCCTAAATATACCCGTTCTGATCTTGTATAGAGGCTCATATTATTTGGGCCTCTTTGTGTTTTACTGTTGAAACAAGGAATCACGGTATCTGTTCTCGATTAAATTACACAAGTCAAAAATACTTTTTGCAGTTTAACATTAGCGGCATCTTTTTTCCGTAGCTCACTGTACACGTATTTATTGGTCCATTCGTATGAAATTTGGTATTTAAGGGTTTTATTATGTACTGAATAGAATGCGCGTAAAATAACATACCTCTTATATGGAAAATTTCGGAGATATATAGCTAATTATCATGTTAATTAGCTTAATTAGCATTTTACTTCACATCACATAATAGTTCCCCTCAAGCGCTTTCCAACGGTACCTTACTTGTTTGCATGCGACAAACGGTTCGAAAGTTATGGGAGGTGGCTCGGTTTTTTTTGCCTGTATATTTATGATACAAAAAGGTTTCTATTGAAGCACAATAAGTTTAATAAATGCTCATTCTTTGTGCTACACATTTTTAAAACTAAAGGTTGGGTTTGGCGTTTAAGATGCAACCTGTGTGATCTGATTTTTACTGCAGTGAATGATTGTGTCATGTGTAACTCCCCACCGCCACCCCAAGCTGTTGCCCTGTGAACCACTTAACTATGAAAAATATTCGCTTCTTATGCACTCTACGTTCGTGTAAATCCCAGCAGTGAACTGTCCCTTATACTTCTTCAGTTTAAGGGCCTTTCTCTCCTATGAACGTGTCACTATCTATTGGGTGATACACATTTTAGCAGGTGCCAGGTCGAAAAACTGTGGAAGAATGGAAAATGACGAAAGGTAATTCGAAGTAGGTACCACTGACATTCATGTGCAAAATTAATCCGAATTATTGTTTCCCCGTGTGCTTTCGCGAAGCTCTGTAACACGTGTACTTGCCGAATACTGTTTAATGCCCTATTATTAGGACAGGTAGATCCCTTTCCGAATTAGGAACCGTCGGATGGAAAGTAAGGAATTTTGTATCGAGGTAAGTGCTACGAAATAGATAGCACCTCATACCCGGTATTAAACGGATAAAAATAATGGCCCGAAGTCATTTCCTTCTGTTGCAAGCATATTTGCCACCCCTTCTAAACGCTTTCTTCTGTACTATATATTTAATGTCAGACACCAGATAACTTACAAGAAATACACGGTCGTACCGAAATAATTTAACCACTCACGGAATCACACTGTACTTGCCCAGGACCGTCACAGATTAAAAGTGAAAAGGTTGACCACACGGAGATATAAGCGGCCTGCCACTACAAATAAGCCATACAGTGTCACGTGAGCGCAATGGACAGAGGGGGTGATTTGACGGACGTTCAAAAAGTAATGATCATCGGCTACCGCGCCAATGGTGAAAGCATCTCAGAGACAGCAGACTTCGTGGGCTGTTCGGGAGGTGCTGTAGTAAGGTACCGCGGGCACACAGAGTACTTCCCAGTGCCATAAATGTGGAGCCCGAATGTCCATCAACACCACAGGAGAATGTCACCTCTTTTGATTGGTAAAAGGCAATAGTAGCGCAAATAAACGCTAGGTCACCCAGTTGCGTGTCCCCGATAACAGTAGAGTGAACATTGTTACGCATGGGTCTCCGGAGTCGAGGCTGCGTCAAGGCGTCCATGTTAACCAAGGTCCATCTAAAACGACACCTGAAGTCACATTGGAATACTGTCGTTCTACAGTAGAAGAGTGAGAAAAAGTTATCTTCTTCGACGAATCGAGGTTTCTACTCCACAGAAGTGACGGGCGGTTTCGGATACATCGTCAGACACACGAGCACCAACACACAGACACGGTTGACGGTCAAGTACAGGGAGGCGGTAGTAGTGTGCATGTATGGGGATGTTTTCCTGGTATGACCTCGGACCTCTGGTACTACTGATGCTATTTAATGGTTCCCTGAACGCCAATGGTTACATGTCCATCTATACGTTTATCCTGGTGGTGATGGTGTCTTCTAACAGGGCAATGCGCATTACGATGTCGCTATCGTAGTGCGTGTCTGGTTCCAGGAACACGACAGCGATATCTTTGTTCTCCATTGCCATAAAACTGCTATGTCTCCGTTCTCTTCAGTCCTATACAGCATATGTGGGACTGTTTGCATAGAGAGTTTTGTACATACTGACCAACAACAACGCCATCTATGGGACGTTTGTGCGTTGCTCTAATCTATCCGTAATAAGTTTAGTTTTTATCGTATGATAAAAGGTTTTCGAGATGTTCACGTTTAAACGCTGACACAACATGAAAATCGATGTTTAAATTTTCAACATTATAACTTTTAATCAAATTAACGGATTTAAAAAAATGAAGCCTGTTTAGGTTCCAAAGTACTGTAGCTGTTAAACACTTTTAATTCGATGTGGATCGGTTGAACGGTTGCAGCGTACTGAGCGCGAACCTGCGGTACAGCATTTGGCAAAGCTCCCACCTCTAACATCACACAACACTCAATGAGACATTAGACGGAATTCTACATCAAAAACTAATTTTGAAACGCCGTTAGTTTCGTACATCTTTGGCTTATATCTGTTAATCAGCTATCGCTGTTTCATTATCACACCTCCACACAAAACACGTTTTACACTCATTTCAAGTAAGTAAGCCAATCTGTTATCTACAAAACCAACTGCGCTACCCAATGTGATACAAATACCGGGATACGTAGCCTATCAAGAGTACTCTTAGAAACATTTTTTTCGCTGGTGAGTCACTCAGCGTACCTCGAATACCTTAAGAATTTTCCAGGATAATGCTTTCTTGTTATCGTTTTGATATATCATTTACTTTTGTAGTAATATACTAAAAAAAGCATATCGCCATATTAATTTTTAATTAATTCTTATTTGCCCGAAATCAAACGCTTCTAAACAAAGAAAGAAAGAGCAAATGTCATATTGAATAATTTTGTTATGTAAATTCTACTTAAATTTATTTTTTAATGTCATGTAGATAGTATAAATAATCAATATAAATGAGTAGATGAACTAATTTCACTTTACGGGAAAAGTGGTGAAGGTCGGTATTTCTTTATGTAACAAATGGAATCTCTCCACTTAGAGAACAATTCCTTATGTTTTTCCTACGATTTTGTACCCTCTCAGCCTATTTCGATAAAGAAGAATCCTGCTGAAGTGGAACATCAGCTTCTAAAATTTATATAAACTATTCCGATGTTAAACACCAGTCTGTGGTTGTTCCACAACACAAATTTAGTTATTTCTGGGATACCGAATCGTGCATAGTATTTTACGCAAATTGGTGTACAACTTATCATCACAAAAACAGTTTAGCAATTATGGCAATAAAAATCCCAAACATACAAAAATTTGGGAATTGCAGAAAAGAAATCAGATTTTGCCTTTACTTTTTTACCATCCTCTTCGCATTTCTTTCTTCTTTTATTTCTCGTAGTGGTAATCTAATGACAAACATGCAGTTCTACCACGCACAACACTTTCAGTAATCTGGTAACTTCAATCAATTAAGATTCCTCAACAGAACATTCATTTTCTAAACAGGTTATGTGCTACACAGTTTCTTTGGGTCGCATGTGCCACCTCGGTTTTGGTATGATTATCTCCCCTTTCGCAAACGTACCACGGCACAATTGCAGTAAATTGTATTACCACAACAAGGATACTCACGAAATAGTAAGCTGACACAGGCAGGGACTAAATACAGCATAGCTGCAAATATTCTCCAGCGGTGATATAGATCAGTTATGTTGCTTTTGTTAAGAAACCTCGTGTTCCAAATCATGTGGTAATTCCATCGTCATTTTGTTTTGAAGTCACGAATAAAACATTTTTATCAGAAATAATCACATGTCGCAAACATTGAAATCTGAAGCACAATTGTGTCTCACCAAGAAAGATGTAAGGTATATACATGGAGATTCCAATTTATTTGGTACATCTGTAACTCACCGTTAAATAGGCTCACTCCAAAACGTAAAACGCACGTGAGAAAAATGTGCGATATAAATAGGGCAGACATACTTAACCAGAATCAAATGGCGTATCAGTAAGGGACGGAATTGGCAAATCGAGTGATACGAGCGACTTTTTACGTGTCATGGTACTTGGTTATAATTGTCCTGGTCCGAGATCTTCTGAATGGCCATCGGCCTAAGCTTGAAAAGCTTTTAAGCTACAATTGTTTTGCCAATGAAATGAAAAGAACAGCAAATATTTAGAACATTAAAACTCAGAAACATGAATGAAAAACAAAACGATTTATTTGAAAATTACATGCTCGTACATACATACATAACTGATTATGCAATTCCTGATTATCACATATGTGCGTGGAATTTCTTACAAGCGTATAATTGCATATATGTACGCACACACAGCTAAGCTACAATGTTTTCTAGATTTTCAATTTCTTTTTTAATTTTTGTGTAAAGTTGGAACAAACAACACCTTACTCTCATATTATCGTACGATAATCTTTGAGATTTTTTCACAGCACTCAGCCGCATTTTGTTTAATATATTCAATTTTATCTTTGGCCTTGAGTTTTCCCATTTCGTATCAAGTTCTGGATAGCGTTTCTTGCTTTTGCGTTTCCTGGATGTTTCTTCCAGTGTAAGCAGTTCAAAACTCTGGCATAATGAATCTAGATCATCTTGGGATATCGTTGGAAATACGATCTCTTCGTTTTCTTTATTTTTTCCAGCTTCTTCAGGACACGACGTCAGCCAGCCCATTCTGTTGGCATCACTGGGCACTAATCCTTGAAAACTTGATTGGGTGATGAAATTTGGATTTCGCAAATGGTTATCAAATGACGCTAACAAAAGATTGTCTCCTACAAACTGCTGGTAACTATTTTGAGGAGAGCTCTTACTTATTGGCACCTGGGAATCAACAGCAACATCTTGGCGGCCTTCTGCAGGATTTGACGAATCTACAGCTTCATTAAAAATTATTTCCCATTCCGTATCAAGTTCTGGATAGCGTTTCTTGCTTTTGTGTTTTCTGGATGTTTCTTCCAGTGTAAGCAGTTCAAAACTCTGGCACAATGAATCTAGATCATCTTGGGATATCGTTGGAAACTCTAAAGACTCTGGAGGCTGAACATCAAAGGCGAAATTTACATTGCCGGGTTCAGAAGTACTCACATGAGGATTTGTGAAGTACTGTTGAAATGGATTAACAATCTCTTCGTTCTCTTTATTTCTTCCAGCATCTTCAGGACACGACGTGAGCCAGCCCATTCTGATGACATCACTGGGCACTAATTCTTGAAAACTTGATTGGATGAAGAAATTTCGTATTCGTACATGGTCATTAAATGAATCTAACAAAGGCTTGTCTCCTACAAACTGCAGGTAATTATTTTGAGGAGAGTTCTTACTTACTGACACCTGGGAATCAACAGCAACATCTTGGCGGTCTTCTGCAGGATTTGACGAATCTAGAGCTTTACTAAAAATTCTTGAATAATAGCTGAAGCTTCCTTCCGTGTCGATGAAAAAACCGTCAAGCATTTCTTTCTCCATATTTTCTCAAGGTTCTGGTGTGTCCTGTAAGAAGAGAAAAATAATTTCAATTTTTGATGAGGAATTTCGCAAAATAAAGTACTGTAAATTTGGCAACACATAAAAAATATATTTTTCACAAATTCTTGAACTTGTCATCTACTGTTCTTTGTATCATGATGCCTACCACGTTATACAGTGATATCTGAAATACGCAAGAATTCCATACACTTTCAGATCAAAATAATTTTTCAAGTCGCGAATTTTGAAAAAAGAAGAAAAAGACTGTCTGGAAAAAGAAAGACTTATCACATCGAAGAGAGTTCACAATCATCACTGAGCTAGAATTCAATAAAACAAAGTCTCCCACTGGAGTTTAGGTTTTAGTACTGTTGACGTGTTATTGCTGGCATTCTGTTGAGAGCATGAGCATCGCTAGACTTTGAAATCATTGTGGCCAACTGGAGAGCGATTACTGTTTCTGCGAGGGTAAGACTGATGACAAAATTATCTGGGAAACGAAAAATAAGCATTTTTTAAAGCTTTTTATCACAGTCTGCAGATAATTTTGTGCATCTCCCTTCCCCCGCCCACAAACACTCTGGATACATACTGAAAAAAAATGGGAACTGTCTTCATATTTTTACACTTTTTGGAATTTGCTAATTTATAAGGTCTGATACATATCCGAAATTCGGGGTATCCTTATATTAATGTTCCATCCATCCATTTTTACAAAAACTGGTAGACCTGAATGAAGGGTTGGATATCCGTATGACAAGCATGACATTGTCAACAACACGAACGGAACGCTCTGATTAAAAAAATGATGCCCTAGGAGATGAGTATGAATGCAATTATTTTCGTCGATTAAAGTCGAAGTGAAGTAATGACACACAGAAACAATACCTTCCACCTCCTTCTTTCAAGGCAACGACCTTGTTTTGCACTCATCTGTTACAACGCCTCAAGTTGAAAGGAAATAATGGCATGCAGGATCCATACCTTCTCCCTCTTTCCTTCCTTCCAGCAAGCGACCTTGTTTTTCACGCATCCATTCCAAAGCCGAAGGTTGAAAGGAAATAGTGACATGTAGACGCAGCACATTCTTCCTCCTTAACTTCCTTCCTTCAAGCCAAAAACTTTGTTTGACACTCATTTCTTCCAAAACCGAAGGCTGAAGGGAAATAATGACACGCGGACCCAATACCTTCTCCCTCCTTAACTTTCCTCTTTCATGCCCGACACCTTGTTTTACACTCATCTGTTCCACAGCTGAAGGTTGAAAGGAAATAATGACATGCAGGATCCATATCTTCTCCTTCTTTCCTTCTAGGCAGCGACCTTGTTTTGCACTCATCTCTTCCAAAGCCGTAGGTTGAAGGGAAAGTAGGACACGCAGACACAATACCTTCCGCCTCCTTAACTTCCTTCCTTCAAGCCAGCAACTTTGTTTTTTCCTTCAAGCCAGAGACCTTGTTTTGCCCTCATCTCTTTCAAAACCGAAGGTTGAAAGGAAGTAAGTACACGCCGACCCAATACCTTCTCCTTACTTCCTTCCTACCTTGTTTTGCACTCATCTCTTCCAAAGCCGAAGATTGCAGGTGAATAAGGACACGCAGACACGACGCCTTTCCCCTCCTTATCTTCCTTTCTTCAAGCCAGTGACTTTGTTTTGCAGTCATTTATTCCACAGCCGAAGTTTGAAGGGAAATCATGACACGCAGAGGCAATACCTTCCCCCTACTTAACTTCATTCCTTCAAGCCAGAGACCTTGTTTTGCGCTCATCTATTCGAAACCTGAAGGTGGAAGGGAAATGACGACACGCAGACGAAATACCTTCCGCGTCCTTAACTTCCTTCCTTCAAGCCAGCGACCTTGTTTTACACTCAACTCTTCGAAAGGCGTCGTCGGCAGCTTTCTGCTCCCTCACTTGCTCTGGGAATGCTTAAAAGCTGTGGCATGGCTTTAAACACTACCACCGCGGGAGAACCCTTTACATATTATCACCAAAACAGCAGAGCGTTTAGTAATAGCCGCCCTAAACTCCTGTTCACCCTTATCATTAGCTGCATGCATTATTAACATGAGAAAATACTTAAACAAAGAATTTGGAAGAGTGGGATACAGTTGTATTTTCACGGCTCTGGATTGCTGTTTTGATAGGCCTCTTACGGAAAAGTATACAACGCACTTCCTAGGGAGAATACGTAGGGAGAAACGCACTTCCTAGGGAGAATATGAGATTACGTTTACACGACGAAAACACGAGACATTATAACTCGGCAAAGTGCAAGTTTTTGTTCTTTTAGGATTTGTAGTTTTGGCATGATGGAAGTCATTTGTAAATTCAAACTGCTTTGTTTTTTTTTTTATTAGTGAGACTTCTGAATAAGGATACGTGCAAAATGATCCTAAAACTACGATATCGCCAAGGAAGTGAAAGTTTACTTACCAACCTTCCACCCTCCTTCTCTCTCGCTCTTTTCCACCCAGTTCAAGATATGAAATAGCACATCTCTAATTGGGTATATAAGACAGAGGTGTGTGTGTGTGGTGTGGGGGCAAGAAAAATTCACTCCTTGTCGGAGTCGTAATTTTAGTGTCATTTTGCACGTATCCTTATTCAAAAGTCTCACTAATTGGAAAAAAACAAAGCAATTTTAGTTTACAAATGACTTATGGAAACGTTCATAATACCAAAACTGCAAATGAAATGCTTGATACCCCATTGGAATTTTAGGAGAGTACGCTTGAACTTCGCTAAGTAGGCAATAATTCTTTTCGAGACATAGAAGGAAGAATTTTGAGAAGTTGAGGACTTTAATATTTAAAAGAAAAAAGAAAAAGAGGATTTTTGAAGAAACAATACTAAACGTCAGTGGGCGTATTACTACAGTGGCTAAGATTTCGACAGAACGTCACTATAATAAAGTTCCCACTTTAATGCATGGTTTTTTACCTTGCAAGAAATATGGCTAAATTATTCAGCTTCTTAATAAGACAGGGTCAACTTTACTAGAATTAAAATAAGCATGACTTAACTCAGGGCGGATTGACTCAACACGACTCAGGGACATTCCACGGTTGACCGCTCGAGAAATGGACTACTTTCTCGTTTGTTTTTGTCTAGGTTTTTTCTTTTTTTGGATCGAACGAATAATTACTTTGATATTTATGAACATTAATGGTTAACTTCTTTAGAGGTTTATTTCTGTGTGGAGCGTTATTTATTTTAAAAACGAGTTTCTTTCTACCTATATGTTGGATATTTGCCTTGGATTAACATAGCAATATTATCTACACTTATATAAAACTAGACCTTTATTGATTGGAAGAATGTCGTCTGATCTAGTGAATCGAATTTCCGTTTGCACCATGTACTATGCGTCGTCTACCCGTGGAAGTGTTGGGACCAGATTGCACCGTGAGACGAACACAAGCCTTTGGACGAAGTGTAATGCTTTGTGTAATGTTCTTCTGAAAAATCGTAGGTCCAGTCATCTATGTGCAAGATCGTAGGTCCAGTCATTGATGTGCGAGATCGTAGGTCCAGTTATTGATGTGCAAGACCGTCTATCACATACTTAAACATCATTATAAACGTAGTACATCTTTTCATGGAAAGGGTAATCTCCTCGGGTAGTGCTATCTTGCAGAGGATAATCCACCATGCCCCGATTGCTAGGGAATGGTTTCTAGAACATGAGGAACTTGTTCAGGTATTTTTCAGGTCTCCAGATTTCCCAGACACCAATTCAGTCGAACATTTGCTGTTTGTGTTGGAACACCAAATCCGGCCTGCGGCGGCTAAGTCACATTGCTTAAAAGTGTTAAAATATCTGCAGTACCACAAGACACCTTTAATATTTTGTAGCGTCTAAGACTCTGTGGGTAGGGCCACAGATGGCCTAGTGGTCAACTTCGTGACTGCCAAGGAGAAACGCCAGATTCAATCCCAGCAGGTACGAACGCTCGAACCACTAAATGTTCGCCGTCCGTCAGTTGGGCACGTTAATCCGTCGGAACCCGAATCCTCCCACCGCCCTCCGGTAATAATTAAGGGCGTCTTCCTTCCCTTTCTATCTCGTTTCCGTGTCACTTTCCTATCGAGCACCTTAGCCTAAATCTCATAGTTTTCTATTTCTAAGGATTGTTTAAGACCTGGGGTAAGATACTCCATTCCTAAAATCATCAACATATGATCTGATCTGACTCTCCGGGTAAGTGTTGATTTGGTGGCAACCTGAGGAGCAACAATATATTAGGCACATCAAATAGAAGTCACCGTTCTTTCCACGTTTATAAGTGAGTCACGGAAAAATTATCATCGGCCGCCACCGGGAATCGAACCCAGGGTCTTCCAGTTACGCACCGGACATGCTACCACTTTACCACAGCGGCCTCGAATTCTCCAGACTCACACACACCTAACTGCCAAACCACTTGGCAGGTTGGTAGATGGTAAGCAGCAACTGAACAAAAAACTAGGAGGCCAATGAATAATTAATACAAACAATTGACGTGGATTAGGAACATTAAACAGAAGTCATCCCTCTTTCCACGTTTATATGTGAGTCACGGAAAAATTCTTATCGGGAGCCGTGTCACACTTATAAAAGTGGAAAGATCGATGACTTCTGTTTGCTGTTCCTAATCAACGCCAATCGTGTGTATTAATCATATTAGGCACGTGGTCATAATGTTTTGTTGTTCAGTGTAAGACAGCCATCACAGTGGATTAACTACACAGTAAACAATCCTATAAATCGCAAATCATGGTAGTAAGAAGATCAGCTAATATTATGTTTCAGAAATTTTTCATTTAAAAAATCGCGACTCTACTTGATAATTATGTGTGAGTGAAGTAAACATAAATGCGTAAAAATAAAAATGTACCGCAATAGCCCTGCCGAATGCTCTTATGAAAGATTTTGTGCTTAATGAAACTTTGAGCAATGGAAAGGTATGCGGATTTGCAAACACACTACTGAAAGTTACTCGGGGAAATTTCCTCCAAAATTTTAAAGGTTAGGAAGACAAATGTGCATGAATTCATCTTCTATATTTAGTGGAACATTCAGCTATCAAATCAGATATTTTGTTGAAAGACACTTTTCAGAAACAAAAACAGGAATGCCCAAGAATTTTCATTTTTGAATATAAAATCTAAAAACTTCTAAAAAACTATTATATCTTGTATAAAAATTTTTGAAGAATTTCATAGTATAATTGCTCAGAAATTAGGCAACAAAAGATGCCGACTAAACTTGAAGACTCCAGGTGGAATGGTTGAAGCTTTGGATAAAGCGATTTAGTTCCCTGTGGTAAGAGTCACCGTAATGATTAGATTTAACTATCGAAACAGAACAGTCCTTTTTAGAACCAATGCAAGTTTTTTTAAAAAGGCTAACTGGAATCAGTATATTGATATTGTACCTCAGCGCCCTCTTCGTAAGTCGCTCTTTTTGGTGAATTGAATAATCTTCTGTGCAACGTGAGAGAGAAATTCTTTTTAACCTGCATGGTCGTTTAGAAACAGTAGCCTGTCCCACCTTTTTACCCCTTTTTCCAGTGAAGGAATAGACCTATCACCAACAAATATTTAGAAGTTCTCGAACGTTTAGCACAATAAAATGATGAAAGGTAGTTGCGTTTATTCAAATTGTAATAAAATAGTGTTGTGCAATAGTGCAGATATTTTATAAAAATGAAATGAACTATTGCTGAGTGAGCCTGTGATACAGGAAACCGCAAAGTTTGATTTCAGCAATTCTTGAACGCTGTAAAATCCAAAAAAAAAAAAAAATAATAAAAATCATCAAATCGATATTTCCAAAAACAGGCTTACGGACTACATGCCTCTTCCCCAGCCCCGATCTTCAGTTCCGCAAATTTCAATTTTTTATGGGCAGTATTTTCTTCAGTAGGGGACTGACATACTGTTACGGTAATTTTATTGTATGAAAGCACACATATACTGAAATAAGTCCGAGATATCAACATCTGACAGTCCAAAATTTTATTCTGAAAAGATAAAAAGTATCTCGGATGATTCTGTTGCTTCAAAAAGCAGGGTTTGCTGTTATTTTGCCTTTAAACAATTCACATTTTATTGGTGCTTTCATTTCTAGAATTAGATTACGTTCGTTTATATTTCATAACTTCCGTGACTTTGCAAAAAATGGCGCTTCTATTGGTGTGAGCGGTGGTGGTTACTTAACCAATACGGTTCAATGTGTTAATGATACCACATGCTGTAGAAGATTATTATGATTCCATAATTGACTCAACTTTGAACTTACAATTCTTCTACGTTTCCATACTAGCTAACTGGAAGCATATGAATATCATTTACACAGCATAAAGATATTAATGGCTCTTTTCTTACTTACTGCTCAGCGTACATCATTGCGTTTGCGTTAGTCTTTGCTTCTAATTCAAGAACAGTAAAATTTCATTCTTGTAAAACAAACTACGGCATTTTTAAACATTGCCAATTATTTTTCATCAATTCCTTATTTTCTAAAACAACGTTTTCCGTCTTTACAAAAAACTTTATGTGTCATTATAACCGGGCAAATATTATCAAACTCATCAAAAGGTTATTCGCAGAATGACCTTTTATCATCAACAGGCCATACGCAGAATGACCTTTATTCGTTAAGAACAAATAAAGATTCTGTCTAAATTTTAACATTTCTTTGCAGGAAGATGAAATTTGCAAATCTCCAGAAATATCTACAGAATCTGGAAAGGGGAATAACTAACAGGTTCCGCCAGTTTTCATTTTATCAATAACTAGCATGCAGGAATGAAATGTTTTCCAGCTTTTCGAATTCTTGAGTGAAAAATCATTAGTCCTTAGTTTACCGATTCAACTACGCGTTCCTAATATTTGTATTCTTATTCAATATACTGGTATGAACACATAATCAAAACTTATTCCAAAGTTTATCGATGTAAACGTAGGAAATGCCGGAGTTTTACATTACAAAAAATATCGAAATGGATCATTGTTATGTCATTACAACAATTCCAGAAATTTAGTTTTTCCACAGAAATGATTATCGTCGACTTTTCGCAGCTGCCCCACTGAAGATCTTACTTGATTTCATTTTATATCAACCCATTTACTTCTAATCATCCCAAGTGTAAGACTAAAAGCAGAAAGTTAAATGCTTTTTTTTACGATAATTCAATTCTATCAACGCTGTGTAACGCATTCCCTTAGTTAAATTTTTTTTCGAAACAAAAAGTCAATTTCTATTAAACGTCTTTCACAAAAATGGATATCAACAGCCACTTAAACAATGCTTAACTTTGCTGTTTCCTTTTAAAAACAGCAAGACAGAAATTCCGGAAAGGTAATTTTTTTACACTACGTTTGTAAAGCCTAATAAACAAGTATTAAAATACAAATCTAACGTAAAATTTAACTATGAAAGAAACACTTACTAATTGTTCTGGTGTCACTGCTGACTGGAAATACTCCTGGAATTGGTAAAGTCTTTCTATAGACAGAATTCAAAATTATATCTTGCACTAATCACTGAACGAACTGATCACAAAGAAAGCAGGAACAGAATAACACTGAGAAAATGGCGAGATACGTTCTCGAGAATTTGATTAGGGTGCTGTAAATAAGGGATTAACGCCCAGCCATTCAGATCCCTTTAAGTCAAATAATTGGTAAATAAAGGATTAATGCCCAGCCATTCAGATCCCTTAACGTCAAATAATCCGCTTTAATGAGTCATAGATCAAAGCATCACTATGAGAAATGCATCACTGAACATCTCGTTGAACAGGTGTGATTCACCAGTAGTTCACGGAGATAAGGCCAACAGATTTTTATATTGCACTGTGCTTTACATAATTGGCACGTGGTTTACTATGAAAATATTATCAATTTAACCAAAGTGTCTCCCATCCAGAATTAATCAAATTGTTTTGAATGGAAGTTGTGCGTTTTGGGTTAAATGCAGGAAATCATTTAACCAACAGTAAGAAAGTAGGCTCCTGCTATGATCCGTAAATATTTTTGAAAATATTCTCATTTTATTTCCACCAAAGGAAAAAAAATGAGCAAATAACTCGTCAAACGTTATTACCAGATATCAAGACGCACATTTTCCGGAAGCATTCCTGCAGTTTTAATTTATTTATACCATCACGTCTAAAAAATTGCGAAAAAAAT
This sequence comes from Macrothele yani, assembly GCA_039090855.1. Taxonomy (NCBI): domain Eukaryota; kingdom Metazoa; phylum Arthropoda; class Arachnida; order Araneae; family Macrothelidae; genus Macrothele; species Macrothele yani. Next base: position 60,381,989 of record CM077031.1, on the reverse strand, counting down.
ATACATTGAAACGTATAACAAAAAATTGGAATGAAATATTGTTTTGCTCACTAGCTGTTCTTCGAAAGACCATGATGATAAGGCGAACAGAGTACACGTACTTAAAAAAAATTGAAAACAGAATGCTTTAAAATATATTTTCAGTATTACACAGATTAGTTAGTTTAACTCCAAAACGGGAAACGAGTAACGTTTGATGAAACATCGTCCTGTTCCGTCTTGTTGCGGACTCCACAGGGTTCGGTGGAACTCACTAGGCGCGTTTGCGTTCCGCAAACGATACGTCGCCGTTCTCTTCAGACGGTCGGAGTCACAGCAGGTCCGCACACTGAGACGGGTGGCGCGAAGCGGGCGCGTACTCAGGCGGACCGTGTATCCGTTCAGACGACCCTGGGAGATTCGATCGCCACCCGAACGGTGGGCACTTTGGCCTTTATTTCTTTTTCAACACAGACAAAACACAGAATAAAATCACATGGAAAAATAACATTTCTTTGAAAACACATGGTGAATTTGGCGTGCAAGCCCAGATATACGCTCAGTCAGCGTTTACAGAATCATTTCCTTTGGGTACACTGACCCGTCGATGAGCAGCAACGTTTAGCCGTAGTCTATTCTTCTCCTTCGGAGGTTGATTTCTCGCTGGAGACTTTGACATTCAGCAGCCAGGCTGGAATGATCCAACTTGTGTTTGAGGCCGAAACGCTCATTGGCCTTTCTGCAGTTGGGACATTGAGCTTTGTTGGTACAATTATGGTGCCTGTGACCCGCCTTGCCACATCGGGTACAGGTCTCTTCTTCCTCCGAGCATCTAGCCTTGTGATGCCCGAACCCGTTGCACCTAAAGCAACGGGTTTCTCTGATGAATTCCTTACAGCTCAGGATTCGCCAGCCTAGGTTTACCCGGGCTTTCTTCAGTGTGCTTCTGAAGTCCTCTGGGGCCATCTCGAGCACCCAGTGGACTTTTCCACTCTTTCCCTTTGGCGTAATTGGGAAGAGCACCCTGCATTTTTCAGGGACTTGGAGATCGTTTTGGCTCCGGAAGCGTAGCTCAATCGCCTCCGGGTTATCTTTGTCGTTATCGTCCCCGTACACTATGATACGTGGGAGTCTTTTCTTTATCGTGTACAGCTTGTATGTTTAGGTCAGATTCTCATCGTCTTGGTAATACTCAATCACCTTCTCTATCCCTTCTGCTTTCGAGCACGAAATGAACATTCCGCCCTCACTCACTCGTTTAAATCCTTTCACACCAAAACCAATTCTCCAGTGGGCGAAGTCTAGGGCTACTTCGTCCCGGAAATTCACCTTGGGTGCGTCCGAGTCCTTTGGATAAACCAGGATCGCGTGTTCGGGTTGGAATTTGGGTATTCCTTCCTTCTTCTGCTTTTCCTTCACTGCTTCAGCAAAGGTGCGCTGAGGTTTCTGCTTGGACTCACTCTGCTGGTGTTCCATTAGTCTTCCCTTTAACAGCTCAATTTCAAGTTGGTGTTTGAAGAGGGCAGCTTGCATCTGATCAATGATCGGACGCAGCTGCCCCCTCACATTGTGGGACACTCTCGTCGTGGGACTGTCCAGCAGCTCGTTCATCTGCCTGAACAACCTCAAGATCGCATCTGGGCATGCGCTCTCTGGTTTCTCCGTATCTACATCCCCGGAGAATGGGTCTGAAGACCCGAGCATGATGGTGTATGCCCATTGTGCTCTGCACTTGAACCACTTACGGTAAGTGGTAGGACCGTCCAGACGACAACGGGGCAGAGCGTGGATCAGATGGAGCAAGTAGCTCTGAAAAGAGCTCTCATTTTCAAACGAGTTTTGTGGGCGCAGGCACGCTTTGCACGCGAACCTTCTCGTGCCTCTTACGCTGGCTTCAATCAGTACTTTCGAACCACTGTCAATTATTGCCTGCTTGCTCCCCGGGAGGAAACCACGGTCTTTATTTTTGTTTGGGTGGAATTAGGGGACAAAAGGCTGTTGTAGTGTCGCAAAACAATGTGATGAAAATGATCGTCAATTTTAGTTGCTTTATAGGCAAATTTAAAAATTATAATAATTCGAAAATAAATAACGCAAAATTTATCTGTTTGTCTTACAGCCAGGCGATTCTCCTTTCTCTCTCTCTCTCTATGTGTTGTGAGTAAGCTTCATCAAAGTGTGACAAATGCCGATATTTCAGAGGGGTAACTTAAAATCGGTTTATTTCAAAAAAATTGTAAGTCACATTTTATTACAGAATAAAGTACAATAACTGTTAATCATTTGGCATCATAAAAAGTATTTCGGAAAAAACAGAAACAAAGAAGGAGTGTAACGTTGATTCATTTGAGCCCCCGTAGCAATATGGCGGCGACGGGCGACGTATTTCGCACAATTTACTTTGGTTGTGCAGAGAAAAACGACCTTCCCAGAACCCAATCAAATCTTATCTTACGGACGCCCGGTCATGGAAAATTTTTCGTCTTCAATGAATTCATCTTTCCTTTCTCCAGTATTGTTAGGTATCTTTTATTCCACTGTGTTTACATTAGAAATAGGAGACAATGATTTCCGAAAACGGAGATTAGACACATCTCCGTAATCTTAAATTCTGTCGTACTCGTAAATTCTGTAGTCACCTTAAATTCAGAAATTCTATCGTAATCTTAAATGTATCATAAAATCTTCATTCTAGCATAATTTTAAATTCATGGGTGTAGTTGCTGAGTATAATTTTATTACATAAGTGTTTGTATTTAAGAATGAAAATGGACGGAAATTTTTCGACAGGAAAGTCGATCTGAGGGAAAATTACTCCCCCAATCATACATCGGAAGCAACGAAATTTTGGCCAGCCCGATGGCTTCTGATCGTTCGTCCGAGATGGGTCCGGGTTCGGATCCCGTGGGCATGGATCACAGAACTGGATGACAAGGAAAGATGGAGTTTGGGGCGTTTAATTTAATATCCCGATTTTATTGGAAACTTGGAATTGGAAAACAATAACGTATAAGTGGAAAACCAAGGAAACCGTAAGGCAGTACGCCCAAACAAGTTCCACTCTCAGGATGGTGTGTGCTGAACGTAAAAGGCTTGGCGTGGCCCTGCTCGACACTGTTCATTATTTTGAAAACAGTTACCAATGTACACATAATACATGGCTATTACTGACATACACTTTCTTCAAAAACAGAGCCCATTAATAATAATAATAACATTAGTAGTGTTCTAATGTGGTAAGTAAGTAGTAGTAATAGCATAAATCTTTAATTTTAAGGAATTACTGTTTCTACATATTAGCCAAACCTTAATTAATTACACTTGACCCCCTCGAAAAATTTTCTGCAGACGCCCATGGACTCGGGGCAGAGGTAGAAGACCTCTTCTAGCATTCACAACACAGAGGCAATAAATTGGCGATCCGGGTAACTCCAAGGGTAGGTTACTTAAACAGGCAGTAGAGGAAGAAGTTCAGACCCCATTCACAGTCCCTACTGTTGTGTGATGGGTGGGCGGTATCAGAAAAGAAACAGCAGGAGAGCACATTAACGTGGATGGATACCATTCTTCTGTTCTACGACGAGTAGTGATAAGGCTGTCCGGCCTTTAACAATAGTACACTTTTAGGGTGACTCAGAGTAAAGTTGCAGCTCCGACAGTAGGACATAAGTCAGCGCCTCTGCTCGCTCGGGCACCGGGGAAGTTCTAGTCTCTTTCACACATACTTGATGCATACGCTCATATTAGTCTGGCTTAAAACTTCTTTCCGAATTCATTAGCAGGAATTTTGAATATAACCTTCCATGTGCTCTTTGCTTTTTTAATGATGCATAATTTTACCCTGCAGGTAGAGAAAATGCATTTATTTCCAGCAGAGGAGGAGCTAAAAATAAGCCCACGAATTCCACATGGCGATCATCACGAAGCTGGAAAGCTTTTCAAAATCACGATATTATTACTTTGTTATATATATATATATATATCAGTGGGACATCGTGGGGCTAAGTGAAGTAAGGAGAAAAGGAGAAGATCTCATCGAACTGAAAAGTGGACATCTCTTCTACTATCGTGGGACAGATATTGGCAGAACTAGTGGTGTTGGATTTATAATAAACAAGAAACTGAAGGATAAAGTTGTAGAAGTTGAAAGTTCCTCTGACAGAGCTGCACGACTTGTTATCCAACTCTCGAAAAGATACCAGGCTCAGATTATTCAAACTTATGCACCCACCACAAGTCATCCTGAAGAAGAATTTGAAGAATTTTATGAGGAAATTTGTCATCTAAATAATAAAGGTAAGCAGCACTTGAAAATAATTATGGGAGATTTCAATGCAAAAATAGGGCAACGGCAACAGAATGAAACTTCAGTAGGTAAATTCGGTCATGGCAACAGAAACCAGCGTTGAAATACTCTCGTTGAGTTTGCAGAGGCAGAAGGGTTTTTCATCTTGAACTCCTTCTTCAAGAAAAAGCCACACAGGAAATGGACATGGAGACATCCAAATGGGACGACAAGTGAAATTGATTTTATTATGTGTAACAAAAAATTCGTCATAGAAGACTGCAGTGTGCTAAACAAGTTCAACACAGGTAGTGACCATAGATTGGTGAGATGTAAGATGCACCTCAACACTAAACTTGAACGTGGCAAGCTCATAAGACAAACAAAATCTATTGACATAACCAACCTTAAACAACACCATAATACCTTCAAGTTAGAACTGAAGAACAGGTTCTCTGCTTTAGAAGGCCTAACATCGGAAGAAGTGGACATCTCTGAAGTTAACAGAAAAGTAACCAAAGCTCTTATGGAAACAGCAACAAAATTATATGGGTCTAAGAACAAGTTGCATGTGAACAAATTATCAGGAAAAACCAAAATGTTGATGCAAAAAAGAAGAGAGATGAGGACAACTAAAGAAGATGTGACTTCCAAAGTGGAATATATAGAGCTATGCAAGACAGTAAGAAAAAGTATCACTGAAGACGTAAGGAAATTCAACTGTGAACTAGTGAGGAAAGCAATTGAAAACAACCATAGCCTAAAGATAGCAAAGGGACATCTCAGTAAAGGAAGAAAACAGATTATGGCACTGAGAAAAGAAGATGGTTCTGTAACAAGAAATAGAGGCGAAATTTTGACAAGAGTGAAAGATTTCTACTCCAAATTATATGAAAGGGATGATATATGCACTCCAGACATCATGAAAGATACCAGTACCAGAGTTCCTCCAGTCCTTCCAGCAGAAGTTGTACATGCAATCAAGAACATGAAGCGAAGAAAAGCTCCAGGAGAAGATGGAATTACTGTAGACATCATACAAGAAGCAAGTGGAGAAATCGAAACAGTACTCGCTCAAATTTTCACTCGATGCCTTAATGAAGAAAAGATTCCTGAGGATTGGAACACCGCTACAATGATCCTGCTACATAAGAAAAGTGACATTGAGGATCTCGGAAACTACAGACCTATCAGACTCCTATCAGTAGTTTATAAAATCTTCACTAAAGTTCTTTCACACCGCTTGAAGGTAACACTGGACATGGCTCAACCGAGAGAACAAGCTGGATTCAGGAGTGGCTACAGCACAATAGATCATATCCACGTGCTGAGAGAACTAATTGAAAGAGCGAGGGAATATGAACTTCCATTGTGCATGGCTTTTATCGATTATGAAAAAGCCTTTGATTCGGTGAAACCATCAGCAGTTACAATGGCTCTGAAAACCTGCGGTATTGAAGATGCATACATTAATATTATTAATAACATCTATGAAAATGCAAGTGCAAAGATTAGGCTGTTTGAAAATACACCACACATAAAAATTGGAAAGGGAGTGAGACAAGGTGACACCATATCTCCGAAGCTCTTTAATGTCACATTGGAGGGTGTTTTTCAGTCGCTGAGCTGGGAAAACAAGGGGATAAAGATTAATGGAGATTATCTAACCCACCTTCGCTTTGCTGATGACGTAGTCATTTTCGCAACTCCCCATCAGAGCTGCAGAGTATGATCCAGGAACTTGCTGACAAGAGTAAAGAAGTGGGATTAAAAATGAACTTTCAGAAGGCAAAAGTGATGTTCAATGCTTTTACAAGAAATGAAGATTTATCGATTGATGGAGAAAAGCTGGAGATAACAGACACGTACGTTTATCTTGGACAGCAGATATCAAGTGAGGGTCACATTGATGAAGAAATTAATCGGCGTACAAAACTTGCCTGGAGAGCTTTTGGAAGAAACAGCATAATTTTCAAGAGCAATATGCCATTATGTCTTAAAAGAAAAGTGTTTGATCAGTGCATCCTTCCAGTGCTTACGTATGGTGCAGAGACGTGGACCTTAACTAAAAGAGACATACAAAGGCTGCAGACAACTCAAAGTAGCATGGAGAGGTGCATGCTTGGTGTAACCAGGAGAGATAAGAAGAGGAACTCGTGGATCCGAAAAATGACAAGAGTGGAAGACATCATGATCAGAGTTAAATCCCTGAAATGGCAATGGGCTGGACATACTGCCAGAAGGACAGATCATCGATGGACAGCCGAAATTTTAGATTGGATTCCACGGGACAGGAAAAAACCCAGAAGAAGACCACATGGGAGATGGGTGGATGAAATTCGAAAGTATGCAGGGGTGACATGGAGGAGACTGGCACAAGACAGACCGTTGTGGAGGAAACTTGGGGAGACCTTCGTCCAGCTGTGGATTGATAATGGTTGACAATGATGATGATGATGATGATATCATTGTTATATACCTTTATCAATCCACTGCTGGACGAGGGCTCTCCAAGCCTCTTCCAAAACGGTCTGTCTCGTGCCAGTCTCCTCCAGGTTATTCCTGCATACATTCGAATTCCATCCACGCATCTCCCACGTGGTCTTCTTTTGGGTCTTTTCCTGTCCCTTGGAAACCAATCTAAAATTTCGGCTGTCCATCGATGGTCTGTCCTTCTGGCAGTATGTCTAACCCTTTGCCATTTCATGGATTTTAATCTGATAATGATGTCTTTATCTCTTGTCATTTTTCAGATCTAGGAATTCATATCTCTCCTGGTTACACAAAGCATGCACCACTCCATGCTTATTTCAGTTGCCTGCAGCCTTTGTATGTCTTTTTTAGTTAAGGTCCAGGTCTCTGCACCATACGTAAGCACTGGAAGGATGCATTAATCAAACACTTTTCTTTTAAGACATAATGGCATATTGCTCTTGAAAATTATGTTGTTTCTTACAAAAATTCTCCAGGCAAGTTTTACACGCCAATTAATTTCTTCATCAATGTGACCCTCACTTGATATCTGCTGTCCAAGATAAATGTATCTTGGACAGCAGCTTTAGTGAGGGTCACTCTTATATCCAGCTTTTCTCCATCAATCGATAAATCCTCATTTCTTGTAAAAGCATTCTACATCACATTTGTCTTCTGAAAGTTCATTTTTAATCCCACTTCTTTACTCTTATCAGCAAGTTCCTGGATAATACATACAGCTCTGATGGGGTACATGCAAAAATGACTACGTCATCAGCAAAACGAAGGTGAGTTAGATAATCTACATTAGTTTTTATTCTTTTGTTTTCCCAGTTTAGTGACTGAAAGACATTTTCCAATGTGGCATTAAAGAGCTTCGGAGATATGGTGTTACCTTAGTAGTATAAAAGGACCGATTCTCGACCAAGGATGCATCCTTCTACAGAAGGATGGGGGCGTGGTAGATGGCGCTAGTGTGTAGGGTCGGTGCTGCTGCCTAGCGGTGCTTTTTGGAACTTTCGATTGATCTTTGAGAGATGGCAACGACCGAGTCGGGAAAAGGAGATGTGCTGCCCCCTAGCGGTGGTTCTTGGAACTTTATTATTACGTTGGACCTTTGTTTTTGAGAGATGGCAACGACCGAGTGGGAAAAAGCGCGTGGCAGATGACGCTAGTGTGTTGGGTCGATGTGCTGCCCCCTAGCTGTGCTTTTTTTAACTTTCGATAGCTCTTTGAGAGATGGCAACGACCGAGTGGGGGAAAGGGGATGTGTACGTTGCCCCCTAGCGGTGCTTTTTCAAACTTTTCTCGGGAGATTTATTTGACGTTGACAAATTTTTGTTAAGTCTTTCCAATATTTATTTATTTTTTTATTTTCTAGGGAGATTTACCGGACTTTGTCAAATTTTTGAAGAAAGTTTTTTTGTCGTTTCCAATTTGTTTTACTAGTATTTTTTTTGTCCTATTTTTTCTCTCTAATTTATTTTATTAAATTTATATTTTCAGGAATTCGCTGAGGAGTTATTATTTTTATAGACGTTGCATTTTTTTTTAATTCTTATATTTGTCCTCCCTCCAATTTTAATTTAGGCGAGGAAAGGCTTTGTTTGAAAAGATTTCGTTCGTGTTGATTCATGTTCCGCTATCTTTTGTCCGCCATGTGTTTTGGGATGACTCAAAATTTTCTCTTTGCCTCAGAAAATTTTGTATGACACGTGTTTTGGGACGAATGACTCTGATGGGTGACGCATGTCGTGATAGCAGACATGACATCAGCCAACGCCATTTCCTCCGCGAGGTCGGCGGTTGACGTTATTTGAGATTCTGTAGGCACATTAAGTTCCAAGACTGATTTTTTTCAATAACTTGATCATTTTGAAACGAATTTATTCCTTATTTTTCCCCCTAATTTCCCATTTTATATTCATAATTTTTCAACGTAACGATTTTTTTATTTTCTTTGAGGAGACTTCATGCATTTTCAACGGACGTTCCAACATAAAGACGTTTTCCAAAGTTTTGTGCTGCAGACATAATCTTAAAACACGATTGTTTATTAACGTATTTACGTGTTCATGACATTTTCTGTTACATTTTTTAACGTTGTACCTTTTTCCAACGTACAAAGCGACAATTTTTTATGCATAGTTAAAATGTTTATTTTTTTATTTTTTCGTATTTTTTTATTTCTTCATGATTATTCAGTGAAATGTACCTTTTAATGCATTATCTTAAACTACTTTTTTTCTAAATGCTTGCATACTCGTTAAACTTCTCGATGTACCAACATTATTTTATTTTCTTACTTTTCAATCTAACAACTACTTTTATCGAGGCTTTATTTTTTCTGATTCAAACAAGCAAACGTTTCTTCATTATTATTATTTCCGTTACCTATACAAACAACTTTTCTTACTTGCTTTTAATGTATGACTTAATCTGGTTTTCTATATAGCTGTTTCATGTTTGTGCAAGAAATATACAGATCTATAGCAACTAGCTATACATAACATTCGTTCGTAACAGTATCTTTTTTTTCCAGATTTATACCAACACACGCTTCGTAACGACTTGATATCGGTTTTCTGGGGAACTTTTCTTTTTCCTTTTTCCTTCATTCAATTTTATTCCGGATCATGAGACGAGGAAATGCTTCTTTAGAAACGATTTCGTTCCTGTTCGCAGTAATTATTGGATTTTGACAATTTTTTTGTGAAATGACTTCATGCTAGTTCTGAGTCTTTTGCCTTTACAATATTATTTTCTCGTAATTTTTCGTGTGTTCAAGAACTCTACAGGTCTTTCACAGTTAAAATTCTGGTGAAACAATATTTTCTTACTTTATTTAGCATATCATTATAGCTTCCCAATTTTCGCTATTTTACTTCATCTTTTTTTAAATTTAGTAAAACTTTTCAGTATGTCAGTAATTTCATTCTTGGTCAAACTTATGACTCCTTTTATTTAGACTATTTTTTTTTTCATTTCATTTCAGCAAAATGAATATTTTAGATGTAGCAAAACATCAGGTTTTTTGTTTCCTTATATATCATATTTTCCAACTTGCTTTTAAAGTACTTCTCAAAGCTTGCATGTATGTCAAATACGCATTTTTTTTTAATCCTTCCGTAGTTTGCTATACTTTTTCGTGGACTGCCCCAACAGGAAAACATTCATTGTCAAGGCATGAAATCTAAAACCTTTTTTCTTACGATCAAATTTGTATTCTTTGGGACATATTTTCTGTATATTGTTCTGTCTCGTCCGAAAAAAACATTCATTCTGGAGGCAAAGCGAGTAATTCCGTTCTTTCACTAAACATTATTTTTTTACGTTTTACTAACTTACCACCCCCATAGCGAAAATAAAGAAATACTTACTTCTGTTCCCTACATATCGACTCAATCTATTTCTTTTCGAAATGCTGATCATGACATTTCAACTAAAATTTAATACTTTCACCAAAAATCATATTCTTAAACGAGCTATTTTTTACATTTATTTCATGTATAACAAAATTTTTGATGTTTACTCACCTCATCAAAGTCAATAAGAACTCCCCTAATCTCATTCCTTTCCCTCATTTAGTTCGCTTAAATTGAGATGTTTCAAAACTTCGCGTATGTTTCATTCCCTTAATGTCCAGTTCTCCCGTGTCTGCCCCCTTCATTTTTAACTTCTGTGCATGCTGCATTTTATCTTTAGACGTTTAGTTGTATTGACCTTTTCTTTCGTTTTTATTAGGTTTTCATTATCGTATTTTTTATTCATTGTCTCAGCAGAAAAAACTTTCATTCTGGAGACATAGCAACTAAGTCCGTACTTCCTCTAAACATTTGTTTGTCACGTTTTACTAATTGTTCAGAAAAGCAGTTGTTTCCAAACTCCCATAGTGAAAATACCGTATTCCCCTTATAGTACTTATTATATTTTCCCTTCTGTTCAGTGTTGTATGATTCTTCAAACTTTGGTTTATTTTTATGAAACTTCTTTCTTTTTCTTAGTTTTTTTCTGATTCAAACTTTCAATCTTTTCCTATCGATTTGTTTACTCTTATTTTCCCATTCGACTTTACTTTTGAACAGAAATGTATCTAAAATCTTCAGATGTATTTTAGTCTACAAGGCCGATTCTTCCCTGTTTCAAATAAAGTCATTGTAGGATTTTAGTGTAAATGCCCCTAAATCTTTAAAACTTACTTTTCATAGTTAGATACAAATTCCTCGAGGTTTACATTAAAACATGAAAGAAGAGTGTTTTTACGCTCTCTCCAGTGTGTGAGCTTTCCCCAAGAAATTAACTTTGAATTCCCCCTGTTTCTGTCGGAAACTGACAATCTCCTGCGACTGTTTTCACGCGTCTCTTGCTTACAGGAAAACCTCATATGGCATGAAATCACTTTGCTTGGGAGATTAAACTAAATTCTGGTTTTGAACTTTGAATGCAAACTCAAGCTCGCAAAAGCATAGTTTTCTGAGCAAACTTAAACTGTCTAAGATGACAAAATTCTAAAACTGCTGACTCAATGGGACAGAGCGTTTGAACTTTGCCGTTCATTCACCATTTAAAAGATCCGTCGTGAACCACTAGAGGAGAAGTAAGCAGACCCTGATTTAGTCCACTGTTTCCAAGGAAGGTAGAAAGCTAGTGTCGTAATTCTAAAGCTCTTAACTCAAGCCTCCCCAGGATTCAATTTCGGACGAACGAATACTCAGATGTCAATGCTTAGACATTGAAAAATTGCTTCAGACAAATATTTTTTTACTTAAAGTGCTTCAATTCAGAATTTGTACCATTCATTCTGAAGCATTCTTTCTTACGATAAAATTTAGATCCTTTGCAATATATTTTCAGAATATTTTTTCTAAATCAACAGAAAAAACATTCATTCTGGAGACATAGCGACCAAGTCCGTACTTCCACTAAACATCGTATTCTTAGCAAACATTTTTTCCCCTACATAGCAATTTCCTAACTCACCAGAAAAGCAGCTATTCTCAACATGTAGCTAAAATATCGAATTTCTCTAAACAAATGTAATAATTTTTTTTAAGGAAGACTTAGTTCTTTTCTCTGTATAACGACTTAATCTATTTTTTGAAAAACTGTTCTACGTTTACGTATTTTGTATAACTTTGCTTTACACTGTACTTCGATTTTTTTCTTTGTAGTACTTTTTTCCTGTTTCATTCCAACAAACTTTTTTCTTTTCGACTCGATCACTCTCACATTTCCATACAAACTTTCCTAACAAACTTTCCTGGCTCTTCCATACAAACTTTCCATACAAACTTTCCTGGCAGCATATTCTTTATTAATAGGTCACGTACATTAAATTTGGTGAACTACTGCCGGGAAAGGCAACGCGATTTGTCTTTGAGATGTGATTTTTGCGCCACGTGTGTGGGTGAGTCACCATGTTGCCATCCTGCTAGCGGTCGCCGCCATTTTATTTTTTGTGGGGGAGGGGCTCGACATTTCACGATCATCGCCATTTTTTTCTCACACACGTAGTCAATTTCATTTTCTCCCCTTCGGGAAATTGTTCTTTTTGAATGCTTATTTGACACTGGTTTTAAAGCGACGTGCTTAATTCTTGATCATTTGCACCTGTCCGTAATGTGCTCCTGCTTGCATCATCGATGACTCACGCATTCGTTAGTCGTAGGTCTTATCTAAAGTCTGTCTGTTTCATTCTCGCTTCGTTGCTGGGTGTGAAGATACTGATTTTTTCAATTGCTGCTACATTTTCTTTCGTCTGAAGAAATGCATTCTTCTAAGATATTTCATAAGGATGGCCTCCATTTTTCATATGAGAAATTATTTTCTGATTCTGAAGCTATAGATTATCTTAACCGCCTTGAAAATGAAGTTGAATATTTTGGTGATGATCTCAGCAAAATTAAGATTTATGGAAAAACATATAAAATTCCTAGACAACATGTGGCCTACGGTGATAATCATGTCCGTTACTCATTTAGTGGATAACCACACTGCAAGAATGCTCCCAATATTCGTCTAAACCTAACCTTTAGATATTCCGTGACGTCACCCCAAGCGTTTTGCGAGAGCTGATATATGTTGGAGCACGTGGCGATCCAAGATGGTGTCGGTCAGGGAGACGTTGGGTGTATCTGACGTCATGATTTTTCCACGTGGAGAACCGACGTCATCAAGCAGACACACATGCTCAAGTCTCTTATCGCCTGAGGACAAATCAGCTCTTTCCCGTCATTCTGCTGTGCTAGAGCACGTGGTGATTCAAGATGGCGTCGGTCAGGGAGACGTTGGGTGTATCTGACGTCATGATTTTTCCACGTGGAGGACTGACGTCATCAAGCAGACGCACATGCGCAAATCTCTTATCAGTTTTGCATGAGGACAAATCAGCTCACTATTCTGTTCTCAATCATCGAACTGCTCACACGTTGTGTTATCGTACGGATTATCATCGCTACAACCTGCCGTGAACTGTGTTATTCATCGAACTGCCTTGAACATGAAGCGATCTGCCGAAGTTTCCTCTGCTACTGCTACAAAGAAGGTGTGTGTTCCTACAAAGCCTGAGTCTCATGCTGAATCAGGTATCTTATTAGAAAGCCTTCCTCCACATCATGTTTCCTTGGGTGCAAATAAGTTAGCAAAAGTGTCTGATTTCACAGGCACTGTGGGAGTACACATTTGAAGTTATGTTGTGAAAAAGGAAAAACTGTTTCCTTCCAAGTACGGAGTCACCATGTCAGCTAAAACATTTAAGGAATTTATGGAAAACTGCTTTATGTATGATGGAAGTAATGAAATGGCGGTTTTCAACAAGGAATTGATGATGAACTGTTTCCCTTCCCCTCGTGAAATTGTTTACCGTTTTCAACAACTTCACGTTCTGACTGATGATTCGTTTATGTTGAATCGAGCATCAGTGTCATTAACATGTGACCAATTTGAAACTCTGAAAGATGCATGCAAAAAGCTTTGGATCAGTGTAAAAAAATTACAGTTTGGATCCACCTTCCAAAATGCTATGTTACAACATCAAGGAACTTTGACTACTTTTTCCGTAGACATTCAAAAACTGAAATACGTTCTCGTGGAAGTGGTAAGAGCTACCATTAAGGAAAATGTAGAAAAAGTTTTCTACTGTAGGGAGTGTCATCTTCCAGTGCTTCTTATGCCAAATAATCAGCTAGGTCATGACTGTATGAATTCCACAGCAAGCAATCGGTGGCATAGATGCTTTGATAAGGCATTTGCACTTATCGAACCCAAAGTACTTGGGATTGCTTACGCCAATGCCTGCTCAGTTGCAAAAGTTTCAGTTCCCTGATTTATTCTTGAAGACCTTGATGTTTGCGAAATTCTCAAGACTGTTCAAAATATGGAGTGTGATGATGATTTCGAGGTTTAAAGAAAACCAAGTCCTTTTTAGGACTACAAAACAGTCCTTTTCAGGACTACTTTTATTTCATTATTTTTTGTCATTCATTTATATTTTTTTCTGTTTGAATGTGAGTGTATGTGAACGAAGAAGGTCACTGGCGTGGGCTTAATTGCTCCGTAAACCTTAATGTGTTTCTCCAATATTATAGAACCATGTTTGGTGAAGTTCACCACCTCTTTTGCTACAAGAAGGCAACAACGAGGGATTTGGTCATCCTGATACCTCCATTTTTGAATGGGTAATACGAGCATTGGTTGAATAACTCACTCAGGGGACCTTCAGCCGTAGCAAATTCTTTGCATATGTATAATTTCAGTTTTCTTTCCTTGATGTATATTTCTTCTGTTCGATTACCACTAGACGGAATTTAACTTTCTCGAAACTAACCTTATATAAAAAAAAATAGTCCTTGACAATTATGAAAAAAGTGTAAAACAACTCATTAAGAAAACTATTTTTGGGAAAAGTATGAAATTTTAGTTTATGTCATGATAATAAATGTCGGTGTGACTCATTCTAAAGTTAAAAAATATATCTGAAGTTTTTGTTACATTTCTGATATTAGGAAAGTTTGTATGGAAATGTGAGAGTGATCGAGTCGAAAAGAAACAAGTTTGTTGGAATGAAAGAGGAAAAACGTACTACAAAGAAAAAAAAATCGAAGTACAGTTTGTAACGTATACTCTATATTCACTTTCCTTTTGATTTTACTATCTCTGGTTATTTTATTTTACTATGTAAATTATCTTCTTACTGAACGAAATATTATTTCACCCGATGAATGAGATCTGGCAATGAGTGTAAGTCATGACGTGGTAGTAGCTAGTATATAGGCGCGTTTATCGATAGCGAAAGGAGAGCGTTTGTTATAAGGAGAGCGTTTATTATTGTATGGAGAGCGTTTGTTATAAGGAGAACGTTTGGTGTTCTACGGAGAGATTTTGTTGTTATAAGGAGAGCTTTTGTTGTTATACTAGAGGAGCTACGTGTTATTTGAGTAGCTGTGTGTGTTGATACCAGTTGAAGTTGATAATAAAAAGATTTGAGTAAGTACGTCTTTCTCAGTTCATAGTACTGTCAGACCTCTGTCTGGCTGTTAGGTTTATTTCAATTAATATTACTAGTAACAACCAGCATAAGACTTTATTTATCCTAATTACGGCTACAACATTACCACCAGTTATAAGTTTGGTTAAATACTATTACTACACTACTAGCAGGAGACTTTATTCATGATCTTAATTAACTAGTAACAACAACTATTTGAATTCACTATTTGAAGCTGGTAGAAAGAGCTTATTCATTATAATTAGCTTAGCGCAAAGCAAAATAAAGCTAATTCATTATAAGTTTAAAGCAAAGTTAAACAAAATACGTAAACGTAGAAAAGTGTTTCGAAAAATAGATTAAGTCGTTATACAGAGAAAAGAACTAAGTCTTTCTTAAAAAAAATTATTACATTTGTTTGGAGAAATTCGATATTTTAGCTACATGTTGAGAATAGCTGCTTTTCTGGTGAGTTAGGAAATTGCTATGTAGGGGAAAAAATGTTTGCTAAGAATACGATGTTTAGTGGAAGTACGGACTTGGTCGCTATGTCTCCAGAATGAATGTTTTTCCTGTTAATTTAGAAAAAATATACTGAAAATACATTGCAAAGGATATAAATTTTATCGTAAGAAAGAATGCTTCAGAATGAATGGTACAAATTCTGAATTGAAGCACTTTAAGTAAGAAAATATTTGTCTGAAGAAATTTTTCAATGTCTAAGCATTGACATCTGAGTATTCGTTCGTCCGAAATTGAAACCTGGGGAGGCTTGAGTTAAGAGCTTTAGAATTACGACACTAGCTTTCTACATTCCTTGGAAACAGTGGACTAAATCAGGGTCTGCTTACTTCCCTTCTAGTGGTTCACGACGGATCTCTCAAATGGTGAATGAACGGCAAAGTTCAAACGCTCTGTCCCGTTGAGTCAGCAGTTTTAGATTTTTGTCATCTTAGACAGTTTAAGTTTGCTCATAAAACTATGCTTTTGCGAGCTTGAGTTTGCATTCAAAGTTCAAAACCAGAATTTAGTTTAATCTCCCAAGCAAAGTGATTATGCCATATGAGGTTTTCCTGTAAGCAAGAGACGCGTGAAAACAGTCGCAGGAGATTGTCAGTTTCCGACAGAAACAGGGGGGAATTCAAAGTTAATTTCTTGGGGAAAGCTCAGACACTGGAGAGAGCGTAAAAACACACTTCTTTCATGTTTTAATGTAAACCTCGAGGAATTTGTATCTAACTATGAAAAGTAAGTTTTAAAGATTTAGGGGCATTTACACTAAAATCCTACAATGACTTTATTTGAAACAGGGAAGAATCAGCCTTGTAGACTAAAATACATCTGAAGATTTTAGATACATTTCTGTTCAAAAGTAAAGTCGAATGGGAAAATAAGAGTAAACAAATCGATAGGAAAAGATTGAAAATTTGAATCAGAAAAAAACTAAGAAAAAAAAGAAGTTTCATAAAAATAAACCAAAGTTTGAAGAATCATACAACACTGAACAGAAGGAAAAATATAATAAGTACTATAAGGGGAATACGATATTTTCACTATGGGAGTTTGGAAACAACTGCTTTTCTGAACAATTAGTAAAACGTGACAAAAAATGTTTAGAGGAAGTACGGACTTAGTTGCTATGTCTCCAGAATGAAAGTTTTTCTGCTGAGACAATGAATAAAAAATACGATAATGAAAACCTAATTAAAACGAAAGAAAAGGTCAATGAAACTAAATGTCTAAAGATGAAATGCAGCATGCACAGAAGTTAAAAATGAAGGGGGCAGACACGGGAGAACTGGACATTAAGGGAATGAAATATACGCGAAGTTTTAAAACATCTCAATTTAAGCGAACTAAATGAGGGAAAGGAATGAGATTAGGGGAGTTCTTATTGACTTTGATGAGGTAAGTAAACAACAAAAATTTAGTTATACATGAAATAAATGTAAAAAATAGCTCGTTTAAGAATATGATTTTTGGTTAAAGTATGAAATTTTAGTTCAAATGTCATGAACAGCATTTCGAAAAGAAATAGATTGAGTCGATATGTAGGGAACAGAAGTAAGTATTTCTTTATTTTCGCTATGGGGGTGGTGAGTTAGTAAAACGTAAAAAAATAATGTTTAGTGGAAGAACGGAATAACTCGCTTTGATTCCAGAATGAATGTTTTTTCGGACGAGACAGAGCAATATACAGAAAATATGTCCCAAAGAATACAAATTTGATCGTAAGAAAAAAGGTTTTAGATTTTATGCCTTGACAATGAATGCTTTCCTGTTGGGGCAGTCCACGAAAAAGTATAGCAAACTAGGGAAGGATTAAAAAAATGCGTATTTGACATACATGCAAGCTTCGAGAATAACATTAAAAGCAAGTTGGAAAATATGATATATAAGGAAACAAAAAACCTGATGATTTGCTACATCTAAAATATTCATTTTGCTGAAATGAAATGAAAAAAAAATAGTCTAAATAAAAGGAGTCATAAGTTTGACCAAGAATGAAATTACTGACATACTGAAAAGTTTTACTAAATTTAAAAAAGATGAAGTAAAATAGCGAAAATTGGGAAGCTATAATGATATGCTAAATAAAGTAAGAAAATATTGTTTCACCAGAATTTTAACTGTGAAAGGCCTGTAGAGTTCTTGAACACACGAAAAATTACGAGAAAATAATATTGTAAAGGCAAAAGACTCAGAACTAGCATGAAGTCATTTCACAAAAAAATTTGTCAAAATCCAATAATTACTGCGAACAGGAACGAAATCGTTTCTAAAGAAGCATTTCCTCGTCTCATGATCCGGAATAAAATTGAATGAAGGAAAAAGGAAAAAGAAAAGTTCCCCAGAAAACCGATATCAAGTCGTTACGAAGCGTGTGTTGGTATAAATCTGGAAAAAAAAGATACTGTTACGAACGAATGTTATGTATAGCTAGTTGCTATAGATCTGTATATTTCTTGCACAAACATGAAACAGCTATATAGAAAACCAGATTAAGTCATACATTAAAAGCAAGTAAGAAACGTTGTTTGTATAGGTAACGGAAATAATAATAATGAAGAAACGTTTGCTTGTTTGAATCAGAAAAAATAAAGCCTCGATAAAAGTAGTTGTTAGATTGAAAAGTAAGAAAATAAAATAATGTTGGTACATCGAGAAGTTTAACGAGTATGCAAGCATTTAGAAAAAAAGTAGATTAAGATAATGCATTAAAAGGTACATTTCACTGAATAATCATGAAGAAATAAAAAAATACGAAAAAATAAAAAAATAAACATTTTAACTATGCATAAAAAATTGTCGCTTTGTACGTTGGAAAAAGGTACAACGTTAAAAAATGTAACAGAAAATGTCATGAACACGTAAATACGTTAATAAACAATCGTGTTTTAAGATTATGTCTGCAGCACAAAACTTTGGAAAACGTCTTTATGTTGGAACGTCCGTTGAAAATGCATGAAGTCTCCTCAAAGAAAATAAAAAAATCGTTACGTTGAAAAATTATGAATATAAAATGGGAAATTAGGGGGAAAAATAAGGAATAAATTCGTTTCAAAATGATCAAGTTATTGAAAAAAATCAGTCTTGGAACTTAATGTGCCTACAGAATCTCAAATGACGTCAACCGCCGACCTCGCGGAGGAAATGGCGTTGGCTGATGTCATGTCTGCTATCACGACATGCGTCACCCATCAGAGTCATTCGTCCCAAAACACGTGTCATACAAAATTTTCTGAGGCAAAGAGAAAATTTTGAGTCATCCCAAAACACATGGCGGACAAAAGATAGCGGAACATGAATCAACACGAACGAAATCTTTTCAAATAAAGCCTTTCCTCGCCTAAATTAAAATTGGAAGGAGGACAAATATAAGAATTAAAAAATAATGCAACGTCTATAAAAATTATAACACCTCACGGAGTTCTAAAAATATAAGTTTAATAAAATAAATTAGAGAGAAAAAATAGGACAAAAAAATACGAGTAAAAAAATTGGAAACGACAACTTTGCTTGTTTAACTTTGCTTTAAACTTATAATGAATTAGCCTTATTTTGCTTTGCGCTAAGCTAATTATAATGAATAAGCTCTTTTTACCAGCTTCAAATAGTGAATTCAAATGGTTGTTGTTACTAGTTAATTAAGATCATGAATAAAGTCTCCTGCTAGTAGTGTAGTAATAGTATTTAACCAAACTTATAACTGGTAGTAATATTGTAGCCGTAATTAGGATAAATAAAGTCTTATGCTGGTTGTTACTAGTAATATTAATTGAAATAAACCTAACAGCCAGACAGAGGTCTGACAGTACTATGAACTGAGAAAGACGTACTTACTCAAATCTTTTTATTATCAACTTCAACTGGTATCAACACACACAGCTACTCAAATAACACGTAGCTCCTCCAGTATAACAACAAAAGCTCTCCTTATAACAACAAAATCTCTCCGTAGAACACCAAACGCTCTCCTTATAACAAACGCTCTCCATACAATAATAAACGCTCTCCTTATAACAAACGCTCTCCTTTCGCTATCGATAAACGCGCCTATATACTAGCTACCACCACGTCATGACTTACACTCATTGCCAGATCTCATTCATCGGGTGAAATAATATTTCGTTCAGTAAGAAGATAATTTACATAGTAAAATAAAATAACCAGAGATAGTAAAATCAAAAGGAAAGTGAATATAGAGTATACGTTACATCATCTCCCCCTTAATTTTTTTTTTCTGTCTTTTTTTTTTTTTTTTTTTTTGTTCGAAAAACCTATCAATTTTGGAGTGTAAGTCTTACACTTCGTTGAATGACGTTTCTCGACCTCTTTGTTGTTTTGTTGTTTGGTGGTAGCAGTATTTACATTATCAAACTTGGCATGACAAAAGTAAGAAATCTGTATTCGTCTGTGAAACTTGTATTGTTGAACAAAACAAACCTGCATCGGCATACCTTCCTTTTATTCTGCCTAGCAGGAATCACTTTTTTAATTTCAAATGATGTTCTCATTATTCGGTGAATACATACCAACTGTATCAGCAGCGAAGATTGTTTGTAGCTGCCTAACAGTAACAATTTTATTATTTTAATTTCAAATTACGTTCGCATTATTCGTTGAATACATACCAACTGTATCAGCAGCGAAGATTACCTGGAGCTGCCTAACAGTAACAATTTTATTATTTTACCCCTAAGCACATAGATATATAAAAAAATTGGGATTAGTAGATGGACATAGAAGAAATATAAAAAAAACCCCTCATGTATTCACAAAAAAAGAATGCATAGGCCCACACGAAAAAAAGAAAGCATAGGCCCACGCGAAAAAAAGAAATTCTGACACGCCAACTGGTCGTGCAGGAAAAACAACAAACTAAGAAAAGAACCTGTCCACGAGAACTTACTTATCTCGAGGACGCATAAAAAACTCTAGTGCGATAACGTTTTCCAGGCCTAATCGGACTGGTAAAATCAGGTGGCTTGGATCTTTTCAAGGACTTTAATGGATCTGGAACATCGGTCTGTTGTCGGTCAAGAAATCCCGGCGGCTGACGGGAACGGTCAGGAATGGCGGAAATCTGGCGGTCCGGAAATCCCTGCGGCTGAGAGGAACGGTCAGGAATGGCGGAAGTCTGGCGGTCTGGAAATCCCTGCGCCTGAGAAGAACGGTCAGGAATGGCTGAAGTCTGGCGATCCGGAAATCCCTACGGCTGAGAAGATCGGGCTCCCCCAGGCTTTTGATATGGAGTCCCTTTGTGCTGGGGCCCGTTGTGTCCTTCCAGTAGTCTTTTGGACGGACGTGGCTCCGGCCACATCGTTTGCTTCCGCTTACGCCCGCGTGGCATGCGAGTAGCAGCAGGCATCGGCCCTGTTTGCCCTGAACGTAGGTTCCAGGGGCGAAACCCGGGCGGATGCAAAGATTTCTGCCGTCGTCACTGTTGCGGCGAAGCAGATTGGGGAGATAAGTTTCGTTTACGCCCAGCTTTTGGTGGTTCTGGACGGTTTGGAAAATTGAAATTGTTCATAACTGATAAATCAGAAATGTCCGAAGCCTCTGAGTCGCTGCTGTAATTCAGTGGTCGTGCAGGGCGATGTTTATGTTTGCCTATAGGAATACTTTCTGACGAGGTATTCAAAGAAGTAGGAGCCTGCGTTGGTGCAGAGTTATCAGGAAACGGCGCAGCCATAGTCTTGGCAATGGTTGGAGGGAAAGGAACGATACTAGTATTCGAAGGACTTGAGTCGAGCTTTGGTCTCAAGGGAGAATCAGGTTGCGTGTTTGGAAACCCGTCTGGAGGAGGGGAGGGTGAAGAAAAAATCACTGGAGATTCTTCAAAAATGTTTGTTGGTTCGTCCAAAATATCTGGTGGTTGATCGTGAGATATAGACTCGTGAGTCTGTGGAACAGAAGGTTGAGTAGGATTGATTATGAAATCGATATTTCGTTCATGATACTTGCGACATTGATCAACGTGTACGTATTGAAATTGATTGTCCGGGTTTTCAAGAATAATATTATTGTCAAACACATTTGCCACCCGATATGGACCTTCGTAGCTGGGTGCAAATTTCTTCACTAAAGTATGCGAAACAGAAGACTGGAAGTGCGTTTCCACGAGAGTGAGATCTCCAACGACAAGATCTGGTTCCCTACGCCTAGTATTATAATATCTTGCTTGAGCCGCTTGTGCTCCTAGCATTGCAACACGAGCTTTTTCTGCCATGATGCGTACTGATTGGAGAGTTGGTCGCTGGTTTAGTTCGTCGATAATCCCCGTTAAATTTTCAAAAGGGGTTTTAATTTTGCGACCCAGAAAAAGTTATGCAGGAGTAATTTTAGTAGATTCGTGGACAGACGAGCGGAGGGCGAACGCAAAAAGCTCCAAATGGTCATCCCATCGTTCATGATGACCCATTACAAATGCAGCAATCATTTTCACTAGCGTACGATTAACGCGTTCCGCAGGATTACTATGGGGATGATATGGGGAAATGAATTTATGTTTAATGTGTAGTCTCGCACACATTCTTTCAAAAATGTCAGAAATAAATTGAGGACCATTATCCGAAACTACTTTATTAGGTGCACCATATCTAGAAAATACTTCATTAACTAAGACATTACAAATAACTTCTGCCGTAGCGGCTTTAATGGGAAAAACTTCAACCCATTTAGAAAAATTATCAGTTAGTACTAAAACGTAACGAGCTTTGTTTTTAACAGATAAAGGATAAGGTCCCAATAAATCTATTGAAATAATATAAAAAACATGAGAACTTGAACTAGATTTCAAGTGACCGGCCGGTCTTACATTACGGTAATTATTAATCTGACACAAGTGACATGATTGAACGTATGCGAGCACACTTTGGTACATGCCAGGCCAATAGGCAACATCCCGCAATTTACAACGGGTCTTGCGAATACCTAAATGGCCTGCAAGAGGTTTGTCATGAAATTCGTTTAAAAGGGCCATTCTGAGGGTTCGCGGAATACATGGGCGAAACTCTGCCCTAGTAGTCCTAGATTTTGTATAATAAAGAAGACCCTCTATTACTTCAAAATCCTGTGACCTTCCAGCCAGAGAAGGATCACTTTGTAGGGGCGAACCCGCAAGCAAAAAATTATAGATATCCCCAAAATCTGGATCATTTATTAATTCTGCCATTATCTGCTCTCTGGATGTTATATCAGCTATTAGAAGTAAAGGCTGACATCCAGGAGTAGTTTCTGTATAAACCCCACAAATCGGAACGCGAGACAATGCGTCCGGTAATTGATTCTTATGACCTGGCTGATATGAAATTTTGATATTGCTCTCTTGTAACTTCAGAGCCCATTTCATAAGTCTTTGAGATAGGTGCTTAGCAGAATTCAAATACTGAAGGGCAGAACGATCCGTAATTATGTTAACTGTCAATTCATTAAGATAACATTGAAATTTATTCAGCGCATACACAACAGCAAGACATTCACGTTCCGTAGCTGAATAATTGCGTTCAGCTTTGGCTAAAGTACGAGACGCAAAAGCTATTGGATGCCCAGCTTGTGACAAAACGCAACCAAGACCAACTCCGGATGCATCAGTATAAATATCAAATTCCTTAGTATGATCCGGGAAAGCCAACACCGGAGGCTGAGTCAACGCAGACTTCAGTGTTTCGAATGCAGCGTTAGCCTCAGGTGTCCAAACAAACTTCTTGTATTTGCGTTTTAAAGCATACAATGGCTCACAGATAGTAGCATAAGCGGGGACGAACTGCTGATACCATCCGGTCATTCCCAGAAAGCGTGATAGTTCTTTTGCTGTTTTAGGCCGAGGAAAGTCAACAATAGGCCTAATTTTTTCATTATCAGTAAATAAGCCGTGGGGAGTGATTTTCAACCCCAGATATACAATCTCGTTCCTCGCTATCTGGCATTTACTAGGTTTTAACGTCAAGCCAGCATTGTATATGAGTTGGAACACCTGTTTGAGCAGAGAAAGGTGCTCGTCAAAAGTCTCGGATATAATAATAATATCATCCAAATATATATGCACATGGGGACCCAGGACAGGTCTGAGAACCGTATCCATAAGCTTTTGGAAAGTAGCAGGTGCAGAAGCTAGGCCAAAGGGCATACGTAAGTATTCATAAGCCCCAAAAGGAGTCACAAAGCCTGTTTTGTCGACAGAGTCCGGATGTACCGCCACCTGCCAATATCCACTCGCCAAATCCAAGGTTGACATCCATTTGGTTGACGAAAGGTCATTTAAAATATGCGACATGACAGGTAGTGGATAATTGATCGTTTTTGTGACTTGGTTGAGCTTGCGGAAATCTGTCACGAAACGAAATTCATTGGGATGTTTCTTTGGAACCAAAAAGGCAGGAGCAGCCCAGGCGCTTGTTGATTCCCTGATTATGCCCTGCTTAATCATTTCAGAAATTTGAAGTTGCATTTCCTGTTTTTTATGTGGAGCACAAGGGTAAGGTTTCGTCGCAATTGGTTTCGAACCATCAGTGTCAATGACATGATAAACCACCTGTGTGAAACCAGGTTGATCAGAAAATAAACCAGGGCTTTCCTGTAAAAGGAGAGAAAGCTGGTCTCGTTGCCTCTCATTCAATTGGGTACTCAATAACAAGCTCGTTATATCTACAGGAACCGTAGGAATCATTTCGACAGGTTCCGGAAAGGAAATCACATGTTGTACGAAATTCAAAGTTATTTGAAACTTATGAATAAAGTCCATTCCCATTAGACATTTCACAGGTAGCTCGTCTATAAGCAGGAAAGAATGCGTAAAACGAGCTTTTCCCAGCCCTAAAAATAATGTGACAGTTCCTGAGATACTGAAGATTTCATTATTTGCACCTCGCAAATACTGCGTCGCAGGCTGAACTAGTATTGCAGGAAAATTGTCAATGCAAAACTTTGTATTTAGGGCTGATATTTCAGAACCAGTGTCGAACTTTGTCTCGACAATAATATCTTCAATTGTCAAGAATACATCAGGACATTGAGGAGTTTGAACAGTCACTAATACTGTTTTAGGGTCAGAATGCTTGGTATCAGGAAGCAGGACCGACCCTTGGTCTACTTCCTTTGGAAGTTTAAAGGAATCCTGGTTTGATTATCATGCGGTCTGAAACCTCGACCCTGCCGGGTATCGGGAAAATTTTCACGATGAGGAAAACTGCGTGAAACCTGCGTCGGGAACTCCGCGTGTCTGTTGACATTTTCATATCCATTACGTCTGCCCTCAGCATGGGCAGAAAAATTATCATTGCCCTGAGCATGAAAACGTTCCGAATGCTGAGGATTGAAACAGGGTCGAGCATACTGTGCATTTGTACGATATCCCGAAGATTGTTCAGAAACTCGCTGTGGGTTTGCCACTCTTCTGTGTGGTGGAACGTATGAAGCTTGGGTGTGCACCTGTGTATACTCACGCTGAAAGTTATTATGTCTATTATGCCGCTGAGGGTTTTCGTAATAAGCCTCGCGGGGTGCCCGAGCATGGTGAGTTGAACCATGTTTGCCATGTCGCTCTTCATACGTGCGTATGAGGCGAAGGCATTCATGAATTGTGGCAGGGTGTCGAACCTCAAGAAAATCTTGTAAGAATGGGTCGAGCTGCTGCACGAGGGTATCCAACATGTCAACATGACTGGCATGTGGATCCCATAAGTTATATAGGCGTGTAGTTTCCAACGCAAATGCAACAGGGCTATCATTGGGACCTTGCTGACGCGAAAAAAGCTGTTGAGCAAGGCTAGCTCGACTGAGGCCGAAAGGAAAGACCTCCAAGAATTCTGCACGGAAATTCTCATAATGAGAATCTGGGTTCAACACTCTCCACTGCCGATACCAGGTCTTAGCGGTATCCCTCAAGCAAGTGCCGGCGATTTGGACTTTGCAGTCTTCAGGAATATTATATAGATCAAAATGATCTTCCAGATCTTCGAGGAACTTTAAGGACCCCTCCAAACCATTGAAATGAATTGTTCCTGCATGCGGCACGAAATGGGCAAGCATTCTGCTGCGCTGAGAGGATTGAACTCCCTCAGGTACGACCCGCGACTCAGAGTAATAGGAAGCTGGTGCATTACGAAATTGTGAAGAATGCCTGGGTACGTGTAGATCATTCATATCAAAGTCAGACCCACAGGCTTCTTGCAAATTGTCCAAAAACACCATCACCCTCGAGACTTGCCGTAGGGTGGAAAATTGAAGTTGTCTCAGGTAGTGAAGACATGGGTAATAATTGTCAAGATCTCGTGTTCGAGAAAAGTTCGGGCGCCAATTATAATGAATTAGCTTTATTTTGCTTTGCGCTAAGCTAATTATAATGAATAAGCTCTTTCTACCAGCTTCAAATAGTGAATTCAAATGGTTGTTGTTACTAGTTAATTAAGATCATGAATAAAGTCTCCTGCTAGTAGTGTAGTAATAGTATTTAACCAAACTTATAACTGGTGGTAATGTTGTAGCCGTAATTAGGATAAATAAAGTCTTATGCTGGTTGTTACTAGTAATATTAATTGAAATAAACCTAACAGCCAGACAGAGGTCTGACAGTACTATGAACTGAGAAAGACGTACTTACTCAAATCTTTTTATTATCAACTTCAACTGGTATCAACACACACAGCTACTCAAATAACACGTAGCTCCTCTAGTATAACAACAAAAGCTCTCCTTATAACAACAAAATCTCTCCGTACAACACCAACGCTCTCCTTATAACAAACGCTCTCCATACAATAATAAACGCTCTCCTTATAACAAACGCTCTCCTTTCGCTATCGATAAACGCGCCTATATACTAGCTACCACCACGTCATGATTTACACTCATTGCCAGATCTCATTCATCGGGTGAAATAATATTTCGTTCAGTAAGAAGATAATT
Source organism: Macrothele yani (assembly GCA_039090855.1). Classification (NCBI taxonomy): domain Eukaryota; kingdom Metazoa; phylum Arthropoda; class Arachnida; order Araneae; family Macrothelidae; genus Macrothele; species Macrothele yani. The sequence continues at coordinate 60,355,359 of CM077031.1, read as the reverse complement.
TACATAGTAAAATAAAATAACCAGAGATAGTAAAATCAAAAGGAAAGTGAATATAGAGTATACGTTACTAACTGTACTTCGATTTTTTTCTTTGTAGTACTTTTTTCCTCTTTCATTCCAACAAACTTGTTTCTTTTCGACTCGATCACTCTCACATTTCCATACAAACTTTCCTAATATCAGAAATGTAACAAAAACTTCAGATATATTTTTTAACTTTAGAATGAGTCACACCGACATTTATTATCATGACATAAACTAAAATTTCATACTTTTCCCAAAAATAGTTTTCTTAATGAGTTGTTTTACACTTTTTTCATAATTGTCAAGGACTATTTTTTTTTATATAAGGTTAGTTTCGAGAAAGTTAAATTCCGTCTAGTGGTAATCGAACAGAAGAAATATACATCAAGGAAAGAAAACTGAAATTATACATATGCAAAGAATTTGCTACGGCTGAAGGTCCCCTGAGTGAGTTATTCAACCAATGCTCGTATTACCCATTCAAAAATGGAGGTATCAGGATGACCAAATCCCTCGTTGTTGCCTTCTTGTAGCAAAAGAGGTGGTGAACTTCACCAAACATGGTTCTATAATATTGGAGAAACACATTAAGGTTTACGGAGCAATTAAGCCCACGCCAGTGACCTTCTTCGTTCACATACACTCACATTCAAACAGAAAAAAATATAAATGAATGACAAAAAATAATGAAATAAAAGTAGTCCTGAAAAGGACTGTTTTGTAGTCCTAAAAAGGACTTGGTTTTCTTTAAACCTCGAAATCATCATCACACTCCATATTTTGAACAGTCTTGAGAATTTCGCAAACATCAAGGTCTTCAAGAATAAATCAGGGAACTGAAACTTTTGCAACTGAGCAGGCATTGGCGTAAGCAGTCCCAAGTACTTTGGGTTCGATAAGTGCAAATGCCTTATCAAAGCATCTATGCCACCGATCGCTTGCTGTGGAATTCATGCAGTCATGACCTAGCTGATTATTTGGCATAAGAAGCACTGGAAGATGACACTCCCTACAGTAGAAAACTTTTTCTACATTTTCCTTAATGGTAGCTCTTACCACTTCCACGAGAACGTATTTCAGTTTTTGAATGTCTACGGAAAAAGTAGTCAAAGTTCCTTGATGTTGTAACATAGCATTTTGGAAGGTGGATCCAAACTGTAATTTTTTTACACTGATCCAAAGCTTTTTGCATGCATCTTTCAGAGTTTCAAATTGGTCACATGTTAATGACACTGATGCTCGATTCAACATAAACGAATCATCAGTCAGAACGTGAAGTTGTTGAAAACGGTAAACAATTTCACGAGGGGAAGGGAAACAGTTCATCATCAATTCCTTGTTGAAAACCGCCATTTCATTACTTCCATCATACATAAAGCAGTTTTCCATAAATTCCTTAAATGTTTTAGCTGACATGGTGACTCCGTACTTGGAAGGAAACAGTTTTTCCTTTTTCACAACATATCTTCAAATGTGTACTCTCACAGTGCCTGTGAAATCAGACACTTTTGCTAACTTATTTGCACCCAAGGAAACATGATGTGAAGGAAGGCTTTCTAATAAGATGCCTGATTCAGCATGAGACTCAGGCTTTGTAGGAACACACACCTTCTTTGTAGCAGTAGCAGAGGAAACTTCGGCAGATCGCTTCATGTTCAAGGCAGTTCGATGAATAACACAGTTCACGGCAGGTTGTAGCGATGATAATCCGTACGATAACACAACGTGTGAGCAGTTCGATGATTGAGAACAGAATAGTGAGCTGATTTGTCCTCATGCAAAACTGATAAGAAATTTGCGCATGTGCGTCTGCTTGATGACGTCAGTCCTCCACGTGGAAAAATCATGACGTCAGATACACCCAACGTCTCCCTGACCGACGCTATCTTGAATCACCACGTGCTCCAGCACAGCAGAATGACGGGAAAGAGCTGATTTGTCCTCAGGCGATAAGAGACTTGAGCATGTGTGTCTGCTTGATGACGTCGGTCCTCCACGTGGAAAAATCATGACGTCAGATACACCCAACGTCTCCCTGACCGACACCATCTTGGATCACCACGTGCTCCAACATATATCAGCTCTCGCAAAACGCTTGGGGTGACGTCACGGAATATCTAAAGGTTAGGTTTAGACGAATATTGGGAGCATTCTTGCAGTGTGGTTATCCACCAAATGAGTAACGGACATGATTATCACCGTAGGCCACATGTTGTCTAGGAATTTTATATGTTTTTCCATAAATCTTAATTTTGCTGAGATCATCACCAAAATATTCAACTTCATTTTCAAGGCGGTTAAGATAATCTATAGCTTCAGAATCAGAAAATAATTTCTCATATGAAAAATGGAGGCCATCCTTATGAAATATCTTAGAAGAATGCATTTCTTCAGACGAAAGAAAATGTAGCAGCAATTGAAAAAATCAGTATCTTCACACCCGGCAACGAAGCGAGAATGAAACAGACAGACTTTAGATAAGACCTACGACTAACGAATGCGTGAGTCATCGATGATGCAAGCAGGAGCACATTACGGACAGGTGCAAATGATCAAGAATTAAGCACGTCGCTTTAAAACCAGTGTCAAATAAGCATTCAAAAAGAACAATTTCCCGAAGGGGAGAAAATGAAATTGACTACGTGTGTGAGAAAAAAATGGCGATGATCGTGAAATGTCGAGCCCCTCCCGCACAAAAAATAAAATGGCGGCGACCGCTAGCAGGATGGCAACATGGTGACTCACCCACACACGTGGCGCACAAATCACATCTCAAAGACCAATCGCGTTGCCTTTCCCGGCAGTAGTTCACCAAATTTAATGTACGTGACCTATTAATAAAGAATATGCTGCCAGGAAAGTTTGTATGGAAAGTTTGTATGGAAGTGCCAGGAAAGTTTGTTAGGAAAGTTTGTATGGAAATGTGAGAGTGATCGAGTCGAAAAGAAAAAAGTTTGTTGGAATGAAACAGGAAAAAAGTACTACAAAGAAAAAAATCGAAGTACAGTGTAAAGCAAAGTTATACAAAATACGTAAACGTAGAACAGTTTTTCAAAAAATAGATTAAGTCGTTATACAGAGAAAAGAACTAAGTCTTCCTTAAAAAAAATTATTACATTTGTTTAGAGAAATTCGATATTTTAGCTACATGTTGAGAATAGCTGCTTTTCTGGTGAGTTAGGAAATTGCTATGTAGGGGAAAAAATGTTTGCTAAGAATACGATGTTTAGTGGAAGTACGGACTTGGTCGCTATGTCTCCAGAATGAATGTTTTTTCTGTTGATTTAGAAAAAAATATTCTGAAAATATATTGCAAAGGATCTAAATTTTATCGTAAGAAAGAATGCTTCAGAATGAATGGTACAAATTCTGAATTGAAGCATTTTAAGTAAAAAAATATTTGTCTGAAGCAATTTTTCAATGTCTAAGCATTGACATCTGAGTATTCGTTCGTCCGAAATTGAATCCTGGGGAGGCTTGAGTTAAGAGCTTTAGAATTACGACACTAGCTTTCTACCTTCCTTGGAAACAGTGGACTAAATCAGGGTCTGCTTACTTCTCCTCTAGTGGTTCACGACGGATCTTTTAAATGGTGAATGAACGGCAAAGTTCAAACGCTCTGTCCCATTGAGTCAGCAGTTTTAGAATTTTGTCATCTTAGACAGTTTAAGTTTGCTCAGAAAACTATGCTTTTGCGAGCTTGAGTTTGCATTCAAAGTTCAAAACCAGAATTTAGTTTAATCTCCCAAGCAAAGTGATTTCATGCCATATGAGGTTTTCCTGTAAGCAAGAGACGCGTGAAAACAGTCGCAGGAGATTGTCAGTTTCCGACAGAAACAGGGGGAATTCAAAGTTAATTTCTTGGGGAAAGCTCACACACTGGAGAGAGCGTAAAAACACTCTTCTTTCAAGTTTTAATGTAAACCTCGAGGAATTTGTATCTAACTATGAAAAGTAAGTTTTAAAGATTTAGGGGCATTTACACTAAAATCCTACAATGACTTTATTTGAAACAGGGAAGAATCGGCCTTGTAGACTAAAATACATCTGAAGATTTTAGATACATTTCTGTTCAAAAGTAAAGTCGAATGGGAAAAAAAGAGTAAACAAATCGATAGGAAAAGATTGAAAGTTTGAATCAGAAAAAAACTAAGAAAAAGAAAGAAGTTTCATAAAAATAAACCAAAGTTTGAAGAATCATACAACACTGAACAGAAGGGAAAATATAATAAGTACTATAAGGGGAATACGGTATTTTCACTATGGGAGTTTGGAAACAACTGCTTTTCTGAACAATTAGTAAAACGTGACAAACAAATGTTTAGAGGAAGTACGGACTTAGTTGCTATGTCTCCAGAATGAAAGTTTTTTCTGCTGAGACAATGAATAAAAAATACGATAGTGAAAACCTAATAAAAACGAAAGAAAAGGTCAATAAAACTAAACGTCTAAAGATAAAATGCAGCATGCACAGAAGTTAAAAATGAAGGGGGCAGACACGGGAGAACTGGACATTAAGGGAATGAAACATACGCGAAGTTTTGAAACATCTCAATTTAAGCGAACTAAATGAGGGAAAGGAATGAGATTAGGGGAGTTCTTATTGACTTTGATGAGGTGAGTAAACATCAAAAATTTTGTTATACATGAAATAAATGTAAAAAATAGCTCGTTTAAGAATATGATTTTTGGTGAAAGTATTAAATTTTAGTTGAAATGTCATGATCAGCATTTCGAAAAGAAATAGATTGAGTCGATATGTAGGGAACAGAAGTAAGTATTTCTTTATTTTCGCTATGGGGGTGGTAAGTTAGTAAAACGTAAAAAAATAATGTTTAGTGAAAGAACGGAATTACTCGCTTTGCCTCCAGAATGAATGTTTTTTTCGGACGAGACAGAACAATATACAGAAAATATGTCCCAAAGAATACAAATTTGATTGTAAGAAAAAAGGTTTTAGATTTCATGCCTTGACAATGAATGTTTTCCTGTTGGGGCAGTCCACGAAAAAGTATAGCAAACTACGGAAGGATTAAAAAAATGCGTATTTGACATACATGCAAGCTTTGAGAAATACTTTAAAAGCAAGTTGGAAAATATGATATATAAGGAAACAAAAAACCTGATGATTTGCTACATCTAAAATATTCATTTTGCTGAAATGAAATGAAAAAAAAAATAGTCTAAATAAAAGGAGTCATGAGTTTGACCAAGAATGAAATTACTGACATACTGAAAAGTTTTACTAAATTTAAAAAAAGATGAAGTAAAATAGCGAAAATTGGGAAGCTATAATGATATGCTAAATAAAGTAAGAAAATATTGTTTCACCAGAATTTTAACTGTGAAAGACCTGTAGAGTTCTTGAACACACGAAAAATTACGAGAAAATAATATTGTAAAGGCGAAAGACTCAGAACTAGCATGAAGTCATTTCACAAAAAATTTGTCAAAATCCAATAATTACTGCGAACAGGAACGAAATCGTTTCTAAAGAAGCATTTCCTCGTCTCATGATCCGGAATAAAATTGAATGAAGGAAAAAGGAAAAAGAAAAGTTCCCCAGAAAACCGATATCAAGTCGTTAAGAAGCGTGTGTTGGTTTAAATCTGGAAAAAAAAGATACTGTTACGAACGAATGTTATGTATAGCTAGTTGCTATAGATCTGTATATTTCTTGCACAAACATGAAACAGCTATATAGAAAACCAGATTAAGTCATACATTAAAAGCAAGTAAGAAAAGTTGTTTGTATCGGTAACGGAAATAATAATAATGAAGAAACGTTTGCTTGTTTGAATCAGAAAAAATAAAGCCTCGATAAAAGTAGTTGTTAGATTGAAAAGTAAGAAAATAAAATAATGTTGGTACATCGAGAAGTTTAACGAGTATGTAAGCATTTAGAAAAAAAGGTGATTAAGATAATGCATTAAAAGGTACATTTCACTGAATAATCATGAAGAAATAAAAAAATACGAAAAAATAAAAAAATAAACATTTTAACTATGCATAAAAAATTGTGGCTTTGTACGTTGGAAAAAGGTACAACGTTAAAAAATGTAACAGAAAATGTCATGAACACGTAAATACGTTAATAAACAATCGTGTTTTAAGATTATGTCTGCAGCACAAAACTTTGGAAAACGTCTTTATATTGGAACGTCTGTTGAAAATGCGTGAAGTCTCCTCAAAGAAAATAAAAAAATCGTTACGTTGAAAAATTATGAATATAAAATGGGAAATTAGGGGAAAAAATAAGGAATAAATTCGTTGCAAAATTATCAAGTTATTGAAAAAAATCAGTCTTGGAACTTAATGTGCCTACAGAATCTCAAATGACGTCAAGCGCCGACCCCGCGGAGGAAATGGCGTTGGCTGATGTCATGTCAGCTATCATGACATGCGTCACCCATCATAGTCATTCGTCCCAAAACACGTGTCATACGAAATTTTCTGAGGCAAAGAGAAAATTGTGAGTCATTCCAAAACACATGGCGGACAAAAGATAGCGGAACATGAATCAACAGGAACGAAATCTTTTTAAACAATGTCTTTCCTCGCCTAAATTAAAATTGGAGGGAGGACAAATATAAGAATTAAAAAATAATGCAACGTCTATAAAAATTATAACACCTCACGGAGTTCTAAAAATATAAGTTTAATAAAATAAATTAGAGAGAAAAAATAGGACAAAAAAATACGAGTAAAAAAATTGGAAACGACAAAAAACTTTCTCCAAAATTTTGACAGTCTAATAAATCTCCCGAGAAAATTAAAAACATGCTGCAACGTGTATAAAAATTCCTAACACCTCAGTGAATTCCTGAAAATATATATTAAAAAAAAAAACACATTGGAAACGATAAAAAAACTTCCTTCAAAAAATTTGACAAAGTCCAGTAAAGAGTCCAGAAAATAAAAAAAATAAATAAAGCCGACCCCGCTGAATAGAAAACGACGTTGGCTGATGTAATGTCTGCTATCACGAATGCGTCACCCATCATAATGACTCATCCCAAAACACGTGTCATACAAAATTTTCTGAGTCAAAGAGAAAATTGTGACTCATCCCAAAACACATGGCTCACAAAATGACAACGTGGTGAAACTAAAATGGCGGAACATGAATCAACGGGAACGAAATCTTTTCAAACAAAGCCTTTCCTCGCCTAAATTAAAATTGGAGGGAGGACAAATATAAGAATTAAAAAAAAATGCAACGTCTATAAAAATAATAACTCCTCAGCGAATTCCTGAAAATATAAATTTAATAAAATAAATTAGAGAGAAAAAATAGGACAAAAAAAATACTAGTAAAACAAATTGGAAACGACAAAAAAAACTTTCTTCAAAAATTTGACAAAGTCCGGTAAATCTCCCTAGAAAATAAAAAAATAAATAAATATTGGAAAGACTTAACAAAAATTTGTCAACGTCAAATAAATCTCCCGAGAAAAGTTCGAAAAAGCACCGCTAGGGGGGCAACGTACACATCCCCTTTCCCCCACTCGGTCGTTGCCATCTCTCAAAGAGCTATCGAAAGTTAAAAAAGCACAGCTAGGGGGCAGCACATCGACCCAACACACTAGCGTCATCTGCCACGCCCTTTTTCCCACTCGGTCGTTGCCATCTCTCAAAAACAAAGGTCCAACGTAATAATAAAGTTCCAAGAACCACCGCTAGGGGGCAGCACATCTCCTTTTCCCGACTCGGTCGTTGCCATCTCTCAAAGATCAATCGAAAGTTCCAAAAAGCACCGCTAGGCGGCAGCACCGACCCTACACACTAGCGCCATCTACCACGCCCCCATCCTTCTGTAGAAGGATGCATCCTTGGTCGAGAATCGGTCCTTTTATACTACTAAGGTAACACCATATCTCCGAAGCTCTTTAATGCCACATTGAAAAATGTCTTTCAGTCACTGAACTGGGAAAACAAAAGAATAAAAACTAATGTAGATTATCTAACTCACCTTCGTTTTGCTGATGACGTAGTCATTTTTGCATGTACCCCATCAGAGCTGTATGTATTATCCCGGAACTTGCTGATAAGAGTAAAGAAGTGGGATTAAAAATGAACTTTCAGAAGACAAATGTGATGTAGAATGCTTTTACAAGAAATGAGGATTTATCGATTGATGGAGAAAAGCTGGATATAAGAGTGACCCTCACTAAAGCTGCTGTCCAAGATACATTTATCTTGGACAGCAGATATCAAGTGAGGGTCACATTGATGAAGAAATTAATTGGCGTGTAAAACTTGCCTGGAGAATTTTTGTAAGAAACAACATAATTTTCAAGAGCAATATGCCATTATGTCTTAAAAGAAAAGTGTTTGATCAATGCATCCTTCCAGTGCTTACGTATGGTGCAGAGACGTGGACCTTAACTAAAAAAGACATACAAAGGCTGCAGGCAACTGAAATAAGCATGGAGTGGTGCATGCTTTGTGTAACCAGGAGAGATATGAATTCCTAGATCTGAAAAATGACAAGAGATAAAGACATCATTATCAGATTAAAATCCATGAAATGGCAAAGGGCTAGACATACTGCCAGAAGGACAGACCATCGATGGACAGCCGAAATTTTAGATTGGTTTCCAAGGGACAGGAAAAGACCCAAAAGAAGACCACGTGGGAGATGCGTGGATGGAATTCGAATGTATGCAGGAATAACCTGGAGGAGACTGGCACGAGACAGACCGTTTTGGAAGAGGCTTGGAGAGCCCTCGTCCAGCAGTGGATTGATAATGGTATATAACAATGATATATATATATATATATATATATATATATATATATAACAAAGTAATAATATCGTGATTTTGAAAAGCTTTCCAGCTTCGTGATGATCGCCATGTGGAATTCGTGGGCTAATTTTTAGCTCCTCCTCTGCTGGAAATAAATGCATTTTCTCTACCTGCAGGGTAAAATTATGCATCATTAAAAAAGCAAAGAGCACATGGAAGGTTATATTCAAAATTCCTGCTAATGAATTCGGAAAGAAGTTTTAAGCCAGACTAATATGAGCGTATGCATCAAGTATGTGTGAAAGAGACTAGAACTTCCCCGGTGCCCGAGTGAGCAGAGGCGCTGACTTATGTCCTACTGTCGGAGCTGCAACTTTACTCTGAGTCACCCTAAAAGTGTACTATTGTTAAAGGCCGGACAGCCTTATCACTACTCGTCGTAGAACAGAAGAATGGTATCCATCCACGTTAATGTGCTCTCCTGCTGTTTCTTTTCTGATACCGCCCACCCATCACACAACAGTAGGGACTGTGAATGGGGTCTGAACTTCTTCCTCTACTGCCTGTTTAAGTAACCTACCCTTGGAGTTACCCGGATCGCCAATTTATTGCCTCTGTGTTGTGAATGCTAGAAGAGGTCTTCTACCTCTGCCCCGAGTCCATGGGCGTCTGCAGAAAATTTTTCGAGGGGGTCAAGTGTAATTAATTAAGGTTTGGCTAATATGTAGAAACAGTAATTCGTTAAAATGAAAGATTTATACTATTACTACTACTTACTTACCACATTAGAACACTACTAATGTTATTATTATTATTAATGGGTTCTGTTTTTGAAGAAAGTGTATGTCAGTAATAGCCATGTATTATGTGTACATTGGTAACTGTTTTCAAAATAATGAACAGTGTCGAGCAGGGCCACGCCAAGCCTTTTACGTTCAGCACACACCATCCTGAGAGTGGAACTTGTTTGGGCGTACTGCCTTACGGTTTCCTTGGTTTTCCACTTATACGTTATTGTTTTCCAATTCCAAGTTTCCAATAAAATCGGGATATTAAATTAAACGCCCCAAACTCCATCTTTCCTTGTCATCCATGCCCACGGGATCCGAACCCGGACCCATCTCGGACGAACGATCAGAAGCCATCGGGCTGGCCAAAATTTCGTTGCTTCCGATGTATGATTGGGGGAGTAATTTTCCCTCAGATCGACTTTCCTGTCGAAAAATTTCCGTCCATTTTCATTCTTAAATACAAACACTTATGTAATAAAATTATACTCAGCAACTACACCCATGAATTTAAAATTATGCTAGAATGAAGATTTTATGATAAATTTAAGATTACGATAGAATTTCTGAATTTAAGGTGACTACAGAATTTACGAGTACGACAGAATTTAAGATTACGGAGATGTGTCTAATCTCCGTTTTCGGAAATCATTGTCTCCTATTTCTAATGTAAACACAGTGGAATAAAAGATACCTAACAATACTGGAGAAAGGAAAGATGAATTCATTGAAGACGAAAAATTTTCCATGACCGGGCGTCCGTAAGATAAGATTTGATTGGGTTCTGGGAAGGTCGTTTTTCTCTGCACAACCAAAGTAAATTGTGCGAAATACGTCGCCCGTCGCCGCCATATTGCTACGGGGGCTCAAATGAATCAACGTTACACTCCTTCTTTGTTTCTGTTTTTTCCGAAATACTTTTTATGATGCCAAATGATTAACAGTTATTGTACTTTATTCTGTAATAAAATGTGACTTACAATTTTTTTTGAAATAAACCGATTTTAAGTTACCCCTCTGAAATATCGGCATTTGTCACACTTTGATGAAGCTTACTCACAACACATAGAGAGAGAGAGAGAAAGGAGAATCGCCTGGCTGTAAGACAAACAGACAAATTTTGCGTTATTTATTTTCGAATTATTATAATTTTTAAATTTGCCTATAAAGCAACTAAAATTGACGATCATTTTCATCACATTGTTTTGCGACACTACAACAGCCTTTTGTCCCCTAATTCCACCCAAACAAAAATAAAGACCGTGGTTTCCTCCCGGGTAGCAAGCAGGCAATAATTGACAGTGGTTCGAAAGTACTGATTGAAGCCAGCGTAAGAGGCACGAGAAGGTTCGCGTGCAAAGCGTGCCTGCGCCCACAAAACTCGTTTGAAAATGAGAGCTCTTTTCAGAGCTACTTGCTCCATCTGATCCACGCTCTGCCCCGTTGTCGTCTGGCCGGTCCTACCACTTACCGTAAGTGGTTCAAGTGCAGAGCACAATGGGCATACACCATCATGCTCGGGTCTTCAGACCCATTCTCCGGGGGATGTAGATACGGAGAAACCAGAGAGCGCATGCCCAGATGCGATCTTGAGGTTGTTCAGGCAGATGAACGAGCTGCTGGACAGTCCCACGACGAGAGTGTCCCACAATGTGAGGGGGCAGCTGCGTCCGATCATTGATCAGATGCAAGCTGCCCTCTTCAAACACCAACTTGAAATTGAGCTGTTAAAGGGAAGACTAATGGAACACCAGCAGAGTGAGTCCAAGCAGAAACCTCAGCGCACCTTTGCTGAAGCAGTGAAGGAAAAGCAGAAGAAGGAAGGAATACCCAAATTCCAACCCGAACACGCGATCCTGGTTTATCCAAAGGACTCGGACGCACCCAAGGTGAATTTCCGGGACGAAGTAGCCCTAGACTTCGCCCACTGGAGAATTGGTTTTGGTGTGAAAGGATTTAAACGAGTGAGTGAGGGCGGAATGCTCATTTCGTGCTCGAAAGCAGAAGGGATAGAGAAGGTGATTGAGTATTACCAAGACGATGAGAATCTGACCTAAACATACAAGCTGTACACGATAAAGAAAAGACTCCCACGTATCATAGTGTACGGGGACGATAACGACAAAGATAACCCGGAGGCGATTGAGCTACGCTTCCGGAGCCAAAACGATCTCCAAGTCCCTGAAAAATGCAGGGTGCTCTTCCCAATTACGCCAAAGGGAAAGAGTGGAAAAGTCCACTGGGTGCTCGAGATGGCCCCAGAGGACTTCAGAAGCACACTGAAGAAAGCCCGGGTAAACCTAGGCTGGCGAATCCTGAGCTGTAAGGAATTCATCAGAGAAACCCGTTGCTTTAGGTGCAACGGGTTCGGGCATCACAAGGCTAGATGCTCGGAGGAAGAAGAGACCTGTACCCGATGTGGCAAGGCGGGTCACAGGCACCATAATTGTACCAACAAAGCTCAATGTCCCAACTGCAGAAAGGCCAATGAGCGTTTCGGCCTCAAACACAAGTTGGATCATTCCAGCCTGGCTGCTGAATGTCAAAGTCTCCAGCGAGAAATCAACCTCCGAAGGAGAAGAATAGACTACGGCTAAACGTTGCTGCTCATCGACGGGTCAGTGTACCCAAAGGAAATGATTCTGTAAACGCTGACTGAGCGTATATCTGGGCTTGCACGCCAAATTCACCATGTGTTTTCAAAGAAATGTTATTTTTCCATGTGATTTTATTCTGTGTTTTGTCTGTGTTGAAAAAGAAATAAAGGCCAAAGTGCCCACCGTTCGGGTGGCGATCGAATCTCCCAGGGTCGTCTGAACGGATACACGGTCCGCCTGAGTACGCGCCCGCTTCGCGCCACCCGTCTCAGTGTGCGGACCTGCGGTGACTCCGACCGTCTGAAGAGAACGGCGACGTATCGTTTGCGGAACGCAAACGCGCCTAGTGAGTTCCACCGAACCCTGTGGAGTCCGCAACAAGACGGAACAGGACGATGTTTCATCAAACGTTACTCGTTTCCCGTTTTGGAGTTAAACTAACTAATCTGTGTAATACTGAAAATATATTTTAAAGCATTCTGTTTTTAATTTTTTTAAGTACGTGTACTCTGTTCGCCTTATCATCATGGTCTTTCGAAGAACAGCTAGTGAGCAAAACAATATTTCATTCCAATTTTTTGTTATACGTTTCAATGTATATTTTTTTCGCAATTTTTTAGACGTGATGGTATAAATAAATTAAAACTGCAGGAATGCTTCCGGAAAATGTGCGTCTTGATATCTGGTAATAACGTTTGACGAGTTATTTGCTCATTTTTTTTCCTTTGGTGGAAATAAAATGAGAATATTTTCAAAAATATTTACGGATCATAGCAGGAGCCTAATTTCTTACTGTTGGTTAAATGATTTCCTGCATTTAACCCAAAACGCACAACTTCCATTCAAAACAATTTGATTAATTCTGGATGGGAGACACTTTGGTTAAATTGATAATATTTTCATAGTAAACCACGTGCCAATTATGTAAAGCACAGTGCAATATAAAAATCTGTTGGCCTTATCTCCGTGAACTACTGGTGAATCACACCTGTTCAACGAGATGTTCAGTGATGCATTTCTCATAGTGATGCTTTGATCTATGACTCATTAAAGCGGATTATTTGACGTTAAGGGATCTGAATGGCTGGGCATTAATCCTTTATTTACCAATTATTTGACTTAAAGGGATCTGAATGGCTGGGCGTTAATCCCTTATTTACAGCACCCTAATCAAATTCTCGAGAACGTATCTCGCCATTTTCTCAGTGTTATTCTGTTCCTGCTTTCTTTGTGATCAGTTCGTTCAGTGATTAGTGCAAGATATAATTTTGAATTCTGTCTATAGAAAGACTTTACCAATTCCAGGAGTATTTCCAGTCAGCAGTGACACCAGAACAATTAGTAAGTGTTTCTTTCATAGTTAAATTTTACGTTAGATTTGTATTTTAATACTTGTTTATTAGGCTTTACAAACGTAGTGTAAAAAAATTACCTTTCCGGAATTTCTGTCTTGCTGTTTTTAAAAGGAAACAGCAAAGTTAAGCATTGTTTAAGTGGCTGTTGATATCCATTTTTGTGAAAGACGTTTAATAGAAATTGACTTTTTGTTTCGAAAAAAAATTTAACTAAGGGAATGCGTTACACAGCGTTGATAGAATTGAATTATCGTAAAAAAAAGCATTTAACTTTCTGCTTTTAGTCTTACACTTGGGATGATTAGAAGTAAATGGGTTGATATAAAATGAAATCAAGTAAGATCTTCAGTGGGGCAGCTGCGAAAAGTCGACGATAATCATTTCTGTGGAAAAACTAAATTTCTGGAATTGTTGTAATGACATAACAATGATCCATTTCGATATTTTTTGTAATGTAAAACTCCGGCATTTCCTACGTTTACATCGATAAACTTTGGAATAAGTTTTGATTATGTGTTCATACCAGTATATTGAATAAGAATACAAATATTAGGAACGCGTAGTTGAATCGGTAAACTAAGGACTAATGATTTTTCACTCAAGAATTCGAAAAGCTGGAAAACATTTCATTCCTGCATGCTAGTTATTGATAAAATGAAAACTGGCGGAACCTGTTAGTTATTCCCCTTTCCAGATTCTGTAGATATTTCTGGAGATTTGCAAATTTCATCTTCCTGCAAAGAAATGTTAAAATTTAGACAGAATCTTTATTTGTTCTTAACGAATAAAGGTCATTCTGCGTATGGCCTGTTGATGATAAAAGGTCATTCTGCGAATAACCTTTTGATGAGTTTGATAATATTTGCCCGGTTATAATGACACATAAAGTTTTTTGTAAAGACGGAAAACGTTGTTTTAGAAAATAAGGAATTGATGAAAAATAATTGGCAATGTTTAAAAATGCCGTAGTTTGTTTTACAAGAATGAAATTTTACTGTTCTTGAATTAGAAGCAAAGACTAACGCAAACGCAATGATGTACGCTGAGCAGTAAGTAAGAAAAGAGCCATTAATATCTTTATGCTGTGTAAATGATATTCATATGCTTCCAGTTAGCTAGTATGGAAACGTAGAAGAATTGTAAGTTCAAATTTGAGTCAATTATGGAATCATAATAATCTTCTACAGCATGTGGTATCATTAACACATTGAACCGTATTGGTTAAGTAACCACCAGCGCTCACACCAATAGAAGCGCCATTTTTTGCAAAGTCACGGAAGTTATGAAATATAAACGAACGTAATCTAATTCTAGAAATGAAAGCACCAATAAAATGTGAATTGTTTAAAGGCAAAAGAACAGCAAACCCTGCTTTTTGAAGCAACAGAATCATCCGAGATACTTTTTATCTTTTCAGAATAAAATTTTGGACTGTCAGATGTTGATATCTCGGACATATTTCAGTATATGTGTGCTTTCATACAATAAAATTACCGTAACAGTATGTCAGTCCCCTACTGAAGAAAATACTGCCCATAAAAAATTGAAATTTGCGGAACTGAAGATCGGGGCTGGGGAAGAGGCATGTAGTCCGTAAGCCTGTTTTTGGAAATATCGATTTGATGATTTTTATTATTTTTTTTGGATTTTACAGCGTTCAAGAATTGCTGAAATCAAACTTTGCGGTTTCCTGTATCACAGGCTCACTCAGCAATAGTTCATTTCATTTTTATAAAATATCTGCACTATTGCACAACACTATTTTATTACAATTTGAATAAACGCAACTACCTTTCATCATTTTATTGTGCTAAACGTTCGAGAACTTCTAAATATTTGTTGGTGATAGGTCTATTCCTTCACTGGAAAAAGGGGTAAAAAGGTGGGACAGGCTACTGTTTCTAAACGACCATGCAGGTTAAAAAGAATTTCTCTCTCACGTTGCACAGAAGATTATTCAATTCACCAAAAAGAGCGACTTACGAAGAGGGCGCTGAGGTACAATATCAATATACTGATTCCAGTTAGCCTTTTTAAAAAAAACTTGCATTGGTTCTAAAAAGGACTGTTCTGTTTCGATAGTTAAATCTAATCATTACGGTGACTCTTACCACAGGGAACTAAATCGCTTTATCCAAAGCTTCAACCATTCCACCTGGAGTCTTCAAGTTTAGTCGGCATCTTTTGTTGCCTAATTTCTGAGCAATTATACTATGAAATTCTTCAAAAATTTTTATACAAGATATAATAGTTTTTTAGAAGTTTTTAGATTTTATATTCAAAAATGAAAATTCTTGGGCATTCCTGTTTTTGTTTCTGAAAAGTGTCTTTCAACAAAATATCTGATTTGATAGCTGAATGTTCCACTAAATATAGAAGATGAATTCATGCACATTTGTCTTCCTAACCTTTAAAATTTTGGAGGAAATTTCCCCGAGTAACTTTCAGTAGTGTGTTTGCAAATCCGCATACCTTTCCATTGCTCAAAGTTTCATTAAGCACAAAATCTTTCATAAGAGCATTCGGCAGGGCTATTGCGGTACATTTTTATTTTTACGCATTTATGTTTACTTCACTCACACATAATTATCAAGTAGAGTCGCGATTTTTTAAATGAAAAATTTCTGAAACATAATATTAGCTGATCTTCTTACTACCATGATTTGCGATTTATAGGATTGTTTACTGTGTAGTTAATCCACTGTGATGGCTGAACAACAAAACCTTATGAACAACAAAACATTATGAACAACAAAACATTATGACCACGTGCCTAATATGATTAATACACACGATTGGCGTTGATTAGGAACAGCAAACAGAAGTCATCGATCTTTCCACTTTTATAAGTGTGACACGGCTCCCGATAAGAATTTTTCCGTGACTCACATATAAACGTGGAAAGAGGGATGACTTCTGTTTAATGTTCCTAATCCACGTCAATTGTTTGTATTAATTATTCATTGGCCTCCTAGTTTTTTGTTCAGTTGCTGCTTACCATCTACCAACCTGCCAAGTGGTTTGGCAGTTAGGTGTGTGTGAGTCTGGAGAATTCGAGGCCGCTGTGGTAAAGTGGTAGCATGTCCGGTGCGTAACTGGAAGACCCTGGGTTCGATTCCCGGTGGCGGCCGATGATAATTTTTCCGTGACTCACTTATAAACGTGGAAAGAACGATGACTTCTATTTGATGTGCCTAATATATTGTTGCTCCTCAGGTTGCCACCAAATCAACACTTACCCGGAGAGTCAGATCAGATCATATGTTGATGATTTTAGGAATGGAGTATCTTACCCCAGGTCTTAAACAATCCTTAGAAATAGAAAACTATGAGATTTAGGCTAAGGTGCTCGATAGGAAAGTGACACGGAAACGAGATAGAAAGGGAAGGAAGACGCCCTTAATTATTACCGGAGGGCGGTGGGAGGATTCGGGTTCCGACGGATTAACGTGCCCAACTGACGGACGGCGAACATTTAGTGGTTCGAGCGTTCGTACCTGCTGGGATTGAATCTGGCGTTTCTCCTTGGCAGTCACGAAGTTGACCACTAGGCCATCTGTGGCCCTACCCACAGAGTCTTAGACGCTACAAAATATTAAAGGTGTCTTGTGGTACTGCAGATATTTTAACACTTTTAAGCAATGTGACTTAGCCGCCGCAGGCCGGATTTGGTGTTCCAACACAAACAGCAAATGTTCGACTGAATTGGTGTCTGGGAAATCTGGAGGCCTGAAAAATACCTGAACAAGTTCCTCATGTTCTAGAAACCATTCCCTAGCAATCGGGGCATGGTGGATTATCCTCTGCAAGATAGCACTACCCGAGGAGATTACCCTTTCCATGAAAAGATGTACTACGTTTATAATGATGTTTAAGTATGTGATAGACGGTCTTGCACATCAATAACTGGACCTACGATCTCGCACATCAATGACTGGACCTACGATCTTGCACATAGATGACTGGACCTACGATTTTTCAGAAGAACATTACACAAAGCATTACACTTCGTCCAAAGGCTTGTGTTCGTCTCACGGTGCAATCTGGTCCCAACACTTCCACGGGTAGACGACGCATAGTACATGATGCAAACGGAAATTCGATTCACTAGATCAGACGACATTCTTCCAATCAATAAAGGTCTAGTTTTATATAAGTGTAGATAATATTGCTACGTTAATCCAAGGCAAATATCCAACATATAGGTAGAAAGAAACTCGTTTTTAAAATAAATAACGCTCCACACAGAAATAAACCTCTAAAGAAGTTAACCATTAATGTTCATAAATATCAAAGTAATTATTCGTTCGATCCAAAAAAAAAGAAAAAACCTAGACAAAAACAAACGAGAAAGTAGTCCATTTCTCGAGCGGTCAACCGTGGAATGTCCCTGAGTCGTGTTGAGTCAATCCGCCCTGAGTTAAGTCATGCTTATTTTAATTCTAGTAAAGTTGACCCTGTCTTATTAAGAAGCTGAATAATTTAGCCATATTTCTTGCAAGGTAAAAAACCATGCATTAAAGTGGGAACTTTATTATAGTGACGTTCTGTCGAAATCTTAGCCACTGTAGTAATACGCCCACTGACGTTTAGTATTGTTTCTTCAAAAATCCTCTTTTTCTTTTTTCTTTTAAATATTAAAGTCCTCAACTTCTCAAAATTCTTCCTTCTATGTCTCGAAAAGAATTATTGCCTACTTAGCGAAGTTCAAGCGTACTCTCCTAAAATTCCAATGGGGTATCAAGCATTTCATTTGCAGTTTTGGCATTATGAACGTTTCCATAAGTCATTTGTAAACTAAAATTGCTTTGTTTTTTCCAATTAGTGAGACTTTTGAATAAGGATACGTGCAAAATGACACTAAAATTACGACTCCGACAAGGAGTGAATTTTTCTTGCCCCCACACCACACACACACACCTCTGTCTTATATACCCAATTAGAGATGTGCTATTTCATATCTTGAACTGGGTGGAAAAGAGCGAGAGAGAAGGAGGGTGGAAGGTTGGTAAGTAAACTTTCACTTCCTTGGCGATATCGGAGTTTTAGGATCATTTTGCACGTATCCTTATTCAGAAGTCTCACTAATAAAAAAGAAACAAAGCAGTTTGAATTTACAAATGACTTCCATCATGCCAAAACTACAAATCCTAAAAGAACAAAAACTTGCACTTTGCCGAGTTATAATGTCTCGTGTTTTCGTCGTGTAAACGTAATCTCATATTCTCCCTAGGAAGTGCGTTTCTCCCTACGTATTCTCCCTAGGAAGTGCGTTTCTCCCTACGTATTCTCCCTAGGAAGTGCGTTGTATACTTTTCCGTAAGAGGCCTATCAAAACAGCAATCCAGAGCCGTGAAAATACAACTGTATCCCACTCTTCCAAATTCTTTGTTTAAGTATTTTCTCATGTTAATAATGCATGCAGCTAATGATAAGGGTGAACAGGAGTTTAGGGCGGCTATTACTAAACGCTCTGCTGTTTTGGTGATAATATGTAAAGGGTTCTCCCGCGGTGGTAGTGTTTAAAGCCATGCCACAGCTTTTAAGCATTCCCAGAGCAAGTGAGGGAGCAGAAAGCTGCCGACGACGCCTTTCGAAGAGTTGAGTGTAAAACAAGGTCGCTGGCTTGAAGGAAGGAAGTTAAGGACGCGGAAGGTATTTCGTCTGCGTGTCGTCATTTCCCTTCCACCTTCAGGTTTCGAATAGATGAGCGCAAAACAAGGTCTCTGGCTTGAAGGAATGAAGTTAAGTAGGGGGAAGGTATTGCCTCTGCGTGTCATGATTTCCCTTCAAACTTCGGCTGTGGAATAAATGACTGCAAAACAAAGTCACTGGCTTGAAGAAAGGAAGATAAGGAGGGGAAAGGCGTCGTGTCTGCGTGTCCTTATTCACCTGCAATCTTCGGCTTTGGAAGAGATGAGTGCAAAACAAGGTAGGAAGGAAGTAAGGAGAAGGTATTGGGTCGGCGTGTACTTACTTCCTTTCAACCTTCGGTTTTGAAAGAGATGAGGGCAAAACAAGGTCTCTGGCTTGAAGGAAAAAACAAAGTTGCTGGCTTGAAGGAAGGAAGTTAAGGAGGCGGAAGGTATTGTGTCTGCGTGTCCTAATTTCCCTTCAACCTACGGCTTTGGAAGAGATGAGTGCAAAACAAGGTAGGAAGGAAGTAAGGAGAAGGTATTGGGTCGGCGTGTACTTACTTCCTTTCAACCTTCGGTTTTGAAAGAGATGAGGGCAAAACAAGGTCTCTGGCTTGAAGGAAAAAACAAAGTTGCTGGCTTGAAGGAAGGAAGTTAAGGAGGCGGAAGGTATTGTGTCTGCGTGTCCTACTTTCCCTTCAACCTACGGCTTTGGAAGAGATGAGTGCAAAACAAGGTCGCTGCCTAGAAGGAAAGAAGGAGAAGATATGGATCCTGCATGTCATTATTTCCTTTCAACCTTCAGCTGTGGAACAGATGAGTGTAAAACAAGGTGTCGGGCATGAAAGAGGAAAGTTAAGGAGGGAGAAGGTATTGGGTCCGCGTGTCATTATTTCCCTTCAGCCTTCGGTTTTGGAAGAAATGAGTGTCAAACAAAGTTTTTGGCTTGAAGGAAGGAAGTTAAGGAGGAAGAATGTGCTGCGTCTACATGTCATTATTTCCTTTCAACCTTCGGCTTTGGAATGGATGCGTGAAAAACAAGGTCGCTTGCTGGAAGGAAGGAAAGAGGGAGAAGGTATGGATCCTGCATGCCATTATTTCCTTTCAACTTGAGGCGTTGTAACAGATGAGTGCAAAACAAGGTCGTTGCCTTGAAAGAAGGAAGTTAAGGAGGTGGAAGGTATTGTTTCTGTGTGTCATTACTTCACTTCGACTTTAATCGACGAAAATAATTGCATTCATACTCATCTCCTAGGGCATCATTTTTTTAATCAGAGCGTTCCGTTCGTGTTGTTGACAATGTCATGCTTGTCATACGGATATCCAACCCTTCATTCAGGTCTACCAGTTTTTGTAAAAATGGATGGATGGAACATTAATATAAGGATACCCCGAATTTCGGATATGTATCAGACCTTATAAATTAGCAAATTCCAAAAAGTGTAAAAATATGAAGACAGTTCCCATTTTTTTTCAGTATGTATCCAGAGTGTTTGTGGGCGGGGGAAGGGAGATGCACAAAATTATCTGCAGACTGTGATAAAAAGCTTTAAAAAATGCTTATTTTTCGTTTCCCAGATAATTTTGTCATCAGTCTTACCCTCGCAGAAACAGTAATCGCTCTCCAGTTGGCCACAATGATTTCAAAGTCTAGCGATGCTCATGCTCTCAACTGAATGCCAGCAATAACACGTCAACAGTTCTAAAACCTAAACTCCAGTGGGAGACTTTGTTTTATTGAATTCTAGCTCAGTGATGATTGGGAACTCTCTTCGATGTGATAAGTCTTTCTTTTTCCAGACAGTCTTTTTCTTCTTTTTTCAAAATTCGCCGCGACTTGAAAAATTATTTTGATCTGAAAGTGTATGGAATTCTTGCGTATTTCAGATAGCACTGTATAACGTGGTAGGCATCATGATACAAAGAACAGTAGATGACAAGTTCAAGAATTTGTGAAAAATATATTTTTTATGTCTTGCCAAATTTACAGTACTTTATTTTGCGAAATTCCTCATCAAAAATTGAAATTATTTTTCTCTTCTTACAGGACACACCAGAACCTTGAGAAAATATGGAGAAAGAAATGCTTGACGGTTTTTTCATCGACACGGAAGGAAGCTTCAGCTATTATTCAAGAATTTTTAGTAAAGCTCTAGATTCGTCAAATCCTGCAGAAGACCGCCAAGATGTTGCTGTTGATTCCCAGGTGTCAGTAAGTAAGAACTCTCCTCAAAATAATTACCTGCAGTTTGTAGGAGACAAGCCTTTGTTAGATTCATTTAATGACCATGTACGAATACGAAATTTCTTCATCCAATCAAGTTTTCAAGAATTAGTGCCCAGTGATGTCATCAGAATGGGCTGGCTCACGTCGTGTCCTGAAGATGCTGGAAGAAATAAAGAGAACGAAGAGATTGTTAATCCATTTCAACAGTACTTCACAAATCCTCATGTGAGTACTTCTGAACCCGGCAATGTAAATTTCGCCTTTGATGTTCAGCCTCCAGAGTCTTTAGAGTTTCCAACGATATCCCAAGATGATCTAGATTCATTGTGCCAGAGTTTTGAACTGCTTACACTGGAAGAAACATCCAGAAAACACAAAAGCAAGAAACGCTATC
The DNA here is from genome assembly GCA_039090855.1 of Macrothele yani. Taxonomy (NCBI): domain Eukaryota; kingdom Metazoa; phylum Arthropoda; class Arachnida; order Araneae; family Macrothelidae; genus Macrothele; species Macrothele yani. The sequence goes on along the minus strand of CM077031.1, from coordinate 60,333,588 downwards.
CAGAACTTGATACGGAATGGGAAATAATTTTTAATGAAGCTGTAGATTCGTCAAATCCTGCAGAAGGCCGCCAAGATGTTGCTGTTGATTCCCAGGTGCCAATAAGTAAGAGCTCTCCTCAAAATAATTACCAGCAGTTTGTAGGAGACAATCTTTTGTTAGCGTCATTTGATAACCATTTGCGAAATCCAAATTTCATCACCCAATCAAGTTTTCAAGAATTAGTGCCCAGTGATGCCAACAGAATGGGCTGGCTGACGTCGTGTCCTGAAGAAGCTGGAAAAAATAAAGAAAACGAAGAGATCGTATTTCCAACGATATCCCAAGATGATCTAGATTCATTATGCCAGAGTTTTGAACTGCTTACACTGGAAGAAACATCCAGGAAACGCAAAAGCAAGAAACGCTATCCAGAACTTGATACGAAATGGGAAAACTCAAGGCCAAAGATAAAATTGAATATATTAAACAAAATGCGGCTGAGTGCTGTGAAAAAATCTCAAAGATTATCGTACGATAATATGAGAGTAAGGTGTTGTTTGTTCCAACTTTACACAAAAATTAAAAAAGAAATTGAAAATCTAGAAAACATTGTAGCTTAGCTGTGTGTGCGTACATATATGCAATTATACGCTTGTAAGAAATTCCACGCACATATGTGATAATCAGGAATTGCATAATCAGTTATGTATGTATGTACGAGCATGTAATTTTCAAATAAATCGTTTTGTTTTTCATTCATGTTTCTGAGTTTTAATGTTCTAAATATTTGCTGTTCTTTTCATTTCATTGGCAAAACAATTGTAGCTTAAAAGCTTTTCAAGCTTAGGCCGATGGCCATTCAGAAGATCTCGGACCAGGACAATTATAACCAAGTACCATGACACGTAAAAAGTCGCTCGTATCACTCGATTTGCCAATTCCGTCCCTTACTGATACGCCATTTGATTCTGGTTAAGTATGTCTGCCCTATTTATATCGCACATTTTTCTCACGTGCGTTTTACGTTTTGGAGTGAGCCTATTTAACGGTGAGTTACAGATGTACCAAATAAATTGGAATCTCCATGTATATACCTTACATCTTTCTTGGTGAGACACAATTGTGCTTCAGATTTCAATGTTTGCGACATGTGATTATTTCTGATAAAAATGTTTTATTCGTGACTTCAAAACAAAATGACGATGGAATTACCACATGATTTGGAACACGAGGTTTCTTAACAAAAGCAACATAACTGATCTATATCACCGCTGGAGAATATTTGCAGCTATGCTGTATTTAGTCCCTGCCTGTGTCAGCTTACTATTTCGTGAGTATCCTTGTTGTGGTAATACAATTTACTGCAATTGTGCCGTGGTACGTTTGCGAAAGGGGAGATAATCATACCAAAACCGAGGTGGCACATGCGACCCAAAGAAACTGTGTAGCACATAACCTGTTTAGAAAATGAATGTTCTGTTGAGGAATCTTAATTGATTGAAGTTACCAGATTACTGAAAGTGTTGTGCGTGGTAGAACTGCATGTTTGTCATTAGATTACCACTACGAGAAATAAAAGAAGAAAGAAATGGGAAGAGGATGGTAAAAAAGTAAAGGCAAAATCTGATTTCTTTTCTGCAATTCCCAAATTTTTGTATGTTTGGGATTTTTATTGCCATAATTGCTAAACTGTTTTTGTGATGATAAGTTGTACACCAATTTGCGTAAAATACTATGCACGATTCGGTATCCCAGAAATAACTAAATTTGTGTTGTGGAACAACCACAGACTGGTGTTTAACATCGGAATAGTTTATATAAATTTTAGAAGCTGATGTTCCACTTCAGCAGGATTCTTCTTTATCGAAATAGGCTGAGAGGGTACAAAATCGTAGGAAAAACATAAGGAATTGTTCTCTAAGTGGAGAGATTCCATTTGTTACATAAAGAAATACCGACCTTCACCACTTTTCCCGTAAAGTGAAATTAGTTCATCTACTCATTTATATTGATTATTTATACTATCTACAAGACATTAAAAAATAAATTTAAGTAGAATTTACATAACAAAATTATTCAATATGACATTTGCTCTTTCTTTCTTTGTTTAGAAGCGTTTGATTTCGGGCAAATAAGAATTAATTAAAAATTAATATGGCGATATGCTTTTTTCAGTATATTACTACAAAAGTAAATGATATATCAAAACGATAACAAGAAAGCATTATCCTGGAAAGTTCTTAAGGTATTCGAGGTACGCTGAGTGACTCACCAGCGAAAAAAATGTTTCTAAGAGTACTCTGGATAGGCTACGTATCCCGGTATTTGTATCACATTGGGTAGCGCAGTTGGTTTTGTAGATAACAGATTGGCTTACTTACTTGAAATGAGTGTAAAACGTGTTTTGTGTGGAGGTGTGATAATGAAACAGCGATAGCTGATTAACAGATATAAGCCAAAGATGTACGAAACTAACGGCGTTTCAAAATTAGTTTTTGATGTAGAATTCCGTCTAATGTCTCATTGAGTGTTGTGTGATGTTAGAGGTGGGAGCTTTGCCAAATGCTGTACCGCAGGTTCGCGCTCAGTACGCTGCAACCGTTCAACCGATCCACATCGAATTAAAAGTGTTTAACAGCTACAGTACTTTGGAACCTAAACAGGCTTCATTTTTTTTAAATCCGTTAATTTGATTAAAAGTTATAATGTTGAAAATTTAAACATCGATTTTCATGTTGTGTCAGCGTTTAAACGTGAACATCTCGAAAACCTTTTATCATACGATAAAAACTAAACTTATTGCGGATAGATTAGAGCAACGCACAAACGTCCCATAGATGGCGTTGTTGTTGGTCAGTATGTACAAAACTCTCTATGCAAACAGTCCCACATATGCTGTATAGGACTGAAGAGAACGGAGACATAGCAGTTTTATGGCAATGGAGAACAAAGATATCGCTGTCGTGTTCCTGGAACCAGACACGCACTACGATAGCGACATCGTAATGCGCATTGCCCTGTTAGAAGACACCATCACCACCAGGATAAACGTATAGATGGACATGTAACCATTGGCGTTCAGGGAACCATTAAATAGCATCAGTAGTACCAGAGGTCCGAGGTCATACCAGGAAAACATCCCCATACATGCACACTACTACCGCCTCCCTGTACTTGACCGTCAACCGTGTCTGTGTGTTGGTGCTCGTGTGTCTGACGATGTATCCGAAACCGCCCGTCACTTCTGTGGAGTAGAAACCTCGATTCGTCGAAGAAGATAACTTTTTCTCACTCTTCTACTGTAGAACGACAGTATTCCAATGTGACTTCAGGTGTCGTTTCAGATGGACCTTGGTTAACATGGACGCCTTGACGCAGCCTCGACTCCGGAGACCCATGCGTAACAATGTTCACTCTACTGTTATCGGGGACACGCAACTGGGTGACCTAGCGTTTATTTGCGCTACTATTGCCTTTTACCAGTCAAAAGAGGTGACATTCTCCTGTGGTGTTGATGGACATTCGGGCTCCACATTTATGGCACTGGGAAGTACTCTGTGTGCCCGCGGTACCTTACTACAGCACCTCCCGAACAGCCCACGAAGTCTGCTGTCTCTGAGATGCTTTCACCATTGGCGCGGTAGCCGATGATCATTACTTTTTGAACGTCCGTCAAATCACCACCTCTGTCCATTGCGCTCACGTGACACTGTATGGCTTATATGTAGTGGCAGGCCGCTTATATCTCCGTGTGGTCAACCTTTTCACTTTTAATCTGTGACTGTCCTGGGCAGGTACAGTGTGATTCCGTGAGTGGTTAAATTATTTCGGTACGACCGTGTATTTCTTGTAAGTTATCTGGTGTCTGACATTAAATATATAGTACAGAAGAAAGCGTTTAGAAGGGGTGGCAAATATGCTTGCAACAGAAGGAAATGACTTCGGGCCATTATTTTTATCCGTTTAATACCGGGTATGAGGTGCTATCTATTTCGTAGCACTTACCTCGATACAAAATTCCTTACTTTCCATCCGACGGTTCCTAATTCGGAAAGGGATCTACCTGTCCTAATAATAGGGCATTAAACAGTATTCGGCAAGTACACGTGTTACAGAGCTTCGCGAAAGCACACGGGGAAACAATAATTCGGATTAATTTTGCACACGAATGTCAGTGGTACCTACTTCGAATTACCTTTCGTCATTTTCCATCCTTCCACAGTTTTTCGACCTGGCACCTGCTAAAATGTGTATCACCCAATAGATAGTGACACGTTCATAGGAGAGAAAGGCCCTTAAACTGAAGAAGTATAAGGGACAGTTCACTGCTGGGATTTACACGAACGTAGAGTGCATAAGAAGCGAATATTTTTCATAGTTAAGTGGTTCACAGGGCAACAGCTTGGGGTGGTGGTGGGGAGTTACACATGACACAATCATTCACTGCAGTAAAAATCAGATCACACAGGTTGCATCTTAAACGCCAAACCCAACCTTTAGTTTTAAAAATGTGTAGCACAAAGAATGAGCATTTATTAAACTTATTGTGCTTCAATAGAAACCTTTTTGTATCATAAATATACAGACAAAAAAAAAAAAAACGAGCCAGCCCCCATAACTTTCGAACCGTTTGTCGCATGCAAACAAGTAAGGTACCGTTGGAAAGCGCTTGAGGGGAACTATTATGTGATGTGAAGTAAAATGCTAATTAAGCTAATTAACATGATAATTAGCTATATATCTCCGAAATTTTCCATATAAGAGGTATGTTATTTTACGCGCATTCTATTCAGTACATAATAAAACCCTTAAATACCAAATTTCATACGAATGGACCAATAAATACGTGTACAGTGAGCTACGGAAAAAAGATGCCGCTAATGTTAAACTGCAAAAAGTATTTTTGACTTGTGTAATTTAATCGAGAACAGATACCGTGATTCCGTGTTTCAACAGTAAAACACAAAGAGGCCCAAATAATATGAGCCTCTATACAAGATCAGAACGGGTATATTTAGGGAATTATAAATTATGCAATATGATCGTGAAAAAAATGAATTATGACCATATCTGGTTAGTAGTCCATTGAATGCGAAATATCATTAAATGCTTAAATTCAAATTTTCAGCGCGGCAGCATAAAAACTCAAGCATACATCGATTAAGGGGCCGTGCATAAAAAAACATATTTCCTCTACTTACTGTAGAACGGTTTACCCCGCAGTACTAAGAAACACTTAGGAGAAAGTGTTTCTACGTGAAGTTGGTTGAATGAAGCGGTAATGATGTTACACCCTTAAATTCAGAATAGCAACTTTTAATGATGAACATCATAAGTTAATAGTTTTGCACATAAATAACTTAACTTACGACATAGTTCGTGCAATTACATATTTAAATTTTTCCTATTGCTCACAGAGCTGACTCTTGTATATTGTTTAATTCAAAAACGCAGAAAACAGTACGTTTCATAAAACGAAAGCTTCGTATGTTGATTCTGTGTATTTTATACATAAATACCTTTACAGCTTCGTTATATTATGAAATTGTGGTCATGAAAATAAAAATTCCAAATTGTTACCTGCGCAAGTGAACCCGTGTGCCTGTTTTTTTTTTTTTCGTATTGCATATTTTATGTTGTCTCCATTCCGTCTCGAATTACGGTATAATACGAATGTAATTGCATATCGTTTCGATTCATTGATATATTCCATTGTAGTTATACTGCTTAAACTGACTGTATTATATTTAGTTGTAATACAGAAGCCGAATGAATCTACGTGTGTAACCTGGATCTGCACGCAAATTTCCTCTTTGGCATTCGTCGTTTTCGACTACCGGTTAAGAAAATAACCGGAACCAGTAGGATTTGGAAAATTAAGCTTGCTTAGTGTAGTTTATAACGGTTCTAATTGCATTTTTCTTTTAGGTTTGTTTTATTTTTCATTTCTTCTACAAATATAAATAAAATAATAACTGGTTATACTCCGCGATAAGAAAAAATAGTTATATTCTGAGAATTTCGTAGTTTAAGAAAAAAGGTCAAGGTGGAAAAACATAAATTGATTTAATTTTTTTAATTTTGTTAGTGGCAAACGTTTTATTTTTATTTTATGATGTTCCGTAATGATTAAATATTTCACTGTGTACTTTTTAATATTTTGCAGTAAAATCTTGAAATCTTTTTGATATCGGCAAATTCGAATTTATATTTAAGGTGTTTTGAGCCGCGGATGGCTTAGTGGTTAGTGTTTCAGACTATCGATGCTAGATCCCCAGGTTCAAGCCTAGGCTGATCTTTCAGAGATGGTGTGATTTACTAACATTCGCTGAATATCGGACGAGCACGTTAAGTGATGGCCCCCAGGCTGGACATACTGGTTAAATTGGTATCCTTTCCTATACCCCACCTGAAATTCTCTCACCCCTCTATGTGCAATATCGTACTTGTACGGTGGCGCCATCTACTGTACTCTAATCTCACTACAAACTGTTCTGTCAAAGTCGCTAGACTTGCTCTCATTCCTTCCGTTTCTATGTCCTGCCCAAAAGGCGATCTCGCTGTAGGTGGCTGGGACACAAGCGCGATGATCACGGTGTACACCAAAGTGGTATTGGCTACTCGGTACCACACCCCTGTGACTTCAAAGGTGCAAAGCAGTTAAGATTTAAGTTTTTTATTTTCCATTACAATACCAACAAGAAGTCGAACATGATATTGATATATGTTTTAGTTTGACACTTTATAATTTTCAGTTTTATTTAACTTTCACATTCCCAAATACGTTTTTCTTACCATCACTAATATTTACTTCTGCTCCAAAGTTTCAGCACACACTATCTAGGGCATTTAAGTAAAACCAAATATTTTTCTGAACATGTTAGATGCAAAAATTGGTTATCTTTAGTTAAGAAATCATTTTGCACCGTCAGTTCAATACTTCGAAGTGTTCTCATTTTTGTCCCAACAGTATGCAATAAGTAGTAGCATCACCTTAGGGAACTGAAATTTAAAAGTAATAAAACTTAGTTTCAACACCCTGTTGGTAAAAAAAATATATTTATCCAATTGATATAAATAAACAAATACATCGCTCTTTCTACGTTTTAGCAACACCCAGCAACCAAAAAATTGTTATTTGGTCACTGCTCGGAAAACGAATACCAGATCTCTCGATATCCAGCCGAGAGATTTGGGATTCCTTTCCCAAGCAGTGGCCAAATAACAATTTTTCGGTTGCTGTGTGTTGAAAAACGTAGAAAGAGCGATTTCTTTGCTTATTTGTAATATTTTCACCAATTGCTATAGATTTTAAAAGCATGGTATTCGAAAAATGTAACATTTACAGTAACAAAAGTATTGCGTGGCAAAAAGTTTCTTTTTACCGTTAAAAAAGATTTTGGATTTGATTAAGCGAACTTTAAGGTCAGTTCCATATACTAGAAACAATTCACGGATTTCACATTTTTTATTCCATTTTGAAGGAATAAAAAAAATTGTGCACCAAAATAATGTATAAAAACCAGAGTTTTTAGAATATCTTAAGGAATGAATCAGTTTGAAATTCTGCAATTCTAATGTATGGAAAAATTTACAGCCGTAGAATTAGCAGAACCACAATTAACTTTATTAACAGTACATTACAACCTAGTTTACAGATTGGTAATCATTATATACTACGCGATTTAATGCCAGTTCAAACATCTTCAGATAAAACACTTTTTTGCGGCACAGTAGTAAGGTCGTTTTCTCAACTTGACTATATTTCACACTAAATACCAAACTGCAAAGGAACTGTATTATAAAGAGCTAATAAAACATACATACCCTTGAAGCTCCGATAGGTTGGAAATCTCCAGGAATTTCACGAATCCGTTTGGAGCGTAGTTCTTCATTCCCGGGAAATTTAAACACTGGCGCTCTAGGACCTGTGTCGTAATTACTACGGCAATTTAGTACACAACAATGTGAAGGCATATTAGAACTAAAAAAGAATATTTTAACACCGTGAAATAAATAACAAAGAGTGGAATGTTATGAATCAGTCAGCTGCAAGAACAATGAACAACCTCATGGAGCAACGCTACAATAATCTCACAAGATCACAGACGCTAACTATGGTTACGGCCGTTCGTCAAATTTAACAGGCCTTCCTGTGGTGACGTCAGACGTCGGAGAGCTGGAGGTGTTTGAGCCCTGCTTCAGGGAGCGTTGGCTGAGAGTGACAAAATGGGAAAAAGTTGATGCTTTCGAACAAAGAAAATTATAGTGTTTTAAATTGACACGTGTAATTATTATATGACAGGTGAAATTTTTAATTAAAAGTCATAGCTGTTCCGTTTAATTCGTATGTTAGGCACCATAACTATGAAAGAAAAGTGCGTTTTTGAGGTGGAAATTAACAAATAATTTGGAACAGATCGCACGCTTTCGTTACACTTTGCTACAGTCATTTTCTAAAAGAATAATGGCTGTGGAATATATCTCGCTCCTGTGGCCTGACTTTTAACCCAATTTCGATGATATTAAACAGAATTGGTTCAGTATATCTCCGGAACAACATACTAACGTTTTGCTGCAATAGAAGGATTTTTAGCTAAGTTATGAGGATAATGGCTGTGGAATAAATCTGGCTCCTGTGTCCTGCCTTTTAACCCCATTTCGATAATATGAAACAAAACAGGTTCAGTATATCTACGAAACAATATGATAACGTTTTGTCGGAATCAAAGCATTTTTACGTAAGTTATGACGCATAAGGGCGATGGAATTGATCCCGCTCCTATGTTCTGACCTTTGACCCCATTTGGACTGTTTTCTACAGAGTTTGTCCTCAGGGTGTCCCCTACCACATACTAAAATTTCATTGAAATTTGAAGCATTTTTACTTGAGTAATCGTGCGGTCAGGCAGACAGACAGACAAAGGAGGAGCATATACGCTTCAGCTTACGGTTGGAAATCGTAAAAAATCGGATTTCGTAGTTCTGCTCAATTTTCTATTATGAGACAACGTTTCAGTGATACGCGAATGCTCAGTGCCTCGAGAAAATGTAAGGATCGGAAACCAGAAAATTCAAAACAAATGTAACTTGCACAGATTCGGGTTTTCCGTTATTAGAAAAATGCATACTGTTTATTCTAATATTCATTCAAGTTATTAGTACGAATAAATGAAGCTGTTATAAAAGAAATGGCAAGGGTAAATGAACTCTGTCCTTGGATGGCCCAAGTTACCGTACAAATCACTGTCAGGGCCTTTGCTCTGTTCTCTGCATTGAATTTGTCTGAGGTTCAGGTAAGACGCCAACTTTCCAGCATTATCACTGTCCTTGCAGGGAAAGAAACATTCCAGGTGTTTTCCAAGATGTAAATATATGAATGCCCCTCTAACTTTATTTGCAAATATCTTCGCTATTAATCATCCGATTTGGATGATATTTAGAATTTAAGGATCTTTCCGTGCGCTAAATGGCTAAATGGCATAAAATAACATACCCCTTATATGGAAAAATGTGGTGATAGTGAGTTAATTAACATGCTAATTAGCTTAATTAGCATTTTTCTTCGCATCACGAGATAGTTCCTATCGAGTGCTTTCCAACGGTACCTTACTTGTGTATCTGCGGCGAGTGGTTCCAAATTTAAGGGGGTGGCTAGTTTTTTTTTTTTATGTCTGTACAGCGGTTGGACAGATTAATGTGAACACCACGTTCAGAGTAGTGACTTTTAACCCAGCTGCGTAATACGCAAAAGTATCCACCACTTTTTGGCTGTAATATATTTTTCATAACCTCAAGGTCCTGTATAGGTGCATTCACAGTGTCTTGTTGCAAAAATTTCTTTCAGGATGAAGAAGAAATGAGCGATCTAACGGACTTCGAAAGATGGCTAAATGTGACCTCCGTGACAACAGTCGCCAGAGTAGTTGGGTAATCTAGAGGTACTGTGTCTAGCGACATCATAGCATACCGTGTTCGTGGCAAAACCTCGACTGCGAGACACAATAGCGTCCGGGAAATGACCCTGACTGATAGAGACAGGAGAGCATTAAAGAGGATTGTCACACCAATAATAAGACTACTGTGACGAAAAATAGTACGAAGCCCGATCTGCATCTCCAGATTCCAGTATCAACAAAACAAGTGCGCAGGGAACTGCATAAATAAAATATTCATGGCAGAGCTGCTATTGCAAAACCTCTGGTGACCCGGGTGAATGTGCGACGGCGGCGGCGACGGCAGTGGTGTAAGGATCACACAACGTGGACTACCGATGCATGGAAGCGTGTAATGTGGTCGCCTAAATCCACATTCACACTATTCCCCACCCCAGGACGTGTTTACAAGTGGAGAACACCATCAGAAGCATGCAAACGAAACTGTCGCAACAGTGAAGCATGATGGTGGTTCTGCCATGCTCTGGGAGGTTATATCATGATTTTCAGAATGTACCCTGATCATCTTGAAAGGACGAATGACTGGCAGGGCGTATGGAAACGTTTTTACCGACCAAGTCCATTAAATTGCTCAGACATGTTTCCTTCAGTGGATGCCACCTATCAAGATGATAACTACCAGATTCACAAAGCTCGGTATGTTCAATCAGGGTTTGAAGAACACTAGGACGAACTTACACATTTCTTCAACCTCCCGAATCACCAGAGTTAAACATCATCGAGCTACCGTGGTATGGTTAGAAAGTACAGTAAGATCCCATTATTCTCCTTCTGCATCTCTCAAGGACCTAGAGTAGTTTCAGCATGAAGAATGGTGTTACATCCCGCTAACCACCATCCAGAATTAGTATGCGTCGATTCCAAGCAGGATTGAGACTGCTTTGAATACCAAAGGTAGCCCCACAGTCTATTAGGTACGTAAAACCCTATTTTCCTAGATGTTCACATTATTCTGCCCATCCCCTGTATATTCCATGAAGAGATAGTCATGATTTCTGTTTTTCAACGGGAAAAAAACAGGGGTGGGGGTTGTATATGTACACAATCGCAGGATTTTAAGTAAAATTACGTCGAGTTAGAGAAGGAAAATGTTTTAAGTTGTTTAAAAAAGTAAGCATTTTGTGAAAATGTGTAATAGGTTTACAAAAAGTTAACAATGTAATATAATATGTGAATAAAGTTATATTTAATAATCATTTTTGCTGATATTTGAATTTATTATTATTAAAACTGTAAACTGAGCTTTATGATTGGAAAAGTAAGTAGTTACCTGACAATATACAACATCAATGCGGCTATTAGAACCGAACATGGAGGGCTGTGTTCAACATTCGTTTGAAAGTGTAAGTCAAAATGTGCTACATCTCCATTTAAAACTCTGCTTGCAATGTTTCTAACCAACTATCTTGAACACATTTTAAAAATAGTTTTCGAAACTGGGTAGTTGCCGCAGTATATACATCTGCACATGTAACACTTACTACACTGGTATACAAAAATTAAGGACGAAGAGGAGAAATTAGCATATCAGCGGAACGAGCAAGCAGAACGTACCGAAAGACAACTCAGGAGATAGACTACGGTATGTTACGGTAAGGCATGCGCATATATGCAGCATGACGTATGGGGGTGGGGGTCGGAAGGGTATAAAGCACACGGGCGGTTTACGCTCAGCAATTCGGTGAAAGCTATTGCAAGGTGTACATCAGTTTGAACGACGTCGAGTTGTTGCCACCGTGTGATTTGGCCAACAGGGATTCCAGTAGACGACATCTGGATGACTTTACCCTAGGTCTCATCGTTAGGAAGTTGGAAGAAAGTCGAAGTGTGACAAGTGTGGTCGAGGAGTTCGGGATCGCTCACAGCATCGTTTCACGAGCTTGGAGAGCATTTCAAACGAGAGGAACAGCTGTCCAAGAGTTTAGCACTGGTCGTTCAAGAGCAACCACGGCGGCGGACGACCGGTATATTGTCCTACAGGCGAGAAGAGACAGACGGCAGACAGCGGGATAAATTGCAAGGCACATGCAACTGACAACTGGACGTCCGTTATCGCATTTTACCGTGGCCAGGAGGCTGCACAAAGGTGGTCTATTTGCAGGACGACCAGTACGGTGTGTGCCATTAACGCCTGCTCATCGGAGACGGCGGTTTCTGTGGTGCCAGAAACACAAGAACTGGACACATCAGCAATGGGGTCGAGTTTCCTTTACGGATGAGAGCCGATTTAGTCTGACGAGAGATTCTGGACGTATACGCATCTGGAGAGAGCAGGGAGCACGCAATCACACCTCCAACATCATCGAAAGGAACCGGTTTGGAGGATGGCGGAGTTCTCGTTTGGGGCGAAATCATGCTTGGTAGCCGTACTGACCTCCACATCTTCCAAGGAGGTTCCGTCACTGGTGTCCGCTATTGAACCGAGGTTATCCAGCCTCAAGTGCGTCTGTTTAGAGGTGCTGTTAGTCCTGATTTCCTCTTTATGAACGACAACACTACACCTCATCGTACAGTGGCTGTCATAGAGCTGTTGGAGAGTGAAGATATTCAATGCATGGATTGGCCCGCAAGGTCCCTGGACCTAAATCCAATTAAACACGTGTCGGACCTTCTCGGGAGACGCTTGCCAGCACTTCACTAGCCGCCAGCTACGATTCAGCAGCTGCGATTGGCGCTACAAGAGGAATGGGCCGCGATGACTCTACAGCTCCTTGACAACCTCGTCCTCAGCATAGACAGACGTTGCAAATCCTGCAACGCAGTCAGGGGTGATCATATCCTCTACTAAAGACTGGATTTTTCTTGGCAGCAGCCTGTCACATGGGTGTTTCTGTCTTCTGTCCAGTTGTACCCGAAGCTACCTTTTCAATAAAGTGCCTTTGTATTCTTTGGATTCCTTGTTTGGACGAGTTTGCTCTCTTGTCCCATATTCTTACATCTTGGAGATCTTATGGTATGATTTGAGTCGATGTGCAGCACTTCTGCACGACGTTACATTCGAAAAACCGTCTCGTCCTTAATTTTTGCACGCCAGTGTAAAATCGCCACTATAATTTTGCTGACACGAAAGATCTTTTCTTGTCGTGTTGTACACGTTTGAGTATTTGTTTTCCTCTTAATTTGAAACTGTTTTGGGCATTTAGACATTTGGGGCTCCGTAGTACTGGAGGTGGACGGTTGAGTACACTGCGTCTCCTCTTGCGCGTGCTCCTTCGTCCGCTGTCTGAAGAATTTCATCTTTTCAGATGAGGTTCAAGCAATTTTTTTCGAACTTGCTATACTCATTTCAAATGAGTATGTCAGTCTGTTATCCAATTGGTCCGCACCGCTTGATAATGTTGAAACGCCGCTAGTTTCGTACATCTTTGACTAAATATCTATTTTTAAAAAGTATTCTCGGCCTTCGCTTTACGTTCTCTGTTGGTTCTTACACGTTCCGCAACATTTTTCGGGGCATATTTAATTTCTCAAAATTAAAAAGAAATAATTTCTGAAAATAAATAAAAAATTAATGTTGTCTTTTCTTACAGAGTTTTGATAGCTGTATCCGCAAGTTTTGAGTTAGTATCATACGATAAAGAGTTTTCGAGATATTCACCTTTAAATGCTAACACAACTTAAAATTCGATATTCAAATTTGCAAAGTCATAACTTTTAATATAATTAACATATTTTAACAAATAAAGCAGTTTTAGGATCTAAAGTGTTTTTGCTGTTAAACACTTTTGATTCGATGTGAATCGGTTGAACGGTTACAGCGTACTAAGCGCGAACCTGCATTACAGCATTTGATAACGCTCCCACCTCTAACATGACACCCACTTAATGAGACATTTCACGTAATTCTATGTCAAAACCTAATGTTGAAACGCCGTTAGTTTCTTACATCTTTGACTAAATATATGTTAATCACCTCCACATCAAACGTTCTGTACTCATTTCAAATGAGTGTGCCAAACTGTTATCCAATTTCCCCGTACCGCTGTGATAACGAATACAAAGATATCTAATACTGGTCAGCGTCTTCTTGGAAACATTTGCTCCGCTAGTGAGGTTCCCAGCGTATCTAGAACAATTATAGTTTTAATATGAAAACAGTGTCCTTGGATATTTTAATAGATATATAATTCTATTTTGTAATGATGTACTGCAAAAATAATATCGCCGTATATATTTTTTATAATTTCTTATTTGTTCAAAATCAAACGTCTCTGAACAAATGTAAAACAATAAATGTCATATTGAATAAGCCTTTTTATGAAAAATATACTTAAATTAATTATTTTAATGTCTTGTAGAGAGTATGAATGATCAATATAAATGAATAGATTAACAAATATCGATATACAGGAAAAGCGGTGAAGGTTGGTATTTCTTTATGTAACAAATGAAATCTCCCCATCGACAGAAGAATTCAGTGCTTTTCCTACGATTTTGTACCCTCTCTACCGTCTCAGACTATTTCAATAAAGATGAATCTGCTGAAGTGGAACATCAGCTTCTACAATTTATACATACTATTCCGGTGTTAAACTTCTGTACGTGGTTGCTCCACAACATAAATGTAATTATTTCTAGGGTACCAAATCGTGCACATTTTTTTACGTACATTGGTGCACACCCTATCATCACAAACTCAGTTTAGCAATTATGGCAATAAAAATGCCAAACATACAAATTGTTGGGAATTGACGGAAATCAAACACGTATTGCATTTAGTTTTATACCATCCTTTTTCCTTCCCTTTTCTTTCTTCTTTTATTTCTCGTGGTGGTAATCTAATAACAGATGTGCAGTTCTACCAAGCACAGCACTTGTAGTAATTTGTTACATTCAATAAACTAAAATTTCTCAACACAGCCTTCATTTTCTGAACAGGACCTGTCCTACACAGCTTGTTTGGAGACGCATGTGGCACACCTGGTTTTCGTATGATTATCTTCCGTTTCGCACACGTATGCACGTCACAACACGGATACGCACGGAAGTGCAAGCTAACACAGGCAGGGACAAAACAGAGCATAGCTGCAAATATTTACCACCAGTGATTAAGGCCATGTATGTTGTTTTTCTTAAGGACTCTCGTGTTCCAAAATATTTCGTAATTCTATCGTCAGTTTTTTTAAGTCACGAATATAACATTTTTATCAGAAATAATCACATGTGTCAAATATTGAAATCTGAAGCACAGTTGTGTATCCCACGAAAGATTGTAAGGTATGCACTCGGAGATTGCAATTTAATTGGTACCCCTGCAAGTGACCCTTAAATAGGCTCACTCCAAAATGTAAAAGGCACACGATCCAATTCTGCGATATAAATAGGGCAGATATACTTAATAAGCATAAATGGCGTATCAGTGAGGGTCGGAATTGTGAAATCGAGTGATCTAAGCGACTTTCAACGTGTCATGATATTTGAATATAATCGTCCCGGTTCGACATCTGGATGGCCGTCGTCCGACGCTTTTCAAGTATAACCGTAACAAATATTTACCTTAAAGGGAGAAAACAACAAAAATCTTATACCAGACAGAGATCGTGTTGATGAAAACAGATGGCGGTTAATATCTGAGTAAACTGGCGATGTGGTTCCATATATGGTGAGTTCGAAGATGAAACTTGGCTCACCAATGTTGGAGGCTGGAGGGATTGGACATATTGTGGTCGTTCAGTTGGCTTGCACGACTATTTCAAGTAGAACATTATGGTCATTAAATTACATAGTAGCGTGTTATGGGCAGATTAAACATGATTCGCAATGCCAAAGGCATCAGGAATAAACCTGTACGGTTTGCAAAGTTTCTGAAAGATCATGACATCAATTTTGTCTACACCTTTGAGTCCCAGCTGACACCTAAGTTTAGGAGAGTTAATATTGCGGACTATCAAATTTTTCGAGAGGGCTAAGATCGTCAAAAACATGGAGCTGGGGGTAATGACTTTATGTCACGAAAGGTGTTGACAGCTAACAAGGCGCTCTACAAAGTCCCAATGAAGTCGGGATGTTGACTGTTAAGTTAGCAGCAAACTCCGACTTGATTATATTATTTTCATTTCATAACATTTTGGGGAAAGTACACTGTTATAAAGATTTCGGCATCCTCTTTGAAGAGCCTAACTAACTATTGTCATTTGAGGCTGCAGTGCCAAACACTATGATTGGAATAGTGAAACATTTACGTGTGACGGAGAAACACTTTTCCAATACATTAACAATTTTGAAATTATTATAACAAGACCATTTTTTACGACTTGCTACTCGTCACATTATGGGGAAGATGTTATCGATTTATTCTGTCTTCCATTATCAGAGACACTTCCATCAGATCCCATTTATTACCAGATTGGAATTCGATCATGATCCAGTCATACTCAAATTGAATGGCGCCGCAGTCGACAAGCGAAAACATTTCACTATTGATTTAAAGCTGTTCAAAGGAATGAATGTTCATACAAATCCACCGGGCTTACAGACTAGAGCTTCTAACACTAACGAGATATTTGGATCTCTCACCTACTACATTAGGTCAGTTCTTGATCATTGCAGAAAGTCCTTTGCTTCTCAGTCTGGACGCGTTTGCACTTCCATTTCGTGTCATACGGATGATCCCGGAGAAGAACAAGTACCGGAAGATCAGAAGCGGTTCAGGTCGCCAGACAAAATAATTTGGTATAACTTGTGTAGCGACCGCAGCAAGACCACAATCTATGTCTTTAAATAACACTAATGAAACAAGTGATTAAGCAATACTGGTCATCCTCGTCAGCATCACCTGTGGATCATCTTTCGCCAATTTTCTGGAGGTAAGACGATCATACTGTTCATACATGCTGCACAGGTTATAGTGTTTGGTGGTGACAAAATGTATAGGGTTCTAGCTGGAGGAGCAGTTCTCACGTCATGACATTGTAACCTGTGTTCCCTCAGGCAAAGTCACGGAGGCTTTAGGGACGTATGTTCCTGACGTCACTAATCAGGAAACCGCGCCTGTTAGCCATATGGAGATATTTATGTACTTCATAAAGCTGAAGGGGAGGAAACTTTCTTTTAGAGGCGCGGCTACTGCAAAACCAGGTAAACTTTTACCTGACTTCGATATGTATGTACTGGCTAAGGTATTGAACAGAGCCCTACGCTTGAAAAACTTTTCCAAAGACTGGAAGAAACCAGTGGGTGTGTTGTTGCAGCAGCCTTGAATCAATGATACTTTACCGTAGAGCTGCCGTCCGATATCATTTCTACCTGTCCTGGATAAGTTCATAGAAATGGTCGTCTTCCCAAGACTGAAATCCTTCGGCACTGCGAAGGAAGTTATTTCTGAAGAACAGATATGTTTCCTGGTAAAGCGTGCACAGATTTACTAGTTTAGCAGACTTATGGAGTTCGTCTAAGAAGGGCATGTAAAAAGAGATAACTCCACAGCAGTCCTCCTGAAAATTAGAAAAGACCTGGACCGAGTTTCGCATGCATGAACACGATAAGTGCTGTTACCATTGTTACAAGGAATGGAATTCTCGAGGAAGAAGTGGGATTTTGATTACATTTCTGCGTCTAATGATATCCAAATATACACCCTTATACCAATATGAGTCAAGAGTTTCTTCCGTTTGCAGCTGAAAAGCAAAATTATGTTCAAAATCAGTACACGTTGACGTCGTTCTGCAAAGTAGAGGCCATTGTCTTCCACTATCCATTGATGACGTACGACCGGAGAAACTATCCCACGGCTGTGAAACCGCCAGGTTTCACATCTACCATTGAAGCGAAGTGCCTTCTTTGTACGAAATGAAATCTATACACGCTCGCCTCGTTCTGCAACGTACAGGCGCCGTTTTCCACTGTCTTTTGCTAACGTTCAACAGGAGGAACGATTCCACAGTGGAACCACTCGGCAGGTTTCACACTTACAATTGAAGCGAAGTGCCGTGTTTGTAGGATATGGGGCTTGGAGCAAAACTGATGGTAGTCGGATGGGGAAAGCTCTGGGCTCTATGGGGTATGGTGTGGATCTCAACACCTTTCTAGCTTTTCTAGTTTTCGTAGGACCACATTGGAGGTGTAATTTGCCGCATTATCTACTTGCAGCAGCGGTCGTTTCCTATTGATAAATTCTGATTAGCATTAAAACATAGTATCATGCACCTACTGTAGCTTTTAGGCATAAAAATTACCGTCCACATACTGATCATCTGCCTCGAGTTCCCATTGCACAAAATACTCAAAATTCCAAGCTATTCATCATAGTCGAACTGCTTTGTTATTGATGAAAGCACTCCTCTAGAGCCAATGGCGTTCTTCACTTTTAAGTCTGAGCAAAAACACCTCGCACATGGAACATACCTTTGCGAAAGAAATAGATACTTTCTCCGAGGTGTTGTTTTTCTCTACAGAAAGCCATATGAATACCCCTTATGGTGTCAGGAAATCCTTGTTCTTCTGTATTTCACCCTGACATTTGGGTAAAGATCAACGAACATAAAAGCACATTTATAAATGTTATTCTACAACCTCATCTTCATATTCACTGGCAGACATTAATTTTAACTGTGGTTGGTAGGTTAAAATGAAGCAAAAACTAAAATAAAACCACGGTTATATATTTAAGATAGCTCATTTGTCAGTGTGAATCAGTTTTTGACAGGAAGTTAATCAGGTTCTGCTCTAGCTGGTTATCTATTTCAGTCTAGAAGTTAGGTTGTCGTTGTAGCGTTAGGGACTAGTGCTCAGTGCAATTGTTCTCTTCATCAATTAGATAGGAGTTCGGCAGTAGTGTATCTTGTCGCAGTTCATTATATGCCGTAGTGTGTTATATGTTCAGCGTTAGGTTTCAAATACTATGTCCTAGAGTAGTTAATCAATAAAAAAGAACAATACACCAACTATATCATAAAAAGTATAACTATACTAGTGATCCGAAATTTCTTGGCGTAGAATAGAAATAAAAGTTTCCAAGCTTTCGCACATAAACCAGATGGCTTTCTCAAGGAATTCTGCCCCGTTGACTACAAGACAGCTTTATTCCGTTCTTGAATCTGAAGAGCCTTTGCAGTCTCTTCAGATGTTGCTTCTGGGCAATGCGAATTGTGAAACGTTATCGAGCTGGCCACTGAGGCAGGATACGTCCCGAACCTAGTACTCGTTACATCGAGAAAACTTGGACCAGTCGTACTAATCTTCCAATGCCGCAGCTACACCACCTGGGATCAGTTCCCTATATACGAAATGCTTCCTATCAGCTCACCAACGCGCTCAAGAAGATAAACCTCGGTGTTGGCATCAGATCTGCGACATCTTTATATACCATGCTTAAAGGAAACACAGATAAGTCCCTAGCTTTCAATGAGGCAGGTGTTTATGCCATTCCTCTACTTTATCTGGACGGATGCGCGCGATACTACATGGGAATGACTAAACGTTCGTTTAGAATTAGAATTAACGAACATAAAAGTGACGTAAAGAACGGCAAAGTAACCACGGCTTTATGAAGTAAGGAAATTAGCTTCCTACTCCACCACAAAATCTACTGCCATTCGCGAAACTTTGGAGATCATAACCAATAGCGAATCGTGCAATGACAGCGTCTCACTGGAGTTGCCACGGGTTTGGAACCGGTTCTTCAAATAGTGATTGCCAGATGGTTTTCCTTCCACCACTCCGTGTTCTAAACGAGCATAAAGCCTCGTGTCTTTGAATACCTGATTACGTTCGTAACCACTCGTTATTGTCAAGTCAAGTCACCACGTTCGAATTGTTGTAGCGTTCTATTATTCAGTTTGCAGTTAGCTGTCTTCCTTCCTTGAGAAAGCCATGTGGTCGATGTGCAAAAGCTTGGAAACTTTTATTTCTATTCTACGCCAAGAAATTTCGGATCACTAGCATAGTTATACTTTTTTAAGATTCTAGAGTAGTGTTCAAACTTCTAATTTAGAGTTAGTTCTGTTCAAAAGATTTGAGCTTTTGTTAGGTTCTAAGTTTATTTCAGTGCTTTTATTTTCTGAATTGTGACTTTTTGTGTACTTTGCTCACATATGGTTGCTTCCCAAGACAACTCAGAGATGATGACCTCACTTGAACGAATCTCAACTGTCTGCAGCCAGAGAGCAGCGAGCACTCCTTGCTATCGTGAATGAAGCTAAGGACCTACTTTCCTCTATGGAAGAAAGCTCGGACTGCCGTGGTCTGATGAGCACCATCGTGGCTTCCCTCTGCGGTGCTATTGGACTTCTAGCAGAAGGAGTTCAGCAGAAGGGCAAGATGGCACATGCCATGAGGAAAGAGGACCCACTGTGGAAAACAGCCGTTAGCCGGAAAACCCTGTTCGTGAGAATGTTCAGACAACTGGGTCCCAAGAGTCTCCAGAGTCGAATGATCCTGCACGAGGAAGTGACGACTCAGGACAGGATGTCTCCCGTAATCCTGCGGAAGAGCCGAGGAGTGACAGTGAAGTCTCTGATCCAGAGGATAGGCCAACCTATGCTGAGGCTACAGCTAAACCCCTTCTTAACCCAAAGCATCCAGAAAACCTCCCAGCAGCTTGACGGTGCTGGAAAGAAATGGAACAGCAAAGCCCCAAGTTTGACTGAGCCACACTCTTCGGTTGTTGATGCTCTTTCTAAAAGAAATGGTGGCGTCAAGAGGCCAAGAAAGGAAAGGTCTCCCTCACCTATCAAAAATGGGAAATGGGCGGACCTAAAGGCGGCCGTCATTGAACACCAGTCGGATCCGCTATGAGTAGAGATGCAAGAGCTCAACTCAAGCGTCTCCGTGATCGTGGAACAGGTACCGGTTACCAAAGACCCCGGGACATGTTTGCCATCTAACGTGCCTACAAGGGTGCCACTAGTGGTTTGCAGAGGAATTAGCCACTGGCCTCTGATATATGAGAGGATAGAAAAAGAGCTTGAGGAGACGGCGTCGGTAAAAATGGTGGGGGATCGTACCACCATAGAAGTGAAGACTATTGCCGATCATCGGCGGTTGACATCTCTCCTTGAAAACTGCAAGCTTGAGGCTTTCACTTTCACCCTGCCGACAGAAAAATCGCTCCATGTTGTCATTAAAGAACTGGGATTGGATGTCTCCGTCGAAAGCATTAGGTAACAGTTGCAGGACACCTTTGCTGTCACAATGGTGTGTCGGCTTCAAAACAGCCGCAAACAGGACATTCCACTTATCATGGTTCAGCTCGTTAACTCTAAACAAAGCAGGAACATGTTCCGGTTGGTTTCTCTCTTTGGGGATTTAATCTCGGTTGAATCTTACTGACCTTAGGGCAGGATACAGCAGTACTTCAACTGCCAAAGCTTTGGTCATGCCATGACCAACTGCAGACAGAAGCCAAAATGTGTACACTGCGGCAAGGATCATTGCAGCAGGGAGTGAACGGCTTACAAGAAGACACAGCGTTCCTGTGTCAACTGCAGTGGTGAACATGGGGCTAACTGGCGTGGTTGCCCCTTTACAAGCAGCCTGCCAACAAGCTGCCGAAAAACAACAGGCAGAATCCAGAGCCGAAACAGAAGAAGAGGTCAACAAGCAGGGCCCATTCTAAACCTACTGCTGTTGATCCCAACCCGGTTAAGGAGAGTCAACCTGCTATTTCCATGCCTTCCACCTCTGCTACAAGCTCCAAAATAAGGAAAAGGAAAGGCAGAAAGAACAAAAACAAGACTGCTGGTCAACCAGCAAAAGTTACGCATGCCCAACAGGTGGCAACAAAGGTGGCTCCCCACTCTGCCACTACCAAGGTCATGGATCAAGAGCTGCTCTCAGAGCTTGTGGAACGCATTGTTCCCGCTGTCTTCAAAAGGGTTCTGGTTGTATGTCTGACGGCTTAAGCCTGACCTCCCGTGCCTAGTAGCGCATTATGGACAGTCTCAAAATAATGTTTTGGAATGCGAACCGCATCAGGAATATACTTGTTGAACTTGCAAGTTTCCTGAAAGATCATGACATAGACGTTGCTGTTATCTGAGAGTCCAAACTCACACCTAAGATCAAACGATTCCGTGTTGCGATCTACCAGGTGTTCCGGTAGAACAGAGATCCGGCCATCTACAGACGAGCAGCAGGAGATAATGTCATTTTAGTCAGAAGTGATTTATGTGCATCCATCGCACCCTTCAAGGATCTCAAGGATATTGAGGCACTGGCTGTTAAGCTAAAAACAAGCTCAAGCTTGATTAAATTATCTACTATTTACAACAGTCTAGGCAAGGTACCTTCAGACGATGATCTTGACATCCTCGTTGGGGACCCCATCCCCGTTGTAGCGGCTTGTGACTGGAATGCTAAACATCCTGACTGGTTTTGTCGTTCAACTAATAGTGCTGGGGTGCCACTTTCACAATACATTGAAAAGCTGGTTCTTACAGTTGCAAGTCCGGTCCATTCTACTTTCACCCTGTCACACGAGGTTGGCGATGTCATTGATTTTGCTGTCCTCCAGTTTGTGAGGCACTTTCATCAGGTCTCGGTGGTTTCTGGGCTTAACTGTTATCATGACCCAGTCCTAGTAGGATTGAACGGAGTCGCAGCCACCTGGCGGACGATGATGTCTACAGATTTGAAGTTGTTCCAGGAAATTATTGCTCAGGTTTATCCGCCTACGGTGGACACTAGTAGTCGCTCGAACGTCAATAGTGCGGTGAAGGAACTCACTCGTTGCATACAGGCAATCTTGGATCGATGCAGGAGGCACTCAGACTCTGCCCGAGACCGTTATGAACTTTCCTCACGTATTATCCGGATGACCCGAGAGAAGAACAAATTCCAGAGGATCTGGCAGTGGTCGATATCAGCCGACGATAGAGTTCGTTATAAATCGTGTCGCGATCCCTTCAAAGCAGAAATCCGCGCGTTGAGAAGGGAACAAGTCCCTTCTCAAAGCGGGTCAATCTCGTCAAGGTGATGTGTGGACGATCCTTAGAAAACTCCGGTGTAGTAAGACTGTCATACCGCCCAATCCCGGTCTACAGGGTTTGGTGTACGGTAATGGCTAGAAGGCTGGGATCCTTGCTGGCTCCCTGGAGGAGCAGTTCTCACTTCATGACTTCTACAATCCTAGTCACACAGATATTGTTATGGAGGCTTTAGCTACATACATTCTTGATGATACAGACGAGGTGATCTCGCCTGTTAGTTACCTCGAGGTACCTCGACACATCAAAAAACTAAAGGTGAAGAAAGCTCCCGGAAGAGATGGAGTTTCGACAAGAGCAGTTCAACCGCTCCGTGATATCTGGATTATGGCACTGGTGGAGATTTTCAACTGGTCTCTCCGGCTGAAGTATTTTCTCAGGGACTGGAAAAAGGCAGTGGTAGTGGTGTTGCACAAACCTGGAACCAATCATACCTTCCTTCAGAACTATCGTTCAATATCTCTCTTGCCCGTCATTGGTAAGCTCCTGGAGAGGGTCATCCTCTCTACTATTCTAGAGTTCTGTGAAGATAAAGGTGTGATTCCTGATGAACAGGGTGGTTTCCGGGCAAAGCATGCTACGACCCACCAGTTGATCAGACTTACGGAATTCTTTTCTGAAGGACGAGATAAGTGCCAGTATTCCGCTTCTGTCTTCCTGGACATCAGCAATGCTTTTGACAGTGTTTGGCATGATGGACTCCTACACGAGTTGCAGAAGCTTTGATGTTCTCCCCCACTTGTTCAGCTGATTGCCTCGTACCTCAACAGCCGCAGTTTCACTGTTAAAATTAACGGTGAAAGTTCTTCGTAAAAGAAAATTCGAACTGGCGTTCCTCAGGGTTCGGTTCTTGGACCAATGCTGTTCTCCTATTATCTGCACGACTTACCCAAACCTAAACAAGGGCAGGTCATGATGTACGCAGATGATACAGCTGTTGTATCAGGTCCCTGAACAAAAGCAGAGCAGTGGCCCTCCTCCAGGACTTTCTCTCAGCTGGAAGCCTACTACACTGAGTAGCGGATCAAGATCAATCCGTCTAAGAGCAGTGCGCTATTGTTTTTTTGATCTCTCCAAGGAGTATCGAAATTCATAATATTTCAAGAGACAATCCCCTGGGCCACCACCTCTAAGTACCTATGGCTTCAACTCGATTGTCGATTATCGTGGGTAGCGAACACCAGCTACCGCACGAATAAAGCCAGACAATGCCTTGGGCAGCTAGCTCCACTACTCCACCCGAGAAGCTTTCTTACAACACGGCACAAAGTACTGCTCTATAAGACGGTCGTCAGGGCGGTGCTTACCTGCGCCTCCTCCATCTGGATTGGTATTAGTAGGAATCAGAGAGAGAGAATCGAGAAGGCGCAGAGCTGGGCGCTTCGAATGATCACTGGGGCTCCCCCTTGGACCCCACTTTGGAACCTGAGGAGCAGACTTGGAATCAAGAAGGTACATAAGTTTTCCACCAGACTTGCCAAGAAGTTCTTCAAGAAAGCTGAAACCCACTCTAATGAACATGTTAGGGACGCGGTTGGCTACAATTCCAGCGAGTTCCTTAGGTATCCCAGAATTAAGGCGGCGATTGTTGACGCCCCTTGACGGAGAGAGTAAGTATGCGAACACTGGTGGGTGTTAGACAGACCACCACACCCTTCTTTTTCAGTTTGACATCGTGACGATGAAAATGGATTTAGCTCGAGCATTTGGATTTGGTCTCGTTGAGTTGCAGTGACCCTCTGGTGTCTCGGCAGCCGGGTGGTGTTGTGGTTCTCTGTCATGTTGTGCGGTGCTTGGTTCCCCTTTTCCTCTTTCCCACTAGGCTGGTGTTACGGTTCACAGTATGGAAGAAGTATCACCCTCTCCTTTCACTTAGTTTTTCTGTTTGTCTTTTCTATTGAGTTCCCTTACTCAGATCTCATAGCTTCCTATTTCTAAGGGTAGTTTTAGACCTGGGGTCAGACACTCCGTTCCTAAAACTTCTTCAAATGTCGTGCTATCGTGTCAGTGTGTTCACATATGCAATTAGCCACCCCGGTGGCGGAGTGATCTAATCGCTGGCTTATAACCAATCGCTCGTGAAGAGTACGAATTAGAATCCAGATAAATACAAGTGCGAAATCCACCTTAGTATAGTATAAACACAAATGCAAAACCCACCTTAATATAAAAATTGAGGACGAATTGAGGAAATTTCAAATGAATATGGATAAACTGAGTATCAGCCAGCAGATGGCAGCACGTTAGTCCGTATTAGACGCTATTCGTTTTGCTGCGGGCGTTGCATGTACGAACTGTACGATTATGGCTGCCTCTTAAAAGAACTTTCAGCAGTGAAGATTCTCCACGCACAGAAATATTTATCCGACGCTAAAGTTTCGTTTCCTTACGGATGTGAAGATGTCTGTCTAGCAGATAAATTAATAACTAGATTCATTTTCTGTCTAAAAAACTATTATATGATGCGAACTAACACCAAATGGCAGTGTTCTGTGGAAATGCGAAAGTTACGCCGGAAAAAATATTCGAAAATTTAATCAGCTCTGCCAATTATTGTGTCTGATTGAAAAGGAAGTGGTCTTATATATATTGTTTTCAACGTTTAACAAATTCTTCAAAATTATCGTGCCTCTCAACGCCAACAAAAAACAACAACAAAAAATCCCGATTCTTCATTTTCGTTGATAAACATTAGAAACATATAACAAACGACTTATTGCAATATATGGCAGAGGTATGCAAGTTATAAACTTTCTTCTGTATGACAAAGCAGACATAATTTGGACTATTCTTTCCGGTGGAACGTTTTTCCACAGAGCACTGCTTTCAGATGTTAGTTTGCATCATTAGACAGTTTTCTCCGCAGAAAATCAATGTAGTTGGTTTCGTGTATTAAATAGACAAATTCACATTAATGATGAAACAAAACGTCAACGTCCGAATAAATATTTCTCTGTGGAGAGAAAGTTTTCGTTGCTAAACTTTTTTGAAATGCAGCCTTATTTCTAGAGTGATTTGGGAAAGGCACAGAATTGACATGCTGCGATATTGAAACTTTAATATCCGTTTCGCTAAGTCGTCCTCATTTTTAGCATTAAGGTGGATTTCGCACTTGTGTTTATCTCAGAAAGTACAAGTTCTGCATATGATAACATAGACAAAATTACTTGCCGGTATATTATTCAACAACATCCTTTGCCACTATACACGATCGTATCAAAATAATATGACCACCTACCTAATAATGGGAATAACAGCCCTTTGCCCGGATAACAGAGGCGAGAGGACATGATATGGATGCAATGAGTCCCTGGAAGGTTGCCCGAGGCACACGTGCCCATTCGGACAGCAGCAGACCAGAGAGGTCCCGGAGATGACGTGGTTGTGGATCGGCAATTCGAGCCTGTCGATCGAATTAGTCCAACAAATGCCCTATAGGATTGAGGTCGGGCGATTTCGCCGGCCAAAGGAGAACTGGGACATCGCTGTCGTGTTCCTGGAACCATTGAAGCATACATTTAGCAACATGGAACGGCGCACTGTCTTGTTGGTAGACACCATTACCACCACAATAAACGTCCAACGTGAAGGGATGCATGTGGTACGCGAGGATGGACAGTTAGCCATTGGCGTTCAGGGACCCATCCAGTGGTACCAGAGGTCCTATTCATACCAGGAAACATCTCCTAAACATGCACACTGCCACCGCCGTTCTGTACGTGACAGACAAGCGTGTCTGGGTGTTGGTTCTCGTGTGTCTGACGCCGTATTCCTCCCCGCCTGTCGCGTCTGTGGAGTAGAACCCTCGATTCCTCGGTGAAGGCAACTTTATTCCACATTTCCACTGTTCAGTACGGTTGTCCCATACAAACTGCAGGCGTCATTCCCTACGAACCTGGGGTATCGTGGGCGCCTTAACGGAGCATCGCCTCCGGAGACACATGCGAAACAGGGTTCGCTCTGCCGTTATCGGGGGCACGTTCCTGTGAGCTCCACTCTTCATTTGCGCGGTCAGTGGCTAAACTGTTGCGCGTCAGCTTCCTTTTACCACTGAACGGAGACTACGTTCTCCTCTTGGGTCAATGGCCTTTGGGGCTCAACAGTTATGACGTCGGGAAGTACCTGGTGCACCAGCGGTCCATTTCTGGTACCCCCTTACTACAGCACCAAGCAAACAGCCTGGGGAATTTGCTGTTTCTGAGGTGCTTTCACCCTTTGGGATGTAGCCAAAGGTCATTCCTTATTGAACGTCCGTCTGATCGCTGCTTTTTCCCATTGTGCTCACGTTACGCACTATGGCTCGTCTATCCTGGCCGGCCGCTCTTATCTCCGTGTGGTTGACCTTATCACATGCACACTGTGGTGCGCCTGGGTGGGTACACAATGATTCTGGGGGTGGTCATATTCTGTTACGACTGTGGATGTTAGTTGACCACCATTGTGAATTTCTTAAGTAGAATTTCCAGTCATAGAATGTACACATGCTCCCGTCACGTGACTCCTCGTAGCTACCAACTACGCGTAATCTTCAAAGCAGCTCCGAGCTACATGTAATTGGGTGTTTGAAATTTCTGCAATCGTGCTTCCGTATATTCCCTTAAAATATAAGCGTCCGGGTCTAAACATTTTGATCCATATGATGCACAGTCATTGGAAAAATTGCATAGTAATAATTTTTGTAGAAACACGTAAAAACTGGTTTAATTGTTCTATCACATGCATGTGTTTCACATAGCTGAAATGGAAACATCTAGTGGCTCCCCCACCAATTTGTGAAACAGTGCTAAATTGCGCGCAAGCGACATGTTGTCAAGTCTGATCGCTTTACGAGACAACAATAAAAAGCCATAGTTTAATGATGTTACTATCTTTCAAAGTAATTATATTTAATTATTATTTAAGCACATTACTGTGCTTCATGGGAATCTGATTTCTCAATGTGGTTACTTTAGTCTTGTTCAACCAAAATAGAGAAATGATGTATCGAAAAATTAAAACAGTACCAAGTTGTGGAGCATCAACTTCAGTATTAACTGATATTCCAAACCTGTTTACTTATTATGCAGCACGTATCGCCAGAATATCTTCGACAGCGAACAACTGTTCGAAGAAAATGAGTTTGATATTATGTCGTAGGATTGAATAAGCTTTCACATGTGAAACCATAGTTCATATCTTGTTTAAAAAAATCAATTTTCTATCACAGTCTGTTCAAGAAAATACTTGTCATCGTTTCCGAAATATTCCAAGAGTTCTGGTGAAATTCTCATTCATTCAAGTCTCTAGGCAACGTGCCCTGTACACACCTGCCACACTATTTTTGAATCCAAGAACAGTGATAATAATGTGTCCAACCTTTATTTAGGAACGCTTGATTTTCTTCAAATTTAATTTTGTTTAAGAGACTGATTCCTCTGATCATTTCTGATTACACGGATGATGAAACTGGTTGTTTCAGCCATCGCACTATGTGACCTTTGTAACTCACATTAGTTTTCCCCACTTCATAATTTTTTTATTATCTTAGCCATCTTCTCACAGAACAAATTTCATCACATGATCCCCACCGAGGGCTTTCAATTTTCGATTAATGTCAATGAGACAAAAATTTTCTGCAGTGAGGACTTCAACAAATTTTCACTTTTTGAACAGTACGTCCAAACAGTCCTGCATTGCGACGTGATGTGAGAAAGTACAGTACCAATCTGGTGGTTCTTTTTCCTGTATGGAGGGGGTGAAAATTTATGCGACTGCTCAACACTGGTTCTATATGGATTTATGTACTTATACCTTGAATGTCACAGTAGAAACAAAGTTTTCAGCGCCCTAGTTTTAATACACAGTTCTTCACTTACGGACGGCAAAGCTAACCTAACTGTGGTGTGCCAGATACTGAGTTTCAACTTCCACTGTATAATATACACTCATTGGCATAAAAATCCACGCACCAAGAAGGAGGCGTTGGATTGAAATGAGATTTCAAAAGTGAGATGGACAGAAGGATCGCAATATCACAGCAGCAGGACGATTTATTGCGGACGTAGAGTACACATTCCGGTCAGCGTTAGTACCGCCTCGTGCTCGGATTCATGCGGTGATACGGTCCAGCATGGAGTGAAAGAGACGCGTATGTTATCCTTGAACAGAGTGGCTCACACTTCTTGCA
Source organism: Macrothele yani (assembly GCA_039090855.1). Taxonomy (NCBI): domain Eukaryota; kingdom Metazoa; phylum Arthropoda; class Arachnida; order Araneae; family Macrothelidae; genus Macrothele; species Macrothele yani. The sequence goes on along the minus strand of CM077031.1, from coordinate 60,304,561 downwards.
ACTGACGTTCTAAATCAGGAACACTGAGACATGGAGAAAACTAGCGCCCCATCTGGGCTCACACGTGTTAGATGGGCGAGAGATCAGGCGGTCTGACAGGCCACGGAAGCTTCAGCATGAGATAGACAGTTATGGGAAACCTCAGCCGCGTGCGAACGGGCATTATATTGTTGGAAAATGGCTTTGTGTCGCTCCGCCAGGAAAGGCAGCACATGGGGCCGCAGGATCTCCTGTACGTAGCGTTGAATCGCACCAAACTTTAATCATTTGCATGTCTGCCTTACCCGTAGATATTGGCCTCGTTTCGCGTTAATCGCACGGTTTGTTTCTTGGTGCGCGTTTTTTTATGACAATGAGTGTATTTGCTGTCAAACGACTCGTATTCGAGCTTGAACCGGGGCTTAAAGATGCATAATTGTTCTAATTACTATATTAAGTACGTTAAAAAAATGAAGATTCCAGTTTCTGTGAGATTTAGGAAATTATAAATATGTGTTTTTTCCGCGCCATTTTCATCATTTTTAGCATTCGATATGCGTTAGAGAGGTTACTCTCGCAGGATATCCACCGGGGAAGGAAGAATGACTGGACAGGCCAGTGATATGGTGGACACTATGCTTTATTCTTATCTTTCTGAGGGAAAAATTGCTGATAGAAAGATCAGCGGGAAGTCTCCTTCGTTCGGCTTCGTGTCGAAATGACACGCTCTTGGTGTTTCTGTTATCGTGCTTGGCACATAGCATTCATTTAGTGTGGAAATATGCTAAAAAGACATGAAATATTTTCGCTGGAGACGTTCTCTCTGCGTACGTTCCATACTAAGGCCTTACCACACATTTAGTTACTTTTTATTTATCTCACACTCATTTTTGAACTTTGTTACTCAGATTATACTTTCTTATATATATTTAGCTACTTCGCCATCGTTTTGAAGAATTTTTCTACAAACTGTATGTAATTTTTTATTATCGTTTTGAGGTGCTTCCTGCGGATTAAACACACGTCGTTTTCGTGTTACACTCTAAAATATCAAATGGCGGCTATTAATGAAATATCACGCACGGGTTCATAGGGAAAAACAAACCTGAGAGAGAAACTATCATGAAAAGTTGGAAATTTTTGAAAAAATGAATGGCGTGCAGTTCACAGAAATTTGGGCATTGATAAAAAATTATTTTAACCGAATTTTATTCACTCTTTGGCTATGTGGTCAAGCAGTTTCTTTTACTGCTGCTCCAAACTGCAGAATGAAAACGATGGAACTCATATGTAGGTGCTGTCGCAAAGGGGAACAGTATGCCTCTTTAAATGCTAAAGAGATGGATATACGAATGGTAGGTAGAAAGCAAAAATAAATTAAGAATTACGGGATCTTGAAGTAGAAACACAGAAACCTAATAAAAAGAAAAATGAAAACATCATCACAATGAGATTGATGTAGAAATCATAATTTTGGTTTTGCAGTAAACTCAGCGCGCACGATTTTCCTTGAATACCCGAGACTTATTCTAGTGCATGATGTCAGAAAATACAAATTTAGTTAACTTATAAGAAGAGTTTACCATTTATTTAGAATTTATGCTGCAAGATGCCTACTAAACAGCGCAAAGTAAAAATTTAGTGAGCTGAGCCTTCTTTTGATTGGATTACACCCAGCAACTTCTCGTAGATTTTACACGCACAAGGAAGATTTAGACGCAATTGCCTGTGGCCATGGGAATTTGGTGCAATGTGAAACATAGATTGGACTTGATACTGTGTCAGTGGTCTGTGGAAGTTGGATAGTCTTAAGTACGACAGTGGGACTGGTATATTAGATTGGAATTAGAGTCTCACGTACGACAGAGGGACTGATCAGAGCAGTAGAAGTCCCAGATTGAAAGCGCGAGCCACCTTAGATTGGACTGCAAGGCTCTGACCTCACAACGAGAAATTTCAATGAGAATAAAAACAGGGCGGTGGGAAAGAAGCACATGACCTTATTTCTAACCGGAGTCCAATAACCCGGGGTTGACGTATTAACGCGCTCATCGGACTTAGGGCGAGTTGTCAGTGTTTTCCAGAGAAAATCAGTGTACTATTAGCGCCTCCTAGACGGGGGTCAGAAGGCCGTTGCTCTGACTTCTGGGCCACTAGTAGTGATGTGCGCGCTTTAAATATAGTGTGCTTGTATTATCCGATCGCGGCCAGTTTAAACCATTTTTATACAGCAAACACACAATCTACGAATGTATGCAAAGAGTAATTAAACCAAAAAGTGTTGCGCATAATATTCTGCAGAATAAAGTGAACATCGCGAAGACCATGATACGGGTCAGGTCTGTAAACAAAATGAAATTTCAAAATGAACGGTGGGGATAATAATCATTTAAAATAGTCCACACACAAACACATTTGGACAAAGACATATATACGGGGAGAGTGAATCTGTAGCTTAAGAATTTCAATAGCGTCACACAAACACATTTGGTTGACAGCTTTCATTTCGTGCGAAAATAATCGTTTTCTGCAAATCTTAGAATTTAATAGTTATAGTGTTATGCATTCAAAGTCATCCGAACATTTCAACAATACCTGTGGGTTATCAGTTATTGCTTTTCACTAAAGTATATATTATATTGCTATAAAATTATAAGTATATATTATATTCACCACAGTAAGTAGTTATTAGATCTCTGAACCTTTCATTGGAAACAGAAAAAAAATAATGTTTCTTTCATGTTTTTGTCTATCCTTCACTTCTTCTTGACAGTGGCATTATAATTTCTGCATTATGATTAAGGAATAAAGTAATTTTAGCAAGAGAGGGTCTGACTCCAAGTCTAAAACTGCCTTTTCAGAAAATTGAAGCTAGTAGATTTGAGTAATTAAATTTAGATGCAAGGGAATGACACAACTTTATATAACACCATTGCTTTCAGCAGCTGTGAAATAGGCAACAAAAACCCGAGACTGGGAGGTTGGTTGAAACGTCCAGGAACCACTGCACAATCTTTCATCTCCCACACATGGGGAGAAGAGGAACCACTAGAAACACCTACCTGAAAAAGAACAGAGTAGCATCAATAATTTCCTATCACACACCTACCTAAAAAAGAACCGAGCAGCATCAATAATTTCCCCTCACACACCTACCTAAAAAAGAACCGAGCAGCTTCAATAATTTCCCTCACACACCTACCTGAAAGAGAACGGAACAGCATTAATAATTTCCTATCACACACCTACCTGAAAACGAACGGAGCAGCCTTCTTTTCTTGATATTGTGTCAGTGGTCTGTGGAAGTTGGATAGAAACAATATCCTACGGCAGTTCTATAATAACGTTTGGTTGATTCCAGGCCTCATCTTTCTGAAAGTACTTCAACCGGAGGGTTCTGTTGAATATCTTAGCCAGGACATAGATACACCAATCGGGTAGCAGTTCACCTACTCTTGCTATAGTCCCATCTCTTAAGGGAACTTTCTTCACTTTTAGCTTTTTGATGTACATAGAGGATCTCACGATCTCTAACAGACGCTGTTACCTCGAGGGGGATATCAAGGTCATTCGCACCTAAAGCTCAAATAGCGCTTCCTTGTGATCAGAGTTTTTAATGTCATGATATGAGAACTGCTCATCCAGCTTGAACTCCATCTTTTTCGTCATCACCGAACACTATAGCCATGTAGTAGAGCCTTGGAATTTAACGTAGGCCCAAAATTAAGCCATCGTCTCTGATTCCTAAAAGATGATGCCTGAGTGTTGGATCTACGTTAAATTGTAAGGCTGCGCTACCTGGATAATCTGTATAACAAGTATAGGCAGTATGATCGTCTTACTTCCTCCAGATTTCAGAAAGGGGATCCACAGGTCATCCTGACGAGGATGATCAGCATTGAGAAGTTACTTTTTTCATTTGAGTTATTAAAATGTGCAGCTTTCTTCCCTGAGGTGGTTACGACTAAAGTTATAACAAATTCTATTATTCAGATACTCCGGTACTTGTTTTACTCACGGATTAACAGCATGATACGAAGAGGAAGTGCCAACGAGTCCCAAGTGGGAGGCACAGCGCTTCAGCAACGGTTGAGGTGCAACAGCATGCATATGGCGAAAGCTTCCCCATCCTCGTCAGTGTTAGAAGGAGTACTAGTCTCCAAGTCCGGTGGATTATTCTAAGCAATGATTTCCGAAAACAGCATCTATTCAATCGTAAATTGTATCAGTTTGTCGACTGAGATGCATTCAATCTCAGTCGGATAAGTTCATGACCCGAGTCGAATATTCCGAATGCCTGGAAGGAACAGTGCAAAGCGGCGCTGTCTCTGTTATGTATAGCGTGTTTCAGCTGTCACGCATTAGGACGCCCTTACATCTGCACATCTTTCTGACCGGTGTGCCTAAGTAACTACTCTTGGAGATCATTTGCACTAGTTCATTTCGTGCAGTCTCTCGGGCAGATGAGACCTCTTTCAAGACGACAATACGCCACCACACATATCTACAATCGATCGATGATGGCTGGAGAAACATTCCACAAAGTTTTGTATCATAACTAGGCCCTCTCGTTCGTCCGATTTAAACGCCATCGAACACATTTGGGATGCTGTTCAACGTTTCGTCAATGGCAGGAATCCTCCAGCCGTAAATATTACGGAATTGTGGGACGCTCTTCATGAAGAATGGTGTACACTGCCTCCACAATATTACAGGGAGTTCGTGGATTAGGTATCGTTGGCAACACGACGGAGCGTGGCCTGTCGCGTTGCTGCCGTTATCTGATTGAGAGGAGGACTAACGCGGTGTTGCTCAGGTATTACAAGTTTTTTTGCACTTCAGTGTATATTCATTGTAAAAGGTGAAGTTTCACTTCAGCAGCATTGTTCTGTATCGAAATTATAGGGCATCGTACACAATGAATTGTTCTGTAGGTGGAGAAATTCTATTTGTTATATAAACAAATATCCACAAACACCGCTTAATGTACAAATTTATCTTGAAAACTACATTACTTTTGACAATACCTGAAAAAAATTAGATAAGTAGATTTTCTATAACAAAATTATTAGGTATGGCATTTACGGTTTATGTTTTTTTTCGGGAACGTTTGATTTTGAACATATAAGGCAAAAAATTTCAAACAGCTCTGGCTACATTTTTTTCGCACTATATTACCGCAAAATTATAATATATATACATTGGTAAGATTTAATAAAGCGTCCTATCATTATCACAAAAACTTGAATGTTCCAGGTAAGCTGGAGAAGTTTCCCAGCGAAACAGGTTTCCAAACTGTCGGCATGTATTCCTTCCATCAGATCGTTGATAAACCGAAGGTTTTGTAACACAGCAGGAACCGTCTGTAAGTCTTAGTTGTTTTGACAGAGGCTCCTTTGAATTTCAGCCGTCGTAGTTAAATCTTTCTTCGGTCACTCTTGTTCTGCAATACCCTTTCGAATTCGTTTCGCGGTTCTTAACTGTTTCAGTTTAGCAGAGCTCCAACGCCACACACACTTCATTAGTAGCTTCGCATTTCGGTCTGCTTCTGTTTTGACGTTGGAGTTCGTCTGACTTCGCGGATGATAGTATGGTCGATTTACGAACGACCGCCTGTGACAAAAATAAGTCTCAATTGAAATCGTTATAGCATTAAAATTACGCGCAGCGCAGTAATCGTGTTAGCATATTCGTAAACATCATGGAGTCCAATTCACTTACTGCGCAATACATCGTGCGCGCGACGCTTCCCCGGTTCTCTCTGCGCGGGGGAGTTGATGCAATATTCCTGAGTGTTCCGCCGCATCAGTGTATCTCGGCAACAGTGAGCCCAACACGATTGTGCGGGGTATCGTTTTAAAGTTCTCGACGAGATCTATTCAAATATGCGGAGAGCATTTCACAGGGTTTGAACTGAACATTTTAAAAATTATTTTCTTGTGAACCGGTGAACACTTTTGACAATACGCGGTTTATCTGGACAACTGTGAGAGCAAACAGGCAGTGCGTCGTATCGTTTTAAAGCTCTCGACGAGACTTATTTAAATATTTAAAGAACATATGGCAGTGGTTTAAACTAGAACCTTTAAAAATTGTTTTCGTATGAACGGGTTAACATTTTCGACAATGCCGCGGAAATCGCAGCATGAACGCTGGTAAAAGTGGAAAAAATCAAAACGAGAGGAACGAGTAAGTGATGAGGAATGTAAGAATCCGAAGAAGACTGCAGCCCAACGAAGTAGTGAGTACCGAGAATTTCAGAAAACAGCCGCCTCCAAAAAAAAAAAAAAATCCAACACACGATCGAACCCGTACCCAGCTAATCTCGAACTCACGCAAAGAAGCATACATCGAAAGTAACGAATTCACAGCAAGAGCAGCCGACGGCAGATAAACAAAATGCACAGATCGAACTTGTACCCGGCGGTCCAACAGAGGAAGCAAAGCCATCAACACCTTCAACATCGAGTACACCGATATATGTCAACTTGTCGCCTGCTGCAACTAGAGAGTTCAAACGTTTTTTCCGGCGATCAGGTGTTCGGCTTTGCTTGTAATTTATGCAACCGACATTGGTTTAAGAAAGATTCGCACATCGTCTGCCGGAAGAATATCGACACTTTACGTGACGTCTTTCCCGGTGAAGATGTTTCGTCCTTCCAAGCCTGCTCGATGTGTCATTCGGCATTAGCAATAAACGAAACACCACAGTTGGCAAGATGCAAGGGATTCAAGTATCCTGCTAAGATTTGCCATCGGTCAACGCCATCACCGAGAGATAACTAGTGTTTGAGTACAACATAGATTTAGAGCAACAGGTAGTTTACGTTACTTTGTCGCGAGTTAAAACACTGGAAAGCTTCTACATCACCAACGCCAGAGACGATTTCTGTTTCAATCACGCCAACACCTGAAAGTCTCCCGGTATGCTCAAAATGTGAAATGAATTGGCGCGCGACTCGATCAACACCGCCTACGTACACTGGGCAACGAGATAGAATAATTTCTAAATGCATCCAACAACTGCACGATACTCAACTTAAACGTGCAAGGCTTGCGCGCTCACCATATGGATCTCTACGCAGTTGTTGTCTTGTCAAAGGCCGACTTTGTTAAACCGAGATTTGTTTGTACAATTCGCAGTTTGTCACGATTGACGGTTTCAAATGCATCACACAATACAACAGATCCGACGTGAGAGTCGGCGGCGTGGAGATATACGAGAAGAACAGCGCAGCAACGCTGGTCACACCGCACATAATGAAGAATGTCGACGACAATTTCGATGGTATAGTCAAATATACCGATACGTATGGTGATATGTGTGCGGCAGAAATGATCATCAACAATGCAAAAACGTTTCTCATGTCCGTTTACATCGATCCCAGCATCTCCTTCGACGACCTGGAAACGTTCATACTCAGTAATCTTGTATTATACACTCCAATGTTTTCAGAAGCCTTCCCGAAACTGGCCAGGAAGAGATACGACAACCTACCGATCGTTATGTTGGGCGATTTCAACTTGAACACCAGACAGAACCACTTACGAGAGATTGAAAGATTTTTTGTCCCGAGATCTCGGCATGGATGTTGGAACCGATCCCACGCAAAGCACCACGTTGGGTAATTCATGTATTGATTTGCTTTGTGTTCACAATGTATCCAGCATTATTTGTAAAAGGTATGCAAGTTACCTTTCATATCATATACCAGTGTTGGCTGTAACAAAGTAAATAAACGCTTTGAAAGCACACTCGACTAGCTAATTTCAACTCTCCGATCTGCAAGTCGTAGTCCTACGTTCCAAAACTGATGGCTCAATCAGAACTAAGCCTACCTTTTTTTTTTTTTTTTTTTTTTTTTTATGATTGAAGGTTCGCCCGTCCCTAATTTAGGGAAACTGGCTCCAGGTAAGAAAGAGAGCGAATGCCTTAAAGTAAACGGAACATCCATGCCTGACCGGGATTAGAACACGCACCCTTCTAGTACGAATGATCATACGACAGGGTTTAGACAACTTCGCCACCGGGGGACTATATTGCTGTTTCAAAGGTTTGGTGTGTATCGTGTCTTTGATGTTGTGTTTCCCGTCAGTGGATTTGTGGTGTAGATGTGGGCCGTGCTGCTGACCTTTTTGTCTGTTGCTGCTTTAAAGATTTCGTGTGTGTGTACTGTTGTTAAAGTTGTATTTTCCACAGGTGAGCTTGCAGTGTATATGTGAACTATAGTGTTTGCATTGACTGGAAGAAAGCGATCCGCTCTCAGAATCAACCTCATGAGACACATTTTCGTGAAGTGAAGGGCTGCACTTACGTCCAATGGCGTGCACTAATAATCTTATCAGTACTTAAGGATTCTCTATAACTGTGTTCGAATACTGATCATGCAGGCCGTGCGAGAACAACTTCGCATTCTTCAAATCCACTTTAACATTTAAACCACCCCGTTTTCCTGTTCTTGTTTTCTCTTGTTTTATTTTAAGGTTTTTACTGACAGAATAAACCATATTATTTTTATTCGGACTTTCGTGTGATCCAAGCGAAGATTGTTCTGCTACTGTGAAGTCTCGTCCAATGAAACTTTTTGAGTGAATAATTTTGATGCTAAGTGGAGAGCTTGTAGCACAAAAATTTTCACAAATAACTTTATAGAACGAGCTGTGGGGATGAGTGCAAAGTAAGCTTTTGGAGCGTGATGGTTTCGAGCGTTTCGATATGTCTGAGGCTGGAATCGATGACGTCATGATAGATTTGAACAGAAAGTAGATGTATGTTCTATTCTGTAAGGGGTATTCTCGGTTCCAAGGTTCGATGGCGATAAATGTCGCTTCACACAAAAATCATATAAGAAAACCAGAGTAAAAGAAATGATTATCGATGTAAGTAACTTTACGATTTCGTAGAATTGCGCCATATAATGCTCTGGCAAAAGGGGAAACCTATGCCTTCCATTGAAAATATTTCGTGTATCTCATTTACCAATGCTAGGAAAAATACTGATATTATTTCCACCGATTTCCAAGTTGCTCCGTGCCTTGCACGGAGCAACTTGGAAATCGGTGGAAATAATATCAGTATTGGACGTAAGTGCGTGCCTTGGACGTAAGTGTATTGGACGTAAGTGCGTGCCTTTGCACGGAGCACCTGGATATCATTTACACGATATCCTTGATATTGTTTCAAATTGCTGATCATAAATGCAAGCCATGCATAATGTTTTTTCCTTACTCTGAAATATTCGGAAGCACCTTTGGAGTGTTACAAGTATTCCTCCGCATTTTACTTTTTGAGTTCGTGATTTTGCGGACGCTTTTACGCGACATAAGTACTACCACACTAATTATCCCACGGCTGTTACGGACAGGGTTTTCCTTTGGAGATGAGGTATCCGTAGCTATGTCCTCTCCTCCAGGAAGATCTACCAAGCGCTGAAGATATAACACGAGAGAGTTGGGGAAATACTTTGTAAAAAACATATTTCAAACGAAATTAAATAAAAAAGCAGCTGAACTAATATTACAGATATCTGCAATAACAATTACGTACCTATTTCTCCCATTCAGTTATTTAAATATACTTTTCAATTCATCATACTGCGTATTAAACACTAACCAAACCAACGAAGAAGGCAACTGGCTGACGCTGTTCATCTTACGAAAGTGAAAACGTCACTATTTCCAGATCGCAAGCAAGTTTAAAAAGTCAGTTTAACTTCTTATTAAACAGCGTCCAAACAAACGGAGAATCAAGGCTCTTAGATATCTCTTTAGGTTGGGTCCATTACTGATCTATGCTCTCATTGGCTCTTTCATTTCACTTCACTGGGCAGAAACAGAGCTGAAACAAAACAAAGAATGCATAAGCGACTTAAGGTCCGTAGCAGAACTTAAAAGCCTCTATGAGCAAAAGCTACAATTTTCTCCACTTAAGTGTTTTGGTTACGTCACGCAAATTCCAAAGAAAAAGAAACTTTCTAGTTCAGAATAAGTTTTTGACTTATATAAAGTAGTTAAAAACTCGGTTTTTATATGTGCTTCTAAAATTACACATTGTGGAACCATAGATTTTACCAAGACAAAAAAGGGGTTTATATCGACAAAATATCTCCCGTTCTTTTCTAATTTGCATAGTCTTAATATGCTGATAAATACCACTTTTATGCTATGTACGCACAAAAGCGTGACCATCGATAAACAAGGCCTCGGCATTTTGCGCATTTACAAGCAATTGCCTTTGTTTTAGAGATAGCAAACCATTCTAAACTGTATTTCGAGATTTAAGTAATAAACTTTATTTCGGGATTCAAGACTTAAAGCACAAGCAGCTTTAAGTCTGATTTTCAGCTTGTAGTTGTTTCCTAATCAGCAATATCCGCTGCATTTCCCTCAACCGGTTTGGATATTTATTACACGTTTCACATCGGTACAACCTTTTCGTTTACATTTCAGAGCCACGTTTTTGCAACATTTGATGCTTTGCGAATGAATAATAAAAAAGTCGCAGTAACGTTCAATTTCTTAATCTTAAATGGGCAAAGAGCAATGGCACAATTAGACATCATTCTTGCGAAATAACAGCACATTGTAAAGTTTGCTTGCTAACACACACAGCAGTAGAACGATATCTGAAGTTAATCAAGTAAATGTGCCGGCAGATAGATGCCAGATTAATCAGACACGTAGACATGCATGCCTCAGAAAACTTGAAAATTTCGTCGTCCTGGAACGGGAATCGAACCTGCAGCTCCCGAATTTCGTTCAGGTATGTTGCCGTTATACCACCCAGAACAAATATCATTCGAGCAACTGTGGATGTGTTTCAAGACTCAGTCGAAACGCTCCGTCGTGCGCAAATCGAAGCCATATTTGATTATCACTTATCTCTGAAAAGTTCTTTCTTAAGGTGACAGACACCCTGTGCTGGCGTGCTGCTAAGATGAAGGATCATATATGCTTCGATTTGCGCACGGCGAAGGGTTTCATCTGAGTTTCGAAATACATCCTCATTTGCTTGGAGTTTCTTCGTTCTGGGTTGTGTAACGGTTACATTCCAGAACATAAATCGGGAGCTGCGGGTTCGATTCCCGTTCCGGGACGATGTAAGTTTCAAGTTTTCTGAGGCATGAATGTGTACTTGTCTGATATCTGAAGTTACCCGAACGATGAAAGTTTTAACACCGCTTACTGTTTTTTCCTGCACAACGCCAACCTTACCGTTTTTTCTGACACTTATAGTTTTTCCTATCACAACGTTAACCTTTTTGTTAACGCAATGGTTATCTTTTTCCCAGCGAAATAAAAATCCGAAATTCCCCATCACAAATAACCGCTCAAATACCGCTAAATAAACGCTAGAGAAATAGTAGATGAATGTTAACAAACCATCATAACAAACGATTTCCTTCCACAGCTACGTCATCCACGAGTCTCTCAAAAATACCTTCACATCTGGGCATCGAAATGGACCCCTCTGCATACAATGTTATTAAAATGTTCGAAAGTTCCGTAACGACACAAGCAAAGTCATGAAGGAAAACGTAAATAAACACGCCAATCCGCAACAGTTTGGATGCACAGCCAAATATTCTGAATATAACAGATTTCTCGATATAATGTCAACGAAGGTGTGTGTTCGATCTCATTCTAATTATTCTTATTTCTAGATTATTTATTACGACTACCAACAGTTGTGAGGATATTATATGGTATTATATATATAATTATAGGTATTTATATTGTGAATTCCTATACGACGAAGAAAACTAACACTAAGGAATTCAAAAATTGATACTCTTGAAAGTTGATAAAAACCATTATTCTATATTACAAAAATTGATCCTCTTGAAATCACGGGACTTTTGGCTCATATTAGAAATTAAAAACTGATTTAACTGACTTTCTGAACTCCTTTGAGTTTAGAAGAAGACATAGCGTTATTCAGTAGACTTTTGTTTTTTGTGGATTGGTTGGTTTTTCGTTAGACTGGAATGTATAGATTTATGAGGCAGAGATTTCTATTGTGGCTACAACATATCTAAAACAAGGGACTGATTCAATCGGCAATTTCCCTATTATTACTAAAAACTTTATGGAAGTTAACATTTTATCTTCGGAAGTATGTGTTCATGCCTTATATATACTCGTACGTAAAGCCTTACGTGGAAGTTGATAAAACCATTCATTTTCTGTCAGGAAAGACGTTAGTTAATATTTCGTGTGGAAAACAAATCTTACTAGCCCTCTCAAAACACAGGAAACCTTATTTTACAGGCTGCTCGAACAATGAGATTGTGCCGTTCGAAACAGCACATATCAAGAAAGAAATTGCAACAAAAAAAGAATTTAAGAAAAAAGAAAAAAAAAGGGGGGGGGGATTCTTGCAGAAAAATACTCGCTGCGAATTAATTTAATCGGGTTTTATACATAACTCACACCTAAGGTTATTGATATGATAATTTTTCTTGCGAGGAAATTGTTGGGAAATTACCATTGTGCAATTTTACAACAAATTTCGTGCTTCTCGTCTTTGTTTTTCCAACATTGGGTGGCACCGCAAACGAGAAACAGTTTGCCCGGTTAAATTTTTTCCTTGCAAGACATCTCAGGGCGATATCACTCACTCCATCAGCCAATGGCGCTTTGCGGTGAGAGAAACAGAACTTGATGTCACGCCTTCGTATTTTGCCAGGACCGTCGCATAACTAATGTGAAACCGTCGAACGGAATACTGTATCATTCAAACAATTCAAGCCACCAGGTACACTCTCAATCTGTAGCCTGTTTCATAGAGTGGCTCTAGGTTTGAATTTCTAGGTTTTGGAGGCTTATTTACGTTTCTCATTGTGACTTTCCGTGGTCTACTACGCGATAAAAATAGTTCCACAACGGAATGCTAAGTACTCATATGTGCTTGCGAAAAAAATTATAACAGACTCCCGTAAAGTCAAATAATGTTGTTCGTTTTTTTAAACAATTTTAACCAGCTGTTGAACTGACTTACAAACGTTGCTGGAGTTCAGAAGAGCCCTAGCGTTACCAGTAGCATTTGCTTTTTTGTGGATTGTTTGGTTTTCGTTAAATGGAATGAATGTTAAAATGGAATGAATTTATTATGCATGTATTTATATTATGGCTACCTAGTTGTATCCTCAGCTGTGCCGCCTTTGGCAAAGGGAGTGGGGAGAGTGGGGCATCGATAGAGATGAGGTTATATCTCATCCTCAGATTAACAGTTCGGGGTTTAAATCGTAAAAGATACGATCAAACACCTGCCTAACACGTGGGAAATCCTCGCGGAGGGATACACATAGCACTTCGCAACATCTTGTCTTAGAGTAAAGCAAAAGAATTTTTAAAATCTTACAAGCTTGATTTCAGCTGAAAATTTGGCCATATTTACAACCCTGCACTGGTCTCCGCGATTTATAATTCGTAGCTGACGTGCTGCCATCTATTAGTGTTTTCAGAATGTGTTGTTTTTTAGCTTACAGCAGTAAGCCAATACACAACACATTATGAAAACACTATCAATGCAGAAATATCACGTGTATCATTAAGACTAATACAGTAATTGTTTTTATCCATAGAACAAAGTGGTTCATTTATTAAAACAAGAACATTTTTCATGGATGGAATACGGAATTACACCAAACAATACAAACTACCATCATCAAAAATATGACAAGGACTTAACATTCTTGTCATATTTACACGGAAAAACGGATTCACATCTTCAAAATTTGTAAGAAGATTTTTATTTGATACAGGGGAAATGTCATCGGGTTGAAAGTTTCTAATATATCTTAATACATAATTTTATTTCCAAATGATCTTTGAAAGTGGTTGAATGTTAATCTGTTTGCATTTCTCTTATTTACATAAGGTAAATGTGCAATGGAAACATCGCAACGAAAATTTATAATACGTTTATTCAGACCTTACTTTCATGCCAAATGTCTTCCCAATTGAACAGACTATCACTTTGCGGCAACCGTAGCACGAATTGATACAAGCCATCAAAAATATCAAAAGTTCCCGACAAATACCCTACCTAGCTACAGAAAATGACGGTTTCTTAACCGGGATTCCCGAGGCATCCTCACACACTAATATCTTCTAACATCTCTGCTGTAACAGTTTCGTTACAACACCCGTTTGACGCATATTTCAAATGAACACGCAAAGTTGTATATGCTTGTTTGTTATCTAACTGATATCTTCCACTTCATCGTGGCCCAAGGAGAAATAAAGAGTGGGACCTCAAGGTTTCTGCGAGACACTAGTAGAAATGAGGGCATGAAAATATGATACCAAGCTACCATTGATCCTTTTTCTACCTTTTTCTTTATATCCTAAACTTTCATTGCGATGTGATTTTGAAATTTATTTTTCATGCTCCTGCCCTTTTTCTGAAGATCTTATATTCTTGACATGTGGTATTGTTACTAAAATATCCGGCCAGTAAGCTTTCAGAATTTAAATCCGAATTGCTTTGACTCGTTCTCTCGTATAGATTTATTTTATGAAATATTTATTTTAGCGCAGAGATATACACTAGAAGATAATAAACCATGTAATCGGCTGCATAGTGAAACACTCCTTTGCACAAAAGTACTGCTAAAAGGAAGTTTTGATAAAATAACTATATGAGTCACAGATGTGACCCCACTGGCACCCCTAAAAACAGAGTGTGATATTCAAAATTAACACTTAAAAAGAAATGAATCGTATTGCAATTGTGGAATATACAATTTCTAAAATTTAAATTTCGAAAACTTTAATTGCATATTTTATTTTGGTAGAAGGTTTCACGACCACCGTGAACAACTAATAGGCTATAAGAAGCTGCCCGTCCCTAATTCAACGGCACTGGTTCCAGAGACAGCCAGTGCCGTAAGACTAACCCAACATCTTACCTCGACGGGATTCGAACCCGGACCCTTCACGAGCGAATAATCATAAGCCAGCGATTAGACCACTGCGCCTTTAATGGCATACGTGAAAGACAAATATGACATCTCGTAATATATAACCGTATTTTTATTTCACTATCTGTTGCATTTTAACCTGCTCGTAACAGTTAAAATTAGTCACTGTCGATTAATGTGAAGGTAAGGCGGTTGAAGAGCATTTCTAGATACGATTGTATATCCGTTGATCTTTAAACAAGTGTCACGGTGAAATACAGCGGAGCAGGGACTTCCTGACACCATAAGGGATAATCACATGGCTTTCCGTAGAGAAAAAAATACCTCGGAGATAGTATCTATTCCTTTCACAAAGATATGTTCCATGTGCTGGATGTTTCAGCTAAGACTTAAAAGTGAGGTACTCCACTGGCTCCAGAGAAGTGCTTTCATCTATAACAAGTTAGTAAAATCATGCAATGCATTGATTATGATGCGCTTTCCAACATACCAGAAATTATTACTCGAGTTATGAGTATAATGGCTGTGGAATAAATCTCGCTCCTGTGTCCTGACTTTTGACCCCATTTCGATGATATTCAATAGAACCGGTTCAGTACACCTCAAGATTAACATACTAAAGTTTTGTCGCAATAGAAGTAGTTTTACGCAAGTTATGAGAATAATGGCTGTGGAATAAATCTTGCTTCTGTGCGATGACCTTTTGTCCCATTTCGTTGATATTTAACAGAACCGGTTCACTATACCTCCGGAACAACATGATAACGTTTTGTCGCTATCGAAACATTTTTTGGTAAGTTATGATGCACAATGGAAATGGAATGCATCCCTCTCCAGTGTCCTGACCTTTGACCCCATTTCGCCCATTTTCAACAGGGTTCGTGCCCAGGTCGTTCCCTACCACATACTAAAAGTTCATCGAAATCGAACCATATTTACTCATGTTATGACGCATGAAGGGAATGGAATGTTTTCCACTTTTATGCCCTGACCTTTGACCCCATTTCGCCCATTTTCAACAGGGTTCGTCCCCAGGTGGTTCCTTACCGAATTCTAAAATTTCATCGAAATCGAACCATTTGTACGCAAGTTATGACGCATAAGGGCAATGGAATAAATACCTCTTTTATGCCCTGCCTGACCTTTGACCCCATTCCCCCATTTTCAATAGGGTTCGTGCCCAGTGGTACCCTACGACAAACTAAAATTTCATCGAAATCGAACCATATTTACGCATGTTGTAACGCATAAAGGCAATGAAATGGATTCCGCTTTTATGTCCTGACCTTTGATCCCATTCCACCCATTTTCAATAGGTTTCGTTCCCAGGTGGTTCCTTATCACATACCAAAATTTCATCGAAATCGAACCATATGTACGCAAGTTATGACGCATAAGGGCAATTGAATTGATCCCGCTGTTATGGCGCGACCTTTGGCCCCACTTCACCCATTTTCAATAGGGTTCGTCCCCTGGTGGTCCCCTAGCACATACTAAAATTTCATCGAAATCGAACCACTTTTACGTGAGTTATCGTACCGACAGACGGACAGGCGGACGGAAAAAGCTGGAGCATATACACTTCTTCAACCTACGGTTGGAAAGCGTAAATAAAGCAGTTGCACTACGATGAATAGCGTGGAAATGTGAGTATCTTGTGCAATGGGAACTCGGGGCAAACGATCAGCATATGGACCGTAACTTTTATGCCGAACAGCTACAATAGGTGCATGATACTCTGCTTCAATGCTACCCAGCGTTTATTAATAGGAAACAGGCGCTGCTGCAAGTTGAAAATGCCTCAAATTGCACATCCAAAGTGGTCTCACGAAAACCAGAAACATTTGAAGGGCTTGAGATTCCACTCCATACTCCATGCAGCCCCGAGCTTTCCCCACCGACTACCATCAGTTTTCTTCCAAGGCCCATGTCGTACAAAGACGGCACTTCGTTTCAATGGTAGATGTGAAACCTACAGAGTGGTTCTACGGTGGGATCAGTCCTCCAGTAGAACGTTAGCAAAAGATAGTGGAAGACAGCGGCCTGTACGTTGCAGAACGAGGCGAACGTGTATGGATTTCATATCCTACCAAGACGGCATTTCGCTTCAATGGTAGATGTGAAACCTGGCGGTGGCACAGTCGTGGGTTCATTCCTCCGGTGGAACGTCAGCAATGGATAATAGAAGACAATGGCCTCTACTTTGCAGAACGAGGTCAGCTTGTACCGATTTCGAGAATCGTTTAGCTTTTCATTTGCAAACGGGAGACACGTTTGACTCACATTGGTACAAGGGCGTACATTTAAATATCATTAGACGCAGGGATGTCATCGAAATCCCACTTCTTCCTCCAGAATTCCATTCCTTGTAACAATGGGATCAGCATTTATCCTGTTCATGCATGCGAAACTCGGTCCAGGTCTTTGCTAATTTTCAGGTGGACTGCTGTGGAATAGTCACATTTTGCATGCCCTTCTTAGACAAACAAAATAAGTCTGATCAACTAGGTAGTCCGCGCACGCTTTACATGGAAAAATCGCTGTTCTTCAGGAATAAATCCCTTAGCAGCGCCGAAGGAATTCAGTCTTGGGAGGATGACCATTTCCATTAACTTATCCACGATAGGATAGAAACGATATCGGACCTGAACTCTACGGTAACGTATCATTGATTAAAGGCATCTGCAACAACACTCGCACTGATTTCTTCCAGTCCTTGGGAAATCATTTTAAGCGTAGGGCTCAGTTCAATACCTTAGCCAGCACATACATATCACAGTCGGGTAGCAGTTCACCTAATTTTGCAGTAGTCGAATCCCTAAAAGAAACTTTCTTCCCCTTTAGCTTTTTGATGTACATAAATATCTCGATAAGGCTGACAGACGTCGTTTTCTCCTTGGTGACATCAGGATCATACGTACCGAAAGCCTCCGTGGCATTTCGGTACGTGAGCAGAGGCTACAATGTCATGATGTGAGAATTGCTTATCCAGCTAGAACCCCATAGATTTCGTCATCACCGATGATTATAACCCGTGGAGCAAGTATGGCCAGTATTATCGTCTTAGCTCACCAAAATTGGCGAAAGATGATCCGAGGATTACCTATTGCGAAATCACGTGTTTAATTAGTGTTATTTAAATACATATTCTGTCCTGCTGTGGTCACTAAAGTTATACCGAATTCTTTTGTCTGGCGACCTAAAGCTCTGCAGATCTTCCAGTACTTGTTCTTATCCCTGATCATTCGTATGATACGAAATGGAAGTGCAAAAGGGTCCCGGGTGTGCAGCACAGGACTTTCTGCAATGGTCAAGAACTGACCTAATGTAGCTGGTGAGAGCTACCACCACCTCGTCAATGGTAACAGCTCTAGTCTGTAAGCCCGGTTGATTTGTATGAGCAGTAATTTCTTGAAACAACTTTAAATCAGTGGTGAAATTTGTTCGCGTGTCTACTGAGGCACCTTTCGATTTCAGAACAACTGCTTCATGATCGAATTCCAATCCGGTGACAAATGGGATCTGATGGAAGTGCCTCTGTTACTCGAGGACAGAAAAAATCAGTGACATCTTCCCTACGATGTGACGAATAGCAAGTGGTAACAAACAGTCTTGGTCTTGTTATCACAATTTTAAGTATGTTAACCCATTGGGAAAGTCTTCTCCGGCGGTAGTAAATATTCCACTATTCCAATCATAGTGCTTGGCACTGCAGCCTCAAATGACAACAGTGAGTAAGGCTCGCCAAAGAGGATGCCGAAATCTTTATCACAGTGTACGTTCCCTAAAATATTATGAAAGGAAGAAAATTTAATCAAGTCGGAGTTTGCTATTAACTTAACAATCGACATCCCGACTTCATTGGGACTTTGTAGAGCGCCGTGTTGGCTGTCAACACCTTTCGTGACAAAAAGTCATTACCCCTGTTGCATGTCTTTGACGATCACTGTTTGCAAAAAGATTTTATAGTTCGCAATATTAACTCTCTTGACCTTAGATGTCAGCTTAGACTCAAAGATTTGGACAAAATTGATGTCATGCCCTTTTAGGAACCTTGTAAACTCTACAAGTTTAATCCTGATGCCATTCGCATTCCGAGAATTGTTAAATCTGCACATAATACGCTACTAGGTAACTTAATACGCTTAATTTTCTACTTGAAATATACGTGCAAGCGAACTGAATGGCCACAATTCGTCAAATCACTTCATCGTTCAAGATTGGTGAGCCAAGTGCGATTTTTCGAACGTACCATATATGAAGCCTCGTCGCCAGTTTACTCAGGCATTAACTGTCATCTGTTTTTATCCATAGAACCGCTGTCTGGTGTCAGAGATTTGTCTCTTGCTCCCTTTGGGGTAAATATTTGTTACGGTTATACTTGAAAAGCCCAAGACGACGGCCATCCAGAAGATCTCGAACCGGGACGCCTCTAACCAACTATCATGCCACGTTGAAAGTGGCTCAGATCACTCGATTTGCCAATTCCGACCCTCACAAATACGCCTTTTGATGCTGGTAGAGTATGTCTGCCCTATTTATGTCGCACATTTTGCTCACGTGCCTTTTACATTTTGGAGTGAGGATATTTAATGGCCAATTGCAGGGTACGAAATAAATTGGAATCTCCGTGTATATACCTTATATCTTTCTTGGAGAGACACAACTGTGCGTCAGATTTCAATATTTGCCACATGTGATTATTTCTGATAAAAAAGTTTTATTCGTGACTTCAAAGAATAAATGACGTGCAGTAGATGAGCTGTTGGAAAGTGAGAATATCACTCGTATGGACTGGCCTGCGTACTTTCCGGATCTACATCCCATACAACATGTGAAAGACACTCTGGGGAGACGTCTTGCGGCACGCCCACATCCGCTGAAAAATGTCCATCAGGTGAAACGTGCACTACGAGAGGAATGGGAAAAGTTGCCCCCAGAACTCATCAACAGCCTTGTGTTAAGGAATATCAGACGCTGCAATGCAGCCATTGCTGCTAGGGGACAGCATATTCCTTACTGACGACCACCTCTTTGCTGTAATCCATCTGTGGAAACGATGGTTTGTACCATGGTGTGTACTGCTTCACCGTCTTTCTTATTAAAGTCCCAGTGTACACTTTTGTATTCATTTTTGCACACGTGTTTGCTCATTACTCCGTTTGTTGCATACTGAGGTCTCTCTGGTATTACTGTACATTCAACCATCCAGGCTGCTTCATTGCGAAACTACGGCGAAAAAAACGAACGGTCCTTACGTTTTGCACGCCAGTGTATATATAAATTGTAGAAACTGCTGTTCCACTTCAGTAGGATTCTTCTTTATCGAAATAGGCTGAGAGGGTACAAAATCTTAGAAAAAAGAATGAATTGTTCTGTAGATGGAGAAATTGCAGTTGTTACATAAAGAAATGCCAACCATCACCGCTTTTCCCGTAAAGTAAAATTTGTTAATCTACTCATTTATATTGATCATTTATACTCTCTACAAGACATTAACAAAATTATTCAATATTGCATTTACTGTTTCTTCATTTTTTCAGAAACGTTTGATTTTAAGCAAATAAGTAGGAATTAAAATATATATATATCATCATCATCATTGTCAACCATTATCAATCCACTGCTGGACGAAGGTCTCCCCAAGTTTCCTCCACAAAGGTCTGTCTTGTGCCAGTCTCCTCCATGTCACCCCTGCATACTTTCGAATTTCATCCACCCATCTCCCATGTGGTCTTCTTCTGGGTCTTTTCCTGTCCCTTGGAATCCAATCTAAAATTTCGGCTGTCCATCGATGATCTGTCCTTCTGGCAGTATGTCCAGCCCATTGCCATTTCAGGGATTTAACTCTGATCATGATGTCTTCCACTCTTGTCATTTTTCGGATCCACGAGTTCCTCTTCTTATCTCTCCTGGTTACACCAAGTATGCACCTCTCCATGCTACTTTGTGTTGTCTGCAGCCTTTGTATGTCTCTTTTAGTTAAGGTCCACGTCTCTGCACCATACGTAAGCACTGGAAGGATGCATTGATTAAACACTTTTCTTTTAAGACATAATGGCATATTGCTCTTGAAAATTATGCTGTTTCTTCCAAAAGCTCTCCAGGCAAGTTTTGTACGCCGATTAATTTCTTCATCAATGTGACCCTCACTTGATATCTGCTGTCCAAGATAAACGTACGTGTCTGTTATCTCCAGCTTTTCTCCATCAATCGATAAATCTTCATTTCTTGTAAAAGCATTGAACATCACTTTTGTCTTCTGAAAGTTCATTTTTAATCCCACTTCTTTACTCTTGTCAGCAAGTTCCTGGATCATACTCTGCAGCTCTGATGGGGTAGTTGCAAAAATGACTACGTCATCAGCAAAACGAAGGTGGGTTAGATAATCTCCATTAATCTTTATCCCCTTGTTTTCCCAGCTCAGCGACTAAAAGACACCCTCCAATGTGGTATTAAAGAGCTTCGGAGATATGGTGTCACCTTGTCTCACTCCCTTTCCAATTTTTACGTGTGTTGTATTTTCAAACAGCCTAATCTTTGCACTTGCATTTTCATAGATGTTATTAATAATATTAATGTATGCATCTTCAATACCGCAGGTTTTCAGAGCCATTGTAACTGCTGATGGTTTCACCGAACCAAAGGCTTTTTCACAATAGATAAAAGCCATGCACAATGGAAGTTCATATTCCCTCGCTCTTTCAATTAGTTCTCTCAGCACGTGGATATTATCTATTGTGCTGTAGCCACTCCGGAATCCAGCTTGTTCTCTCGGTTGAGCCATGTCCAGTGTTACCTTCAAGCGGTGTGAAAGAACTTTAGTGAAGATTTTATAAACTACTGATAGGAGGCTGATAGGTATGTAGTTTCCGAGATCCTCAATGTCACCTTTCTTATGTAGCAGAATCATTGTAGCGATGTTCTAATCCTCAGGAATCTTTCCTTCATTAAGGCATCGAGTGAAAATTTGGGCGAGTACTGTTTCGATTTCTCCACTTGCTTCTTGTATGATGTCTACAGTAATTCCATCTTCTCCTGGAGCTTTTCCTCGCTTCATGTTCTTGATTGCATGTGCAACTTCTGCTGGAAGGACTGGAGGAACTCTGGTACTGGTATCTTTCATGATGTCTGGAGTACATATATCATCCCTTTCATATAATTTGGAGTAGAAATCTTTCACTCTTGTCAAAATTTCGCCTCTATTTCTTGTTAAAGAACCCTCTTCTTTTCTCAGTGCCATAATCTGTTTTCTTCCCTTACTGAGATGTCCCTTTGCTATCTTTAGGCTTTGGTTGTTTTCAATTGCTTTCCTCACTAGTTCACAGTTGAATTTTCTTACGTCTTCAGTGATACTTTTTCTTACTGTCTTGCATAGCTCTATATATTCCACTTTGGAAGTCACATCTTCTTTAGTTGTCCTCATCTCTCTTCTTTCTTGCATCAACATTTTGGTTTTTCCTGATAATTTGTTCACATGCAACTTGTTCTTAGACCCAGCTAATTTTGTTGCTGTTTCCATAAGAGCTTTGGTTACTTTTCTGTTAACTTCAGAGATGTCCACTTCTTCCGATGTTAGGCCTTCTAAAGCAGAGAACCTGTTCTTCAGTTCTATATATATGTCGATATTACTTTTGGAGTATATTACTACGGAATAAAGTCATATATATGAAAAAGATAGTGGACAACATCGTATAAGAAATTGTTTTGCGTAGGTCGAGGTACGATGGGATATTCACCAGCGGAACAAATATTTGTAAGCAGGTTTGTTATCACATTGGATAACAAATTGACATGCTGATTTGAATAAGAATAGAATGTTTGTTGTGGAGATATGATAGCTGATTAACAGATATAAATCAACGTCGTACGAAACTAGCGGTATTTCAACATTAGTTTTTGACGTGGAATTACGTCTGATGTCTCATTGAGTATGATGTCAAGTTAGAGGTGGGAGCATTACCAAATTCCGTAACGCAGGTTCGAGCTCAGTAGGCCGCAAAGCCTTCAACCCATTCACAACGGATCAACAGTGTTCAACAGCTAAAGGACCTTAGAACCTAAAAATGCTTTATTTGTTAAAATCCGTTAATTAGAATAAAAGTTATGACCTTGAATATTTGAACATCGATGTTTACGTTGTGTCAGCATTTAAAGATAAAAATCTGAAAAACTCTTTATCATACGATAAAAACTAAAATCTCTAAGGATAGCCTACAGCAAATGACCGAAGTCCAAGAGATGGCTTTGTTGTGGCATAGCATGTAAAACCTGTCGATGCAAATAGTCCCACATGTGCTCTATGGAATTGAGGAGGACGGAGACATTGCTGTTTTATGGTAATGGAGAACGAAGGCATCGCTGTTGTGTTCCTGGGACCAGACACCCACTCCGTTAGCGACACGGTAGGGAGCATTGTCCTGTAGGTAGACACCCCCACCACCAGGAGAAACATACAACATGAAGAAATGCATGTGGTTAGCGAGGATGGACATACATCCATTGGCGTTCAAGGACCCATTCAGTGGCATAAGTTGTACCAGCGGTCCCAGGTCATACCAGGAAAACATCTCCGAAATATGCACACTACCACTGCAGACATGTACTTGACCGTCAAGCTTATTCTGGTGTTGGTGCTCGTGTCTGACGCTGTATCCGAAACCATCTGTCACTTCTGTGGAGTAGGAACCACGATTCGTCGGAGAAGGCAACCTTTTTCCATTGTCCAATGACGATAGTCCCATTAACTGAATGCGTCGTTGCCGATGGAACAGTGTTAATATCGGCGCCTTGAAGTACAGTTGACTCCGTAGACCCATACGTAACAGGGTTCTTTCTACTGTTATCGGGGACACGTGCCTGTCTGCCCAAGCGTTCACGTGCATGTTCAACCGCTGCACGGTTCCAGGTCGATTGCCCTTTACCAGTTGACGGAAGCTACGTTTTCCTCTGCGTCGATGGCCTTTGGTGCTTCACAGTTAAGCCGTCGGGAGGTACTCGGTGTGTTAGAGGTTGATTCTTGGAACACCCTTACTACAGCACCTAGCGAACGGCCTAAGAAATCTGCTGTTTCTGAGATGCTTCCACCCTTGGCGCGTTAACCGAAGATCATTCCATTTTGAACTTCCGGGAAATCATTGCCTTTTTCCATTGTACTCACATGACGCACTATGGATCCTCTGGCCTGGCCGGCCCTTTATATCTCCGTGTGGTCGACCTTGTCACGTGCAATCTTTGATGGTATGGGCGGATACACGGTGATTCTGTTAGTGGTCATATTATTCAGCTACGACAGTGTATTTTCGTGTACGTTATCTAGTGTCTGGCATTAAACATATACTTGGTCAAGTCACATTATTGTGAGCACCAGCTAATGTATAGGGTAACCGACGCGTGCAGCGCGTACATCAGCTAGACAGCTGGGGAGTGACTCAATAAGGTGCTGGAAGGTTTTCACAGGTATGTGGAGTCAAGCTGACTTCAGTGCATCCGACAGCTGCTGGAAGTTGCGTGCTGGAGGATCCACAGAGCGAGCAACACGATCCAGGTGGTCCCACAGATGCTCAATTGGGTTAAAGTCTGGGGAATTCGGGGGCCAGAGAAGTACTTTAAAGTCTTCATCGTGCTCTTCCAACCACTCTCGGACATTTCTAGCATTGTCGTACTGGAAGATCCCATCCGCCTCAGGGAAGACAATCAGTATGTATGAGTGTACGTATGCAAGAATGGATTGATAACCAATTCGGTTCACAGTGTCTTCCAGAAGAATGAGTGAATCCAGAGAATTCTACGCAAATATTCTCCAGACCATAACGCTGCCCCCACCAGCTTGTGTTCTCCCAGCTATGGCTGAAGAGTGTTTGTTCTTCGAGGTTTCTCGTCTTATACGTTAACGTCCTTAATTTCGATGAAGCAGTAATCGTGACTCATCGAAGGTGGCATACCTTTGCTAATCAGCTGAGGTCCAATTCCAATACTGCCGTGCAAATGTAAGCCTTTTCTGCTGATGCTCATTCGTTAGCATAGGTGCAGTGACCATCCGTCTGCATCGGAGCCCCATACGCAGCAGAGTTAGCTGAACTGTTGGTTTAGACACATTTCCGGTAGCCACCAGGTTTATTCGACTATGAGTTGCTCCATTGTAGCGTGTCGATCGGCCCTCACGCACCTGCGATGCCGACGTTCACCTCTCACATGAATGGCACGTCGCTTATTCGCAATGGTGCCATTTCCCTAATCACGATACACTTTAACCACAGCAGCACGCGAACAGTTCACAAACTGCGCTGTTTCAGAAATACCGCCACCCCTGGCCCGAAAGCCGATATTCATCCCTTTTTGCAAATCTGATAAATCGTTCCTTTTATTCATAACAGCAACGCGTGCTATGTTTTCAGAATGCTTTGAGCACACTTTATGTACTCTCTAAGCCAACTCTCGACACGTTTCTTCTTTCATTGGCTATGCGCTGTTGACGACAAAAGCAGGAGGTGGTCATAATATGGTGACTCCACTGTGTATTATGGGGAAAAGCGTTTAGGAGGATAGACACGTGTGCTTGCAATAGAAAAATGTATTCCAGCCATTGTTTTTAGACGTTTGCTACCGGGAATGTGATGTTATCTAGTTCCTAGCATTTGCTTTGATACAAAATTCCTTACTTTCCATCCGAAGGCTTCTAATTCGGAGAGAGATCTAACGGCCCTAATAATAGCGCATTACACGGCATTCGAGAGTATCAAGCAAGTACCTGGTTATAGAGCTTCGAGGAAGCACATGGGGAAACAGTTATTTGCATTAATTTCGCAAACGAACGTTCGTGGAAACTACTTCGATATACTTTTCGTTATTTTCCATCTTTCCACAGTTGTTCGACAATACACCTGCTAAAATGTACATCAACCACTTGATGGCACCATATTGGCTGGAAAGAACGGCCTTTAATCCATGAAGTGAAATAGACAGTTCACTGCTGGCATTTACGCTTACCTACAGTGCATATGAAGCGAATGTTTTTCATGGTTAAGTGGTTCGCAGGGCAACGGCTTGCGGTGGCGGTGAGGAGTTGCACATGACACAGTCATTCACTCTAGTAAATATCAGAATATACAGGTTGCTTCTTAAATGCCAAACCCCAGCTTTAGTTTTAAAAGTTTGTAGGACAAAGAATGAACATGTATTAAACTTATTGTGCTTCAATACAAACCTTTTGTATCATAAATGTACATCGGTTGGACAGTTAAATGTATACACCACGCTCAGGGAAGTGCCTTTTAATGCAGCTTTGTACGCCGCAATACGCAAATGTATCCACCACGTTTTGGTTGTAATAGCTTTTCCAGAACCTCAAGTGTCTTGTTGCAGAATTTCGTTCAGGGTGACGAAGAAATGAGCGACATAACGGACTTCGAAAGAGGGTTATTGTTACCTCCGTGACAATAGTCACCAAGGTATTTAGGGAATCGATAGCTACAGTGTTTAGCGACATGGCAGCATACCGTGTTCGTGGCAAAACCTCGGCTGCGAAACACAAGAGCGTCTCGGAAACGACGCTGACTAATAGAGACAGGAAAGCAAGCATTAAAGAGGATTGTCACGAAAATGATAAGACCACGGGGAAGAAAATTAGTACGAAGTTCAATCTGCATCTCCAGATCCAAGTATCAATGAAACCAGTAGGAAGGGAACTGAATTAACAAAATATTAATGTTAGAGCTGTTATTGCAAACCCTCTGGTGACCCGGGTGAAAATGTGACGGCAGTGGTGTCAGGAGCATACAACGTTAACTACCGATGCACGGAAGCCTGTGATATGTACGGATGAATCCACATTCACAGTATTCCCCACCGCAGGACGTGTTTACTTTTGGGAACACCGTCAGAAGCGTACAAACCAAACTGTTTGCTATCAACACTGAAGCATGGTGGTGGTTCTGTCATGCTCAGGGCTGTCACATCATGATTTTCAGCAGGTACCGTGATCACCTTAAAAGGACGAATGACTGTCAGGGCGTATGAAACCATTTTGGCAGACCAAGTCCATCAAATTGCTCAGACATTGTTTCCTTCAGGGCATGCCATCTATCAATACGATAACGCCCCAATTCACAGAGCTCGCTAGTTCCATTCATGGTTTGAGGAACATGAGAACAAACTTTTACACCTTCCTTGTCCTCCCCAATCACCAGATTTAAACATCATCGAGCCATTGCGGTCCGGTTGAAAAAGCAGCGTAAGGTCCCATTATCCTCCTCCTGCATCTCTCAAGGACTTTGAACAATTTCTGCATGAAGAATGGTGTTACATCTCGCTAACTACCATCCAGGATTAGTGTGAATCAATTCTAAGGAGGATTTGTACGGCTTTGGATGCCAAATGTCGTCCTACAGCCTATTAGATACGTAAAACCTTATTTTCCTAGGTGTTTATATTATTCTGCCAAACCCCTGAATATTCCCATGAGCTATCTAGAAGAGATAGCGATGTTTTCTGTTGTTCAACAGAAAAAAACGGGGGTTTAGGTTGTATAGGTACACAACTGCAGGAGTTTAAATAAGATTACGTCGGGTTAGAGAAGTGAAAATGTTTTAAGTTGTTTAAAACAATGAAGCATTTTTTGAAAACGTGTAATAGGTTTACAAAACTTTTGCAATGAAATATAGTTATAATATTTTAATGAAGATAAATAAGAATCGTTTTCCTTTATTTATTTTTTTATTTATTATTATTATTAAAATTATAAACTTAGCTTTATGACTGAAAAAAGTAGGTATCATAATTGCGTGCTAAAACATTTGTAGGTACTTGCCTACAAATGGACATGCAGGGCTGTATTAAACATTCGTTTGAAAGTGTAAGTCAAAATTTCCCACGTCTGCATTTAAAACTCGGCTTGTAATGTTTCTAACCAACTATCTTAATTGCATTTTAAATTGTATTGAAACGATCGCAACATAGCCGAAATCGTTAGTAAAAAAGAGTTTTCGAAACTGAGTAGTTACCGCACCACATACATTCGCACATATATCACTTACTAAGACCGTCATTACATTTTTGCTGACACGAAAATTCTTCTTTTGTCGTGTTGTACGTCATTGAGTAGTTGTTTTCCTCTTGTTTTGAAACTTTTCTCAGCTTGTAGACAGTTTCGGCTCCAGAGCGGTAGAGGTGGACGGTTCATTACGCTGCGCAGCCTCCTCTAACGCGAGCTTCGTCTTCCGCTGTCTGTACAATTTCATCTTTTCAGATGGGGTCAAAACAATTTTTTTCGAAATCTTTGGTATTCGCTCTTCCTCCGCTTTACATTTTCTGTGGTTTCTTACGCGTTCCAAAATAACTTTCCTGGGCGTCTTTAATATTTGGCCTTTTTAAAAATTAAAAATGAATATGGGCTCTTCTTAGAGAGTTTTGAAAGCTCTACCAGCAGAAATTTTAGTTTTTATCGTACGATAAAGAGTGTTCGAGGTATTCATTTTTAAATGCTGACACAACATGAAAATCGGTGTTCAAATATTCAAAGTCATAACTTTTTATCTAATTAACGGATTTTAACAAATGAAGCAATTTTTGGTTACGAAGTTCTTTAGCTGTGAGTAGGGGGGATATGAGAGAGCAAAATCCTCCGATCCAGAGGACTAGGGGAGAGCAAAATCCTCCGATCCTGAGGACTAGGGGAGGGAAAAGGGGGGTTGTGCGGAACAGCGAGGTGGGGGGGGGATCCTCCCAGGGGGTCGGTAGCTAGGGAGTTGCTTGGTGAATGAAACCAAAAAATTAATAAATAAATAAACAAAAAAATCCTCCGATCAGGCGGACTAGACGATGTAGGGGGGTTTGTGTGGAACGACGAGGTGGGGGGATCCTCCCAGAGGGAGAATCCACAGAGAGGGTCAATGCTGAAGAGATGCTTGGTGAATGAAACCAAAAGAGTGACATCTTGATTAATTGGTTGTATCTGCTACTGCTAGGGGGTGTGGCAGCTTTAAACTTGAATCCACAACTTCGCAATAATAGGTTTTGTTATTTAACTACGAGAACGATTTCTTCAAATTTCGGTTTCACAAAAACCATGAAACTTCAATAGAATAACATGGGAAATGTAAATCTACTAAGACGAATGTCTGAAATGGAAGTTTTTACCACATATCCTTATTTTGAAACTTCATCTTCTGTTAAACGTGAACTCTGACTCCTCTGAATTTTCGTATGCAAATTTTTTGATTTGACCATTTTACATGAGATTAGTTTTGCTCATAGTAAATTTTGATAAGGACGAAAATTGATTTTGACGTTTTTAGAAAGAGAGCGATTTTTGGAAACTACAATTTCACAAATTTATGAAACTTCCATAGAATAACAAGAGAAATAAAAATCTCACTAAGTCGATTTTCTTAAAGTAGAGTTCTGACTAAAGATCATTATTTTGAAACTGCATTTTTCATAAAAGGCGAAATCCGATTTCATCAAATTTTCATAGGGTTAGTATCTTAGTAATAATTTTAGACGAGGTTATTTCTTTTTTTATTTTTTGTCTTTGCAAAATATATGTAGATGTTCTTTTACTGTGAGCATCATCACACGATCGTAAAAATCTGTCTGGACGTATTCCGCCAATGTGGGATGGGGAAAAAGTTCTTTTGGATCTGAATGGATTCGATTTGATTTTGACGGCAATAGTATCAGGGCATCGTGCTGTATTTTTGTTCTTTTTCTGTATAAGTCATGTGTGAGAGACGGATAATTTTTTTTTTCAGCGACATGTATCATTTGCCATTAAATTTCCATATGACTTTTTCCTTTTATGTTAACCTGATATTTCGATTTGTATAAATAACTGAAGTTGTAATTTCTTGATAATACAATTTCCCGAAAACATGAAAGTTTCATAAAGCAGGGTGGTCTGTTGTCTTTGCTTGTACGCGATTGTCACGATGATGTTCTGCGTGTGTTCGATAATAGAAATGCGCCTTTAATAAAGAAAGCAATCGTGTTAAATTAAAGTTCCTGATCAATAGACACAGTTATGCCGCACTGTTTCAAGGATATATTTTTCACCAACAGCAACGCCGTTGTGTGCAAGATTGAAGTGATCCTCTGCAACAAACATGGCGTCGGTAAGGAAGGCCGTGTTTTATGGTGGAACATCTACGATTGTGAACATATCATCTCAAGTTGGATGTAACAGTGTTTTCGTATTATCATTTATGTTGTAATTAAATGTTCTATTTGCATACAACTCAGATAGGTATATGATTTTATTATTACTAGTATGAACAGCCCTCTATTCTTTTTATTTTTAAGCCCACATTCTTCGGCCATGAATGAAGATGAAGTGAAAAACGTTTTTCTTTTCTACTGCTTACCCAACCAATTGGAGTGTTGATATTATCTATTTAACTACAAATACAATTTAAGAATTAAATTGTGCTACAGAAATATGATTCCTCTACTAACTAATAATCTATATACCATACATATTTGTATTATTTTTGAACCTAATCATACTAAAGGATAAGTTCTTTATCTCTGCGAGCAAATGTAGCAGAGAAAGTGAATCGCAAAAATAATGGGTGATTTTCCACATCTGAACTTTCTCAGAGTGCATGTAATGCGGCGAACAGATATTTGATATCAAAAGATAAATTATAGATAATTTTTCATCTGCTGTGGTTCTAAATTTGATACACGTCCTTCACATATCGCATCACCTGTCCATCAGTTTGGCGCAAAACACTCGCATCTTATCAAAAAGGTAAGAATCGAATTGATTCTACTTTAACTCACAGTTGCACGATAAAAGCCTAAGTTCACTGCTTAAATAAAGGGAGTTGACGTGCGTTTGTTCCTGAAAAGTTACTTCAAAAGTTTCGATCTCTTGGGTACTTCAATGCCGTATAATTTCACAAAATATTTAATAAATATGAGTTGCAATAAATAGCGATTCAATTCTGATGAAATTATAAACACTATGTATTCCTATGATGGTTAGCTTGAGTGTCTGTCCACAACTGCAGCACGCCTCCTGGCGAGCCGGGACATTAGAGGTCCTGTTTTGAAAGTGATTACATATGGAGAATTGTACCACATCATACATCGTGTTCCGAACAGAGCAGGGTGTCTGATGCACGCTGCTCAGAGGTTCCGCTACACGGAGATTATCTCTAATGTCAATCCTACTCTTCTGCACCAAACACAACTTACTGTTCTTCGGTCGTGTCCGTTAATGGATATTTTTTCATTGTCTAACAACAGCAATAAATCGCTCAATGCAAAATATTAAACCAAAGAAAAATCCTTAGTGTATCCCTAAATAGATCAAAAAGAGAAGAAAAAGGATATGGAATAAGCCTGAACTGAAGAAAATGAAAAGGAATACTCTGAACTTAACAGAATTAAACAGCAACGTGTTAAGAAACATACATGCTCTTCTTGCGACAGTATATCAGAAAATTTGGATCTAAAGACAATACCAGCACTTCGGAATACCGCAAAAGCACTAAAGAACAGAAAGATACAGATAACTTCTAAACGTGTGATTATTGATAAAGATAACGTTTGCTACTTCAGTGAATGCAATATATAGGTTTTTGTTAAGCCACTGAATTAGCAATTCCAAGTAAATGCGAAAAACTTACTTCGAAGTTATTTAGAAATACAAAATATAATAAACTCCTTTCTAAAAAATAGCATCTATTTCTCACACAGTAGTGCTGAAGGTATTCCATCCTTTTCCACAAAGCAAGTCAAAAGCACTTTTAACATCACAAGAAAAGGAAATCCTTAGGTTTTAATGGCATTAATAATAATATCTTAAGGTTACTCAAAAACATTTCATAACAGTGCTTTCATACGTTTTTAATTTAGCTGCTGAGATAAAAAAATTCAACAGGAATGTAGAAACATCATTCTCTTATTTAAAGTGCACTCAGCCTTACGCAGTTTCATTCAAATGTTCATTCCTTTAAGTAATGTGTATTCATCTACGTGATATTTTGACCTTCCAGTTATAACCTCAGCTGTATACACTCCTACAAAGCGCACGACTATAGATAGCAACTGACACATGCGATATTTCAGCTCTCAACACATTGTGCATGAATGTCATTCCTGCCATCAACCAACGGTGTGCATCTTCAGTTGATGCACTCGTACAGAGAGCACCGCTATGGATAATAACTGGCACGTACTATATTTTAGCTCTCAACACATTGTGCAGATGTGCAGAAATGTCATTACAGCCATTAGCCAAAGGAGTGCATCTTCAGCAGTATGCACTCGTAAAGAGGGCACCGCTGTGGATAATAACTGGAACATATTATATATCAGCTCGGCGCCCCGGTGGTGAAAGTGTTGCAGGTATACATAGAAGTATTTTTATTTTAAGCACTGCATATGTATTTCTTGTATGTTTCTGGTGTCTAGCATTAAACTTATAGCATGGGGGAAAGCGCTTAGGGAGAAGCAATTATATATGCACCATAAGAAAATGTTTGCAAGCCATTGCTTTTAAGATTTCGCTACTGCAAATCAAATGCCATCTAGACGTTGAATGAACAGTTCAACAGTGATGCATCATATTTTATGTTCATTTCCAATGCTACAGATGTCGCTGTGTGCTGGGAAATTTTTTTATCAGTAGCAGTTTATTTTGTAAATATCGCAATATTTTTTTAACATTCTCCCAATCCTGCGTAGTTATTTGCTGATTATATCGCACGCAATTCGTGTACACGTAAATCCTCGGATATTTCGCTCTGCAGTGACACACTTAACTTATATTTCACACGTATCAAAATATTTATCCCCAGTGCATTCTGGAGTGTTAACCAAATATACTCAGTTTAAAACTACGTTAAAACCTTCGCGTCTGCAGACGTTATAGGACTCGCGAATCGTATTTATAACATGATACTTGAACTTATTTTCGCGAAAGAACATTCCTAGTACCAACCGCAGCATAGGATTAATTACTTTCCATCCAACGGTTGCTATTTCGAAGAACAATCTAAAGCTCCTAACGTGGAGCATTATACAGTATTTCGGCAGTCAAGACATTATGGAACTCTGTAAATAATATATATAAAACAAAAGGACCCATTATTTTCCAAAATATAGCAGCTATTTCCGAGCACTATGCATGTTTGTTTTCCCTTCCGACCTACCGTAACTAAAGGTCCAGATAATAGAGCGTTACACAGCATTTCAAAACTGCAGTGTTATGGATCTTCATCAGTTATATTTTTAAAGACATGCCATTTTATAAAACATAATTTTATAAAATTATTATAATTATTTACAAATATTTTTTTATTTATAATATCCCTCATTTTTTTGTCTTAAAGGAAATTCGTAGCTCTTTGATTCAAAAGGCTCTCTTTTCTTTCCGATGGTTCCTAATTGGAAGAAGGATCTAACGATCTCTAATAATTTGCACACAATTCCGAGAGTAAACGAGTTATAGATTTTCGAAAACGCACATGGGAAAATATTAATTTTCTAAAAGGACGTTCGTTGCAAAAAGTACACGGAATATATTATTTCCTAAACGAACGTTCGTTTTCTAAAAGTACGTTCATAGCTACATCGATAGAACATTTCTTATTTTACATCCTTTCACAGTTTTGCGACGTGCACCTTCTAAAGTGTGCATCACCGACTAGATGTCGTCACATTATTAGGACAGAACGGCCCTTAATCAAAGGTACAGGGGCTACTCACATCTTTACGAACATGGAGTGCAGATAAAACGAAAATGTTTCATGGTTAAGGAGGTCGAGATGGGGTGCGGTGTTACACATAACACAGTCATTCACTGCTATAAATTTCAGAATATAAAATTGGCACTTCAAATGGTATACACAAGCTTTAGCTTTATAAGTTCCAAAGACAAATAAAGAACATGTATAAAACTTACTATGCTTCAATACAAACGTTTTTGCGGCATAAATGTATATCTCTATGAGTTATCAAGAACAGATTGTCATGTTTCTTGTTGTTCAACAGAAAAAAAATATAAAGTTCATACGCCGGCCGCTAGGTTCGCTCATTGTTGAATTAATACCTAATTAGCTTCTATCACTGTTTCGCGTCACACGATGAATACTAATTTCAAACAAAGATGTTATTTCGATGTCTCAAACATATTTATATAGCTGGTGAAATCCCCAGCGTACCTAGATTCGGAAACGAACATTTTACCAAACTGAAGCTTCCCGAAAATTTTTAGCTTTATTTCTCAATTTTTCAATAAAATACTGCATAAAAAGGTTGCCCGAGTTTGTTTTTGATTTCGACGTAATTGTTTAAAATTCAAAGTTCCTCAACTTTTAATAAGCAGTAGTAAATATCATATTAAATAATTTTGTTAAGAAAAATTTATTCAAACTAATATCATTAATGCATTGCAATAAATATTAATGTTCCCAAAATAAATACGTAGATTAATAATTTTCAATTTATAGGTAAAGTGGTGACTGTTGATTTTTCCTAATGTTCCAAATGGAATCACTACATTTACAGGACTTATTATGTTTTCCAAAATTTTTGCATCCACTCAGTCTATTTAGATGCAGAAGAATCCCACTAAAGTGGTACTTTATTTTCAACAATTTATGTATGCTTTTCTGGTGTTAAACTCAAGTCCGTAGTAACTCCACAGCGTAAATGTAAATTTTTCTGGTATACCAAAGCTTGCAAATTATTTTACGCAATTTTGTGGACATGCTATCATCACAAATTCTGCTTAGCAATTATCGCAACAAGAACGTAACCATCCTAATATTTGGGAATTGCAGAAAAGAAAACTGGTCCTCCCTTTACTTTTATATCTTCCTGTTTCCTTCATTTCCTTTCTTCTTTTATTTCTCGTTGTGCGTAATCTAATTTCAGAAGTGCACTTGTACAAGAATAATGCTTGCATAATTTAGAAACTTCAATAATTTAAAGTTCCCCACAAATCCTTTATTTTCTAAAGAGGCTCTGTCTTAGATAGTTTTCAGTAGTGTATGATGTGGCACATCCGCTTTTCTTATGATTATCTCGCATTTAATATGCGTATTGTACGTCACAACTTCAGAAAATTTTATCATCACAATATGGATACACAGGAAAGAACAAGTTAACACAGGCAGGAAAAAAATAGAAGCATAGCTGAAAATATCATACGATAATGATTGAAAGCAAGTATGTTGCTTTTGTGAATAACTCGCGTGTTCCAAAGCATTAAGTAACTTAATAAGCGGTTTTTTTTTCTTTTTGTTTGGGCATGAACGTAAATTTTTATCAGAAGCAATCTCATGTGTCAAATATCTAAATCTGAAACCTAGTTGTTCCCCTTCAAGAAAGATACATGACATGTACTTCGAGATGCCAATTTATTTGTTACACCTGCACCCGTCCCATAAATGGCTTACTAAAAAACGTAAAAGGTTATATCACCCAGGTGTACGGTTCAAATACGGAGATTCATACTTATAAAGAGGATAAGTTGAAGTAACCATGATCATCGCAATCGGCATATAGGGTGATCTTAACAACTTTGAACGTGGCATGATAGCTGGTTACGGGTGTGCCTGTTCGTGAATTTTCCGAATACCTGTCTAACTGGGCTTCTCAAAAACGTCCAACCGTAACAAAGATTTTCCGTCAATGGAGAAACAAACAAAATTAAATTTACAGAATATGGTGATTCTGGGGACGAGTTCACAGTCCTTTGCCCAGAATTTCAAACTCTGCAGTGATGGGACGAATTGAGGCCATTCTCTTCGCGTACACGATTTTTGGAAGTAGACAATTATGCGCATTAAGACATCTAGTATTGTTTTATGTGCAGAATAAACATTTCTTTGAATCCTAAATACACCAAGAATAGACTTGCAGAGTTCCCCAGGTTTATCAGAGACCATGACATCAATTTTGCCCTTATCTTTGAGTGCATACTGACACCTAAGGTCACGAGATTCAATATTGCGAACTGTCAAGTCAGACAGATATTTTCACAGACCTTCCACAGGCGTTAATGACTTCAAGGTCATCAATGGGTGACAGCTAACACGGCATTAACAAAAGTCTCAGCCAAATCGAGATATTCACTTACAAGCTAAAGACAAACTCCGGTTTCATTTTAACCCATCTTTGTTTTGCTGACGACATATTTATTTTTGCAAGTGCTTTTGCGGAGCTACGGTGTATTATCCAGGAATTTACTAACAAGAGAAAAGAAGAGTTTAAATAGGAAATTACAAAAACCAAAATTGATGTACGATGCTTTCAAAATATCTTAAAATTTAGCGATAAATGGAGCCATTTAAAAAGTAACCAATTCCTATATTTACATTGGACAACAGACATCAAGCAATGGACACATCGAGGAAGAAATTATTAGGCTTGTAAAACTTGGTTGAACAACATTTGTATGTAACAGTACAATTTTGAACAGCAATTTATCATTACGTCTCAAAAGAAAAGTATTTAAAGAAAGCTTCTTAACAGTACTTACTTTTTGATCATAGACATAGATTTTAATTAAGAAGAACATTCAGAAGCTGCGAACGATTGAAAGAAGCATGGAGGAAAGGTAAGAAGAAAATACCCATAAATCCAGAAAGTGTTATGAGTGAAGACAGCATGATCAAAGTAAAATCCATGCTTCATGCAACCAGGGAAGGTAAGAAGAAAACAACCTTGAAAGGTAAGAAGAAATACCCATAATCCGGAAAGTGTTATGACCAGGAAAGGTAATGAGAAATTCATACAACCTGGAAAGGTAATAAGAAATTCATACAACCTGGAAAGGTAAGAAGAACTACCCATAAATCCCGAAAGTGTTATGACGGATGACAGCATGATCAAAGTAAAATCCATGCTTCATGCAACCAGGAAAGTAAGGAAGAAAAACTCTTGGATCAGGAAAGTGATATGAGTCAATGATATAAGATCAAAGTAAGGTCCGTAGGATGTCAATGTGTTAGATATATTGCAAGATAAACTGACCACTCTGGGGTCCAAGGGATTAGAAAAAACACAGAGAGGGACCATGTGGAAGATGGATGACTGAAATTGAAGAACATGTACACTTACCAGATTAGCTGATAAAAGAAATTTTGAAAAACAGGGAATCTTCATCTAGCACTGAATGAATAATACATACGTATATACAGTGTACGGGGATGAAACATTACATTATGACCACCTACGTAATAAACTGTAGGAGTCCATTTAGCACGAAAAACAGCGGTCACTATGCGAGGCGCTGGTTCGATGAGATGGTGATAGGTACCCTGAGGTATCTCGTACAAGAATATCAATAGCACGTCACCCAGTTCCCGTAAATTTCGGAGTGGTGGTAATGTAGCGCAAACCCGCTTTCCAGAGTCCAACCACAAATGTTCAATTGGGTTCATATCAGGTGAGTTTGTAGACCAGGGTGTTAACAGAAAGTCAACAGCGTATTCCTCGAACCACTCCTTGACGATTCTGGCACTGTGTCATTGGGAAAGAGGGAGGGGGGCGGGTCACGGTGGCATCCTCTTGCAAATGGCCATCACCAACAGGGAACAACAGTTGCCATAAATGCATGAACGTGGTTCCCAACGATGTTCAGACACCCGACAGCTGTCAGGGAATATGCTATTAGGATAATAGGACCTACAGTGTCCCAAAAATATCGTCCACGGCATAACACCGCCGCCGCCGGCCTGTTTCCTCCCAACGGTGCGTCTAGGTGCCATAGCCTCCGTTGGTAATGGGGGCATCCGTGCTCTGCCGTTTACGTGATGCACCAGGAATCTTGATTCGTCAGACCAGGCCACATTCTTCCAATCCTCCTCGGTCCGATCGCGAGGATTTTGCGCCCATTTCATGTGTTGTTGGAGATGACGTGAAGTGGGCATGGGGACCCGTCAGGGTCTTCGGTTACGCAGGCCCATGCGCAGAAAGTTGCGATGAACTGTGTGCAGTGACCCATTGCACTGATCATCGTTATTGTAGCTGCGGGTGGTTTCCCTCACTGTGGCCGTGTAGTCGCTTTGAACAATGTGCGACTGTCTTCCCTCCCCTCTGGCATCAATCAACTGTGCGCCACTTTTAATATGTATTCACTACAGCGGCACGTGAACGACCCAACTGCGGAGCAGGTGAAGTTCGCAGACCAATATACATATATATTGGTCTGTGAACTTCACCTGCCTGCATTCAGTCACTAGGCGCGCTAATTTCTCTGGAACTGGTGGTGGTCATAATGTAATGGCTCTTCGGTGTATACACAGCCGAGTCACATTATTGTGAACACCTCCTACTTTTAATATCAACAGCGCGTAGCGAATGAAAGAAGGCGCGTGTCGTAAGCTGGTTTGGAGGGTATATAAGGTATGCTGTAGGAATTCTGAAAACATATCACTCGTTGCTGTCATGGATATAATGAGACATTTTTCAGATTTGAAAATGGGATGATTATCCCTTTCGGGCCTAGGGTGGCAGTATTTCTGAAACAGCACTGTTTGAGAACTGTTCTCGTGCTGCTGTGGATAAAGTGTATCGTGTCTGGAGAAATCGAACCTTTGCGAATAATCTAGAAGGAAACTGCGGAGCATCTCGTGCCATTGATGTGAGAGGTGAACGTCGGCTTCAAAGTTGCGTGGGGCCAATCGAATCGCTACAGTGGAGAAACTCACTGACTGAACGAACCAGGGCAATACTGGAAGTTTGTCTAGAACGACAGTTCAACGGACCCTGCTGCATATGAGGCTCCTATTCAGGCGGATAATCACTGCACCTATACTAACGAAGGTGCATCGGCAGAAAAGGCTTACATTTGGATGACAGTACCGGAATTGGACCCCCGCTAATTGGCAAAGGATTGCTTTTTCCAATGAG
Organism: Macrothele yani; assembly: GCA_039090855.1. Classification (NCBI taxonomy): domain Eukaryota; kingdom Metazoa; phylum Arthropoda; class Arachnida; order Araneae; family Macrothelidae; genus Macrothele; species Macrothele yani. The sequence goes on along the minus strand of CM077031.1, from coordinate 60,265,787 downwards.
TCACGTTTTCTGCTTCATCGAAGGGATAATCGTTGGCGCATGAGTAGAGAAACATCGGAGAACAAACACTCTTCAACCATTGCTGGAAGAACGCAAGCTGGTGGGGCAGCGTTATGGTGAGGGGAATGCTTTCGTCTTAGTCTCTCTTTCCACTCATACTTGTGGATGGCATTACAGACCGAATTTGTTATGAATGAATCCTTGCAGACCACGTATACTCATGCCTGCTGATTGTGTTCCCTGTGGCGGACGGGATCTTCCAGCACGAAAATGCGGCTTATCACACAGCTAGAAGTGCCCCAGAGTGGCTGGAAGAGCATGGTGAAGATTTGAAAGTACTTTCCTGGTCCCCAAATGTCCCAGACGTAAACCCAATTGAACATCTGTGATCCACGATCGTGTTGTTCGCTCCATGGATCCTCCACCGCACACCCTCCAACAGCTGTCAGATGCACTGCAGTCATAGTAGTTGCACGTACCTGTGAACAAATTCCAGCAACGTATTGAGTTATTCCCAGCCCGTCTAACTGCCCTCCGCGCTACACATGGCGGCTACTCAGGATATTAGCTGATGGTCAGAATAATGTGACTCAGCCGTGTGTACCATCGTTGTCAACCATCATCAATCACTGCTAGATGAAGGTCTCCCCAGGTATTTTCCACAGCGGCCTGTCTTGAGCTAGTCTCCACCATGTCACTCCCGCATGATTTCGAATTGAATCCACCCATTACCCATGTGGTGTTATTTTGGGTCTTTTCCTGTTCCTTTGAGTCCTCTCAAAAATGTCGGTAGCCCATTGGTGGTTCCTCCTTCTAGTAATATATCCAAACCCCTGCCATTTCAGGGATTTTACTCTGATCATGAAATCTTCAACTTTGGCATTTTCTTTATCAACGATAAAGGCTCCTTCTGTATCATTTGCGGTGTGGAAGACGAGACGCTGTATAAGATTCTGTATCACCAGAATCAACTCAATGGCTTATTGTTCAAGCTGAAGACTTTCTTTTTTTCACAGAGCCTCTCCCATAGTCTGGTCTGGTAATCCCTAAGAAAAGGAAAGTTTGGAAGACTCCAAGAAAAACCCCAGATTCCTTTAGAAAATCTCAGTTTGAGTAACGAAACGATTGCTGGAAAAGTCGCAGTCTTCTTAAAAGCCGCATCACAACCTGTTTGGAACACTGGTGTGTACGATCGCCTTTCGTGAACGGGGAAGTATAGAGCGTTGGCGATTTTATCTTAATAGTGCTGAAACGTTCTGATAAATAAATCCTGTACGTAGGGTTTCAATCCTGTTCGTAGAGTTTTATTATTAGGATTAGCAGATTTTTTATATGAAATTTATTTTGCCAAAGAAAAATTTGCGAAGTGAAACAACAAAGGAAAACGTCCCGGGCTTAGAACATTTCATTCGAAAACGTATATAAATCCTTTGCCGAACAAAAAAACAACAAAACACTCCGAGAAAGTCGTTTTATCCTGGTGAAGCCCTGCTTGCAAGTACCTCAGTGACAAATACGCCAATTATTAAAAAATAACGACCAGTGACTAAATAGTGCCTCCCCCACAACGCATGGAAACCGCGCATCGAGGATCGTATATCAAGAACATAGCTCGCACGAAAGGACAATGGTGGCAGCAGATTGCCATTTCATCAACTTGTCCGGCCTGTGTGATGCATTGACGTCGGATCCGTGCACAATAGGAGCAGTTGAGCGAATTTGAGAGAGGACGTGTAATTGGGCAGAGAGAGAGTCGGGTTCATCAAGTCACTGTATCGTCAACTATTTGGATCGGACAGACGCTGCAATCTAGTGATGTTGGTGCTCATGTGCCCATGAGGGTACAACACAGCGACACGCGCGGGCAATGGGCTGCAAACGCCAACGACAGAACGCCAGGATCTTGCGATTGTAAGAGGCTCACGAACAGAACCAAATTCGTCACTCTCAACCATCCGTGGCCATGTTATGTCATCTACAGGTACAGAGGGTAAGGACAGATCGTCAGGATCGTGCTATTGTAAGAGCCTCACGAGCAGAACCGAATTCGTCACTCTCAACTATTCGTCGCCATGTTGTGTCGTCTATGGACGGCAGAGGGCAACGACAGAACGTCAGGATCGAGGTATTATAAGATCCTCGCAAAGAGAATCGAATTCGTCACACTCAACCATCCGTAGCCATGTTGTGTCGTCTACAGGTACGGAGGGCAACGACAGAACGTCAGGATTATGGTATTGTAAGAGCCTCACGAACCGAACCGAATTCGTCACTTTCAACCACCCGTGGCCATGTTGTGTCGTCTATGGACGGCAGAGCGGAGCGATAGAACGTCAGGATCAAGGTATTGTAAGAGCCTCACGAACAGAACCGAATTCGTCACTTTCAACCACCCGTGGCCATGTTGTGTCGTCTATGGACGGCAGAGCGCAGCGATAGAACGTCAGGATCAAGGTATTGTAAGAGCCTCACGAACAGAACCGAATTCGTCACTTTCAACCACCCGTGGCCATGTTGTGTCGTCTATGGACGGCAGAGCGCAGCGATAGAACGTCAGGATCAAGGTATTGTAAGAGCCTCACGAACAGAACCGAATTCGTCACTTTCAACCACCCGTGGCCATGTTGTGTCGTCTATGGACGGCAGAGCGCAGCGATAGAACGTCAGGATCAAGGTATTGTAAGAGCCTCACGAACAGAACCGAATTCGTCACTTTCAACCACCCGTGGCCATGTTGTGTCGTCTATGGACGGCAGAGCGCAGCGATAGAACGTCAGGATCAAGGTATTGTAAGAGCCTCACGAACAGAACCGAATTCGTCACTTTCAACCACCCGTGGCCATGTTGTGTCGTCTATGGACGGTACAGAGGGCAACGACAGAACGTCAGGATCGAGGTATTGTAAGAGCCTCACGAACAGAACCGAATTCGTCACTTTCAACCACCCGTGGCCATGTTGTGTCGTCTATGGACGGCAGAGCGCAGCGATAGAACGTCAGGATCAAGGTATTGTAAGAGCCTCACGAACAGAACCGAATTCGTCACTTTCAACCACCCGTGGCCATGTTGTGTCGTCTATGGACGGCAGAGCGCAGCGATAGAACGTCAGGATCAAGGTATTGTAAGAGCCTCACGAACAGAACCGAATTCGTCACTTTCAACCACCCGTGGCCATGTTGTGTCGTCTATGGACGGCAGAGGGCAACGACAGAACGTCAGGATCGAGGTATTATAAGATCCTCGCAAAGAGAATCGAATTCGTCACACTCAACCATCCGTAGCCATGTTGTGTCGTCTACAGGTACAGAGGGCAACGACAGAACGTCAGGATTATGGTATTGTAAGAGCCTCACGAACAGAACCGAATTCGTCACTTTCAACCACCCGTGGCCATGTTGTGTCGTCTATGGACGGCAGAGCGCAGCGATAGAACGTCAGGATCAAGGTATTGTAAGAGCCTCACGAACACAACCGAATTCGTCACACTCAACCATCCGTGGCCATGTTGTGTCGTCTACAGGTACAGAGGGCAACGACAGAACGTCACGATCGAAGTATTGTAAGAGCCTCACGAACAGAACCGATATCGTCACTCTCAACTATCCGTGGCCATGCTGTTGTGTCTACAGGTACAGAGGGCAACGACAGAACGTGAGGATCGAGGTACTGTAAGAGCCTCACGAACAGAACCGAATTCGTCACTCTCAACCATCCGTGGCCATGTTGTGTCATCTATGGACGGCAGAGGGCAACGACAATCACAGGTATCCAGAGATTGTGACAGCCTCACAAACAGAACCGAATTCTTGACTCCCAACCATCCGTGGCCATGTTGTGTCGTCTAGGTACAGAAGTGGCCAACACGACAAATTGTTGTGTCGTATAGGTAAAGAAGTGGCCAACAGGCCAACTTGTTGTGTCTTCTAGGTACAGAAGCTTTCGTCCAGTATTTTGTGTCGTCTAGGTACAGAAGTTGTCGTCTATTACCATGTGTCGTCTAGGTACTGAAGTATTTCGTCTAGTTGTGTCGTCTAGTACCATGTTGTGTCGTCTAGTATCATGTTGTGTCGTTCAGGTACGGAAGTGGCCAACAGAACAACTTGCTGCAAGGGGATTACATTCGAGGAGGCTACTCCGCCTCCTACCGCTAAACAGCGAACATTGCCGACACTGGTTACAGTAGTGTCAAACCGGATCAACGTGGGGTAGTTGAGTGGTTTCGTGTTGTCTTCAGTTCTGGGTAACGGTTAGCACTTGGTACCAAAGACCATAAACATATCTGTCCGGAGATGAGCCGGTAAGCTCATGGATCCTGCCTTTAACGGGAAACTGCGCGGTACACCAGGAGTCACTGTCTGGGAAGCCATTTCCTGCGATAGCCGGTAACCCTTGATAGTCCTATGTACCGCCATGACTGCTGAACGTGTATTTACACGACATTCTGTGATTTTTTGTGTTACCATTCCTTTCGCACCATCACCGAGTAGTTTTCCAAAATGACAAAGGAAGCACGCGGTACGGCTGTCCGAGGCCTGCCTCCGTAAAGTCGAGACTCTTCCATTGCCAGCCCGATCGCCCGACCTCTCACCAATCGAACATTACTCGGACAAGCTGGGACGTTATCTAAGCCCATCCCGCAATGTGATGAACAGGCTCACAATTTTGACAAATTCTGTCATGCCATACCTCAGAACAGTATCCATGAATTGTATGCGTCAATGCCACGCCAGGTAGCCGCTTCTATCAGAGCTAGATGTGGCGCTACAACGTACTACCTGTTCAATTCCTATAGCTGTTTGATCCGAGTAAATGGGCCAATTTCTCTAAATTTGCAGACATTCCCTTTCCTACATATATACATTGCACATACTGATTTTTCATCACGATTGGATGCTCACTTCTTGATGTTTTTTTTTATGCGAAAAGTACATATATATAAACGTCGAGTAAACAATTTTGCCCTAAATATTCGTTTCTGCTACTTAAGTAATGTGGACATGAAAAACAGCATTGCATGCTTACGTCGCTTCTTTTTTCAATATTTTATTTTAAATTTAACTCTTCTATTGCTATATTACTTCAAAATTTATTTGTTTCCATGCTTCTGTCTTTTTCCAAAAGATTTCATACTTTTGAAATGTGATAGGGTCAGGGGCTAGTAAGCAGTCAGGAATTTGAATCCGTATTCGTTTTATCGCACAGGTCTGTTTAACGAAATATTTATTTCAGAACAAAAGATATACAGTAGAAGATAATAAGCAATGTAATCTGCTACATAGTGATACAAGCCTCCATTTTACAAACAGGTAATGGCAAAGAAAATAAGACTGACTATGTGTGTCAAAGTTGTGGTCCCCCAAATGAATGTGTTATAATAATCACAATTAACACTTAATAAAAACAATGAAGATTCTTAGTACACATGTGAAATATATTATCTGCGAAGTTTTACATTTTTAAATTTTTTAATTTCATATTGGAAAATACACTAAAAAAATGATATCTTGTGTTATGTTTCCGTGCTTTGATTTTAGTTATAGTTACCTTTTTACTTCCGATCACAGTTAAAGTTAATCTCTGCTGATGAATATGAAGATGTGGGTATTTCTGAATGCGATTCCTTTGTTCTTTGATATAATTTGAAGGTACGAACTCATGAGGATTCTATAGGAAAGATAAGTGAAAGTGAGGCACAGAAGAGTTCCTCAATCAGTCCTATCCTCTGCCCAGATGACATGGTGAAACACAACGGTGCAAGAACTTACTGACATTATAAGGTATATGCACAGTGCTTTCTGTAGAGAAAATACGTCTGCTAAGGTATCCATTTATTTCACACAAGTATGTTCCTTTTGCACGAAATGCTTTAGCTTTACACAAATTTAAATGTGCAGAACGCCGTTGGGTGCCAGGATCAAGTGCTTTTATCTTTGGTAAAAAAGTTGAACTGTCACGACTAGTGTGAAACTGATTGTTTCTGCAAAGGGAACTCGTGCCAAAGGATTAGGCAGTGGATGACAATATATATGCCAAACACCTAAAGCAGATGAATGATGCTATACCACAACGCCACCCAGAGGTTATCTAACGGAAACGGGAAGGGTTGCTAGAGGAAAATGCCCCAGGCTCCACCTCTAGAGTGTCCACCAAAAACTGCAGAATTTGGAAAGGATTGAGATTCCACTGTGTGCTACAGACCGCCGCGACGTTAGTCTATTCAACTAACAGCAGTTTCGCTCCAAAGTCCATATCCTACGAAGATTTTGCTTCAGTGGTGGATGTGAATTTTGACGAGTGTTACCGCCAAGGGATCAGTTCTCCGGTAGAACGTTAGCAAATGACAGTGGAAGACAACGGCCACTACTTTTTAGAACGGGGTAAGCGTGTATACATTTCGAGCATCATTCAGTTTTCTAGCTGCAAACGAAAAAGGCTTTCGACACACCGTGGCACACGGGCGTTTACTTTAATACCCCAGGCGCAGAGATGTAAGAGAAATTCCACTCCCTCCACCAAAATTCATCTCCTGTCAACAAGGAATCAGCACTTACCCTATCCATACTTGTGGAATTCGATCTAAGGCGTTGCTATTTTCCAGGAGGATTGCAGTGGAATACTCACAATTTGTATGTCCTTCAGAGACGAATTCAATAAGCGTGATCAACTAGTTAGTCATAACACGCTTGACTTGGAAACAACTCTGTTCTTCAGGAATTTGTTCCTTACCAGCGACGAATAAATTAAGATTTGAGAGGATGACCCTTTCTTTCAGCTTATCCAGCACGGGTAGGAGCGATATCGGACGGCTGTGTTACGGTAACGTATAGTTGACTCCAGGCTTCAGCAACAGCACACCAACTGCTTTCCACCAGTCTTTGGGAAAGTATTTGGAGCTAAAGGCTCTGCTCAATATCTCAGCCACCACATAAATACAGCAGTCGTAAAACAGTTCGCCTTCTCTTACTCTAGTCCAATTTATTAAGGAAACTTTCTTCACCCTTAGCTTTTTGATGTATATAGTTATCCCGGGATGGCTGGCAGACGCGGTTTCCTCATGGTGAAAACAAAATCATAGGCACCTAAAGCTTCCTTGGCTGTACATGAGTGATCAGAGTTGATCAGAGTTTACAATGTCATGTGTGCTCAACCAGATGGATCCCCACCATTTTCTTCATTACTGAACACTATAAACTGTGGAGTAAGTACGGCACAATAATCGTCTTACTTCCTCCAAATTTCAGAAAGGGGATCCACTGGCCATCCTGAGGAGGATGAGCTGCAAGGGAACTTACTTCTTTGATTGGAGTTATTTGAAAGTGCAGATTTCTGTTCTTTCAATTATGGACCGACACAAGTTATAACGTATTATATTGCCCAGCGACTTCTATCTGTCTCTGAACCACTACAGATCTTCCGATACTTGGTCTTACCATGGATCACCCGCATGGTACGAAATGGAAGTGCAAAAGACTCCCGGATGGGGAACACAGGGATTTATGCAATGGCCAAGAATTTGCTGAATGCAGCTGGTGAGAACTGCCACCGCCTCGTCGATGTTTGGAGGAGCTCTAACATAAAAACAGGGTGGATTAGTCTGATCAGTCATTTCCTGGAACAGAATCAAATCAATGGTGGATTGTGTCCGCTTGTCGACTGAGGAGCCATTCAATTTCAGTATGATTGGTTCATGATCGGATTCAACTCCGGTGACAAACTGGACCTCATGCATATGCCTGCGAAACTGTAGAAGAGAAAAAACCTGTCATCTGCTCTACTCCTTACGTGTTCCAATGTTCCCATGCAAAAAGCAGCAGGTAGAAACGAACGGTCTTGTAACGTTAATTTCAATATCTCAAATGTATTGCAAAGTACCATACCGGCATCTTTAGATGATCCGCTACTTCAATCATGGTTTCTGCATTCCAGTCTCCAGCGAGTACAATGGGAATCGGCTTCCAAAGAAGATGCCAATATCTTTATTAGAGCGTACCTGACCTGAACTGTTATGAAAGGATGTCTAACAGTTCAGGTCAGGTAGAGAGCTATGTCCTGCTGAAATACTAGATAGTTCGCAATATTGACTCTCCTGACCACAGGTGTGAGTTCAAACTGAAACATGAGTGGAAAGTTAATATCATGATATTTGAGGATCCTTGCAAACTCAATAAGTTTATTCTTAATGCCGTTCGCATTGCAAGACATGCCTAAGCTGCATATGAGAGGCTATTAATGGCTTAATGAGCATCAAGTTCATCTTGAAATAATGGTGTAAGTGAGCTGATTGTTCCCAATTCGTTAAGGCAGTTCAGAGTTCAATATTTGTGTGCCAAACATCATTTTCGAACCCACCATGTATGGGAACTCGTCGCAGTTTACTGAGACCGTACACGCCAATTATTTTCGTCTACCGGATCTCCGTCTCGTGCAAGAATTTGTTTGCTTGTTGCTGCATTAACAGTAAATCTTTGTTATAAAGCCTGAGAGGACAACCGTTCGGAAGGATCTCGAACTGTCAAACACGTAACCACGTGTTATGCCACTTTGAAAATAGTAAAAAAACATAAACTGTCACCCGTATTATGCCATGTTGAAAATCGCTTAGATATGGTGATTGCGACCATCCTTTTTGCGCTAATAGGTGCTCTTCATTAATATCCGCCATATTTGTGCAGCACACCTCGCTCATGTACCATTTAACGCTTTGTAATGATCAATTTTTGAAGCGGGTGCAGATGCAGCAAACAAATTGGCATCTGGATGTACATAGGAAAGGAAATGTACGCAATTTTAGAGCAATTAGCTCATTTATTTGGATCAAACAGCTATACTAGTTGAACAAGCAAGTACATTGTGGCGCCACATCTAGCTCTGATACAAGCGGCTTCCTGGCGTGGCATAGACTCATACAGTTCATGGATACTGCCCTGAAGTATAGCATGAAAGGATGTGTCCAATTTGCTGACCTGTGTATCACATTCCCAGATAACCATATGTGGCGTCTCAGCATGTCGGAGATATTTTCGATAGTTCTGAGGTCGAGTGATCGGACTGGCAATTGATGGATCTCGACTTTACGGAGGCAGGCCTCGGACAACCGTGCCACGTGCATTATTATTTTTGAAAACTACGCGGTGATGATGCGAAAGGAATGGCGGCACCACAAATTGTAGAATGTCGTGTACATACACGTTTAGCTGTTATGGCGGTAGAGAGAACTACCAAGGTTATCCAGTTGTCACAGGAAATGGCTTCTCAAACAGTGACTCCCGCTGTACCGTGCAGTTCCACGTTAAAGGCAGAATACATGAGCTGGTCGGCTTATCTATGGACACATATGTGCTGCTCTTCGGCACCAAGTGCAAACCTTGACCCAGAACTGAAGACAGCACGAAACCACAGGACTATCCGACGTTGATTTGGCCCAACACCACTGAAACCAGTACTGGCAAAGTTCGCTGTTTAGTGGTAGGCGGCGGAGTGGCCTCCTCGAATGTAGTCATCTTGCAGCAAGTTGTCCTGTTGGCTACTTCCGTACCTGTAGACGACACAACATGGTCACGCATGGTTCAGAGCAATGAATTCGCTGCTGTTCGCGCAGCTCTCACAATCCCTTGATCCTGGCGTTCTGTCGTTACCCTCTGCCGTCCTTTGCCCGCGTGTAGCTGTGTTGTGCCCTCAACGATCCATTGGCACCCTCATCACTCGATTGCCTCGTTGCTCCGATCCAAATAGTTGACGATACAGTGACTTGAAGAACCCGTCTCTCTCTCTCTCTGTCAAATTACACGTCCTCTCTCAAACTCGCTGAACTGCTCCTACTGTGCACGGATCCGATGTCAAGACATCCTCACAGTCCGTACAGGAGAGTGAAACCATAATCTGGTGTCACAACTGTCCTTTTGTGCGAGATTTGCTCTTGATATACCCTCCTCGATGCGTGGTTCCCATGCGTCGTTATGTTTTAATACTTTGCATACTCTGCCCTAAGGTACTTGCAAGCAGGGCTTTACCAGGACAGAACGACTTTCTCGGAGTTCTTCATTTGTTTTGCTCGACAAAGGGTTTATACATTTATATACGTTTTTAAATGAAGTGTTCTAAGCCCGGAATGTTTTCCTTCGATTGTTTCACTTCGCTACTTTTTCTTTAGCAAACTAAATTTCATATAAAAAAATCTGCTAATCTTACTAACAAAACTCTAATAACAGGATTGTATCCATAAGCAACACTGATATCCAATCACATGTTTCTATGAGCTAAAATTAGACTCGCATAATAACAGAGCCATAAGATTGGTCTTAAAGATTTTTGAATGGGTATTGCTGCTATCCAGTAGCATTTCGAACGAAATGCACCCATGTGATGAAATGGGAAACCAAAAGAAAGGAAACAGAACAGATAAATCTGTATAACACTTTCTGAAAAACACTCTCTGTTTTAAGATACACTATTTAAAAATATGCAAATTTTGTAATATTCCAGATAGAATTACCCATGATCCCTCATAAGGAGTGTTTTGGGGTTCCGTGTGTAATGGTTTTATGTGCAGTTCTTTAATATTCACCATGAGTGACTCAATTGGCCGCCCATTCCTAAGTTGTGTCACTGGCTCTAAAGACGAGAGATATGGTGTTTCGTGGGAAAAAAAATCTCTCCTTGCCTCACACAGGACTCAGGACCGAATGCACTTGGACGAACGGTCAGACGTTTGCGCTCAGACCACTGAGCAACCGGGCGGCTTTGTGGAATTTGGACTACCATTTTAGTTTCATATATGTCGATACTGTTTCATGTATCTTTCATATATATCCATGTTTTTTCCCTTTTCTAAATGCGTGTCAATTAATAATATTATCAGCAGTGGATTAAAAAGCAACAAAAGGACGCCACTTTCTCAAGTGTAATAAAGACGTAAGGTCAGGTGATGTAAGGTCAGGTGATGCGTAACATCACAGCCTCTCCTTGACAAATGTCAACCCCGCCTTCTCGTGGTGCATCCTGTACCTACTAAAGGGGCTCTGACGACCGCCAATAGCGGTATAACTATACCATCGGGATTAGAGGAAATTGTATCCCACACTCACCAACCCGCTTGGCCAGCGTGGTGAGTTATGGCCAAACCCTCCAAAATGACTCCACAACTTAAATCTTGGCCCTCAGTCTCCGGCAGCTGGAATGTACCTGGCCAAGGCAGCGGTAAGTGCGACATGAAGGCAGAGGGTGCTAAGATTCCCCGGAGGACCGGACTAGGCTGCCATCTGATGCTGACCTTGGCAACGTACAATGGACGCTCCCTATCTTCTGATTCAAGGCTTCTTGAATTGGAAGAGGAACTACAAAGGATCAAGTGGGACATCGTGGGGCTAAGTGAGGTAAGGAGAAAAGGAGAAGATCTCATCGAACTGAAAAGTGGCCATCTCTTCTACTATCGTGGGACAGATACTGGCAGAACTAGTGGTTTTCGATTTATAATAAACAAGAAACTGAAGGATAAAGTTGTAGAAGTTGAAAGTTCCTCTGACAGAGCTGCACGGCTTGTTATCCAACTCTCGAAAAGATACCAGGCTCAGATTATTCAAACTTATGCACCCACCACAAGTCATCCTGAAGAAGAAATTGAAGAATTTTATGAGGAAATTTGTCATCTAAATAATAAAGGTAAGCAGCATTTGAAAATACTTATGAGAAATTTCAATGCAAAAATAGGGCAACGTCAACAGAATGAAACTTCAGTAGGTAAATTCGGTCACGGCAACAGAAACCAGCGTGGAAATACTCTCGTTGAGTTTGCAGAGGCAGAAGGGTTTTTCATCTTGAACTCCTTCTTCAAGAAAAAAGCCACACAGGAAATGGACATGGAGACATCCAAATGGGACGACAAGTGAAATTGATTTTATTATGTGTAACAAAAAATTCGTCATAGAAGACTGCAGTGTGCTAAACAAGTTCAACACAGGTAGTGACCATAGATTGGTGAGATGTAAGATGCACCTCAACACTAAACTTGAACGTGGCAAGCTCATAAGACAAACAAAATCTATTGACATAACCAACCTTAAAAAACACCATAATACCTTCAAGTTGCAACTGAAGAACAGGTTCTCTGCTTTAGAAGGCCTAACATCGGAAGAAGTGGACATCTCTGAAGTTAACAGAAAAGTAACCAAAGCTCTTATGGAAACAGCAACAAAATTAGCTGGGTCTAAGAACAAGTTGCATGTAAACAAATTATCAGGAAAAACGAAAATGTTGATGCAAAAAAGAAGAGAGATGAGGACAACTAAAGAAGATGTGACTTCCAAAGTGGAATATATAGAGCTATGCAAGACAGTACGAAAAAGTATCACTGAAGACGTAAGAAAATTCAACTGTGAACTAGTGAGGAAAACAATTGAAAACAACCAAAGCCTAAAGATAGCAAAGGGACATCTCAGTAAGGGAAGAAAACAGATTATGGCACTGAGAAAAGGAGATGGTTCTGTAACAAGAAATAGAGGCGAAATTTTGACAAGAGTGAAATATTTCTACTCCAAATTATATCAAAGGGATGATACATGCACTCCAGACATCATGAAAGATACCAGTACCAGAGTTCCTCCAGTCCTTCCAGCAGAACTTGCACATGCAATCAAGAACATGGAGCGGGAAAAAGCTCCAGGAGAAGATGGAATTACTGTAGACATCATACAAGAAGCAAATGGGGAAATCCAAACAGTACTCGCCCAAATTTTCACTCGATGCCTTAATGAAGAAAAGATTCCTGAGGATTATAACACCGCTACAATGATCCTGCTACATAAGAAAGGTGATATTGAGGATCTCGGAAACTACAGACCTATCAGCCTCCTATCAGTAGTTTATAAAATCTTCACTAAAGTTCTTTCACACCGCTTGAAGGTAACACTGGACATGGCTCAACCGAGAGAACAAGCTGGATTCAAGAGTGGCTGCAGCACAATAGATCATATCCATGTGCTGAGAGAACTAATTGAAAGAGCGAGGGAATATGAACTTCCATTGTGCATGGCTTTTATCGATTATGAAAAAGCCTTTGATTCGGTGAAACCATCAGCAGTTACAATGGCTCTGAAAACCTGCGGTATTGAAGATGCATACATTAATATTATTAATAACATCTATGAAAATGCAAGTGCAAAGATTAGGCTGTTTGAAAATACAACACACATAAAAATTGGAAAGGGAGTGAGACAAGGTGACACTATATCTCCGAAGCTCTTTAATGCCACATTGGAGGATGTTTTTCAGTCACTGAGCTGGGAAAACAAGGGGATAAAGATTAATGGAGATTATCTAACCCACCTTCGTTTTGCTGATGACGTAGTCATTTTTGCAACTAGCCCATCAGAGCTGCAGAGTATGATCCAGGAACTTGCTGACAAGAGTAAAGAAGTAGGGATTAAAAATGAACTTTCAGAAGACAAAAAGTGATGTTCAATGCTTTTACAAGAAATGAAGATTTATCGATTGATGGAGAAAAGCTGGAGATAACAGACACGTACGTTTATCTTGGACAGCAGATATCAAGTAAGGGTCACATTGATGAAGAAATTAATCGGCGTACAAAACTTGCCTGGAGAGCTTTTGGAAGAAACAGCATAATTTTCAAGAGCAATATGCCATTATGTCTTAAAAGAAAAGTGTTTGATCAATGCATCCTTCCAGTGCTTACGTATGGTGCAGAGACGTGGACCTTAACTAAAAGAGACATACAAAGGCTGCAGACAACTCAAAGTAGCATGCAGAGGTGCATGCTTGGTGTAACCAGGAGAGATAAGAAGAGGAACTCGTGGATCCGAAAAATGACAAGAGTGCAAGACATCATGATCAGAGTTAAATCCCTGAAATGGCAATGGGCTGGACATACTGCCAGAAGGACAGATTATCGATGGACAGCCGAAATTTTAGATTGGACTCCAAGGGACAGGAAAAGACCCAGAAGAAGACCACATGGGAGATGGGTGGATGAAATTCGAAAGTATGCAGGGGTGACATGGGGGAGACTGGCACAAGACAAACCGTTGTGGAGGAAACTTGGGGAGACCTTCGTCCAGCAGTGGATTGATAATGGTTGACAATGATGATGATGATGAATAAAGACGTCTTTCGAATGTTTTCGGGCACGAAATACACTTCAAAAGGTAGATATTAAAATTTAGCGGAAGTAATGTATCTCAAAAATACTTGGCACGGATGTGGATGGTCTTAGCCATATTCAAAACACATAATCGACGCAATATGCATCGTACGTAATGGAACTTGTCACTAATAGGGCCACTTCAACTAGCTATCTAGAATAATAATTTTTACATGTGGATATCCAAATGTAGGAATTATTATATATGCAGACTTGGGAGAAATTTTCAATTGTAAATAACATAAACTACCAAAAAGAAAAAAATCACACCGGTGTAAATACTGGAAACAAAAAAAATTAAATTTAAGAATTAGAGGTTCCGATGAAAACGTGAAGCAACTTTAAACTCCCAAGCAGGGAAGCTTTACCTCATTTGAAGAAGATACTCAAACGTTCCAAAAAAAGCACCAGTTCAATAGAGTAATTACTTTTAACTCGAATCCACTTACACTCCCAAACAGGAAAGCTACGCCACATTCGGAGAATATGTTCTGAAGCTCCAAACAAATATCCATATTTATATAAAGTTATCACTTTTAACTCGAATAAACTTAGACTCCCAAGCAGGGAAGATTTGCCGCATTTGGAGAAAGTATTCTGAGGTTCCAAGCAAATCTCCAATTAAATATAAAATACGTGCGTTTAAGGTAAATCTCCTGGCCACACCGGGGGCGGATTTAATGCCCACGAGGCCTCACGATGCTGGGCAACACCAAAATTATTACCTTTTCTTTTTGCTTCTCAAAAAGATAAATTTAAATAAAGATACAGTGTGAGAAATAAATTCACTGTTCTGAGTTTTGGGAACATGGTTCCACCCAAATTCTCTCAAAGTACATCATCCACAAATAATAATTTTCGAGCTAAATTGTGCGCGGACTAAAATCGTTTTCAGAGCAATATTTATTTTTTCACTACATCTGAACTCAGAAATTGGGGTGTTATATTAGGCGGACTTACTTAGAATAACCTTTTGTATTGAGTTATGTACTTAATAAAAGCACCCATCTTTCATTTAAAATCCCTATTTCTTCATTCTGTCAAATCTGAGAGAGAATAATAAGACTGCTGCCACACAAGTAAAAGGACATTAGAAGCGCTAGAAACACACGTTTTACGAGAACACTAATTGATTTCATCAATATCTTTAGGTGATTTTTAGTGAGACGAAATCTTAGGGTATGAGAAAGCAGAACTTACAGAGATTGTGCCATAAATGTCAATAAAAGCAGCACAATGAAATAACCGTAGGAAACATGCTAAATGCCTTAAAATTCCTATTTCTTCATTCTCACCAATTTAAGAGAGAATAATAAGACTGTTGCCACACAAGTAAAAGGACTTAAGAAACGATAGAAACGGAAGTTCCGACTTTTCTTTATCAACAAAGGCTTTTCCCGTTTTAACTTTTTTTATTACTCCCCATCAGGATATCACAAAATCTTTAAAAATCATGATAGCTGTAATAGAACAACAGGAAACTCCCTGAATATAAAAATAGGTGAAATAGTTTTGCGTTATCGGCAACAAGCGGGCAGTTGATGAACCTAAAATGTATATTTCTGTTTAAAACACGTAGTCGATTTGTTTCATACATTAGTATCGGAAAGTGTGGATTGGACAGCAGTAATTTTCTCTCTGTTGGATGACGTGCCCTTTAACAGATGATGTGATCAAAAGCTCAATAATTCAAACTTCACCCTGCGGTTCCCCTAATGCGATTCAGAACTCCACAAAACGTTTGGTGATTTCCCAAATGTTATATCATTTGGTAATTGTATATATGCTTTATCTATCTTAATTGGGGTTTACAGCTATTTATTTTGCTTTGAAAATTTCTGGTTGGTATTCTACATTAGTATGTGTCCGTGCGAGTATCTCGATAAATGACCTTGAAATTTCGTCACATATTTGAAGGGACGTCACCGTGCTAAATAGTCGTAAACCCCACTGGGAGTATATGAGACCGGAGATTAAGTACAGAGCTATCATCAAACTTTTAATGATCCTAACTACGAAAAATCATTTTAAAAAAATTCAAAATTTACCATATATCGGTTTCACAAACTGACTGTTGCGATTTAGAAAAGCTGATTGTTATTTCATTTCCTAGTACTTTAAAACTATATTCTTACATATTTTTGAAAAATAATGCAAATTTCTACAAGTTGCTTTCCATATACCAGTATTAATAATAAAAGTTTCAATGCGTTACGCACGAAACTACTGCTCTATTTTAATTTATTTTTGAAGTTAGCAGACCTTTCATACATTCCGAATATAACAAATATTTCATATGTAATGTCGAAAATCATTACCTCCAATTCGAAATACAGGTACCCTCTATTTTTGGAGCAAGATGGCACATTCTAGCGACGTTCAACATCTCTTACCGTAAGCTACGTTTATTGGTGCCACGAAAACACCTTCTTAACTTCGCTAAGATTATTAGGGCACGTATGACTTAAGATTTTCCAGAACCCGGGGTTCTGTTCTCGAGTTCCTAACTGTGCGAAGAAAAGAATAACACAATTTAGGATGATAATCAATATTTATCTATATTTTTGTAACTGTTTAATGCTTTAACAATTAAAAATTAAGTGCTACATCTAAAAATACTCTATTTTTTTATTTAAATCGGGCATGAGATACATATTTCTCAAAAATATGTAGAAATAAGTTCAACTGAAAAATTAATTTTGCTACGAATATGATAAAAATCGATTTTAAATAACATTCATGGTGGTTTTAAGCAAAACATTTCCAATTATAATATTTCAGAATTCCAGAGATATTATGCTAAATTAAAATTATTTCCATTCCGCCTGTCCCTACAAAAAACGTATATCATCATATTTGAAATGCATAAAATTCCAACTTTCATCGCGGCATTTCTAATTTTATAAAATCTTAGGAAGATATTGTCAGATTAGGAAAAGAGCTGTGGTGCAAGCAGCGAAACTAGTAAGTACAGGATTCCAAGAAAGAAAAAAGGGATTGAGGATAGAAATAGGTTATCAGGGATTTAAATACGTGGCGACAACCAGATGAAGTACGGAAAGAGACGACGCCAATCCAAGAATCATGCCGGGACATTATGAGCTAAGTCTCCCTATTCTCAGAAAGATAAGAGTCCTTATAAAATAAAAAGAAATATGAGCTACGAAAATAAGTCCTCTTATTTTCGTAGCTCTAGAAAAGCAAGAAAGATAGAAATCGCAAAGAAGCTTGGAAGGTAACTTACTAAGTGCATGCCGAAACGAATCAACGGGAAAATAAAATTATTAAGCATTCCGCCCGTAGGAGACATATGGCGCTGCAAACATGGGCAGATTAACCCACCGGGACACCGGGATATTACCCGGTTTAGCACTTCAGTAATGGCCCATTATTTCTGGTATCCTCTTTGTCTGGGTTATTTGGAAAGAACGAAGAATTATTTTTGGTACTCCTGAGTAAGAATCGTTAACTGCATTTCAGCTTTATGTTATCTGTCTAAAGCATTACTGTCTTTAACAAAATGGCGTTTCATTCTATTTCTTTATAGATTGAGCATTTGACCTAAAATCACATAGCAAAATTCTTTCTACTTCGGTAAAAATATTGCCGCAGGATCAAGCACACTGTTATGAATAAGTTAAGATAACTACGGTTAACCGTAGGGAATTATTTTAGATATACAGTCAACTCCTGATAACTCGAACTTCGTTAAGAAGAAATTCTTGATAACTCGAAGAAAGTAAAATTTCGTACACATGTCCTATGCACATAATGTTTTCTCCAGAACTCGAACTTTTGGTTTCTCGAATTTGTTCACACTTCCTCAGGATTCAACTTGTCCAGTGTCGACTGTATTATTTATTTATGTTAAGCGTAGACCAAAAGGGACATCGAGAAGCCCTGTCTTGCTCTTGTAATTTTGAAGGAGGCACTAGTAAAACTGTTGATTGTAAATCATCCTCACACACTTATCCACGTACAGACATTAAGCACAAAAACCTTTTTCGGCAGAGATGTTCCAAAATCCGCGACCTAGCCATATTTTTCATAAAAGGAACAATTACATACCGGTACTAGTTCATGGATCAAAATGGTATTTCACGAGTCAAAATATCGGGTAGACTTAAAAAAATCCTTCCGTTCAAGGATAAACACGAATACCATTGGACAGTAGACGACCAAACAAATATAATTATCTGGTACAACACCAAGTTTTAACCATGGGTTGATATGCTACACTCAATCGTGAGTGGATTTTTAAAACTCTTTCACCCTTAAATTGCTGATAAAACTTGTTCACGACTCAATTAATTTTACAATGCATATTTCAACAATTCTATATCATCCAGTAGTTGACAGAATTATTTTCATGAGGGTATTTATGAGGTGTTTTTCCTGAGGGTACGTGCCTATCTGCAGTGCATCAAATGACTAAACATTTCCTGAGTGGTTTCGTCCACCCAATGCGTCCCTGGGTGCCGACGCAAGAAAAGGATAGATTGGTGCGTTAATTTACCAGTTATTGACTTTGTTTCAGGACAAAATATGGTCAATATGCTGGCAATCAATGGTTATTATCACCTGTGATGCACAGGAGATATATCATTGCAGAAATACAAGAAAATGCCGGTCGTTCTCATTGGAAAGCTTCGTATGCAAATATGGGATGCTGCCTCTAGCAGGGTAAGAGCCACGATGACTAAGCTGCCGATAGTCGTTATGGCTCTTGCAAACATGGAACGCCCACTAATTGCAAAGTTTTGTAATCGAAATGTGAGAAATGCAAATTGTGATCTGTGACAGTGTCGCCACAGCAGAATCATTCAGTCAAACATTGACTGGGCAATGAACGCGCGATTTTTCGGGGTGGGGTGTTAGCAGTTCTGGCCGGTGTGCTTACGGGACTTTCGATCTCTAATATTAGGGATTTCTGGAAAACAGAATTCATCGGGAAGGTATACGCTCGCTCACAAATTTGAAAACAAAAATCAGACGTGAGGTGGCTAACATCAACTGCGACAGCTGCTAGCAGACGTGTCACAGGCCGTTCTTCTAGCATGCGATTTCTTATGATAACCAAAGATATTGTTCCAAAAGGTTTGTGCTCTCAACAAACAGTAACTTCATGCATGTGTCTGGTCTTTTCTTGCCTTTGAAGTGCAGTGCTTACCCGAGCAGTGCAATTTTGAACACATTTTCCCTCATTTTCGTGCCCTTAGTCAGCAACCTATCGAGTTTGTCATGATATTTCCATTTCTCGATTTTCTAGACACCAAAAAATAGGAATACATATTTTATAACCAACCCGCACGTCCAGAATTTATTTATCAGAACATTTCGGCGCTATTAAGATAAAACCGCCAATGCTTTATTCTTCGCCGTTCACGAAAGGCAATCGTACACGCCAGTGTTCCAAACAGATTGCGATGCGCCTTTTGGGTAGACTGCGACTTTCCCAGCAATCGTTTCGATATTCAAACTGAGATTTTCTCCAGAAATCTAGATTTTTCTTGGACACTTCGAACCTTTCTTTTTCTCAGGGATTAGCAGACGAGACTCTGGGAGAGGCTCTGTGAAAAAAGAAGGAAGGTCTCCAGCTTGAACACTACGCCATTGAATTTATCCCGGTGATACAGAATCTTAGGCAGCGTCTCGTCTGCCATGCCGGAAATGAAACAGAAGGAGCATTTATCGCGTATAAGGAAAATGCCTAAGTAGAAGATTTCATGATCAGAGTAAAATCCCTGAAATGGCAGGAAGCTAGAAATATTGCCAGAAGGTGGGACCACCGATGGGCAACCGAGATTTTTGAAAGGATTCAAAGAACAGAAAAAAACCCAAAAGAACAACAGATGGGCAACCGAGATTTTTGAGAGGATTCAAAGAACAGAAAAAGACCCAAAAGAACAACAGATGGGCAATGGGTGGATGGAATTCGAAATCATGCGGGAGTGACATGGGGGAGACTAGCTCAAGACAGGCCGTTGTGGAAAATACCTGTGGAGACCTTCATCTAACAGATGATTGACGATGGTTGACAACGATGGTATACACGGTCGAGTCACATAATTGTGACCCCCAGAAAATGTCCAGAATAACTGTCGTGTGCAGCGCGGAGAGCAGCAAGACGGGCGGCGAGCGACTCAATAAGTTGCTGGAAGTTCTTCACAGGTATGTGGAACCAGACTGACTGCAGTGCATCTTACAGCTTCTGGAGGGTGTAAGTTGGAGGTTCCATAGAGCGAACACCACGATCGAGGTGGTCCCACAAATGCTCAATTGGGTTTATGTCTGGGCGGCCAGGAAAATACTTTGAAATCTTCATAATGCTCTTGCAACTACTCTCGAGCAATTCTAGTTGTGTGATACGTCTCATTGTTGTGCTGGAAGATACCGTCAGCCCCAAGGAAAATAATCAGCTGACATGGGTGTACGTGGTATGCAAGGATGCATTATTAATAACTTCGGTCTGTAATGCCATCTACAGGTATAAGTGGACCCAAAGAATGAGACGAAAACATTTTCCACACCATAGCAATGCCTCACCAGTTTGTGTTCTTTCAGCAATGGTTGAAGAGTGTTTGTTCTCCGATATTTCTCGCCTCATACGCCAACGTCCATCCCTTCAATGAAGCAGAAAACGTGACTCATCGGAAAATGCAATCATTTGCCAACCAGCGGCGGTCCGATTACGATACTGCCGTGCAAATGCAAGCCTTTTCTGCCGATGCACCTTCGTTAGCAAAGGAGCATAGATCATCCGTCTGAATTGGAGCCCCATATGCAGCAGGGACCGCTGAACTGTCGTTTTAGTAACCCTTCTGGTATTGCCCTCGTTCATTCAGCCAGTGAGAGGCTCCACTGTAGCAAAGTGACCGGACCTCACGTAACTTCGAGGCCAACGTTCACCTCTCACATCAATAGCACGTAGTGCTGTGCAGTTTCCATTTAGCTTATTTTCAAATGTGCAATATCTCCAATCGCGATACACTTTATCCACAGCAGCACGCGAACCGTTCTGAAACAGTGCCGTTTGAGGAATACTGCCATCCTTTGCCAGAAAGGGATAATCACCTATTTTTAAAAATCTATAAATTTCTCATTTTATCCTTAACAGCAACGAGTGATATTTTTTCAGAAGGCCTACAGCACACCTTATATACCCTCCTAGCCAGCTCACGACTCGTGCCTTTTTTCACTGGCTACTCGCTGTTGACGTCAAAAGTAGGAGGTGGTCACCATTATGTGACTGGACTGTGTATACACCAATGAGCCATTACATTATGACCACACCCAGTTCCAGAGAAATAAGCAGCGCGCCTGGACACTCAAAGTAGCGCAGGTGAAGTCCACAGACCAGTGTATATGCCTATTTATCGGTGTTTGATAATGGACAAATTGCGATGGCACGGAGCCTCGGAACTACGATCTCAGAAATGTCACGGCTTGTGGGTTCTTCACGTGCTGCTGAAGTGAATACATATCAAAAGTGGTTCTGAGACGACGAACCGTCGTCCAGCTGTGTGCCGTCCGCAGTTGATTGGGGGCAGAGGGGAGCGGAGACAGTCGCACCTAAGCGACCGCAGGGCCACAGTGAATGAAATCACCTGCAAATACAACAATGATGATCAGGGCAATGTGTCACTACACGCAGTTCATCGCAACTTTCTGCGCATGGGCCTGCGTAACCGAAGACCGAGACGGGTGTGCATGACCACTTCACGTCATCTCCAACAACGCATGAAAAGGGCCCAAGATCATCGGGATTGGACCACAGATGATTGGAAGAATGTGGCCTGGTCTGAGGAATCAAGATTCCTGGTGCATCACGTAGATGGCAGAGCGCGGATGCACCCATTATTCCAATTGAGTCTATGGCACCTAGATCCCCTTTTGGGCGGAAATAGGCCGGCGGAGGCGGTGTTATGCTGTGGACGACATTTTCTTGGGATACTTTAGGCCTCATTATCCCAATAGCATATTTATTCTCTGACAGCTGTCAGGTATCTAAATATCGTTGGGAACCAAGTTTATGCGTTTATGGCAACTGTGTTCCCTGTTGGTGATGGCCATTTCCAAGAGGATAATGGCGCTTGTCACACTGCCAGAATCGTTAAGGAGGGATTCGAAGAACATGCTGGTGAATTTCTGTTAATGTCCTGATCTCCAAAGTCACCTGATATGAACCCAATTGAACTTTTGTGGTTGGACTGGGAAAAGCGGCTTTGCGCTAAATCAGCACCACTCCAAAATGTACGGGAATTGGAAGATCTGTTGTTGACACTTTGGTACCAGAAAGCCCAGGGTACCTATCGCCACCTCATTGAATCGATGCCTTGCCTAGTTGTCGCTGTATTCCGTGAAAAATGGGCACCTATAGCTTGTTAGGTAGGTGGTCATAATATAATTTCTTTTCACGCTACACTGTATATACGTATGTATCATGAATCCAGTGCTAGATGAACAATCCGTAACTGTTTTTAAAAACGTTCTTTCATCAGTTAATCTGGTACGTGTTACTCCTATATGTTTTTCAATTTCATTCATGCATCTTCCACATGGTCTCTCTCTGTGTTTCTTGTGATCTTTTGGTCTCCTGACTAGTATTTATGTTACCCAAAAGTGGTCAGTTTATTTTGCAATATATCTAACTCATTGGCATTTTACGGACTTATCCTTGATCTAATGTCATTGACTCATATCACTTTCCTGATCCATGAGTTGTTCTTCCTACCTCTCCTGGTTACATGAAGCATGGATTTTACTTTGATCATGATGTCATCGACTCTTAACACTTTCCGGATTTATATGTATTTCTTCTTAGTTTTCCTAGTTATATGAAGCATGCACCTCTCTATGCTTCTTTCAATCCTTCGCAGCTTCTGAATGTCTTTCTTAATTAAAGCCATGTCTATGATCAAACAGTAAGTACTCTTAAGACACTTTCTTTAAATACTTTTCTTTGAAGACGTAATGATAAATAGCTCTTCAAAATTGCACTCTTCCTTACAAATGTTCTTGAACCAAGTTTTACAAGCCTATTAATTTCTTCCTCGATGTGTCCCTTGCTAGATATCTGTTGTCCAATGTAAATATAGGAATTGCTTACTTTTAAATTGGCTCCATCTATCACTAACTTTTAAGATATTTTGAAAGCATCGTACGTCAATTTTGCTTTCTGTAATTTCCTATTTAAACTCTTCTTTTCTCTCGTTAGTAAATTCCTGGATAATACACCGTAGCTCCGCGAAAACACTTGCAAAAATAAATATGTCGTCAGCAAAACAAAGATGGGTTAAAATGAAACCGGAGTTTGCCTTTAGCTTCTAAGTGAATATCTCGATTTTGCTGAGACTTTTGTTAGTGCCGTGTTAGCTGTCACCTATTGATGAACTTGAAGTCATTAACGCCTGTGGAAGATCTGTGAAAATATCTGTCTGACTTGACAATTTGCAGTATTGAATCTCGTGACCTAAGGTGTCAGTTTGCACTCAAAGATCAGGGCAAATTGATGTCATGGCCTTTGAGAGATCCGGCGAAGTCTGCAAGTTTATTCTTGATGCCTTTCGCATTGTAAGACATGTTTAATCTGCAAATAAAACACTACAAAATGTCTTAATGCGCATAATTGCCTTCTTCCAAAAATCGTGTATGCGAAGCGAATGGCCCCAAATCGTCCAATCACTACAGAGTTCGAAATTCTGGGCAAATGATTGTGAACTCATCCCAAGGATCGCCGTATGCTGTAAGATTTCTTTTGATTGTTGCCCCATGCACGGAAAATCTCTGTTACGGTTGTTCTTAAAAAGACCAGTTAGACATTTATTCCGAAACTTCTCGAACAGGCACACCTGTAACCAACTATCAAGCCACGTTGAAAGTCGCTTAGATCACTTTATATGATAATTGCAACGCTCATGGTTACTACAAACGATCCTCGTTACATGAATCTGCCGTGTTTGTACTGCACACTTCGATGACATACCATTTTACGTTTTGGAGTAAACCATTTACGAGACAGGTGCAGGTTTATCAAATCAGTTGGCATCTCGGTGTACATGTCTTTAATCTTTCTTGAAAGGCACATCTAGGTTTCAGATTTAAATATTTCACACTAGAGATTGTTTCTGATAAAAATTTACGCTCATGCCCATAAAGATAGAAAAAGAAACGATAATTAAAATACTAAATGCTTTGGAACAAACGAGTTCTTCACAAAAGCAACATACATGACTTACATCATTATAAGAGGATATGTTCAGCAATAATAATACTATTTTTTTCCTGCCTGAGCTAGCTTGTTCTTTCCTGTGTATCCATTAAGTGGTGATAAAATGTTCTGAAGTTGTGACTTACAATAAGTTTATTAAATGCGAGATAATCATACGAAAAGCGGATGTGCTACATGCTACACTGCTGAAAACTGTCTAAGGCAGAGCTCTTTTAGAAAATAAAGGATTTGTGGATAACTTTAAATTATTGAAGTTACTACATTATGCAAGCGTTATTCTTGTAGAAGTGCACTTCTGAAATTATATTACACACAACGAGGAATAAAAGAAGAAAGAAAATGTAGGGTACAGTAAGATATAAAAGTAAAGAGAGAACCAGTTTTCTTTCCTGCAATTCCCAAATATCAAGATGGTTACCTTCTTATTGCGATAATTGCTATGAAATCTTTGTGATGGTAGCATGATCACAAGTTTGCGTAAAATAATTTGCACGCTTCGGTATCCCAGAAATAATTAAACCACGGACTTGAGTTTAACACCAGAAAAGCATACATAAATTATTGAAAGTGAAGTACCACTTTAGAAGGATTCTTCTGCATCTAAAAGACAGAGTGGATAGGCAATTTTAGGAAAAACATATTAAGTGGTGCAGATGGAGTGATTCCATTTGCAACATAAGGAAAAATCAACAGTCTCCGCTTTACCCATAAATTGAAAATTATTCATCTAGGCATTTAATTTGAGAACATGAATATTTATTGCAATATATCAATAAAATTAGTTTGAATAAATTTTTCCTAACCAAATTATTTAATATGATATCTTCAACTTCTTATTAAAAGTTAAGTAACTTTTAATTTTAAACAAATATGTCGAAATCAAAAATGAGTAGGGCGACCTTTTTTATACAGTATTTTATTAAAATATTGAGAAATATAATACAAGAAACACGGTGACATCGTATTTTCCCATTCGTTGACATTAAAATTTAGGAACGCTGGGGGACTGACCAGCTAAATAAAATGTTTGAGCAATGCGAACCTCTTAGACGTCCAAGCAACATATTTGTTTGAAAAATAATGTTGGGCTTGTGATGTGAAACAGTGATAGCAGTTAAATAGGTATTAATTCCAAAATGAACGAACCTAGAACCCGGCGTTTGAACTTTACTTTTTTTTTGTTGAACAACAGGAAACATGACAATCTGTTCTTGATATCTCAAAGAGATATACATTTATGACGCAAAAAAAAATTGTATTGAAGCATAGTAAGTGTTATACACGGTCTTTCTTTGTCCTAGGAACTTATAAAGTTAAAGCTTGTGTATACCATTTAAAGTGCAACTTTTATATTCTGAAATGTATTGCAGTGAATCAGTATGTTATGTGTAACACCGCACCCCATCTGGACCTCCTTAACCATGAAAAATATTCGTATTACATGCTCTCCAGGCGTACAGATGTGAGCAGCCCCGGTACCTCTGATTAAGAGCCGTTCTGTCCTTATAATGTGGCGACATCTATGGGTGATGCTACCTTAAGCAGGCGTACGTCGCAAAACTGTGAAAGGATAGAAAATAAGAAATGTTCGGTCGATGTAGCTATGAACGTACTTTTAGAAAACGAACGTTCTTTTAGGAAATAATACATTCCATGTGCTTTTTCCTACGAACGTCCTTTTGAAAAAATAATGTTTTTCCATGTGCGGTTTCGAATTTCTATAACACGTGTACTCTCGGAACACTGTGTAATGCTCTATTATTAGAGATCGTTAGATGCATCTTCCAATTAGGAGCCGTCGGAAAGAGAGTAGAGAATTTTAAATCAAAGAGCTGCAAATGTCCTTTCGGAAAAAAAAAGGGGTATTACAAATAAAAAAGTATGTATAAATAATTATAATAATTTTATAAAATTAAGTTTTATGAAATGGCATGTCTTTAAAAATACAACTGATACAGATCCATAGCAACTGCAGTTTTGAAATGCTGTGTAACGCTATATTATCAGGACCTTTAGTTACGGTAGGTCGGAAGGGAAAATATGCGTAGGGTACGGAAATAGGTGGGTCCTTTTATTTTATAAATATTATTTACAGAGTTCTGTAATGTCTTGACTGTTAGGAGCTTTAGATTCTTCTTTGAAATAGCAACGTTGGATGGAAAGTAATTAACCCTTTAAGCGGCCGATGTGCTGTGCTTGAAATAAACGGTATCCAAAACGTTTGCTCCCTCCATACAGATATAGCAACCGGTTTTCACGAAAACTAGGGCAAAGTAATTTATTTTTACCCCCTCTCATCTCATCATCAGCAAAAATAAACCGATTATAGGGGGTAAAACCTCTTTCTGGTCCTATATTTCCTGTTCCATTACCTAAAACATAATAGGGAAGGGCTAGTCCTGTTGGCGCGAACATCATGCAACTGGGTAAAAAAAAAGTTACTCAAATGTCTTCTCTCTCCTTCCTTAAACTTGGCTCCATTGCTATAGCTCTTTATCATTTAATTTCTCAGAAGGGATTGGTGTCCATCATAAGCCTAAATGACCAGTCTGAATAACAAATTTCAGGGCAAAGCAACTTTTTTCGATGCTCTAGTCTTGAAAGTTACTGATGCGAGCAGCTTTGGGACCACTAAGCATACCCTGAATGAATTCGTTCCAGTCGCGTTCTGCCCACTTCTTAGACAGTGAATGTATTCTTTTGAGTTGAGTTCAGCTCATTTTGTTAAACCCGAGTTAATTCGTTCCAGCCGGTTGAAGGGTTAATGCTATGCTGAGATTGGTACTAGAAATGTTCTTTTGCGAAAAATTAGTTGAAGTATCATGTTATAAATACGATTCGTGAAGTTCTATAATGCCTGCACGCTCGAAGATTTTGACGAAAATTTTAAATTGAGTTTATTTGGTTAACACTACAGAATGCCATGGGGTAAAGATTTTGATCCGTGTGAAACATAAGTTAAGTGAGGCACAGCAGAGCGAAATATCCGAGGATTTACGTGTACACGAATTGCGTGTGATATAATCAGCAAATAATTACACAGGATTGGCAGAATGTTTTAAAAAATATTGCGATATTCACAAAACAAACGGATACTGCAAAAAGAAATTCCTAACAAACAGTGACACCTGTAGCATTGGAAATGAACATAAGATGTAATGTGTCTCTGTTGAACTGTTCATTTAGCGGCTATATGGCATTTGATTTGCAGTAGCGAACGCCTAAAAGCAATGACGGTCAAACATTTTCTTACGTTGCACACATAGTTGCTTCTCCATAAGCCCTTTCCCTTGTACTATAAGTTTAATGGTAGACGCCAGATAACATACAAGAAATATATATGCGTTGCTTAAAATAAAAATTATTTTACGTACACCTGCAACTCTTTCACCACTGGGGAGCCACTGGGACGGCGAGCTGAGATATAGTATGTGCAAGGTATTATCCACAGCGGTGACCTCTGTACGAATGCATACTGCTGAAGATGCACTCCTTTGGGTAATGGCTCTAATGACATTCCTTCCCTAATGTGTTGAGAGCTAAAATGTCGTATGTGCCAGTTATTATCCATAGCGGTGTTCTCTGTAGGAGCGTATACAGCTGAGGATGCACTCCATTGGCTGACGGCAGGAATTACATTCATGCACATTCTGTTAAGAGCTAAAATATCGCATGTGCCAGTTGTTATCTATAGCCGTGCGCCCTGTAGTAGTGTATACAGCTGAGGATGCACTCCGTTGGCTGATGGCAGAAATGACATTACTGCACAATGTGTTGAGAGCTGAAATATGGCATGGGGTAGTTGTTATATAATGTATAGTCGTGTGCTTTGTAGGATTATATACAGGTGAGGATATAATCGGAAGAAGGTCAAAAATATCACGTAGATGAATACACATTACGTATAGGAATGCACATTTGAATGAAACTGCGTAAGGCTGAGTGCACTTTGAGTAAGATAAAGATGTTTCTTCATTCTTGCTGAAGTTTTTTGATCTCAGCAGCTAAATTAAATACGTATGAAAGCACCGTTATCATTTTTTTGAGCAATCTTAAGATATTATTATTAATCTCATCAAAACCTGAGAATTTACTTTGGTTATCATATTTAAAGTGCTTTAGACTTGCCTTGTGAAAAAGGATGGAATACCTTCAACACTGCTGTTTGAGGAAGAGATGCTGATTTTTAGAGAGGAGTTTATTGTATTTTTTATTTCTAAATAGTTTTCAAGTAAGATCTTCGCATTTACTGGGAATTGCTGCTTAAGTGGCTTAACAAAAACTTATAATTTGCATTCACTGGAGTAGCAAATATTATCTTTTTCATTAATCAAAAGTTTAGTAGTTACCTGTGTCTTTCTGTTCTTTAATCCTTTCGCGATAATCCGAACTGCTGCTTAATATAATAATAAAATAATATCTTTTAATAATTATATCTTAATATTAACATTTAATATCATTATATCCAAGTTTTCGGATTTCTATCTCAAGCGGGGAATATGTGTTTCTTAACACGTTTCTGTTATGTTCATAGTTTTTATTTTTGTCAGTTCAGGGCTTTCTCCATTACCTTTTTCTTCTCTTTTTGGCCTATTTAGGGAGATACTAATTATTCTTTTTTGGTTTGATTATTTGTATGCAGCGGTTCATTACTGATGTTACACAATGAAGTCTCCATTTAAGGAAACGTCCGAAGAATAGTAAGTTGTGTTTGGTGCAGAACAGTAGGATTGACATTAGAGATAATCTCCGTATACCTCTGATCAGCGTGCATCAGACCCCTGGTCAGTTCGGAACACGATGCACGATGTGGTACAATTCCCTTAGGGCAATCAGTTTGAAAACAGGACCTCTTATGTCCCGGCTCACCATGAAGCGTGCAGCAGTTGTGGGCCGAACATTCAAGCTAACCATTATAGGAATATATAGTGTTTATAATTTCATCAGCGATGAATTGCTATTTATTTCAACTCATACTTATTAACTACTTTGGGAAATTATACGGTACTGAAGTACCCGAAACATTGAAGCTTTTCAAGTTTCTGTTCAGGAGTAAACGCACGCACACTCCCTTTAGTTACGCAGCGGACTTAAGCATGTATCGTGCAGCTGTGAGTTCGTGTAGAATCAAGTCGATTCTTACGTTTTCGATATGGTACGAAAGTGTTTTGTACCAAACTAATGGACAGGATACACGATATGTAAAAAACGTGTATCAAACTTAGAACCACAGCAGATAAAAAATGATCTCTAATTTATCTTCTGATATCAAATATCTGTTCGCCGTGCTACATGCACTGAGAAAGTTCCGATGTGGAAAATTACCCATTGTTTCCCGATACATTATCTCTGCTACATTCCTTAGCAGAGATCAGTAACTTATCCTTTAGTATGATTAGGTTCGGAAATAATACTAATATGTATGGTACATCGATTATTAGTTAGTGGAGACATCATATTTCTGTTGTACAATTTAATTCCTTAAATTGTATGTGTAGTTAAATAGATATTATCAACACTCCAATAGGTTCGGTACGTAGTAGAAAAGAAAAATGTTTTTCACTTGATCTTCATTTATGGCGAAAGAATGTGAGCTTAACAATAAAAAGAATAGAGAGCATTTCATACTAGTAATAGTAAAATAATACACCGACCTGAGTTGTATGCAAATAGAACATTTAATTATAACACAAATGATGATACGAAAACATGGTTATATCCAACTTGTATTGATATGTTCACAATAAGTAGATGATCCACGGTAACACAAGACATTTCTTACCGACCTCATGTTTGTTGCAGAGAATCACTTCAGACTTGCACAAAAATGCGTTGCTGTTGAAGAAAAACACTTGCTTCGTAACAGAAAAAAATACATCCTTGAAATAGTGTGGCATAACTGAATCTATTGATCAGGAACATTACTTTAACAAAGCTGCTTTCTTTATAAAGGGCGCATTTTCATTATAGAACACACACAGAACATCATCGAACAACAGCATACTGAGGAAAGGAATTTTCTTTTCAACCGCTTTTACATTACAGAGCAGGAGAGAGGCCCGGATGTGAGGTTTCAAGACACATGTTCTGGTGAACAACAGGTGCGCCAGACACGAGTGATTTCGCAATCCATTTGGAACGGCAACAAATCTTTTCTAACGATCGGTGTTTGTTTAATTTTTATTTATCACTGAGAGGCTGTAATTCCAACAATTTTCACACCTTTGTAAGGTCCACTTTGACTTTTTGCATATGGAACAGCACGTTTCAAAGGGCGGTGAAAATACATTTCCACCGTAGAAGAGGTTCTATTAGAAGAAAAGAAAATGAAATGTTTACCTATTCGACGTATTTTGCAATGCCACAAAGTTAATAATATACGTCTGCGCCAAAGCTAAATATTAATGGCACACACCGTACTGGTCGTCGCTCTAATAGACCACCTTTGTTCAGCCTCCTGTCCACGGTAAAACGTGATAACGGACGTCCAGTTGTCTGTTGCATGTGTCTTGCGATTTCTCCCGCTGTCTTCCGTCTGTCTCATCTTCCCTGTAGGACAATATACCGGTCCTACGCCGCCGTGATTACTCGTGGACGACAACTGCTAAACTCTCTACAGCTGTTCCTGTCGTTTAAAATGCCCTCAGAGCTCGTGAAACGGTGCTGTGAGTGATCCTGAACTCCTCGGTCACACTAGTCACACTTCGAACTTCTTCCAACTTCCCAATGACGCGACCACGGGAAAAGTCATCCAGATATCGTCTACTGTATTGCCTGTTGGCCATATCACACGGTAGCAACAACTCGACGTCGTTCAAACCGATGTACACCGTGCAATAGGTTTCACCGAATTGCTGAGTGTACACCGCCCGTGTGCCTTATATCCTTCCGACACTCCGCCCTTACATCATGCTGCATATATACGCATGCCCTACCGAACCGCACCCTAGTCTGTCACCTTAGTGGTATTTCAGTCCGTTCTACCTGCTCGTTCCGCTGTTATGCTAATTTATCCTCTTCGTCCTTAATTTTTGCACACCAGTGTATGTAGGCTTTAATACTTCGAGAACAGCTAATGCGACATTATCGTGCAGAAATGAACATGATATGAAATCCGGTATTTCGAAACTTAAAACACATGTAAATAAGGGATCCATCACGTTAATCTACAATTTGACACTCACCAATATTAGCTGTAAAACGGTTGTGGAGTGTAATTGCAACACTAGAACCTGTAGTAGATATAGCATGTTCATGATGAAACACATACGGACATGTGCATCGTATATGTAAAAGTGAACTGTGAGCAGTTCGTCTCTTCAAACATTAAAACGCCTTTTACTCAATTATTTGATGTTTCAAAAGTACGTTGATATTCGACGAGATCTTCAGAAGACATGCAACCACAAGACATATCCAGTTGCTGAAGACATTCAATTTCGAGTTCACGCAGATCAGTACACGATTTTTTTTGTTTAGTCCGGGGGCAAGATAGACTTGAT
Organism: Macrothele yani; assembly: GCA_039090855.1. Taxonomy (NCBI): domain Eukaryota; kingdom Metazoa; phylum Arthropoda; class Arachnida; order Araneae; family Macrothelidae; genus Macrothele; species Macrothele yani. Next base: position 60,233,899 of record CM077031.1, on the reverse strand, counting down.
AGGTGTGTTGACTTCCCGACAAACACCGGCGTCAAAGAATGGACTCTTCTTTTGTAGAAAGTGACGCTTCTTGTTGTTCGGAAGAAGAAGTAAGATGGTAATTAGAGATAAAACATTCAGTTAACATTTCAGATGCTGGGTGTTTCCGGGCAGGTACTTAAGCATCTACGTCCATAATATCATCTTTGGAATCTGACTCTAAAACGTCAGTTGCAATCATTCCCTACAGGAATAGCGATCTAGTGAACGTTTCAGTTGCAACTTGTTGGTAAGACGTAAGGGGCAGAGAATGTGGAAAAACAGTATATGATGACGTAAGCACCTTCATCTTGGAAGATTTTGAAGGTTTTGTTATTCTGAAACTTGAGTTATCAGCTGCTGACAGAGCTAGTGGTGCGGAAAGAAGGATCTGTTCTCTTGGAGTAGGAATATAAACTGCAACAGAATGTTTAGGTTGGGAGTGTGGAGTTGGCGGATGTGAAGGCTTTTCCAAAGTCTCCTGAGGATGAGAGGCTGCTGATGCACGCTGCAATAAAAGGTGCGGACATTCTGCACGCACATTTCCATCTTATTTATAACAGGAACATGTGTCACCCACATTTCCATCTTATTTATAACAGGAACATGTGTCGCCCACATGAACATATATTCCGTAATTCTAGTCAGAAAGTGTTAATAAGATGAGCGACGGCTGAGCATTAATAGCCGCTTCATTAGGAAATGCAACCTGAACGACTCCTTTAAAGGTACATACATGACCAAACCTTTCATTAGAGACCATAGGAATAGTGAGCAACTTGATTCATGGGAACACAAGACATTTTTACATTGATCCACAGTCCACTTTTATGTTTCTGGCACCACTGTAGTTTCCGTTTCATATTCACCAGTGACACCAGAGGTTTTGCAGTCGCAGCACTGCCGAAAATATTGTGCTTATGCAATTCCCTTGGCACGATATGGGTCGACACTAAGTTTTGGGGATGTGCATTAAGCTCAGCAGTAACTTTCGTAGCTGTTGTTTTCCTCTTTGCGGTCACAATCCTCTTTAATGTCCTCCTGTATCTGGCAGGGAGTTTGGTTTTCCTTCCACACTTGTGTCTCGCAGACGATGTTGCGCTATGAAAATTGTATGCTGTCATGACCTTCGACAAGGTACTTCCTGATACACCCAATACCTGGGCCACTGTGGTTACCGACGCACCAATGAGACGGGTTCCTGCAATCTGCCCTCTTTGGACCTGCGACAGGTCACTCATTGTGCCTTCACCTCAAACGAAATTATGCAAACAGCGATTTCCAATGCAATCACACAGACCCTTGAGACTATGAGCAACACCGTTTTACCAAAAACATTGTAGCTATATGATGTTTGGGTTACTTAAAAAGCAGGACATATCAAAGTCACTGTTTCCAGCGAGGTGTTTCTGTTATCTTGGACAACCCCTGTATACTCAGTAAAATATTTTTGAGATAGGTCGGGTGGACGCAGCGCTTCCCAACACTGTGTCGTAGTCGACAAACATGGGTGACGTGGTGGTCTGAGTGACTTTGATCGGGGAAGCATTGTCTGTGCAAGACATATGGGCATTTCTATCTCCGAAGTGGCAAGAACTCTAGGGTTCCTGAGGGCTACTGCATCAAAGGTGTACCGCGAATGTACTCTTGACGGACATAGCTGTGCCCAGAGAGCAAGCAGATGTTCGACACACCATTGGACATGACACTGTCCACACGCCATTGCTGACCAATGTGGACGTGGAATATCGACGCTCGTATAGACCTACTGCTTGGCAATGGTGGCGTAAATCACATCCATGATAAATATCGGAAGTTTAAGCAGCGTACTCCTGTGCTATTTTTACTGCTTATCATCGGAAATTATGCTTCGTTTGTAGCCGGGAACATTAAAGCTGGAGCCCTGCAGAGTGGTGCTGTTTCGTGTGACCAGATAAATCTCGTTTTAAGCTGTACAGAAAGGACAGGATGGGGTGATTGTGGCGTCGACAACATAAAGCAAAGTGGTGGTGGCTCTGATGGTTTGAGAAGTCTTCTCATAGGAAAGATTATGTCCTTCTGTGTGTCTGTTGAGGTCTTTAAACGCTGCGCGCTACCAGTGTGCGCTGAATGATCAAGTACATGTTCTTATGGCCTTCGAACATCCTGCGGCCGATGGTCTGTTCCAGCAGAACAATACTCCACCCCACTAGGCAGCAACAACCCAGGCATAGCTGAATAAACACTGATCTGAATTTGGAACTATCCCGTAATACTAAGGCCCTGAATTTAAATTCCTTGGAAGCTCTCTGAGGTAATGTGAGGCGTCTTCGCAGAGAGCTTCCGAATCATACGTAACCGTTAAATCTAAAATCCGTTATTTCGCGAAATTACTGGTAAGAACGCGGTGTCCACGCGCATTGATAACTTCGGGGTTTTACTAGTAACATCTAGAAATGATTAATATCCTCAATAAAATTCAGAATAAAAAGTTTACATCAGGTATTTACTTAATTTTGTAGTCAAAGGTCGTTCTCACAACACGCGGAACAGTAAATATCCGAAATGATTACAATAGATATGAACTCGTATGGCAAAACTAAAGTACGCTGAATAAAATACAGAAAATTACTGATTTGGAAGTATCAAAATATGATCACTCAATAAAATACAGACAAATTATTTGTTGGAAAATCATAAAATAAGAGCATTTCAATTTACTTGTTACTACGTGTTCGACTCTTGTGGCATTCGAAGTTGGACGAAACGAAATTCTTTAATAACTGTTGTCATAGATACCAACCTCCCTAATTCAGTTAGTCGTCTGCGTGGTTAATTTTACCTTTCGCACTGTTTCCAATTCAAAAAAATTACTCTCAGTTTTTATGAAACGACATGTGTAATATACACTATATTGACAAAATTCACCGGACACTTAGAAGAGAAACACAGCGTAGCACTTCTTGACATACATTAGTACGGTGTTAGTCCACCTTTGGCCTTAATGCATGCACTGACCCTTCGAGACAAGCTTTCGACAAGGGTTTGGAACACAACGATAGGTATGCACTTCCATTCAGTACATAATACTGCCGCTAATTGTTGCTTTGTTGTAGGCATGGTTTCCAAACTTCTTATGCGGCGCTCTAATTCATTTCATAGATGGCCTATAGGATTAAGATCAGAGGTCTGTGCTGGGCAGTCCACTCACGATAGGGAATTAACGTCAAACTAGTCCGTAACAGTCCTTGCTTTATGGCTCGGTGCATTATTCTGCTGATACCAACAAGACTCAGTTCCATAGTATTGCCATAGAGTTGGTAGGGCATAATTGTCCAAAATATCGAGGTAGACGTGCTGGTTAACAAGTTTCTCCACGGTGATCAATGGGCCGGGACCATACCATGAAAAACACCCCCACACGAGTTCCCCCCACATGAGTTCATGCGAGCTCCAAACTTGAACCTAGGAAGAGCACACTGTGGTAAATAGCATTTCACCGGCTACCGCCACACCCAGACACGACCATCAGACTGATGGGTCGTGTATCTGGTTTCATTAGTCCATAGGACCCGTTTCCATTGATAGATCAATGGAAACGGTCCACGATAAATGTTCATTACACCATGTTGAATTACGACTAGCATTCCGAGTGGAGATCAAAGGCTTATGAGCAGCTTCATGACCACGGTAACCCATGGAATAAAGTTCTCTGTGAAAGGTACGGGCACATACCGATGTTTCAGCATTGTTATTCACCTGTACACTGAGGTGCTCTGCAGTACTTCGTCGACTAGCTATAACGACTCTCCTGAGGCTTCGACGTCCTCTATAACTGATTTTCTTGGTCTGCCGGTACGTTTTTCTACTTCAAGCACGCCATTTGCCTTCCACTTATTCAGTAGATCCAAAACAGTTGACTTTGGTACGTTTAAATGCCTCTCGGTTACCGTTATGGACAACCCACTAATATAACACTCAACAATATTTCCTTTCTCAAAGTCAGTTCTCTCCCGCCGCGATATTTTCATTCAACCTCACAGTGCCATATGATAGCGGCCAGCTGTAGGCTTGTTTTTATACCGTTTGCAGCTATATCGCGCATCTTAACAACGCACGGATCCACTTGCTTTTGCAGGCGTGCCCGGTGACTTTTGTCAATATAATATTTACTGAATTCCTCACACATAACGCGTAGAATACATGCAACGTAATACAACTAAACTGAAGCAAACTAAATCTAAGATCAAGATGCATTAATTCATATTAACTAGCAGCTTAAATAAATCATGAGTGGTACCCACTCAGTAGCTATTTAATAACTTGCATAATAATACAGAGAAACTAGTCCCGTTTTAAGGAATCGGATTATAGAAAATCAACTCCTGACAGACTCACTCATTCACAAAACTATTGTAATTTGATGCTTACCAGACAAAAATCACGATTTAATTAATTAACAGAAAGCTTAAAGTTCATATCATGAGACTTAGCTTTTCATCACTTTTAAGATTGCAGTTAGGGACTCGTTCCGTCTCAAGGAACCAAATGATGGAAAACCAACTCCTGACACAGTTACTCATTCACTAAACTAATTTAATGCTTAGCAGACAAAATCACAATCGAATTAATTAACAGAAAGCCTAGTGTTTAGAGTATGAGACTTAGCTTTTCATCACTCTTAGCATTTAAGCTTAAGGCAAAGCATACACTTTACAGACTCGTATCCTCCATTCCTTTTGCTGCAAAGTTTTACCTTCAGAAACCTGTTCATTCATTTCTTCAATGGTACATGTACTTGGAGTGCCACTTTTCCAAAACAAATAATCAACGCTGCCAAAGTTTTGAACTTGCTTTGTTCTAGTTTGTACAACCAAAATAACATTTTGTACGTCACCGGACGTGGTACTTTTCTGCTCTCTGAAAGAACCACTCCAAGAACATATTGGAGTGCCACTTTTCCAAACTGTATACCAAAGTGTTGAACTGGTTTTGTACAGTTTTGCACACCCAAAAGAAAGTTTTGTACACCAACAGAAGTACTATTTTTTGGCTCTCGTTTGTGGCTGTCCAACATGTACTTGCAGTGCCACTATTAGAGAGCCGAAAAGTACCACTACCGGTGGTGCACAAAATTTTGTGTTGGGTGAGGACTCTAGGACAACTCTCTTGCAATGTTTTTTTTTTTTGGTTTTGGAAAATCGGCACTTCAAGTACATGTACCTTTTTAACAAGGCGATTGGACCTACGGCGTCACGTCTTTTCCCTTCTGTCAAGATTCGGTTGAATTGCATTCAAACGACTAAACTATTTGAGTGATCCAGTAATCAAAGACTGCTATCGAAGTTTCTGAATCTTCGCTTTTAAGTTTCGTCTTCGAGTGTTGATCTTTCTGTTCTTATCCGAAAATGCGGCCACAATGTCTTAGTGGTTTACTTTCGGGACTGCCGTAGGAAAGTCTCTGGATCGATCCCAGGCAAATACGAACGCTCGAGCCACTATATAACCACGGTGATTCAAATGTGCACGTTAGCCGTCAGACCCAGGGCTCTGCCTTCTTTCTTTCTACTTTGCTTCCGTGTGATGTTGCTGTCCGGCACTCTAGTCCATATCTCCTTCTTCTAAGGGCAGTCTAAAACCTGGGATCTGACACTTCCTTCCTAAAAAGCTCTACATAAAGCTCTCTTATCAGAGAATTTAGTGCCTCGGTAAACCAGTGGTTAGCACACTCATGTGCCGTTCACTTGGATACGGGTTCGATCAAAAACATTTATTTGCAGCAACACATTTGTGCCAGCGGCTGCAATGTTCGTCGAAACACTTCTGGAACACATTGTTTGCAATGCCCTTCAGTGCAAGCAGAGATGTGTTTTTCGCGTTCTCTGCGCTGGAAAACCGACGATCCTGAAGTCGACGTGTTAACTCAGAGAAGAGGTGGTCACAGTGAGTGAGGTCGGGTGAGTACGGTGGGTGTGGGAGGATAACAGTTCTTGCTTTGCCGAGAAACCCACAAGCGATGAGTGACCTCAGTGCTGGTGTATTGTTTGCAACAGCACCCACGATTGGTCGCCCCACAGTTGAGTCCTCTTTTTACTGATCGGCTTACATGTATATCGTATGATGTCCAGATTGAATTCCGTGTTAATAACGTGTCCTTTCGTGATAAATTCAAGATGAACAATATCCTGAATGTCCAAGAAGAATAGTATGATTTCTTGCAAGTTCGGCGGAATTACTGCTTGCGTGGAAACGATTTCGATTTCCACTTAGCTCATGCCTGCTTAGTCTGAGGGTCGGAGAAGAAGCACTATTTTTCATTCCTCGTTATGATTCTTCTAAAATATTGTGGGTCTTGGTCGGCGGCGGTTACGAGATCGCCCGATATTTTAATCTGTTTAGTCAACTGATCTTCAGTTTACATGCATGGGACGATGTGTCGACACACCTTCTGCATCTTCAGGTCATCCGCTGACACGTAGTCTCCAATATCCCATCAGCCTCTGGTATTTGATTAATCGTCTGCTGTCTGTTGGCGAAACGATGGTCGCAAAGTTCGAAATGATTTCAAACATGCGAGCTCTTACTGGCCAGCGTTTCGTTCGTCGTCTGGTCTAAAGCGTCGATGTCAATCGAATATTTGCTACCGGGGCAGGATGTTTTTGCCATTAACTTGCATCAACATCTCGTAAGTTCCTATTGTACTACTGCCCTTACGAACGCAAAACTTAAGGTTAACGCACTGCTGAAGAAACTCTGCTTTTCATCAATTGCCGAACACTCCGTTGTTGTTTACGATACCCGGATCTTCCGCAGAGAGCGCGTAACGTAGATGGCCGAAAACAATTTCCCTGTGAGGGGGATAATATCGTAACGTTATCCAGTAATCATCGTACGTATGAGATACACATGCTTTGCTGTGTAGGTGCATACCGGGAACACAGCCAGCTGTAGGATTGTTTTTATACCGTTTGCAGCTATACCGCGCATCTTAGCAACGCAGCGTATCCGCTCATTCGCTTTTGAATTTTTTCCATTTTAAAATTTTCTTTATGAGTGTCGTCTCGCGGGCATATAAAAGTTCCTGTGCGCATTGAACCATCCTGCGAAAGGGCCGCGGGTGGCCTAGTGGGCAACGTTCGTGACTGCCGCGGAAAGGCCCTCAGGTTATATCCCAGGCAGGTACGAACACTCGAACCACTAAATATCCACTGTGCGTCGGATGGGAGCGTTAAGCCGTAGGACCCCGTGTACTGGCCCCCGGTAATAAATAAGAGCGTCTTCCTCCCCTTCCTACTTCGCTTCCGTGTCACTTTCCTATCGGGCACTCTAGCCCAAATATCCTAGCTTCCTATTTCTAAGGGTTGTTTAAGACCTGGTGTCAGACACTCCCTTCCTAAAATCCTCTTGATCTGACCTGATCTGATCTGCCAAGAACAATCCTGCTGTGGAGGAAGAACTGCCTTAGTAGCAATAAACTGCGGAGAAGGCGTGGTGAAAGTATAAAGTGGTTGGCCTAGGCCGCGCTCCTAAAGTTCAGCCCCTTGCCGCGCTTTCAAATTTGAGTTCCGTGCAGGCTTCTAGTAAAAATGTTTGATCGGTTTTTTGCCAAAGGCCGTGCTTCAAAAAGTCAAATTTAAAAATGTTAGATCGTCTAATGCTTTTTAGTTTGAGAAACGCTTTACCTGATTTCGTAAGTTTTCTGTTGTTCAAAATTCTGGCACTAGGCGGCGTTAGGGTAGATTTCCGTTTGCACCTGTTACTCCGCGTCTAAAATTCGAATTCTGTATGTCATTCGCTTTGTAGACAACAGTATAGATACGATATATACCTTCTTGAAATAATAAAGTTTTCCCACTGGGACGCAGAAACTTCAAAACCTTTTTCGCACCTTCAGGTCTTTCAGGAAACGTATTAAAATAATTATTTTTACTGAAAGGTTTTCCTATGAAGTATACTTTTCGCATATTTTCATTTTTTTGTTAATCAGAATATTTCCGTTAGGGGGTGTAAAGTTAATTACTTTCTTTTTCAGTTGAAAAGCATAATTAAGGATAAACTATTTTATCTTCAAAATAAGTGTCCAATATGGTGATCACAACACGATAGAAAAATGTAGATGTTGCAAATTCAACCACTGCGAAAAAAAGGAACAAAATAAACCAAAAATCACTCAGAAGGAATACCTCAATCCAGATTAAAATTAGTGTGTTCAATGTACATGTATAGGAAAGGAAATTATTGCGATTCCAGAGCAGATGGGCCATTCGTTCGAGTAAAACAGCTATACCGATGGCTAACAAATCCGTAGGCTGTACTGACACCTCTGGCTCGGATTCAAGAAGTTACCCGGCGTGCCACAGACCCATAATTTCAAAGATGCTGTCCTGAAGTGTAGGAACCTGATGGTGTCCAACAGCGAGCCAGTTGTTTGACGTTGCGTTGTGGGCGTATATGTCACCCCATTATCTCCCCATTTTATTTAATCAGTGAGCGGTCGGCCAACAGGGCTGGCCATTGAACGGTCTCGACATTGCGGATACAGCCTGATAGATAGTGCCATGTGTGACCGGGCATTATTCTGTGAGAAAACTCGGTCGATGCTGCTGCGACAGGAATGGGTACACAACAGATCGTAGAATGTCTTTGACGTATAGTTGAGACCTCAGTGTGGTACGAAGAACTCCGAAGGGTGTGCAGCTATCGTAGGAATTGGTACCCCAGGCAGTAACTAACGTAGAATGTCGTCGATGTACAGTTGAGCAATCAGTGCGGTACGAAGAGGGTCCAGCTACCGTAGGAAATGGCACCTCAGGAAGTAACTCCCGTAGAATGTCGTCGACGTACAGTTGAGCCCTCAGTATGGTACGAAGAACTCCGAAGGGTGTCCAGCTATCGTAGGAAATGGCAACCCAGGCAGTAACTCTCGTAGAAGGCCGTCGAGGTAAAGTTGAGCTCTCAGTGTGGTATGAAGAATTCTGAAGGGTGTCCAGCTATCGTAGGAAATGGCACCCTAGGCAATAACTCTCGTAGAAGGCCTTCGAGGTAAAGTTGAGCCCTCAGTGTGGTACGACGAAATCCGAAGGGTGTCCAGCTGTCGTAGGAAATGGCACTCCAGGCAGTAACCCACATAGAAGGTCGTCGAGGTAACGTTGAGACCTCAGTGGTGTACGAAGAATTCCGAAGGGTGTCCAGCTATCGTAGGAAATGGCACTCGAGGCAGTAGCTCTCGTAGATGGTCGTCGAGGTAAAGTTGAACCCTCAGTGTGGTACGAAGAATTCCGAAGGGTGTCCAGCTTCCGTAGGCAAGGCCACTCCAGGCAGTAACTCTCGTAGAAGGTCGTCGAGCTAAAGTTGAGCCCTCGTTGTGGTACGAAGAATTCCGAAAGGTGTCAAGCTATCGTAGGAAATTGCACCCCAGGCAGTAACTCTCGTAGAAGGTCGTAGAGGTAAAGTTGAGCCCTCAGTATGTTACGAAGAATTCCGAAGGGTGTCCAGCTATCTTAAGAAATGGCATCCCAGGCAGTAACTCTCGTAGAAGATCGTCGAGGTAAAGATGAGCCCTCAGTGTGGTACGAAGAATACGAAGGGTGTCCAGCTATCGCAGGAAACGGCAACCTAGGCAGTAACTCTCGTAGAAGGTCGTCGAGGTAAAGTTGAGCCCTCAGTGTATTACGAAAAATTCCGAAAGGTGTCCAGCTACCGTAGGAAATGGCAGCCCAGGCAGTAACTCCCGGTGTGGGAGCCGTGTGCCCTTCCACGATAATGGCAGGATCCGTGTGCTAGCCGACTCCTCTTTAGACACGTATGCTCTGATTATCAGCACCAAGTGCAAAGTGTGATTCATTAGTAAAGACAGCTGGACGCCACTGGGTAATAACCCATCAAAAACACAAGTATTGGGAAATTGCCGACCGACAGCTGGCAATGATGGGTCACAATGGATGAAATTTGCCGCTAACGGTAACGTAACGATCATTCAGCGCAAGCGCCATCAGTTGATGGATCTGAAGCATCGTTGGGAATTATAGGCCTCCAAGCAATGGCCGCGAGTGTCCCGTAACTGGCAACCGAAGCAAACCCAACACGAAGTGGAACCCACGACACGGCTCATGCACAGAAGCAACACGTGCAAACTCTCTCCTAATACCAGTTTGTTGAAGACGGCGCCATCGCGTTATTTTAAAAAGCAAAAAGAAAAAAGCCGTATATAGAAAGACGAATTAATTTTCTAATAAAATGCCTCGTTGACATTGAAAGAAAGTTATATAAATAATTAATTAACTGTAAGAAATAGTCAGTTGCTTTCTCATATATTTATAGAAACTAATTTCGTAGCAAATTTACTTCACTAACACACGATGAATCGAGAATACAAACAGTTATGAGACACAAACACTCCATTACCATGAACAATAAAAAATCATATCCGAAAACTTTGTAAATGTATCGTATAATCTTTTGCTAACATGCAAATAAATCGCTTTAACCAAATGTCCAGAAAAGACAAAAAAAATCGTTTTGTTGGGAAAGAAAGTAAGAATTATACGCGTACAAAACAGGTATTTCTGAAACAAAAACCGGTGTGAATACATTATAAAATAATCAAGTATTTTTAAAAAACAAAGCAACCATATGCGAATATACACGCATTATTCCATGGGTTCAATACACAAGACTGGAGGAATTAGCTGCTAAAAATATAACCAGAAGCAAAATAAAATATCTTTCGTATTTTGAAACACGTGGCTTCGGGCCGTAGAGAAAAAGATACAATGTTAAAAATGTAACAGAATCTGACATGAACAGGTAAATACATTTATTAATCAATCACCTTTCAAGACCACAAGGACAGCACAAAACCTTTGAAAATGTCTTTAAGTTGGTACACTCGTTTGATATGAGTGAAGTTCCGTCAAGGTAACTAAAAAAACGTTACTTAGAAAAATTTATGAATCATATAAAATAGACACTCATGAAAAATAACTTGCAATATTGTAAAATTAAAAAGAGAACACTATGTTTCACACCACACAGTAAAGAAACTGACTTCAAGAAAACGCTCGCAAGTAACAAAATGTAGTGGTTAAAGCGTCCGCGCTGCAACCAAACCGTCGTGACTTCGACGCTATTCTGACACATTGGACGCTTTTCCTGACTGTTTGAGCAAATTTCTCCATCGCCGTGACGTGATTCGGATAAGTTCCGTGAGGGCAATAGAAGCGGAGTTGTAGGAGGATTTTTTTATGGCCACTGCTGGGTGATTGGCGGAGAATATTCTGCAAGCCATCAATTACGCCACGTGATTGCCGGCTACAACTGCCGGGAAACTGGTGGACTAAAATAGGCTAGCTATCATTTATGGCACGTGCTTGGAGGTCCGCTTGTGGCAGCGACCGCATGTGATGGATAACTGATGGGCCTCTTTTAGCGTATGACAACTAATGAAGGTGCCAGCTAATGACCCGCAGCTCGGCCGAACTTCTGTCCCAGTGGTGGCCGCTGGGACATTTTATTTACTTCTTGGTAGAGGTAAAATGGTGCTGGGGCACGTCTGGCTTCCGGTACTGGCTTGAGTACTGGCCCAGCAAAATTACTTTTGCTGGTATTCCAGGTTAATCGGGCTTATCACCACTGAAACCTGACAAGTGAGCATTACTCTGGTCAGGTTGCAGTGGTGTCGCCTGTGTCAGCGATGCTGCCTGGTAAGTGGAAGGCAACCGTGTGGCCTCCTCGAATGTAGTCTCGGTGCCGCAAATCGTCTGGCAACGCTTCGGATGGTCTTCTCGTACCTGTAGACAACGCAACATGAGCATGGATGGTCGACAGCAGCGAATTCGGTTCTGTTTGCGCGTTTTTACATTCGTTCGATCCTCGCATTCTGTCTTTCCCCTCGACCTTTATCACAGCCCAGGTGCCTCTGGGAAGTGACCTCCTCTACTCATTAGCGCTAACATCGCCTGATGGCCGTGTCTATCCGACACAAATGTCAAACGATTCCCCAGCTTTAGCTCTGGTTCTCTCCATCGTAATCCTTCTTCCATTCTCCTATAACGGTATGTTGGATTTCAACTTTAGAATCCTAAGTTTCTTTATTCTTTCCAGATATAGAAACATAATTCTTAAGTTGGAAATCAACACTACGAATATTTAAACACACAACCGACCTCTCTGAGACCAACTATAAGTCCTCCCTCAAACTTGGTCAACTGCTCGAGGTGAGCACGGATGTGACGTCGAGTCATCCTCCTAATCCGTGTAGGTTATTGCAACCACAATCCAGTGTCACACTTACACTTGTGTGCGAGTTTTGATCTTGATATACCCTCCTGGACATGGATGCGTGTTTCTCACTCGCTGTGGCAGACAACTATTCAGTCACTGGTCTTTATTTATTGATCATTTGCGCATTCGGACCACATGTATGCGGAGTTTCATCAGTATCGAACAACTTTCTCGGGGTGTTTTTTTTACAAATTGTGTACTTCAATGACATGCTTCCGTGCCTTTATGAAATAATTTAAGGACAGCTGAGGAAACACTGGCCTAGGCTGATTTATTTATTTTTTATGTTAGGCATGGGAAACGCAGAGTACATTTGTTAAATAAAGTCCGTAAGAGTTCAAATTTCAGTTATACCTATTTTCTAGGTTAGGAAACTTTGGTCTTCGAAATCAAAAATTCTGTGGATGACGGCTCCAAGAAGAAAATGATGGGGATTTTTTTCTCGTTTTATTAATTTACTCACACACTGACAGACAGACACAAACACATATGTTACAGATAATGCAGTAGTACAGCAGAAACTCAGGAAAATTAAAACGCTAACAGTGTTGTTTGTAGCGTGGTCTCTGAAAAACAGCTGCTTGCAGAAATGTTCTAACTATTCGTTTTAGTCTTCCAATTGTAGGTGATAGTAGTAGTATTTGATGCGTTGTTGGAGATAACGTGAGGTGGGCATGCACACCCGTCTCGGTGTTCGGTTACACAGGTCCCATGCGCATAAAGTTGCGATGGACTGCGTGAAGTGACACTTTGCCCTGTCCATCATTATTGTAGCTGCGGGTGATTTCCCTCACCGTGGCTCTGCGGTCGCTTTGAACAATGTGCGACTCTCTCCGCTCCCCTCTGCCACCAATCAACTGCGGACGGCACACGGCTGGACTACGGTTCGTGGTCTGTGAACCACTTTTGATATGTATTCACTACAGCAGCACGTGAAGAACCCACAAGCCGTGGCGTTTCCGAGATCGTAGTTCCAAAGCACCGTGACATCGCAACTTGTTCATTATCAAACACCGATAAATAGGCATATATACTGCTCTGTGAACTTCACCTGCGCTAATTTCAGTCTCCAGGAGCGCTGCTTATTTCTCTGGAACTGGGTGTGGTCATAATGTAATGGATCATCGGTTCATACACAGTGGAGTCACATTATTTTGACCATCTTTGTCATGATCTGAATGTCGTTGTTTATTTAGTCTTATTCGTTTTTGTGTATATTTTCTATTTCTTACCATCAGCTGCACTTACTTGTTTTTTCTTGCTGCCACCAGTCTAGATTGGGGTAAGGTCTAGACGCCTTATGGAGATCACTTTGTTTGAGACTGAGGCGTGTTTGAAGATTTCCAACCTGGTGTAGAAATGAGCCGAAGATAAATAACTAACAAATTTATTATCCACCACTTAGGGTAGGATTAAGGTTGGTTTGACACCTTGCATACAGAATAATTTTAGATGACAATGGAACTTGAGCTGAGTACAACAGAATTATGGTGCTTCCTGGTTAGCACCGTTCAGTTCCTCTTGGGTACTTGATTGATACATTCATAAGTTACACAGCAGCACTATGCTTTTATTCACTTTTGATACAAGATATGAGATTACCCGATCTCAGATATTATGGATCTAGACATCGGCCTGATCCCTTGAAACAAATATAGATTGTACTTAACCGCAGTTAGTTGAGATCTATACCTAGCTAACTCGACCGCAGCCAAGCGCTGTTCTTACGGCAAAATCATCCCACGCGATGACCTGACGTCCTGCTCTGGTGAAAACTAGACGAGAAGAGAGCGCCAAAAAACTAACTTCCTGAGTTGTCCCCAAACTTTTCTGGGCCCCAGCGAGCGCTTAGCCAATCACAAGAACGTATTCGACTCCCCCCTAGCTGGGCATCCTTCACTCTCCGCGTCCTGCTTCCCACGGTTTACATCCGCTGGATGGCTGCTCTTCGAAGAATTCCATGCTCCCATTTATGAGAATTCATGGGCTCGTTGTGATTTTGTGAACTGGACACCAAGATGGATGTCATTCTCCCTTCCTCGCTTTCACTTCAAAAATGGCGTTCCCTTGCCCATTTCTGATTTTTCCCACGTTTACCTTTTTTTTTTACATTCAGCAGTTCCTATATTTTTGTGCGACGCTGGCATTTTTTCAATTATTTTTTTCCTAACGGTTTTCATATCATCACAGTCCTCCCTCCCAAGTTTTTACGACTGTTTAATTTCAAGTGCCACCTGACAAGAAACCAGTCACTTGAGCTGTCTTGCTGTATCCTGCACTAACTGTTACTGGACTGCCTTTCATGTAACTACGTTAACTGCTACCTTCTGTTACTGACTCTGGGCTACACGTTTACACCATTAATTCTAGTATGGTTCAGCCAAGCTCTCTAAGTATGTACAAATGATGATATTCGACACCATTCACTAACACTAATTCACACTGATACTAATACCTACAATTACTACACACTACCACATTGTACTAACACTAATACCACTGATTATATATTATGTACATTATCCTACACTAATGATTACATACTACGTACATCACACTAACACTAATACCAATGTTTACATGATTACAGACACTAACCACTACACGCTATTACTACGGCTATCCACTATTTACACTCGTCTTCATAACCCGTCAGCATTCCCATGCTTCGCTCCTGGTTTGTATTGTACCTTGAAATTGTATTCTTGTAAATACAAAGACCATCTCATCAGTTTCATATTCCTATCTTTTACGTGATCTAGCCAAACTAATGGGTTGTGATCACTCACTACTACGAAAGATCGAGAGTCCAAATATGGCTTTAACTTCTGAATTGCCCAAACTACAGCAAAAGTTTCCTTTTCTATAGTTGAGTATCTTTTTTCTGTCTCTGTAAGCTTTCTGCTTAAGTACGCCACTAGATGTTCTTCTCCATTTTGGTCTCTTTGACTCAATACTGCTCCTAATCCAATTCCACTGGCATCAGTTTGCACAAATGTATCCTTGGAAGAATCAAATCTTTTGAGCACACCGCCCTCTGTTAATATAAACTTCCAGAGTTGAGAACGCCTTCTCACACTCCTCATTCCACTCAATTCTGTCTGGATTTCTTTTTTTTTCAGCGTCTCTGCCAAAGCACTGGAAATGTCTGCATATTGCTGAATGAATTTCCGGTAATATCCAGTAATGCCTAAAAATGCTCTGACATCTCTTTTGGTGATTGGGCGAGGCCACGTACAAATTTTGTGAAATTGTGCCTCTTCCGGTGTTATTCCGTCAGGTCCTACGTGAAATCCCAAGTAATTTATACTTGCGTTACCAAATTCCCTTTTCCTCGGGTTCACTGTTAGTCCTGCGTCTTTTATTTTACCCAACACTGACTCTATATGGTGTAAGTGTTGGTCCCAGAGTTCTGCTGTAGATAACTATGTCGTCGACATAACACTTGGCATAGTCTTCTGTCCCTTTCAACACCTTTGACATTAATCTGAGACAGGTCGGAGGGCTGTTCTTTTAGACCAAAAGGCATCACAACAAACTGGTACAGTTTATCCGTTGTGGTAAAAGCACTTCGTTCTTTCGCTCGTTCTGTCAAGCTAACCTGCCAGTAACTTTTGGTCATATCCAACTTAGTCAAGTAGTTGCACGTGTGCAAACCACTCACCAACTCATCTATGTTCGGTGTTGGAAAATCATCCCCCTTTGTAATCGGGTTGAACTTTTTGTAATTCACACAAAATCTCATGCTCCGGTCTTTCTCTTGGGTACTAGCACTACCGGTGCAGCATAAGGGCTCTTACTCTCTTGAATGATTCCCATCTCCAACATTGTGTCAATTTCTCTGTCAATGATCTCTTTCTTCTCTTTGCTCACCCTATATGGCTTACACTTTACAGGGGTCTTATCCATCAATTCGATGTCATGTGTAACCACATTTGTTCTCCCTGGTATCTCCGTCAAGATACTTTGATACTTTTGTAGCATCGCTACTAAATCTGCTTGCTAAGCTTGAGAGAGATTCTCTCCAATGTTAAGCTCATCCATTTTCTCACCTTCGTCTCTGTTGGGTAGGGCTGGCAAATCTGATCCACTCTCCTCCTCTACACTTTCGTCTCCATAGCATACTGTGCTGATGCCTTCACTCCTCCGGTTGTACTTCTTTAACATATTAATGTGATATGTCCGAGGGCACGGCTCGTCTTCACCTGCATCGATGACATACGTATTCTCAGCCTTTCGGCGAAGTACCTTGAATGGTCCTTCCCATTCCACTTCCATAGCCCTCTTTCTATTCTGAGTGAGCACTAAAACTTCTTCTCCCTCACACAACACTCTCACTCGTGCCTTCTTATTATACCACTTTGCTTGCTTGATTTGAGCATTTTCTAAATTTTTCTGTGCCAATGTCAGCCCTCTTTCCAAATTTTGATTCACTCTGTTTACATATTCTAATAGGTCTAATTTCTCTTCTTCTGATCTTCCAATCTGTCCCCTTGACAAATCAAGTGGTCCTCTGACATTATGTCCAAAAATTAACTCAAACGGCGAGAGTCCTGTGCTCGCCTGGGGTACCTCTCTACATCCAAATAAGATGAATGGCAACATCTTATCCCAATCATCAGGACTATCCTGACTCACTCTTTTGAGTAAAGATTTCAGGGTTCCTATATATTTTCTCCACTAGACCGTTGCACTGAGGGTGATACACGCTAGAAAATAAGGGTTTAACACCTAATTGCGCCCATAATTCCTGGGTCAGCTTACAAGTAAATTGCTTTCCTTGGTCTGAAAGAATTTCCTTTGGAAAACCGACACGCAGGAAAACATGTCGATCAATGCAGTTACTACTTCCTCAGCCTCAATTGTTTCCAAAGCTCTTGCGTCAGGGTATCTGCTGGCATGATCAACCATGACTACTGCATATTTCATGCCTGAATTACTAACATTCAGAGGTCCAACTAGATCCACTGACACTCGAGTAAAAGGCTCCTCAATAATAGGCAAAGGGTGGAGTTTCCTTGGTGCATGATCTCCCCTTTTCTTTACCAACTGGCACTGCGGACAGAATTCACATACTCGGCTATGTCTTTGTACATTCCTGGCCAATAGAAATTCTTTAGTACTCTGTCGGTAGTTTTTTTGATTCCCAAATGACCAAATATTGGTAGGTCATGTGCTATCTCTAAAATTCTTTTCCTACATGCTTTTGGGGCTACCAACTGAACTATAGCATCTTGTTTGCCTTTTCTCTGGAACACCCTTTTAAATATCTCTTCCTCCAAAATGAAATGTGATGTAGCACTTTCATCAGGAATAACGACCTCAATTTTTTCCAAACATTTTCCAAACTTACATCAGTTTTCTGCGCTTTACAGAATTCTTCAGATGTAAACATCTGAGATAAATTCTCGTCACTCTCCACTACCCTATCCATGTCACTATCTCCAACCTTTTGCGCGCTTTCACTATCTTCACCCATTTGTTGACATGAACTTGCACTACCTACTTCTTGAACCTGATGTTTCTCGACTTTACTCTTTTTAAAGTTTTTCTTCCTCTTGAGCTCTTAACATTCCCCTACTTAACACCCCACACACTTTCTTATGAGTGCTATCTGTACTTTGTTCACTCTGTGGGTTACTATTTCCTTCTATACTTCCTAAATCTTGTTTAGTAACTTGATTTATGTCTCTCTCTACTTCCAATGGTTCCTGACTTTTCTTTTCCTCCTCTTTATCCCTATTCACTTCACTACTTGGGTGGTTTTCTGAGGGTACCTCCCAGTCGTTTCCGAGGATTATATCCCACGGGATATCTGACACTACTGCAAACTCGTGTGTCTTCATCGTATCATTAACTTCTACAGTTACCTCGGCTATGTCCAACTCTTGTTTGTTACCAGTCACGGGTAAACTGTGACTTTCTTACCTGTTTGTGTTCCTGGAGGGACGTTACTGCTTTTAATAAGAGAAATGCACGACCCTGTGTCACGCAAAGTGTCTCTCCGTTCAACTTCGCTTCTCCTAAATAAGGGCCAAAGCTAGATTCTGGTGTTGCCCAAACGGATTTTGTGGTTGAACACAACATGGATGGAGATTTTTCTCTTAATGACTGAAAATTCTGTTTACTAGTTCCCGCTTTATCCTTTACACTACTGTCAAATTGCGGTTTACTTGTTGCTAACTTTATCTCTACTTCCTCTACATGCAAATGACTTGTGACCAGTTTTTCCACATATGTAGCATCTAAATTTTGAACCCATTCCTGAAGCATCAGTTGAATTTTGAACTTGCTTTCCCTCTTTAACCTGGTGTCTTTTCTCCTGACTAAAATATGCTTTACCTGGTTGAGATTTTTGACTACCCTGTACATACTGCCTTTCTCTAGCCTCAACATACCTGTCAGCTAATTTGATTGCTTCCTCAAACGTTTCAGGTTCATTATCTTTAATGTAAATTTTTACAGATTCGTTTACCATAGAATATAACTGTTCTAGCAATAGTACACTCTTTAATTTTTCAAAACTATTCTCAACTAGAGCTCCAATTAACCATTTATCTAATAACTCTGTCAATCGTACACCATATTGATGATATGTTTGATTTTTTCCTTTGTTGAAATTTCTAAACATTACTCTATATTTCTCTGGAGTCCTATACCCTTTTAATAGATTTTCATCTAGCCTATCAAAATTCTGGACTTCATCTTCTGCCATGGAATGAATGACACTGGGCCCTCGTGCAGATAACCTAGGGATTAAAAGTTCTGCCCACTTGGAACGTGGAATTCCTAGAGATGTACTGATTTTAATAAATTCCGTTAAATAGCTATCCATCTCATCTGATGTTTCTGAGAATTTTCTGATAATATCCCCATAGCTATGTAAAGGTCGCTGAGAATTATTACCATACCCACTGGCTTATGTTACTCCTTCCAATTCTCTTAGTGTTATTTGCAATCTTAATCTTTCGACATCTTGTTTCTTAGATTCCAGGTCTAATCGTTTTAATTCCAGCTGATAATTCCTCTCGGCCCCATTAATCCCACTATCAGTATTACTATCGGCGCTCTTTTCTCTATTCCCCTCTCTTACTCTTTCTCTCGAGTTCAGTTCTACCTGCCTATCTGCTTCTCTTAAATCCATTATTAATTCTTGTCTAGTTTTTCTCTTAGCATTTTATCCCTCTTAATTGGCACTCTTGCCTAAGATCTTTAACTGAAAAACTCGCGTAACTATCTCCCATTTTGCTTAAACTTCTTAGAATTTTAAGAGTTTGATTTTATATTTCACATTAATTTCCATTCCAAAAACTATTCTTATATACATTCTTGATAATCTTCCACTCCAAAAACTATCATTACATACACTTTTGATAATCTTCCACTCCAAAAACTATCATTACATACACTTTTGAAAACCTTCCACTCCAAAAACTATCATTACATACACTTTAAGCTTTTTTTCTAGCAAATACTATCACTTGCTTCACACCTTAACATACTACAATACACTGAATTCTCTTACTTAAAGCTTGTTTTCTGTTTTTGTTTTGTTAAGTGTTGCAATAATGTTTTTTTTGCATGCAGTGTACATGTCTCTGGGCGTATTTTTGTGCTCAGTCTTAAGAGTTAATAATATTTTCCAAAATTACGGTACCTGCAGTCCTTGTATGGCGCTGCCAGATTTTTTGAGGAGGTAATTTCCTCCTTAGGTGTAATTTACGATGCACCACGCTTTATTGTTTTTCACTTCTCACCTGCTTAAGTAATTAACACCTTGCGATGCTTACTTTTTCCACTTGATGATAGCACTGCACTATCACCTATGTACACTCACTCACTTCTTTCGGCGATGGGAACTCTCTCTGGCTTCAAGGGGTTTCAGTACGGAGGGAACGTCACCTCTCCACCTTGAGGCTTGCGGGCCGTTGCTGTTTCCTTGGTAACGGATGATCTCTGACC
Organism: Macrothele yani; assembly: GCA_039090855.1. NCBI lineage: Eukaryota > Metazoa > Arthropoda > Arachnida > Araneae > Macrothelidae > Macrothele > Macrothele yani. Next base: position 60,213,658 of record CM077031.1, on the reverse strand, counting down.
TGCGGCGATGTTCCACTCGGCGTGTTCGTTGCTTACACGACTTCCGGTTTTCGCTCCGCAGTTGTCCGTGAATCGTACCAAAGCCTTCTCCGCGGCGTTTTCTGTAATGGGAACTTTTCTGTTTTCGATCTCTAACGCTGCGCTATGCTTCAAGCAAAAGTTCTTTTCTTTCTGTAATTCAGCTCCTTTTTTTTATTCTATTTCCGCTCTTTCTGATGCTTGTAAATCTTCTGAACGATCCCAACCGCTGCGACCATCTGTCATGCACTATCTGTCATGATCTGAATGTCGTTGTTTATATAGTCTTATTCGTTTTTGTGTATATTTTCTATTTCTTACCATCAGCTGCACTTACTTGTTTTTTCTTGCTGCCACCAGTCTAGATTGGGGTAAGGTCTAGACGCCTTATGGAGATCACTTTGTTTGAGACTGAGGCGTGTTTGAAGATTTCCAACCTGGTGTAAAAATGAGCCGAAGATAAATAACTAACAAATTTATTATCCACCACTTAGGGTAGGATTAAGGTTGGTTTGACACCTTGCATACAGAATAATTTTAGATGACAATGGAACTTGAGCTGAGTACAACAGAATTATGGTGCTTCCTGGTTAGCACCGTTCAGTTCCTCTTGGGTACTTGATTGATACATTCATAAGTTACACAGCAGCACTATGCTTTTATGCACTTTTGATACTAGATATGAGATTACCCGATCTCAGATATAATGGATCTAGACCTCGGCCTGATCCCTTGGAACAAATATAGATTGTACTTAACCGCAGTTAGTTGAGATCTATACCTAGCTAACTCGACCGCAGCCGAGCGCTGTTCTTACGGCAAAATCATCCCACGCGATGAACTGACGTCCTGCTCGGGTGAAAACTAGACGAGAAGAGAGCGCCAAAAAACTAACTTCCTGAGTTCTCCCCAAACTTTTACTAGCGTCTGGGGACAGCAATGGAAATCTCGTAGGAAGATCCTCATTGGCAGGAATAAAACACAATCAACCAATTGGCGTGCATGATGTGTGCGATAGGAAACACAGGCAGACAGGCATTTTGGCGGGTAGAATTCTTACTGTTGTTACTTCTTACTGCGGATTTTTGGCGTGTTTTCATCAAAGAATTTGTTTTCATCTTTCGCGGTGACCATGGATACTGCGAACAGATTCATTTGTTCAATCTGTGGTGGTTCATTCGGGATGAAATATAACTTAAAAAGCATGTTAAAAAATTTCATTCTGATTCCATTATACCTGAACCACGAATTGCAACGAGATTGACATGCAGCTACTGTCAGGTAACATTCGGAGTTAAACAAAGTCTACACACACATCTCAAAAATTTCCATTCGGATAAACTTGCCCCTGTTTCGGATGAAAATCCCATGCAGGTAAGTATTCAATGAATGTTACTAGTGATTCCCATGCAGGTAAGTATTCAATGAATGTTACTAGTGATTACCATGCAGGTAAGTATTTAATGAATGTTACTAATGCAGGTGATATTTATGCACATACTGCTGAACATGTTCTCTGCAATACCACTGGGTCTGCCCCTGTTTCAGATGAAAATTCCCATGCAGGTAAGTATTCAATGGATGTCACTAATGCAGGTGATATTTCTGCACATACTGCTGAACATGTTCTCTGCAAAACCACTGGGTCTGATTTGTCCCTTTCAAGTGACAGTACTTGTGTTCTCACCAACATTTCCTGCAACTTCTGTACCCACACTTTTTCAAGTAAAGGAAATTTAAATAGCCACATAAAAAATTTCACTCAACAGGAGATGTGCAGTTTTCTGGTACAGTTGTTTGTAGCATTTGTGAGATCACTTGTAAAACAGTAGAAGAACTGCAAAATCATATTGGCACAAGTCATCTTGATATTTTACTATCATTGGAAGATAAAGTTTTTCAGAACATTGATGACTTTTTAGAGTGGAAAACTAAGATAGAGTGTGATTCTTATTCACATTTTGTAAAACATGGCGGTGACAGCCACCTTTGCAGATATTACCACTGTTTCTTACTATTATTGTCATCGAAGCGGAATGTACAAATCAACTGAAAATAGGAAACGCCATATGAAATGTGCAGGTACCAATAAAATTGGCAAAAACTTGTCCTGCAAACATTAAAGTTTATCAACAAATTGAGGAAGGAACCATTAAAATTAAATACCAATCTGTCCATGTTGGACACAAAACTGAAATTGGTAGAACTGTGTTGACAAAATCTGAAAAAGGGCAACTTGCAGCTCAGATGAATCTAGGAGTTCCCAAATTAAGAATTCTGAGCAATATTATGACATCATTTTCACCCACAAAACGCCAAAGCTATGTCACCCGAAAAGACCTACACAACATCAGTGCAGAGTTTCATGTTGATGCAGACATAACTCTTCATACAGATGATACCACATCTGTTCATCTATTAGTTAAGCAGTTGCAAAATGAAGTGGGTAACCCTGTACTTTTATACAAACCAATTGGTGAACCCTTACCTGGAAATCCCTCAATTACCAGTGAGGAATTTTTGCTAGCTATGATGAATGATGCACAAGTAGAGCTTCTAAAATTGTATGGTGATACTGGTGTAATGGTTGATTCCACCCATGGCATGAACCAGTATGGTTACGAACTAACAACATTAATGGTTAATGACTCAAACCATGAAGCACTGCCAGTTGCCACATTTTTTTCCACAAGAAGTACACATGTTTCATTTGTAGCACTATTCAAGGCAGTTAAAGATCGCCTGCCATCTTTCACTACTAATGTATTCATGTCAGACGATGCAACCCAATTATATACTGCCTGGAAGGAAGTTTTTGGCGAAGTTCCAAAAAAATACCTTTGTGCTTGGCATGTTAAAAAAGCTTGGAATGCCAATATTCATTCCAAAATTGCATCACAGGAGAAGCGTGACACTGTTCAACTTGCTCTCCAAGCACTCATGCAAGAAACAAATGTAACATCTTTTGCATATATTTCTGAAAAATGTGTGGCTGATTTTTTATCACATACAGAAACAGTTGCATTTGGAGAATATTTTTGTAATAATTATATGAAGCGTACTGAGCAGTGGGCAACCTGCTACCGTGTACAATGCCCAATGAACACAAATATGAAAGTTGAGCGATGGCACAGAGAGCTCCAAATATGAAGAGGCACAAAAGGGAAAGAATTGGGCGGCTTGATAAAGCAATTCGACTTGTCCTCACATCAGTCTCAAAAAGGCTGATTAGAAGGCTTATATCACTTGAGCGCCCAAAGCTTACAGCAAGAATAGCTGCCATCAGGAGTAGGCACATGGCCAGCAGAGCGTTGCCAAAAGAGAATGTTCTGCTCATGGAGCATCAAAAATCTTGGGTTGTTCGCTCAAGTGTAGCAACAGACACTCTGCTGGACACATACCATGTGTCACATGAAGTCAATTGCCAATGTGCAATCAAGTGCCATGACTGTAATGTTTATGTTCATGAATTATCGTGTACTTGCTTGGACTATGCTTTACATTATGTTATATGCAAGCATATCCACTTGGTATGCAGCCACTTCAGTGTTGGACCTGCTGCTGAAGAACCAGAAGAGATTACTGAAAATCTTGTGCTTGATTGTGGTGACAGAGACCAAGATTTCGCCGCAGAGCAGGCTGCAATCAGCAAAGAGTTGAAGAATCTTGTGCCAGCTTCAGATGTAAAAAAGAAAAAGGCTAGTGTGGTAGGATATATGCAGAACATGCTCCAGTTTGCTCAGCAAGAAGTAATTCCATAGAGGAACTCACTATTTTATTCGATGGCTTAAAAATTATTAAAACTAAGTTGGACATATTATCCGAGACCCAAAAAATTTTGCCACTGGGTCCACAAGTATTTACCGCTCAGCCAGCAAATAAAATTATAGAACCACAGCGACGCTTTGTCAAAGCCAAAAGATCTGAAAAAAGAAAACTTCAGTTTGATTGATGTGGAACATAACGGGAAAAAAAAATCCCAACACCAAGAAGGGGTTGTGTTAGATAAACGACAGTTGGTAGGCGGTGAGAGTACATCTGTGAGACGACGTCTATGCAAATTTCACGCTCGGCGCATACGTGTGGCGCTAGTAGCGCCCCTCGGAATATGCAAAGCAGGTTTGCTGTAAATACGCGCTGTAACGTTCGTGAGCGTTAGTTATCGTTGAGATTTGACGTAGGGTGTTGATGTTAGTCAAGAATGCCTTTAAAAAGACGAAGAAGCCATTATCAACAGCTCACGGAATTTGAACGAGGTCGTGTAATAGGGCTACGAGAAGGTGGATTTTCGTTCCGCAATATTGCAGAACGGCTTGGCAGAAATGTAGCCACTGTGCATGATTGTTGGCAGCGGTGGTCAAGGGAAGGTACTGCCTCAAGAAGACAGGGTTCCGGCCAGCCACGTGACACTACTGAGAGGGAAGATCGCCGTGTACGGCGTATGGCCGTGGCGCATCGTACCGTGTCTGTGGCAGCAATTCGAGCTGCAGTTGCCACCACAGTGACACAACGAACTGTTGCAAATTGGTTACTTGAAGGGCAGCTCCGAGCCAGACACCCTGTAGTGTGCATTCTACTTACTCCAAACCACTGCCGTTTGCGACGTCAGTGGTGTCAAGCTAGAGCTAATTGGAGGACGGAGTGGAGATCTGTTGTGTTTTCTGATGAAAGCCGGTTCTGCCTGGGTGGCAGTGATGGCTGTGTGTTGGTTAGAAGGAGGCCAGGTGAGCTCCTGCAACCAACCTGTCTGCGGCCGAAATACACTGGACCTACATTTGGAGTTACGGTCTGGGGAGCAATTTCTTATGACAGCAGGAGCACTCTCGTGGTTATCCCACGCACCAAGACGGCACAGGTGTACGTCGGTCTGGTGATTAAACCTATTGTGCTGCCATTCATGAACAGCATTCCAGAGGGTGTTTTCCAACAGGATAACGCTCACCCGCATACCGCTGTTGTAGCCCAACATGCTCTACACAGTGTCGACATGTTGCCGTGGCCTGCTAGATCACCAGATCTTTCACCAATCGAGCACGTATGGGACATCATTGGAAGACAACTGCAGCGTCACCCCAAACTAGCATTAACCGTCCCTGTATTGACCGACCAAGTGCAACAGGCATGGAACTCTATCCCACAAACTGACATCCAGCACCTGTACGACACAATGCATGAACGTTTGTATGCTTGCATTCAACATTCTGGCGGTTACACCGATTATTAATGTACCAGCATTTCACATTTAAAATGGCTCTTCTCGCGCTTACAATAAGCTGTGATCTTGAAACCTTAATCGATTAAATATGTTACCTATACGAATGTATTGCCGCCATTTCATTCCTCTACAACTATTTATTCGTGGTGTTGGGATTTTTTTCTCCGTCTGTGTATTTCTATTAGGGGTATGCAAAAGTCTCTGCTACCCCCACTAGCAGGTGTAGTGTAAGGGTCTAACAGGTTGATGAGCCGTCCTGTCAGTTCGTATATGAAGCCAAGCATGGCAAAAGGTGCTGTTGTGTGTGTGTGCTGGGATATGCATAGAGGGCTGTACGGCGAACTGTTGAAACCGGCCTTAACAATCGCAGCACAGCAATCAGTTGATGAAACTGAAAGCCACAATCGAGCAAAAAATGCCCATGGACACCTCCCAGTCGTCCTGTTACATGATAATGCAAGACCACATGTCGGTGCCACCAGGAAAACAACCCTTGAACAGTTGCGCTGGGAAGTTTTACTGCACCCGGCTTACTTCATGAACATCGCACCCTCAGACTTTCGTCTGTTTCGTTCTATGCAACAAGCCCTAGTTGCCTGAAAAGTAACAAAAGGTCATTGATGCTAATGGCCAATATTTCATTGAATAAATATGTACTGGTTTCCTGAATGTTTGTCTCCTTTCTCCTTAAAATGGCAGAAACTTTTGCATACCCCTAATACTTGATTGTTGAGAACAATTCTTTCAATGAAGAACCTACACTTATCAGCTATCCAGTTAAGATGAAGTATACTCAAACTTATTTCAATAACAGTTAGCCTTGTACCGAGTTGGCAGTTCTTTTCCATCGGTGTACCCTACGAGAAACACATTCGTGGCACTTAATTTTATCACAAATTGCTTTGTTCATTCATTCAATTCTTCTGTTTCACGACTTAGGAATCAACCATTACACCCCTGAAATCCTGGAAAGGTAATGGAATTTGATTTCTCTTTTTTCCAGGACTGGAAAGTAATTGTTTTTTCATATTTTGATAAAAGGTCCTGAAATTTTTTTATGTAAGAAAAACTCATTCCATGCGAAATCAACAAATGGGGGTCACCTCACAGATAGGCATGGATTTGGAACAAATTTTAGTCAGTGATAGTGTATATATAGAGAGAGAATCCAGAATTGCAATTTTTTCGAGTAGGGGGTTAATTTGCACCCTGAATTGTCATTCAAGGACATTTTTGAAGAAAATGGTGTACATTGTTTTATTTATTTTGTTTCAGTGGTGTTCATTGTTTTGTATTTCTCTTAAACTAATCATTCAAGTGTCATTTTTAAAGATAAAATTGTGATCTAAAAACAGCAAGTAAGTTAAAAAACAAAATTCAATTCACAAACAATTTTGAGTAGTTCAGATTTTATTTTAAGTAATTTTTCTTTTTGATCACTTTATATTTCATTTATATGTGCAAATGAAACCAGTCATAAGTTTTGGTCTATGTGAAGAGTTAGAACTACTTGGCAAATTAATTTGAAGTTCATATTCCATTGTTTACTTGGCTTTTTAGGGCTACCAAACCTAAAAACAATTAAAAATTTCCTAGTTGTACCCTCTAAGTAACTTGATGTGGGTCCAGTGATTCAATTTTAAGAACTGTCTTAATAAAGGGATCAATGTGTACAGATTCACACCAGAAAGTATCATTTTGCATCTCTGACTATTTCTATTTAAAAAGAAAATGTGCAGATCAAGTTATTGAATTATTTCTTTTTTATTTTAAATACCTGAAAGAATTTGCTTGTATTTATTTTTTTTAAACTTATTGCCATTTTAGAAAGATTGCAATCTTCTCTTTAAAGTGACATTTTCGCATAATACACAAAGACATTGCTCTTTCCGTTTTTCTCAACACAGGCCCAGCCTTCTCGAAACAGGGGACCGGGTGCAAAAATATTTCATTCGACTGCTTATTTTTAATACTAAGCACTGTAGCTCATACCTTCTTAAGAGTTAGATTTTGCAAGGTTAGGACTCGTAAACTGATACGTAAAAAATATTATCAAGGGTTATTTATGTACATCTGATGATCTGAGAAAATTTCCACGCACACACACAAAAAATCACACGTTAAGTACTTGTGTCAAGAGGAACTCGTAAAAATAATGTGTTGTTATTTATAGTGGGTTCGTTAGGTTTGAGAGTAAACAGGAACTTTAAAAAGTCCATAGAATTGAGTTTCTAACAATATTAATTGATTCAGTTTCATACAGAGATTTCTGTAAAACACGATAAGTAGAAAATGTTATGTTAGTTATTTGTGACCTCGGTGACGAAAGCTCATACTCTTCTGCAATTGTTAAAACACTAAAACAAAGTTCGAAAAACATCAATAAAAATGTATCATAGCCAGCCTAAAACATTTATTATATGTTACCTAATAATTGCTAGCTTTTTTGTTTTTTCTGATCCACATACTGAAATTTAAAGATGTAGATTGAAAAAGGCAGCCACTTCATCACTACTCAATGTGATGTTATGATCTCAGTCGTCTCACGAGCATGGCAGTGAAGACTGTGGCGTTTCGCTGTCTTCATTTTGATCACACGAGGGGAATGGTGGCCCCTTACTACATCTATTCTAACCTTATTGCCTCACCCTACGTAATTTTCAGTAGAAAGTGCATGGGGGCATTAACAAATGCCAGTTTGGTTATGGGGCACCTGATGTTACAACAATTCAAATTGAGTTTATAACTTAATTTTAACCAATTAACTTCATTAAAAATTTTATTTTCAATTTTCTTCGGTTTTATCATTTCCTCCCCCCCCTCTTGTGGCCGGCCCTGTATCAACACATAGCAACCGAAAAATAGTTATCCGGCCACTTTTGGGATCATACCCCAGATCTCTGGATATCTAGCAGAATGTGTTTAGAACGCACTTAGCTAGATATCAAGAGATCTTGGGTAGATTCCAGCAGTAGCCTGATAACACTTTTTCGATTGCTTTATATCAAGACTGGAATCAAAGATTATGCTGTAACAATGTTACATCATAAATCAAGAACAAGCGCATATTGCTGTGCTAACATATATAGTTATATACTCTTGTTGCATTAATAATTTGGGGTTGTCTAACGTAATATTTTAATGTGTACAATATCAAGAACAGACAAACTAGCTTTACTTGCAAAATTGAGGCAAATATTTATGGAAATCAAGTGGGCAAATGCACAGAGGCACGTGTAAACAATTTAGTGCCCTAGGCCAAATAAAATGAGATGCCCCCAAGTAAATATATTTTAAAGTAAAAAATCACTTCCAATTTGAATTTAATCTTTAAATTGTATATACCTGGTAGCTTTTTCTTTGTTTGATTTTTTTGTCACAATAAAGAAACCATTAAGAACAACTTTGAATATTTTTTTAGTACATATATTATTTAAAACTGGAAATTCAAATGACAATTTTTATATATCATTTTTTTGCAAATTTAATTTGTGCAATTTTGAAACTTGCATTTCATTTACAAATAAAATCGGTTGATTTTAACATGCCTACAAATTTTGCATTTAAATTTTCAAAACAAATTGCACAATGCATCGTATCGCTTAAAGGTTTAGTTGCCTGAATGCCGATTTTCTGAGTCCTGTCAAACAATGATTATGTGATGCCGTAGGAACAACAGTCATTAAAAGGAGGAATAAACAGGTTTTCTGACAGGAATGCAATAAAGGAAAAGGGGAGGGTAAATATAGAGTTGTAGAATATATGCACTGCCTTTGGCTTTTGCTAAAAAAAGAAGCAAACTTAAGTGGTGTCACATTCACATCAGGTTATGTATTTCTATTTTTAAAATTAAAATTATATTGATGCCTGGAGGGTGGCATGTGTTAATATATTTTTACTTATTAAATTCATTCAGTTGATCATGGGATATCTTATATTTAGCACATAGTTAAGTGATATTGCTTATTTTGTATTAAATTTCATGTCTTAGATCTGGTTTGTTAATTGAACTACTGTGGTTTATTCAGAAAATGTCTTTAAATATTTGTGTGTTTCAAGAGAAGTTTAATTTCAAGAATTTAATTTAGCACATATAACATTTTGTATTTATTTATTTTGACTTGATTATGTATTTTATTGTTTAGTTTGTTTATGACTACTACTAGTGCAGGTCCTAAGGGATGAGAATACTGGTTTTGCTTGTGCTTTCAGCTTTTTTAACTGGTCTCAATTCTCATTATCTGACCAATCAGAGCCAAGATTTTGTGCAATTGGTTGGTTTAGCAATGCTTTATTTCTTATAATGTTGGTTATAATGTTGTTTCTGCTTATTTTATAGCTTATTTCTTTTATTAATTTTATCTTTAAGAATTTTGATATGCTTGGGTCTTGTACATTTTTGTGTGATAGCAGAATATTTACTGCTTCTGTTATTGATTCATTAGCATGTATTTTTACTTGTTTATAATTTATGGCATGATTCAAAATAATTTCATTGATTGCTTTGATATGCTTTCTAATTATTTCAAATAATGTGGTTGTCCCTCTGTTTGGGAAGATTATATTAATTACTTTATAATGAAAAGTTTGTAAGGTGTTTGTGTATTTCAGTGCCGTTGCCCAGTACAACTGCTCCATATGTAATAACTCAGAACTAAATAGGCATTTTCCATAATTTGACTTAGTGTTTTAAGTGTTAACTACATTTTAAACACAGATTTTTTAATATTGAAACTTCCTTGATTGATATGTTTGCCCCAAATAATTTTTGTGTCAATAGTGAGTCCTAGGTATTTCGTATAATTTCTCAAAGATAATTTTGTGTAGCAAATTTTTAGCCTTGTTTTTGGTATAGTGTTTGTATAACTTTTAATAAAAAATATTGCTTGCTTTTCTTTTTTTTTTTTTATGCATTGACTTTAATGTTCCATTTTGTGAAGTTTTTTTCAGTTTCTGGTGGAAGTTTCTGTAGTTTTAGTTACTGCATCTTTGCAATTAATAGACATACTAATAATGCTTTCATCATATGAAGCACATAGTATATTATTGTCTTGTTTAGTATCTGAGTTATCTCACTGAGGTAGTTGTACAAAAGCAATAAATGGGAACCCCTGCACGACATTCATGATATCAACAAAAGGGGTTACCAGTTACCACTGCAAAAAGCTTAACTTTGTTTCCAATCGTCATATTGAGCAGAAAAGTAAAATAAATGTTTATAATAATTTTTTGTCAAGACTGTGTTTGTAGTACTGACTTGTAGAATAGCCATGAAGTTTATAATACTGATTTCCTGTGAATAATGCCCTTAAATACTTCACAAAGCTTGTATGTTTTTCCTGTTCAAAAACATGAGTTTTTCAATTTAAAAAATGTCTACACACTGATGCCTGCCAGGACAAGGCTGTCATAATTGCTGTTAGACAGTACTGATGAAAGCTCAATACCTCTTTTTGGTAGGGAGCTAGATATGATAAGTGCTGAAGAGGTGGAAATGTTGTGACATCTCTTTACCATGCTGAATATTCTCCGGCGGCAAGTAGACAACTGAAAAGCAGCTGTGGCATCGTTTAACTGAACTTTACTGAAATAACTGCTAAAATTTTGTGAGGAAATCCTTTTGCTTTTAGTGAGCAGTGAGATTGACAAAAAATTTCGTCTGTGTTTGGAAACATGGTGTCAGAATGTAGTTAGAGAAATTCTTAGAACAGAACAATGTGGCTGAGTATTTTAATGAGCTGCGCAGAACTACATTAGTTTTGTATTGGACCTGAACTTTTATAAAAGATTCGTCAAGCAAAAATATTGCGAGGCAAATTATGTAATCTATTGGGTAAATGAAAAAAAATTCTGTTTAGTGAATTGTATATTTGCAAAATCTTACCGACACTGCGGTTAACCATCTGATATGTAGCTTTGTTTTCCTGGCATATTTTATGAAACTGATTTTCATCTAAAACAAATCTGAAGATCATGTACTTCACTTAAATAAACAAATTCCATGTAGGAAAGAGCACTTCATTCCTGTTGTGTAGGGAAATTTGTGCACATTTATGCACATAATGTATGAAAGTGTTTTATGTAAATGGTCATCAACTTGCATGACTGATTAAATATTTTTATTGTTGCATAAAAACCTTTGTATTTACAAGACTTAATGCTCTTATAACACTAGCTTGATAGATAAATGTCTTATATAGAAATGTGTGTAGATGTAGGCAAAATAAAACAGTATTGAAGACGATGTTTTTCACTGCTAGTTTGCAAACTTATTATAACATGTTACTGACAAGTTCTGTCGCTTTTCACATAACTCTTCGGTTTGTCGTTTGTTGATCATGTGCAACTTGTGTGAATTTCATTTGTGTGTGTGTTTATTACCATGTGCACTGGTGCATGAAAACAACACCAGGAATTCTAGTTTAATACTAGTACACACATGTATTGATTTTATGATATCTAATATCTTTTGTCGAAAGAGCAAAAATGACCTACATTTCATTTGTCTGTGGCCCCATTGTTTGAAAAACGTCACATATTTTCTACCACTTTACATGTATTCCTTTGTGTGTGTTCATTACCATGTGCACAGGTGAAAGCAAAACCATGAATGCACATATATTGATTTTGTTAAAATAATAAAAATTACCTATATTTAATTTGTCCATCAGTAGCCCAGTTTGCAAAATATCATAAGGTAGGTTCAAAAGTTCCTGAAATAGTTCCAAACTGTGCAAATGAAGAAGCATGTCAGGGGAATTTTCCATCTCAGATGTTGGCAGTAATCATGATATAGATTGCTGACAAGTGGCACCTTTGCATTTCCTGTGTTTAATAACCATGTGTTTAATAACATTGCAGTTGAAACTTATGGCAACTATAAGACATCATGACATTTTGTGTTTTTCTTCGAAAATCAATGTGACAGACATTAGCCATGCTTCAGCAAGCATATGGTGCAATGAGAAGTTTATGTGTGGCACAAGCATTACAGTTGATCAATATTACAGTTTTCTAACCACCGTAACCAGAAGAGACAAAACATGATGATTTTCGTGTGATCCACAGTCAATCTTTGAAATGGAAAGTAACGCATTTCCTTGACAAGAGACACCCTGTTTAGACTAGTAAGAGAGTGTGCTGGAAGTTTTCTTTCACTATCTGGACCTTATTATTCACTATGAAGTTCTTGGAGAAGGGAGGACTGTGAATAAAGAAACATACTTTGATATCTTCTGTCTCTTCAGGGATGCAATCTGAAGTAAAAAATTACCAGAAAAATGAGAACAAATAGTTTCTTCATGACAATGCACCTGCACATCATTATATAATGGTCTAAAAAAACAATGGGACATCACTTCAGCATTTCCATATTTTCCTGACTTGGTACCACCCAATTTTTACTTGTTTACACAGCTGAGATCTGCCCTAAAATCACCACTATTTACAAGCAATTGCTGAGGACACCATTTGAAATGTGACAAAGGAATTGAAAATGGTTTCAAAGAATGGATTCCAGGAATACTTGAAACAATTTTATGGACAGTGTAGCTCCCTAAGAAAACTATTTCAAAGGGAATGCAATGGAAATAACAGTAGGCTTATTGCTTTCTGTATGAAAAGGAATTTCTGGAAACTTTTTGAACCTACCTTGTATATTAGTGGTATTGAGAATAATCATACACATTGTTAACATATCAGCATGTCAGTTTTTATTTTATTCTTTCCTTTATTTTGATTGCATATGTACTGTATCTCTGCCCTAAGAATGAATAAATAAAGAAATTTAATTTGCAGTACATTCCTTTATCACTGACTTAACATTTAATTTTGAAGCATTTCCAAGTCTCCCTTCCCTGGAGCCAGTGACCCTAAATTAGGGACGGGCAACTGCTTATAGCCCATTGAGTTGCTCACGGTGTTCGTTAAACCTCCAATCCAAAAAAAAAAAAAAAACTAACCTAATTTTATATGCATGTGTCTGCAATGCAAATTTACTTTTTAATTAGTACTAATTACATCTATCTCTCAAATGTGAATAAAACTTTCTCCCACCCCAAAATATATTGCTTTGTGATACTGGTTGGCAGGAAATGTGGCAAGGACCTTCAGAAGTGTATGTGTGTGTGGATTTAGGTTTAATGACTACTGTGAGCAACTTGATGTGCTACAAGCAGTTGCTTGTCCCTAATTTGCAGGCACTGGTTCCAGGGAACGGGGAGAGCCAGTGCCGTAAAACAAACTCAGCATCCAAGGCTGCATCGGGATTTGAACCCAAACCCATGATCAGAGGCCATCACTTATGCCAGGGCGGCATCTTCAGAACTGATGGACCCAGAATGCTTTCTAAAAATTAACACAGGAAACCTTATTATAACTTCTGAATTTTTTTCAGTACTTGACCACAAATTCTTGTTTTTAAAATATAATTGGCCAATCATCATTAAAGTAGAATCATTGTTATTAAAGTGATATTTTTAAGATACATGTTGCAGGATGGGGGGAGAAACAAATATTATCATGCAAAGTTTTATTTTACCAAAATTTTATTATATGCCAGTGAGACATAAAACAAATCCCTTTAATTCTGCATGTGCAAATTTATACAGAAAAATAAAGGTGCTTCAACTGCAATGGTTTTCACCAATTTAAATTTCTCAGACTTTGCAATCATAATTACAGTGTGCATATTCATATACTAACTAAATATGCTCATAACTCATTTTAAAACTTTTTCTTTTTGCCAGTGAGTAGCAACAGTTTCACAATGAGTAAAGTTCATCATTTAGTATTATAATACATTTATTCATAAATAAATTTTATGCTGTTATATTTTTGTCCGCTGAATCAAAATTTTTTCACATTTCTCTTATTGAAAAAGCCTAAAAGCGAGCTGCATTTCATACTGTCATAAGCTGTGGAAAAATGTATCAAAGCTACCATGTCCCAGTGAGGGTTCAGTTGACAAAAGATAATAAATGAGCTAATAACAATGTAAAGAAATATTCTGACAAGTTGATGCCAACACAAATGTACAATTTTCAGCCGTCAAAAATATTTACAAGAAAAACTTACCCACAATATTTGTTGCCTGAACTTCAGATCTGCTTACTGCTGTAACTGAGACCATCAGAAACAAATGATTTTAGTGGACATTCATATAAATCCACTACAAAACACTTATCTCAAATAGTCAATCTCATCTCCAGGGGACAACTCTCATTAGCTGTAGCAAAATGCTTTCAAACACACAATATGTTCCACAATAAGTATGTGCGTTTGTCCTCTTGAAAAGATTAGTCCTTTTAACTGTTCTAATGGAAAAACTAAAAACACAAGAGGGTGGAATGCATGGATACACAAAGGTTTCAGAAATAAAAAATACAACAAAGCTGTAAAAAACTACCAGTGTTAGGTACAAGAGATTATTCTGAGGTGCAAAATGATGTAAGCACCAAAAGAGGTATCATATTGTAATGGGGATTTACATATCTACAGTTATACAAGACAAATGAGCTATGACGGCATAAAAAAAAAAGGTTTCACGTAGCGGTGACTATTGGAAAGTGAAAGAACACAACCATGGAGTGATTGCGTACATTTTGTCATCTGCTTGAGGAAGGAGTGTAGCACAATTGTGCTGCATATTTTATTCATTAACAGGCATTTGTTATGGTGCAGTAGCTGGAGTGTTACTTGAAATTGGCAGTTCGCGGAACAGTGCACTTTAACGACAAAACGTTTGAATCTAACCGAAATTCATCGCGAAGTGTCTGCTGTTTATGAAAAAGAGGCTATGTTGCTCACCAAATGTTCAGTACTCTAGGTTCCAAGAGTTTCTGCGACACGTAAAATTCGCCCATAGGATGATCAAGAGGATGTTGGCATAGATACATATGTTTGCATGCTAAGGCCTTTACCTCGCACCCCACTAGTTAGAAGCAATTTTTTGGGTTGTTGACCGTAAAAAACAAGTGTGTTTACATATAAAGAACTCCTAGTTTTTCATTGTTTCTTTGCATTTTTATCCAAACTATGAGCACAAAAACCTATATCTGTAGGATTAATACCTTCTAAAGGGGCTCTGACGACCGCAAATAGCGGTATAACTATACCATCGGGATCAGAGGAAATGCTATCCCACACTCACCAACCCGCTTGGCCAGCGTGGTGAGTTATGGCCAAACACCTCCAAAATGACTCTACAACTTAAATCTTGGCCCTCAGTCTCCGGCAGCTGGAATGTACCTGGCCAAGGCAGCGGCCAGTGCGACATGAAGGCAGAGGGTGCTAAGAATCCCCGGAGGACCGGACTAGGCTGCCATTTGATGCTGACCTTGGCTACCTACAACGGACGCTCCCTATCTTCTGATTCAAGGCTTCTTGAATTGGAAGAGGAACTACAAAGGATCAAGTGGGACATCGTCGGGCTAAGTGAGGTAAGGAGAAAAGGAGAAGATCTCATTGAACTGAAAAGTGGACATCTCTTCTATTATCGTGGGACAGATACTGGCAGAACTAGTGGTGTTGGATTTATAATAAACAAGAAACTGAAGGATAAAGTGGTAGAAGTTGAAAGTTCCTCTGACAGAGCTGCACGACTCGTTATCCAACTCTCGAGAAGATACCAGGCTCAGATTATTCAAACTTATGCACCCACCACAAGTCATCCTGAAGAAGAAATTGAAGAATTTTATGAGGAAATTCGTCATCTAAATAATAAAGGTAAGCAGCACTTGAAGATAATTATGGGAGATTTCAATGCAAAAATAGGGCACCGGCAACAGAATGAAACTTCAGTAGGTAAATTCGGTCACGGCAACAGAAACCAGCGTGGAAATACTCTCGTTGAGTTTGCAGAGGCAGAAGGATTTTTCATCTTGAATTCCTTTTTCAAGAAAAAGCCACACAGGAAATGGACATGGAGACATCCAATTGGGACGACAAGTGAAATTGATTTTATTATGTGTAACAAAAAATTCGTCATCGAAGACTGCAGTGTGCTAAACAAGTTCAACACAGGTAGTGACCATAGATTGGTGAGATGTAAGATGCACCTCAACACTAAACTGGAACGTGACAAGCTCATGAGACAAACAAAATGTATTGACATAACCAACCTTAAAAAACACCATAATACTTTCAAGTTGGAACTGAAGAACAGATTCTCTGCTTTAGAAGGCCTAACATCGGAAGAACTGGATATTTCGGAAGTTAACAGAAAAGTAACCAAAGCTCTTATGGAAACAGCAACAAAATTAGCTGGGTCTAAGAACAAGTTGCATGTAAACAAATTATCAGGAAAAACCAAAATGTTGATGCAAAAAAGAAGAGAGATGAGGACAACTAAAGAAGATGTGACTTCCAAAGTGGAATATATAGAGCTATGCAAGACAGCACGAAAAAGTATCACTGAAGACGTAAGGAAATTCAACTGTGAGCTAGTGAGGAAAGCAATTGAAAACAACCAAAGCCTAAAGATAGCAAAGGGACATCTCAGTAAGGGAAGAAAACAGATTATGGCTCTGAGAAAAGAAGATGGTTCTATAACAAGAAATAGAGGCAGAAATTTTGACAAGAGTGAAAGATTTCTGCTCCAAATTATATGAAAGGGATGATACATGTACTCCAGACATCATGAAAGGTACCAGAGTTCTTCCAGTCCTCCCAGCAGAAGTTGCTCATGCAATCAAGAACATGAAGCGGGGGAAAGCTCCAGGAGAAGATGGAATTACTATAGACATCATACAAGAAGCAAGTGGAGAAATTGAAACAGTACTCGCCCAAATTTTCACTCGATGCTTTAATGAATGGAAGATTCCTGAGGATTGGAACAATGCTACAATGATCCTGCTACATAAAAAAGGTGACATTGAGGATCTCAGGAACTACAGACCTATCAGCCTCCTATCAGTGGTTTATAAAATCTTCACTAAAGTTCTTTCACACCGCTTGAAGGTAACACTGGACATGGCTCAACCGAGAGAACAAGCTGGATTCAGGAGTGGCTACAGCACAATAGATCATATCCATGTACTGAGAGAACTAATTGAAAGAGCGAGGGAATATGAACTTCCATTGTGCATGGCTTTTATCGATTATGAAAAAGCCTTTGATTCGGTGAAACCATCAGCAGTTACCACGGCTCTGAAATCCTGCGGTATTGAAGATGCATACATTAATATTATTAATAACATCTATGAAAATGCAAGTGCAAAGATTCGGCTGTTTGAAAATACAACACACATAAAAATTGGAAAGGGAGTGAGACAAGGTGACACCATATCTCCGAAGCTCTTTAATGCCACATTGGAAAATGTCTTTCAATCACTGAACTGGGAAAACAAAGGGATAAAGATTAATGGAGATTATCTAACCCACCTTCGTTTTGCTGATGACGTAGTCATTTTTGCAACTACCCCATCAGAGCTGCAGAGTATGATCCAGGAACTTGCTGACAAGAGTAAAGAAGTGGGATTAAAAATGAACTTTCAGAAGACAAAAGTGATGTTCAATGCTTTTACAAGAAATGAAGATTTATCGATTGATGGAGAAAAACTGGAGATAACAGATACGTATGTTTATCTTGGACAGCAGATATCAAGTGAGGGTCACAGTGATGAAGAAATTAATCGGCGTACAAAACTGGCCTGGAGAGCTTTTGGAAGAAACAGCATAATTTTCAAGAGCAATATGCCATTATGTCTTAAAAGAAAAGTGTTTGATCAATGCATCCTTCCAGTGCTTACGTATGGTGCAGAGACGTGGACCTTAACTAAAAGAGACATACAAAGGCTGCAGACAACTCAAAGTAGCATGGAGAGGTGCATGCTTGGTATAACCAGGAGAGATAAGAAGAGGAACTCGTGGATCCGAAAAATGACGAGAGTGGAAGACATCATGATCAGAGTTAAATCCCTGAAATGGCAATGGGCTGGACATACTGCCAGAAGGACAGACCATAGATGGACAGCCGAAATTTTAGATTGGATTCCAAGGGACAGGAAAAGACCCAGAAAAAGACCACACGGGAGATGGGTGGATGAAATTCGTAAATATGCGGGAGTGACATGGAGGAGACTGGCACAAGACAGACCGTTGTGGAGGAAACTTGGGGAGACCTTCGTCCAGCAGTGGATTGATAATGGTTGATGATGATGATGATGATGAATTGATGCATTTTCCATAGTTATAAAGGATTGTGAGAACATTTACTTCTTAACAGGCAGAGCACACAGCGAAATGCTGTCAGCCACGTGTTGCGGAGAGTTAATTTCTGACCGAGTGACCACATCAGTATTTTTTTTTACAGATTGTTTAAAAGCTTTGTTTTTTTACATTGACATCATGGTTTTGTATCACTTAACTCCTGCAACATAAAAGTCCGATGTCAGCAACAAGTTTAGGGTTGTTGGCCATCAAAACAAGTGAGGACAGACACTGAAATAACCATCTGCCAATGTTTACAAGTTCCTTGTTCTTAAATCTTTTGTTTCTTTACGTTGACATCATGTTTCTTTGTAAAATTTTAAGACAGATATACTCTGTAACAGAGGAATTACCTACCAGAAGCACATTTTGGGGTTGGTGGGTATAAACAAGTGCTGTGAACATAGCCATCCTCCCGTGTTTCTATTGTGCTCCTTTAGGATATGTTGGAGCACCAAAATTGTATGTAGAAGGCTTATTTGATGCTAGACGTGTAGTCTGTTGGACAACAGAGATCCTCTGTAGGCAAAGAATGTGATGCTTACACCTCGCAACACTGTTCTAACCTGCTAGGGGGCCGTCCATAAAGTATGTCCACGATTTTTTTTTACTATTTTTTGACTCCCTCCTTCCCCATGTCACATTTTGTCTGATTGTTGGCACCCCTCCCCCTAAAAAGTACGTCCAAATTCCCGCAACCCCGTTTATTTTTGATGACTGCTTTTAGAAGTCCTTGAAAGAAAATGTGTAATTATTTAAAGGAATCGTCCATATATTCACATGTTTGCTTCAGAAAATATTTATTATTTAGGCATTAATTTATTCTCTAATGCTACCCGAAATTTATAATTCTGAAATAAAGATCTACAAATGAATGTACACATTTAAGGTTGCAACACTTTTGGTTATATAATCTACAAAACACGAGAACTTAATATTCTGATTTAGCTAAATATCAACAGAAATCTCAAATATTTCATACCGTTTTTTAACTATTAAAAGAAAAAAAACGAAGAAATACCATCCACTATAATTTTTGTCACTGGACGTCCGAATTACTAAACCTCACCCACGTCAAATTTGGTCCGGTTGTCAGGACCCCCCCAATCTCAGACGTACTTTATGGACGGCCCCTAGGAAGTGTTTAACGTGTGGCAGACTAGGCTGTTCTATGGAGAGTGGGCCAACATCTATAGTTTTGTAGTCTTTTCGGTGAGTGCACGTGGTCTTTTTCTGAGAAATCTGTTGCTAAGGTCTGCTCGTAAAAGCTTAACGTGTCAGTCGGTGTCTAGGAGGATGAACATGTGTCTACTGAGGACATCGCGTTACCCTCTGTTGCTACGATTGGCTAGCTCTAGCTGGGGATGCCATGCTCTTCCAAAAAGCATTGGGGGGTGGGGGCTTGTGTGCCTTGCTCCCTCACTCTTACGCAGGTCCATACTCAGATTTCTGCAACTCCAAAATTGTGCCACAAACAATCGCATAAATTTAGCATACACTCATAGCCAACCCCCACCCATGCAGAAACATGCTGCTATGGTCAAAGCCAGTAATTCTTCCATCATCATACCTCCTTTGGGCAGCAAGAACAGGATTATGTTCTCCAGCTTGACCAAGTAATAATGGGCACTTGACTGTTGGAAGAATTCAGCTTGCAGGCAATGTTATCAGCAAAAAAAAAAAAAAAAAAAGGCACATGACCATAACTCTTAAGTGCACCCTTTTTCACTTGACTCCAATGGGTGGAATTTCCTTCTAAGTAAAGGGAGATAGTAACATTTTGAATACACTTGCACAAATGGAAACAAAAAAAATATTTATAACTTCAGTTAATCCATTACTTTATGTATGACCACACAGCAGATTTTAATTCTCCTAACAGCCTTGGCACCAAAAAAAAAATATTATTGTACACCACGGAAGAAAAGAAATGCATTAATACCTGAAACGCAACTGATGACTGCTATTTTGTTTGATGGCGATTTAAGCTTGTATTAACATGAAATAAATATACTTGCAATATGTATTAACATTATAATCAAGTTGCACTAAACTACAGCTATTATTAATTATTGCAGATTACATCACTTAGGTGCTGAGTATCAAATAAAATACGCTGTCTCATTACCCAAATAATATTTTCATTACATTTATTTTTGGCAGTTGTATGGTGTGGGGCATGCTTACCTGAAAGAAACATGAACTCGTGATGCATGTGGAACAACATATGAAATTGGTGCCCACTGTCGTGAATTGCTTGCCGACTCTGCATACCCAGCAATCTTGCACTTTTTAAGGAATGGTGATGTTGTCTCTCAAGATGACAATGCGCCAAGCCACAGGTCCAATGCTGTGCAGGAATGGTTTGAGGAACACACTTCGGACTTCGAAGCATATCGATTAGACTTCGAACTTCAATCACATACAACACTTGTGTGGACATTATAAAACGACATTTGAAGTTGTCTGAATACACCAATAATACCTCCTTATCAGCATTGAAAGCTGCATTACACACAGCTTTGTTGGCCATACCTTCCTACTGCTTCTGGCATGTTATTGAATCGATGTCGTCATTTAGCTGCTGTACTGAGGGTGAAAGAATGACCTATGAAGTATTGGGTAGGTGGTCATACTTCAGTGATCACTCAGTGTATATGTACAAAATCTTGAGATCAATTTAACAATTTTAAAATATGTTGCTTAGGAAATCACAATATTTTTCAGGTATAAATGCTAAAGAAAGACTGCAATGAAAGAGTGTAGTACAATCGTGCTACACAATTTCATTACATATTCTTTGACTATGCCTTACTTTTAGGCATAGTCAAAAAGTATGACGAAGTCAGTTTTTTGTTACTAGCAGGTGTTCATTTAGAAAAAAGAGGGGGTGGAGTGTTTCCCTTGTGTAACGTGTGTTGCACATATACTGCTGCCTTGGATAGGGATATATATCCCATTTGGAAAATATTATATATACATACAGACAGAGATCTTAAGTGGTGATGAAATTGCATTTCCCAAATTTGGTATACACCTTGTAAATTGTAAACAAGCCTGTGGTAATCAGTGGCGTAACTACCATCCCTGCAGCTGCGGGAGCGCAAGTAAAGAAGAGGCGTACTACAGCTGACAGGCCGCCCCGGTGGCGCAGTGGTCTAAGGCGCTGGCCTCTGATCATTCGTCCGTAAGGGGTCTGGGTTCAAATCCCGGTGAGGCATGGATGTTGTGCTTGTCTTACTGCACTGGCTCTCTCCCTTCCCTGGAACCAGTGACCCAAAATTAGGGACGGGCGACTGCTTATAGCCCATTGAGTTGCTCACGGTGGTCGTTAAACCTCCAAACAAAAAAAAAAAAACAGCTGACAGACTTTATAGTTTCATGAAAAAATCCGAACATGCACAAAAATAAATAAATAATTTACCCAAAGATTAATATATTCGTTTAAGATATATTCAGCTTTGCAAGTAAATATATGTCAAGTTCTACTTTTAAAAAACTGGATAGCCCGAATGAGGTTACTCCGCCCTTTGGCTCCGGCATGCAATATGATCGCTCTCCCTCTGTGCTGCTACGGAAAAGTGCGAAGCCATATGGGAATACCCTGTGAAAGATGCGCGAAAACAGTCAATCACCCAGAATTACGAACACGACAGGCTCATTTACTGACCGCAACTCTGCGATGTGTATGAGGGTGATTTCTTCAAATGCTTTATTTTATTTTGAGCAAAACAAATGTTGCTATTGCTTCTTTTTAGTAAGCATGTCTACCTCTCATTCACTGTGTAAAAACTTTAATATACAGGAGAATGGCATCCATTTGTAAAATGTCACAAATGTCCAAGTGGACCACAGTATCAGAGGAAAAGAAAACGAGAGCCCACGAAGAAACTTCCCAAACCCAAGCAATTCTCTTTACGCTGAGCACATTGGCTCAAGTGACGTTTCTGATGAAAAGAGTGGTGATTTGTTTAGCTCATCAATTGTTCAAAAGCAGGCATTTGACAAAAACTGGGCACATCAGAAACAACTGAAAGTAAAACGGACGATTATGAAGTCTTATAATTATTAATTTTACCATTTAAATATATTTTGTTGAATTTGTTCCTTGTGATAAAATGGATATTCATGTTCATGCACCGTTAATCCTGATTGGCCGATTAATAACCTTACACAGTGTTTCTGTTCCAAAAATTATTCGCCGCCCCAGTGGGGTTCGAATTCCAGTGAGGCATGGATGTTGTGTTTGTCTTACAGCACTGGCTCTCTCCCTTCCCTGGATCCAGTGACCCTAAATCGGGGACGGGCAACTGCTTATAGCCAATTGAGTTGCTCATGGTAGTCGTTAAACCCCAAATCCAAAAAAAAAAAAAAATTCAAAAAGTAAAAATCACAGGTCTGTAGGTACACCCCCTTACTTTTTCAGACACTCCCCTCCCTATCTTCCTGACCCCCCTCCGAACCACACACACACACACTGTAAAAAAAACATCCTTCCTGGATCATGTTCTAAATCCTGGGAAAATGTTTGTGCTTAGGCGCGCTGAAGTAAATCTTGCGATGGGGGGGGGGGGGGGCGGCACCGCTAGTAACGCTACTGGTGGTAATGCACACATAGGTTAATGATCTCAAACGTGAACAAACAGTACGATTAACTAGTCTGATTGAAAATAGAAGCACTATATAGCGGTTAAAGTTATCCGAGACACTGCAAAAATTGAGACGGCATTCTCGGTGTGTGTAAAAAGTCACGCACGCATTTCAAACGTGCATATAAAGGGAATATTTGCACACAGAGTTGCTAGGACGAACATCACTAAAAATGAATATGTATTAAACTCATAGTAGTACCTGGTACTTCAATACAAACCTTTTTATATCCATCAAACGTACACATCAGAATTTGCTAGGACTAACATTAAAAACGCGCTATTGTTGCTAGGACGAACATCACTAAAAATGAATATAACGTACACATTAGAATTTGCTAGGACTAACATCTAAAACGAGCTTTTGCTCTGCACATCACCCACGCCAATTGGTTCCATGAAATTTTTTAACATTCTTTAAGTTATATTTCATACCGAATGAACCACCACAGATTGAACAAATGAATCTGTTCGCAGTATCCATGGTCACCCTCGAAATATGAAAACAAATTATTTGATGAAAACACGCCAAAAATCCGCAGTAAGAAGTAACAACAGTAAGAATTCTACCCAGCAAAAATGCCTGTCTGCCTGTGTTTCCTATCGCACACATCATGCACGCCAATTGGTTGATTGTGTTTTATTCCTACCAATGAGGATCTTCCTACGAGATTTCCATTGCTGTCCCCAGACGCTAGTCAAACTTTTCTGAGCCCCAGCGAGCGCTTAGCCAATCACAAGAAAGCATTCGACCCTTCCCCCCCATCCCTAGCTGGGCATCCTTCACTTTCCGCGTCCTGCTTCCCACGGTTTACATCCGCTGGATGGCTGCTCTTCGAAGAATTCCATGCTCTCCCAGTTATGAGAATTCATTGGCTCGTTGTGACCTTGTGAACTGGACACCAAGATGGATGTCATTCTCCCTTCCTCGCTTTTCACTTCAAAAATGGCGTTCCCTTGCCCATTTCTGATTTTTCCCACGTTTACCTTTTTTTTTTACATTCAGCAGTTCCTATATTTCTGTGCGACGCTGGCATTTTTTCAATTCTTTCTTTCCTAACGGTTTTCACATCATCACATTGGGGTCAATAATATCCATAACATCGGGAACAGGAGCACTGGGGAACAAAGATTTTATGTCAAGAGATGCCATAATTAAACCATTACCTCCAGAGTTAAAAGCACGAATTTTATCTAAGGCCTGCTTTGAACTTCTAATAGAATATTGTGATTCGGAAATCAACGGAGCCAAAAAATCTGCCATAGTTTTTTCTAGAGTACGACAAGGGTTAGAAGAACAGGATACTAAAGGTCTAATAGGATGTCCTGGCTTATGCAGCTTAACCCTACCAAACAAATCCGGCACATGGGGGCCAGGGGGTGGGTGCATAGAACGAACAATGGCAATTGGCAAAGCCCAATGGTTCTTTAACTTTCCCAATGCCGCCACTGTAGCTGCACAGGGGTCAAACCTCATAATTTTATGAGAAATTTAATTTATTGCCTCTTCCATTTTTTCAACGTATGCAGTTTTGTCATAAATGACAATTTGTTGTGACTTGTCAGCCAAAATCAGAGATAAGTTCTGTTGTTTTGTCAGTTGCTTTAGTTGTCTGATTTCCTCCTGGTAGTGGCGTTCATCCGGTTGGAACCTTCTCGACATGTGGCTTTGAAGAGCGTTTGAAATTCCATATCTTGCAATGTCCTGTTGTTTCTCTGGCAGAGCTCGAATAACCTTCTCAGCTTGTGGAACAAATGAATAATAGGTAACTCTATTAGTAGGGTAGGCAAATTTGCTACCTCTGTTCAAAGCAGATTTTTGTACTGAAGACAAGACATATGAGCTAAAATTAATATATGAGGAGGGTGCAGCTGTATATTCAAACATCCTAGTTTTTAACTGTTGAGGATAGTTGGAATCAGATTCCAAAGCATTAGAAACCAAACATCGAAGTTTGTGGATATGTCGTAACTGCACAATATTAATTTCAGCATGTATATATTAATTTTAGCTCATATGTATTTTTTTCAGTACAAAAAAAATGTGCTTTGAACAGAGCTAGCAAATTTGCCTACCCTACTAATAGAGTTAACTATTATTCATTCATTCCACAAGCTAAGAAGGTTTTTCGAGCACTGCCAGAGGAACAACAGGACATTGCAACATGTGGAATTTCAAAAGCTCTTCAAAGCCACATGTCGAGAAGGTTCCAACCGGATGAACGGCACTACCAGGAGGAAATCAGACAACTAAAGCAACTGACAAAACAACAGGACTTATCTCTGATTTTGGCTGACAAGTCACAACAAATTGTCATTTATGACAAAACTGCATACGTTAAAAAAATGGAAGAGACAATAAATCAAATTCCTCATAAAATTATGATGTATGACCCCTGTGCAGCTACAGTGGCGGCATTGGGCAAGTTAAAAAACCATTCTGCCTTGCCAATTTCCATTGTTCGTTCTATGCACCCACCCCTGGCCCCCATGTGCCGGATTTGTTTGGTAGGGTTAAGCTGCATAAGCCAGGACATCCTATTAGACCTTTAGTATCCAGTTCTTCTAAACCTTGTCGTACTCTAGAAAGGGCTATGGCAGATTTTTTGGCTCTGTTGATTTCCGTCTCACAATTTTCTATTGGAAGTTCAAAGCAGGCCTTGGATAATATTCGTGCTTTTAACTGTGGAGGAAATGGTTTTATTATGACATCTCTTGACGTAACATCTTTATTCACCAGTGTTCCTGTTCCCAGTGTTATCGATATTATTGACTCCAGGCTTCTTTTGTTTGGATTATGCCAACCCGCGGAAGCCTTAGCCGTTGTGCAAGTTTTGAAATCTGTTCACCAACGTTCTTATTTCAAATTTAATGGCGTTATTTACCAACATTTAGGTTTCGCCCCTGTCTGGAGTTTTGGCGGAAATGGCCGTGCAATCTTTGGAAGAGCGTCTGTTTAGTCAATGTGTCTTGCGTCCCGCATTATATTTAGGATACATTGATGATATTCTTATTTTTTGGAATTATTCTTTAGATGAACTTATGGCTTTTTCCGAATTTATGTCAGCTCAGTTTTCATCTATCAATTTTACAGTTGAGTTTGAGAATTCTTGCTCCCTCCCATTTCTGGATATTTTGTTACAGCGTGACACAATAACCCATCGTTTAACTGCTTCTGTTTACCGTAAGCCTTCTTCTATTTCTTGTATTATCCCTGATAATTTGGCTCATCCTTTCCGTTATAAACTTTCGGCACTATATTATTTTGTTCGTCGCGCGTTCACACACTCTTCCACTTCTCGTTTACGCTAACGGGAATTCAGTATCATTGGGGACATTGCTCTTAGCCATGGGTACACCCAGAGTTGTATCTCACGTATAATTGCTCATGTATCGTGGTTGAGATTTACTACACTTGCACGCCCGTCCCGTGAAATCAGGTTTGTGGTTTCGCTGGATTACCTACCTAGTTTTTGCTCTGGCTTGAGTAGTCTGTGCCGAGGTTGTCATTTTACCTTTGGTCTAAAAACTAGGTCGTTATTTTCTTTTATTCGTAAAGATCGGGACCCTCTTCACAAATTTTCCAGATATGGGGTTTATTGTGTTCCACTTAGGTCGGTTGTTCCTGATGTACCTAATAGTAGATACATAGGTTCGACTTTTAGACATCAGTATAATGTCAAGCGTAAATCTACTGATACTTCTCTCTCACGCCTGGTCAGGGCTAGTACCTACATTCCTGACTGGAATGCTTTGCATCTGTTGACTTTCGGCCCAAAGGACAAAGTTTCTTTATTGTATATGGAAAGCATGTTTATTCGCCAGTTCGGTGGTAAATGTTGCAATGATGATATGCCGTACCCTATTCCTCGGGCCTGGAAGAACTTGTTAAATGGACTACCATTACCTTAATAATTACTATTCTGAGTTTATTTTTTTGCAGAGGGCGTTACGAATGTATTTCAGTGATGTATGTCATTACTGTACCGTCAGGCGGCGCTTCATAGTTTCTTCAATACCATCATATTAAAACTATTTAAAAACTCTGGTTCCATAAGCTATGTGTCACCCGATGATGCGGTAGCTGCTACTGCGAAGGATGTTGTGTTTTAATCTATTGTGTATAGCTTTTAACCTCATGTAAATAAATATAGTTCAGTATAGCACTTGAGGATGTTTTTACATAAAATTGGATCGTGCAATGACTTGGGTCTATGTTTTTTTATACCCGGTAAGAAAAATGTTTTTTATTATTCGAGAAATAAGATACGGATTTTTCAAACAAATACGAGATTTGGATTAAAAAAGAAGCTGTGCAATCCAATCAGTAATCTGTTTCATTTCCATTATACCGAATAGTTTTAATGCTAAGCTTACCTTAAAGATGTAAGACGAAAGAAACTCCTGCGAAAATTCACCATGCTTTCTGCTACTGCGGTGTCATCGGATTTGCAAGTGTTGGCTTATTTATTCAGTTGAAACCTGAATAACAAATTTGAAGAGAAAGTCAAAGCACACGACATACAACGTATGTGAACCTCGTTATAGTCGGACAGAAGAAAATGTGAGTGGTTTTTGAGATATTACATTACGCCATGTTAAAATTAGTCTGCCATAAAATGTTTATCAATTTATCGAAGGTAAATAATTCTTGTTAAATGAATACTATGGCTAGCAAAAGAACATGAGTGGAATCCGTAAAAAGCAAACCATTTAATGAATGTAAAAATTAAAGTAACTGCAAAACTGTGGAATTGAACTTGTTATGCTTTACGTTGATATACTATGAGCCCGTTCATAGTATATCGACGTTTGCTTATTATGATCACTTTTTTAATGTTTTTCACCTTATCTGGCGTAGCGATTAAAATGTTCCTAGATGAAAAATGAACTCTTACATACACAGAGATGAGGTGATTGAAAGATAGCGTGGGGAGGAAATAAAAGGAAGCATTTGCCCACGAGATGTATGTATGTTTGGCAAACGTGGGGTAAGAAGTGCGAGGAAGTAATAAAGCAACTGAAACATTCTTGTCATGCTAACGGATACATGTGCAACGCCAGGATATTGTCGACAGCACGCATTTACTTGATTTTCAGTGAAAGGAGAAGGTTTAAAAACGATGTAGCATTGCAGCTTTTTTCTAAAAACTGGGCAACGGATTTTTAGATAATTAAATATTTTAAAATAAAAATACACATTTTTGAAAATGTTTATGTAAATACACATTTCCCAAATTTCCGTAATAAATTCACAAATTAACATGTTTCCTACAATTTTTTACATTTTCATGTATTTTCCAAAAAAACAACAAAATTTCGTATGAGTTTCAAACACTATAGGAAAAATCTGAAGGGTAAATTTCTCCAGATTGCCAGATATCTATCTATGTAGAGCTAACAATAGCTTGAGGTAGGTATACTTTTTACCCAAGTAGGTACGAATGCGCATGCTTTTGTGATTACTCAAACTTGCCCATGGTTTTCCACCAAACTGAAATTCTGTTGTAAAAATATGTTTCGAAGTCAAACATTCTTATCAAAGGGGTAGCATCCACCAAATCATCAATATTCCATTTGTAAGTGACGAGGTCTTACCTACAAACCGAAATGTATATTTTGTTCTTGACAAAAGATCACATTGCTGAATACTTAATATGCAAAACCAGTCTAACTACAATGTAGTTGCGCCCAACCACCAAGAAATTAAACATTCAACTTCTGCACAATTACCGTTAGATCTTAGTTTACATTTTTGAAGGCGAATATTTGTTTTTGAACTATGTGAAACCCAAATGACTCCAAAGCAAACACTTCTAATATTATGTTTAATTTAAATTTAATTTTAAAATTATGTAGTGTTTCCAGGTTTGTAAATATTGTATATGAGTGCTAACAGAATAATACTCATGTTCATTAAATTGCATTTAGATGCATATTTCACAAATAGTTTTCATAATGAGTTCAATTAAGATATCAGTTATGAAATGATTATTGATCAAAAGTAGTTTGACATTAACAATATGCGACAATTTATCCCGAAACTGTTTCGAATCATAACTTCTCAAAATGTCTCACAGATGGTTTAATTTCCAGATTATTTCCACTGCGACTATTCATAGAAGAACAGTAGTTTTAGTATGTCGCCGTATTTGAAATAAATTAAAAAATTCAGTATTATTTAAAAGCGCATAATTGCGATACTGATGTGTTTGACCATCGAAAGCATGAAGATATGCAGGAAGGCATGATCATTGACAAAATCATCTTACAACAAGAAGAGATTGAGCAGAAAGTGAGGGGGCGTTCGAAGGAAAAATACTCAATACCCAAACTTATCCATCACGAGCGGCGATATTATGCACCGGTGTTCGAAACAGATTGCGATGAGTCTTCTTGAATAACTGCCACTTTGCCACCAATCATTTAGTTTCTCGAACTGAGCTTCAATCAACTAACCTGGATAGTTTCTTGAAACTTAAAAAGTGTCCTTTTTTTCCAGGGATTCCCAGATCAAACTACGGAGGAGGATCTGGGAATGGGGATGGCAAAGATTTATATTGTACCCTAGTCACTTCAATTGTTTGCTAAGATATGAATGAGTAATTGGAGATACGTCTGCTCTGCCGGAGATAATTGGTAAAGGCTACCGAGCCTGAATCCTAGCCAACGCGAAGTAAATTAGCTACAAAAGTGTGGGACATCCTAGTCAGTTTCTGCGTTGGAAGTAGATCATTGGCTGATAGAAGGAGTGATTGTTTTCTAGGAGAACACCTGAGGTATCACAAAATCCCAATTTCGAGAAGAGCAGATCTCCTGTTCGAAACATTATCACCTTACTAATTATACGTGCCAGTGTCTCTCCATATATGTGTTTCTCAATGCAGATGAGCATAGCTGGGGATATAAATGCTAGAAAGTCAAAAGAATATTATCAAAACAGAAACTATTAAACCACCAGCTACAGAAATGGAATGCATGAAGTGAGGATTATTCTAGTGGGCATCGAACCAGGTAGTTCCAGGATAGTACAGCCGGCATCGAACCAGGTAGTTCCAGGATAGATCTCTGCTAGGCTGAGATCACTGAATACCCGACATATGATCAAATGGCCCGTCAAGCCGTTGGCCCTGAGGGATTAGATCCCATAATTGTTTTTTCCCCCTGGAAGTGCGCATACACCTTTGCCCTGTCGTATATAAGCCTCTAGTTTCAAACTATTAAAACTTCGTTTTTAGTACGTAGCACAAAAATCAGAAGCGACATAAGTACTTTCATACAAACTTTTCGTTTGAATGTAAACACTACAAGGAAAAGCATTCTATCTGTATTTCAACTGATATCAGTGGTAATACAGATAAAGCTGTCCGGATAAACCTTGAGGGCACATAAATGATTTGCAGAGCCTTAATGACTGAGAAACATAACAGTTACCATTTATAAAGTAGAATGTTGGTATTTCTGAAACCAATAATAGGCATATATAGCGCACGCCATATATGCTCAAACAATAACAGTCTCTCTATATATAAATGAAAGTTTGTATATTTGTTTGTTTGTTTGTCCACTACACATATCTACAGTTTTCAACTTAGAACCAAAATTTGTACTCTAACTTAGACTGTAGAAGTATTTTGGAACGGATCGGAGATTAGGGGAAGATCACGGGGGCCAGCATACAAAATTTTCATTATTTTAGTTAAAATTTCTATAGTTTTCCATTTAGAACCACCAAACTTGGTTTACTAGCTCACAGTACTCTGACTTCGACCGTAGACGGTTTTCGGAAAGGGTCGGAGCCCGGGGGTCAAGGAATTGGGGAGTGAAAGGGCACCTATACAAATTCTTCATAAGAAGTTTTTAATTCCCAACCACCAAATTTGGTGTATTATTTCATGATACTCTGACTTAGACCGTAGAGAGTTTTTGGAAAAATCAGAGCCGGTGGGGTAAAGTGGGCCCCCATACAAAATTTCGTTATTTAAGTTAAAATTTCTACAGTTTTCTACTTAGGACCACCAAATTCGGTATATTATCTCACGATACTCTGACTTAGATCGTAAAAAGTATTTGGAGGGTCGGAGCCGGAGGGTGAAGGGACCCCCTAAACAAAATTTTCGAGAAACGTTCTTCAGTTTTCAATTTGGAACAACCAAATTTTGTATATTATCTCATGGCACTCTAACTTAGACCGTACACGGTTTTTGGAAGAGGTCAGAGCCCGGGGAGGTCAAGGGGTCCCCTATACAAAATTCTCGAGAAATTTTCTACAGTTTTCAATTTAGAACCACCGAATTCGGTATACAATCTCATATTATTCTAACATAGACCGTAGACTATTTTTGGAAAAGGTCGGAGCCCATTGTCAAAATTTTCGTATAATCTACAATTATTAAATTTTGTGTGGTGACCAACCCTTTGTAAAAACCGTCTACATAGACCGTACACGGTTTTTGGAAAGGGTCGGTCCCCACACAAAATGTTCGTATAATCTACAATTTTCATTTTAGAACCACTAAATTTGGCATACTATGTCATGGTACTTTGACTGCAGACGGTTTTGGGAAGGGGTCGGAGCCCAGGGTCAATGGGCCCCTTAGCAAAATTTCCATAAATAGTTCCATTTTTTAGTTTAACGATAACTTTCGCCACCAACTGGCTGCTCCATCATGCAGAAATATAATATTATGTAAATAGAGAGTTCCAGATATTCAAAATTCAAAACGATAAACAGAAGGATTATGAATGCCAATGTCAAGTCGCATGCACGCGACATGACATATGTACATTGTACAATGCATTTCAGTGACGCGGGATTCTCAAAAGCGCACGCCAGATGTACTGAAGTTCTATAGATGCCTCCTCGAAGTTAAGCATTTCCATTCCTGTTCCTTTCTTTTTTGTTTCATAAAAGTAAATGAACTAAATAGAATTTTTTTTTCTTTATATTTAACATTTTTATTTGTGTGTGTATGTATGTGTGTGAGGGAGTGGTGGCAGAAATATTACTGCATCACAACATTTTGCGTCCGCAATGACCGTTAGTTTTTTTTTTTACATTCTATTTTGTTTTATTTCTTTTTAGGACAAAAATTAAATTAACGGATTTGTAAATGTGTTTTTTTTTATTATTTCAGATTATGCCTCCCAAAAAAGGTTCGATTGGGAAAATTTCCAGTGATGCGAAACAAAAAAGGACCGTGGGGGAAATTGTGACATCTGCACAAACGTAGGCCAGACTTGCCGGAGTCATAATAAGGGCCTCAAAAAGCAATAAGGTAAACGAATTAAAATAAATTTACTGGAAAATTACAGGGATATATTTTTCATTCATAACAGTTCACCCCCTGAACTTGGTGATTCCACGAATATTTACCCTGGAAATACCGGGTACCCGTGCTAGTATGTTATAGAGGCAACCCGACTGCTGCATTTATTTCCGGAAAGATGAATAATACAGAAAAATATCGTTACTATTAGTATTTGAAATAATCTGTTATAAAAAACATATCGCGAATTTTACAATCCTATCCGCCATACATTCCTCAGGAGCAATGTGCGAAATACCTATTACATATTTCACTGTTTTGTTTTAAAAATGAATGTGATCGCCCCTTCGTAATAATACTGGAGGAAGCAATTTGAGATATATGAAGCTCATTCTTCTTCAATACGAATGAGGCGGAAAGCAATTCCAATATGTTGTGTGTATTCTTCCGCGGTACTTACCTGTGAATTTTTTATTGCTCACACCACTGCTTTTCGTATGAACTGCGAGATATAAACAGTTCCACAGTGAAATGCCAAAACGTCAGACTTTTAAAGAATACATATACTTCCTTTTAACCAAAACACATTTTAAAAACGTAGAATTAAATGAACGAAATATCGGAAATCGGAAATATCTTTTCCTTTTCGGGGTGAAATCAGTCTCCTCTAATGCGGAGCATCTATTCCATTGGTTGGCAATTGGAAGATGTTCAATTTATCTGCCATGCTTTAAGAGAATAATAATCTTACTGGTCAACAAGTATCCAGTTATACACCACCTAATATTAAACAGCTAAGGATAAAACTGACAGCATGGCTGAAAAACTATCTTGTAGTGACATATGAAAAACTATCTTGTAGTGCTCAATGGCTGAAAAACTATCTAGTAGTGACATATGTGATCCTCTAAAAATGGGGGTTGTTCTACCGCCATTGAGCAGTAAAACCCGTCCAAGACAACGAAGAGCACTATTGACTTTACGAAAGTGTGTCATCATTTTACAAGCAGGCATGACTTTTTAATTTGGTTGTAGAACTATTTCTCTCACGTAGGAGCTCACTGAGAGTCTTTTCGTCCCACGTTAACAAACTCTCCGAAAACCTGTGCGAAAGAATACTCCTAACATTTTGGATACCCATCTCCATTTTCAATATTTCATGTTCGGAGATCTGGCTGGCCAGATTATACGCCGAATGAACTAGGTTTCCCAGATTTATCAACAAGCTGAGCCCTGTGAGAGCAAGCGTTATCATACATTAAAAAAAACTGAGGGCCAACAGCTCCCCGAAAAATTTTCAAGCTGAGCCCTATTTTCAAGCTGAGCCCCGTGAGAGCAAGCGTTATTATACATTAAAAGAAACTGAGGGCCAACATTTCCCCGAAAATGTCTAATATATGGATTTAGGATCGTGTCTCTACAACTCACAGCATTCTTACCTTCTGCGAACACATGGAGACATGTGTTGAAATTGAACATAATATAAGCAGGCTACGCCTACAAAGGACTGTCGTTCGAGGGCTTTTGCAGGAGCATTATGGGTTTCTGTTTCTACAAATGAAATGAGAAAGAAAATATGTTGTACATTGAATCTCGACTCCTCTGTAAAAAGAAATAAGGCCCACTGGTCTGGGTTCTGGGAGAGATGTTGCCTGCACCAAACAAAGGCATCTCTCCTGTGAGATGCTGTTAGTGGAAATGAAACCATGAGTCTCCTGGCATAAAAACCAATTACTTTAAGACTTCAATATATTTCTACCATAGTCCCAGGGGTACGGAAGAGGTACGAAAGCAATTACCATGATGTATAGCACTTATGACGCATTGAGGTTAAAACTACACAACGGCCATCACGAGGTGTTGCACGCTTCCAACGATTTCCGACAGACTTCGTGACACCCCACCGGTGCTTTTAAAATGCTGTCATAACACTGAAAGCGCAATGGGGTAGACATTTACGCCTCTTACACGGGTACGATGCTGAATATGTTTTAGACGTTCCATCGCTCTCCACTTTACTGCATAGAATACACGTGTATGAGACATAAGAAAAACCCCTACAGCCATCGAAACGCGTTTTACACTCGTAGTCAATGAGAAATGCCACTGCCGTACTCCATTGGCATTAAGAATGTAATTTGATTTACATATTGGATAGCATTTTGCTCACTGATATGCAAATTTCACAGCGAGCATCTGCCGCTCGGGGTCCCTTTGCATATATCCTGTGAACAGAGCTTGAAAAATGTCATGCTGGTGAACCAGTCAAATAATTCGGCAGCTGAAAACCAAAAGCCACGCAAAACTGTCGATTTTATTGCGCGTTTCAACATTTTTTTTGTTAAACATTTATACACATCTCTCGAATAACATTTTATCAGTAACATAATTTAAACGATTAATTATTGTATAATGACTAAACTCAGGTTTTCTCCTCTAGAGTAGATGATGAAAGAATCATTTAATGTTTTAGAAATTTGCTAACAGCTTCACAGAAATACGGATTCCCGTGTTTGGCCTTTGACCTACGACAGCAACTGGCTAAGCGTCAGCTCGCGTGGCGTATGTGATTCATACACTGCCTATCTTTCCCACAGCGTTTGTGTAAATCATTCTACCCGGCTTGGGCCTTTCTTGCCTTGTGTTCCTTGTTAAGCGCAACGTGTCCGAATCTTTTGATTCACAACATTTGCTGCCCAATTTCTTTAGCTGAGAAATTGGTTTCCCATGCTGGCAAACAATCACGCATCAGTTCTGTGAAATGATATAAGCTTTATAAATGAAATAATAGTTGTTTGGTATCCAACAATAGGGATAATAATGTATGAGTAATTGCCAATTGGATTTAAACTTCTCTATTTAACTCTTTGCTCGTCAACTAAAATATTTCTCTCGTCATAGGCGAACAGACGACCGCAATTTTGAAGCCCTGTCTGTGAATATTGACACACTTCACTGAGTGCTTTGGCTTATTTGCCTCTGTTGCTTTCCGGACTTGAATTCTCGAAACAAGCATTTTGTTATATCTCATAAAAATTTTGAACTTTATAGAAGAGTAATTTCTTTTGAAATTTTTGTATAAGTACTTGTTCTCTGGCTGAAATTTATATTCTTTCGCAAAGTACACTTCTTAATGTATCTGAATTCTTAGGCTGGTTCAATGGTCTGAGAAGATTTAGATGCTAAGCGCATTTCTTGGTTCTAGTGTATCTCGGCGTTCATCAGATTTCGGTGCATTGCTGCGGGATTTATTTGTCTTAGCAAAATTATATTTGAGTATTGTATTGAAGACTGACAAATTCCAAACGAATTATTATAATAGTAGAAAAGCGTTGTACTCGCAATACGTGCGATACCATTTTGAAATAACAAGGAGGAAGGCCTGAGATTTTTAGCGAAACAAATAAGGAATCCTTATCGTCAAAAAAATCCACTGGTGTTTTATAATTAAGTCGATTTTAATACACCGATTAATGCCGTACGGCGATATGTACACGGAAAGCTAAATTTATTGACAGCAGTTTTAAACGCTGAATTGGCACGATGTAAACGGAGGATTGTCGAGGGCGGTGTCAAGAAATAGGAAAAACGACGACGAGATGTTGTATCAGCAATTCTTTAGTTATATCATTAATATATCAATTTAACTAATGCGATTTTTTATATTTTATGAAGAACTTGGTGGCACATATCTCAACATCCTGCTCCTGTTTAGGTGATCACAATCTAGGAAGAAATTTCTAAGAACATAAATTATTTGAATTCATTATTATCCTTACATAAATCACTACAATTAATTAAAAAGGTAATATAATTAACTTTGATTAGAAAATATTAAAAGGGGAAATAAGACATAATATGCATTATTATGCATTATTATAATAATGCATTGCTGTGATGATAAGTGAATATCCCTATTTTCTCTTTCAAAATCGTCTTGACTAATATATAAAATATAACAGTTTATTTGAAAATATGTATTTTAAGTTGTTATTGTAAACCAATCTTTTTGGGCCGCAAATGGCCTGATGCTCAGCGTTCGTGACTGCCACGGAAAAACCTCAGTTATGATCCCACGCAGGCAGGTTCGAAACACAAAATATCCGCCGTGCGTTACATTTTCCTTTACATATAAGGACTTTCTCCTCTAACTGGTTCAGTTTTGTTCTTTAAATTATACGGAAATACAACCAGGATGGTGTTTTTTTAACACACCTAACACCATATGTTTTGTTGGAACTGAATAGAAGTTGCATTAAAATATACTAGCTGAAATTTACAAAGACTATTCTCATACAACACCTAATATACATAAAATGAGTAAACATTCTTATGGATGTCTTTAACAGTAACAATTTTAATTCTGAAAATGAGCGGAGCGAAATAAATTTCCTAAATATGCGTACTTCACCAATCTCCTGACTGGGGAGGAATCGGACTAGTTTGAATCTAATTATGCGCCTGGTGTACGGTGCTAACCAATTGCGTGGTTCGTTTGAAACGATCTTTTGTCAGAAAGTGTAACCCTCTGCGGCATTTGCTTAGGTTTGAGATCGCAGCTTTTACGATGTAAACCAAGGATTGCTAATTTGGAGATGCGTTGTATCCTCAGCTGTGTCACCTCGTGTTAGGGAACATAACAGACAAGATAACAAAGGTGCCGACAATATAATAGCTTTTTTACTTAGCTATAATCATTCCCAATAACGTTATCCAATCCAATCTGGCGAAAAGTTCTTCTACTAACGGACTGTTCCCATTGCCTGTTTTGGGACTATTTGGGGTCGAATACGGAAGGACACTCGTTTTTTGTTGTGCTTTTTTACTTATCTTTAAAGTGCTGGTGTATTATTGGCTTATTCTACCCCTTCATAGCATCTACGTGGAGCACTTCTGCACGACGTTACATTCGAAAAACCGTCACGTCCTTAATTTTTGCACGCCAGTGTACTTTCATACGAACTTTTCCTTTGGAATGTAAACCCTACAAGAAAAAGCATTCTATCTGTATTTCAACTGATATCAGTGGTAATACGGATAAAAGCAGTCCGGTCAAAAGCTTGAAGGCACATAAATGATGTACATTTTTCAGAGCGTTAATGACTTACAAACATAACTGCTACCATTTATAAAGAAAAATGTTGGGATTTCTGAAGCAAATAATAAGTATATATAGCACACGCCAGATATACTCAAACAATAACAATCTATATATACACTGAGTGGCCACTTTATTATGACCACCCCTTCAGTACTTTGCTGGGCCATCTTTTGCTTTTAACACTGCGTCGATTCTTCATGGCATGGACTCCACGAAATGTTGATAGGTGGTTTGTGGAATCTGAGACCTTGCTTGATGAATAGCACTTTCCAGGAGTGTGAGATTGCAGGGTTGTGGATCCAGCTCTCTGATGGCTCGTTCAATTTCATCCCACATTTTTCCAATGGGGTTAGATCTGGAGATTTTGGGTGCCACTTAAGCGAAGTAAACTCACCGGCATGTTCCTGAAACCAATCCTGTACAATAGGAGCCCTATGGCAGGACGCATTATCTTGTTGAAAGTAGCAATCGCCATTGGGATAAACCACCGACATGACAGGATGCACTTGGTCCGCAACGATGTTTAGATATAATATGACAGTCAGACATTGAACAACACGAATTAAAGGGCCTAAAGCATGCCAGGAAAACATTCCCCAAACCATAACGTTGCCTCCACCAGCTTGAAGGGTTGTAGCAATGCATTTGCGTTCCATGCTTTCGTGCCGTTTCCGCCAAATTCTCTCTCGGCCATCGGTATGGTTCAACTGAAAACGTGATTCATCGGACCACATAGTTTGTTTCCAATTATCGACTGTCCAATCTTTGTGCTCCTGTGCGACCTGGAGACGTTTTCTCTTGTTAACTGCAGACAGTAAAGGTGTTCGAACAGGCCTTCGGCTGCCGTATCCCATCCGATGCAGTGTACGGCGAACAGTGCGTGCACAGAGATCATTTGAGGGAATCCTTGATCCAGATGGTCTGTTATTTTCTGCACTGTAGACCTTCTGTGGTCTGTTGCTAGTCTGGACACTCTCCTTTCCGCCTGAGCAGTCACTAGTCGATAAAGACCAACACTTTGCACGTAGGAATCCAGTTTTTTGGCTGACAGTCCAGTCTTTAAACGCTTTAACAACAGCTGCTCTGTAACATTTCGCAAAAGCGGCGGTTTTGGTTATACTCACTCCATGGCTCCAAGCTACTACAATCATCCCATGTTGAAAGTCCATTAAATCACATTTTCTACCCATCTCGTCACCCAAAAATCACTCCTACTACTGCCGCAAGCACTAAGCTTTCCATTTTTATACTAGCCTCGCCCTCTGGCGGCAACAGCGTGCAGCCATAGCTCATTTGCTTAAAACTGTCAGGTGGTTATAATAAAGTGGCTCCTCAGTGTATAAAAATGAAAGTTTGTATATTTGTTTGTTTGTTTGTCCGCTATACAGTTCTACAGTTTTCAACTTAGAACCACCAAACTTGGTACACTCTCTCATGGTACTCTAACTTAGACCACTGAATTCGTTTGGAAGGGTTCGGAGCCGGGGGAAGTCAAGTTGGTACCCATATACAAAAAATTCGTTATTTTAGTTACAATTTCCGTAATTTTGAATTTAGAACTACCAAACTTGATTTACTATCTCACGGTACTCTGACTTAAACCCGAGAATGGTTTTGGGAAGGTGTCGGAGCCCGGGGATC
Source organism: Macrothele yani (assembly GCA_039090855.1). Taxonomy (NCBI): domain Eukaryota; kingdom Metazoa; phylum Arthropoda; class Arachnida; order Araneae; family Macrothelidae; genus Macrothele; species Macrothele yani. The sequence continues at coordinate 60,174,556 of CM077031.1, read as the reverse complement.
AAAGTGCTGGTGAGTCAATTGCCCCCATACATATATTTCGTAAACTGGTTGTACAGTTTTCAATTCACAACCACCAAAATATGGTGTATTATTTAACGATACTCTGACTTAGACCGTATACAGTTTTTGGAAGAGGACGAAGCTAGGAGGACAAAATTTCGTTGTTTTAGTTAAAATTTCTACATTTTTCAGTTTAGATCCACCAAATCGGTATATAATCTCATGATAATCTGAATTAGATCGTAGACAGTTTTTGGAAGGGGTCGGAGCCGGGGGGGTTAAGGGGCCTCCCATAGAAAATTTTCGTGAAAATTTCTTCAGTTTTCACTTTGGAACAACCAAATTTTGTATATTATCTCATGGTATTCTAACTTAGACCGTACACGGTTTTTGAAGGGGTCAGTGCCCGGGGAAGTCTAGGGAGGCCCCCATACAAAATTTTCGAGACATTTTCTACAGTTTCATGTTAGAGCCACCAAATTCGGTATACGATCTAATGTTACTCTAACATAGACCGTAGACGGTTTTAGAAGGGGTCTGAGCCCGTGGTCAAATGGTCCCCGCACAAAAGTTTCACATAATCTACTATTTTCATTTTAGAACCACCAAATTTAGTATACTATATTATGGTACTTTGATTGTAGACGGTTTTCGGAAGTAGTCGTAGCCCGGGGTCAAGGGGACCACTTAACAAAATTTCCATAAAAAGTTCCAATTTTTTAGTTTTACGCTAGCTTTAACCACCAGCAGCCAGCTCCATCAGGCAGAAATATTATGTTATGTAAGTAGAGAGTTCCAAATAATCAAAATTTAAAACGATAAGTCGCATGCACGCGACATGACATATGTACAATGCATTTCAGTGAGGCGGGATTCAGAGAAGCGTGCGCCAGCTGTAGGGCAGTTCTATAGATGCCTCCTGGAAGCTTAGCATTTCCATTCCTGTTCCCTTCTTTTTTGTTTCATGAAAGTAAATTAACTAAATCGAATATTTTTGCTTTATTTTCAACATTTTTATTTTTAGTGGATGTGTGTGTGTGTGAGGGGGGGGGGGGGTGAAATATTACTGCATCATAAAATTTTGCGTCGACAGTGAGAGTTAGTTGTTTTTTACATTCCATTTTGTTTTATTTCTTTTTAGGACAAAAATTAAATTAACCGATTTGTAAATGTGTTTTTTTTTAAATTTCAAATTATGCGTTTCAAAAAAGATTCGATTGGTAAAATGTCCGCTGATGCGAAACCAAAAAGGACCGTGAGGGAAATTGAGACATTTGCACAAACGCAGGCAAGATCTGCCAGAGTCATAATAAGGGCCTCAAAAAGCAAAAACTAAAACGAATTAAAATAAATTTACTGGAAAATTACAGGGGATATAATTTTCATTCATAACATTTCACCCCTTGAACTTGGTGATTCCACGAATAGGTACCCGGGAAATACCGGGTACCCCTCCTTTTATGTTATAGAGGCAACCCGACTGCTGTATTTATTTCCAGAAAAATGAATAATACAGAAAAATATCGTTACTATTACTGTTAGAAGTAATATGTTATAAAAAATATATCATGAAGTTTACAGTCCCATCCGACATACATTCCTCAGGAGCAATGTAAGAAATACATATTACATATTTCACTCTTTTGGTATAAACATCATGTGATCGCCCCTTCCTAATGATACTAGAGGAAGCAATATGTGGAAATATGAAAATTTGTATCGGTCAAGGTAATTTCTTTGTTATTCTCGCGTGACGAGGTAGAACCCCAACCAAAATAAAATCAAAAATCCTCGTAGCCTGAAGATATGAAGTTCATTCTTCTTCAATACGAAAGAGGCTGCAGGCATTTCCAGAATGTTGTGTGTATTCCTCCGCGGCACTTATCTGTGATTTTGTTTTTCAGACCACTGATTTTTGTGTGAACTGCGAGATATAAATAGTTCCACAGTGAAATGCAAAACAAATTCAGATTTTTAAAGAATACATATGCTGGCCTTTAACCAAAACACATATTAAATACGCAGAATTAAATATAAGAAAGATCGGAAACCAAAATATATATATTCCTGGAAACCAAAATATATATATTCCTATGCGGAGCATCTATTCCATTGGTTGACGGAAGGTGTTCAATTTATCTGCTATGATTTAAGAGCAGAATAAGCATACTGTTCAACAATTATCCAGTTATACGCCACCTAATATCACACAGCTAAGGATACAACTGACAGCATGGCTGAAAAACTATCGTGTAGTGACATTTGTGATCCTCTAGAAATGGCGGTTGTTCTACCGCCATTGAGCAGTAAAAACCGTTCAAGACAACGAAGCGCACTATTGACACTACGAAAGTGTGTCATCATTTTATACGCACGCATGACTTTTTCATTTGATTGTAGAACTATTTATATCACGTAGGAGCTCACTGGGAGTCTTGTCGTCACACGTTAACAATCCCTCCAAAAACCTCTGCGAAAGAATACGCCTAACATTTTGGATGTCCATCTCCATTTTCAACATTTCATGTTCGGAGACCTGGCTGGCCAGTTTATACCCCGAATGAACTGGCTCTCCCCGGAATCATCGACAAGCTGAGAGACCTGTGAGGGCAAGTGTTATTATACATTAAAAGAAACGGAGGGCCAACAGCTCCCCGAAAATGATTAACATATGGATTTAGGATGGTGTCTCTACAACACATAGCATTCTTACTTTCTGCGACCACATGGAGGCATGTGTTGACGTTGAACATAATATAAGCAGAGCCTACAAAGGACTATCGTTCGCGGGCGTTCGCAGGAGCATTATGGGTTCCTGTTTCTACAAATGAAATGAGAAAAAAATTTGTTGTACACTGAATCTCGACTTCTCTATAAAAACAACTCTGGCCCACTCGTCTGGGTTCTGGCAGAGATGTTGCCAGCACCCAACAAAGATATTTCTCCTGTGAGATGCTGTTAATGGAAATGAAACCATGAGTCTCCTGGCATAAAGACAAATAACGTTAAGACTTCGATATATTTCTTGCCTTGATACCGTAGTCCCAGGGGTAGGGAAGAGCTACAAAAGCAATTGCCATATTGCGTAGCACCTATGACACCGTGAGATTAAAGCTACGTAACGGCCATCACGAGGTGTCGCACCCTTCTAACGATTTTTACAGCCCTCGTGACACCCCACCTGTGCTTTTAAAATGCTGTCATAACACTGAAAGCACAATGGGGTAGACATTTACGTCTCTTACACGGGTACGATGCTCGCCATGTTTTATTCATTACATCGCTCTCCACTTTACTGCATGGAATACACGTGTATGGGACATAGGGAAAAACCGTACAACCAACGAAACGCGTTTTGCACTCGTAGTCAACGAGAAATGCCACTCTCGTACTCCATTGGCATTTACATATTGGATAGCATTTTGCTCACTCATATGCGAATTTCACAGCGAGCACTTGTCGCTTGGGTCCCTTTGCATATGTCCTCTGAACAAAGCTTAAAAATGTTCTTGCTGGTTCACCAGTCAAATCATTCGGCAGCTGAAAATCAAAAGCCACGCATGGCTGTGGATTTTATTGCATGTTTCAACGTTTGTTTTGTTAAACATTTATACACAACTCTCGAATAACATTTTATGACCAACATAATTTAAACGATTAATTCTTGTATAATGACAAAACTCAGTTTCTCCCCTCTAGAGTAGATGATGTAAGAATCATTTAATGTCTTAGAAATTTGCTACCAGCTATACAGAAATTCCCGTGTTTTCCACTTGACCTATGACAGCAACTCGCAAAGCGTCAGCTCGCGTGATTCATGTGATTCATACACTTCCTATCTTTCCCACAGCGTTTGCGAAAGTCATTCTACCCGGCTTTGGTCTTACCTAGTTTTCCTTGTTAAGCGCGACGTGTCCGAATCTTTTGATTCACTGCATTTGCTGTCCAATGTCTTTAGGGAAGAAACTGGTTTCCCATGCTGACAAACAATCACGCATCCGTTCTGTGAATTGATATAGGCTTTATAAAAAAATTGCTAGTTGTTTGGTATCCAACAATAAGGATGATAACATATGAGTAATTGCCGATTGGATTTAAACTGCTCTAGTTAACTCTTTGCTCGTCAACTAGAATCTTTCAGTCGTCATAGACGAACAGACGACCGCAATTTTCAGGCCCTGTCTGTGAATATTGACACACTTCACTGAGTGTTTTGGGTTATTTGCGCTGTTACTTTCCGGACTTCAATTTTCGAAAGAAGTATACATTTTGTTGTAACACATAAAACACTTCAAACTTTGTAGGACAGTAATTTCTTTTCAATTGTTTATATAAGTATTTGTTCTCTGTTCTCTTTATATAAGAACTTTTGCAAAGGAGGAATTTCTAATGGATCTCCACTCTTAGGCTTGTTGAATGGCCTGAGATGAGCTCAAATTAAAAGCTATGCACGGTTGTTGGTTCAGGTATATTGCTATGGGATTTATTGGTATGAGTAAAGTTCCCTTGGAATATTGTACTGACAAATTCCGAAAGAAATAATATTCGGTTGTCGGAAATGTCATGACGTATTTTGGCACCCCTTGCCGGTTTTGGAAGTACTAGAGTCATGCGCAACTCTGTTATCTTTGTGGCATTCGACAAGTGCAAGTTCTAGATGCTGTCTAAAAGGAATAGTGAGCGATTTGGATGCTTTGCGTAGGTTTGACATCAAGTTGAAGATGGAAGGCCAAACTGTGCATTTTCACGATATTTTAAGGTTTTACATTCTTAAAGCAAGAAACGCGCGTCAAGCTTGTGAAACGTTGCATAAAGTGTTCGGTTATAATGCTCTACAAGAACGTCAGTGCCTCCGGTGGGTCTCAAATTTCAGTGCCGGTAATTTTTACCTCAACGGTGCTCCTCGGTCCGTGAGGCCAACCGAGGTTGATGACGACGAAATGAAGGCATTGATCTAGTCAAACCCACGTTACACGATACGAGAGATTGCAGACACATTGCACATCCATCATTCAAGCGTTCGCGACCACCTGAAGAAGATGGAATCCGTTAGTAAGCCCGATATGTGGGTTCCTCACGAACTCAAAGAAGCTCAATTGACGGCGCGTATAAACATCTGCGATATGCTTATTAAACGTGAGGAAAACGATCCTTTTTAAAGCGACTGTTAACTGGTCACGAAAAGTGGACTGTGTACAACAATGTGCTGCGCAAATTATCTTGGTCCCGACATTCTGCTTTGCCTCAAACGTCATCCAAAGCAGACATTCATGAGCGGAAGGTTCTGGTCTCAGTGTGGTGGGATTGTAAAGGTGTCAGGTTTTTCGAGCTCCTACCACGTAACCAAACAATCAATTCGAATGGGTGCTCTCGGCAATTGGACAGTTTGAACGAATCCATCATCCAGAAACTTCCAGATCTCGTTCTTCGTAAACTTGTTGTGTTCCATCACGACAACGCGAGACCACACACAAGTTTGATCACCCGCCAAAAATTATTGGAACTTGGGTGGAATGTGTTGCCACACCCAGCACACTCGCCTGATCTTGCGCCGGCAGACTTCCACTTTTTTCGCACTCTTCAACAGTCCTTGCGTGGTTTGACGTTCAATTCATATGAGGCGGTAAATCAGTACCTTGTAGAGTTTTTCGCAACGAAAGACAGGTCCTTCTATGAACGAGGCATTCTGCAGCTCACTGAAATATGGCAAAGGGTTATCGAACAAAATGAGCATTTTATCATTCATTGTTCTTTGTTCTTTCTATCAATAAAGGACCTTTGCAAAACATGGCTAAAATACGTCGGACTTTTCCGACAACCCAATATAATAGTAGAAAAGGATAACACTCACCATTCGTCCGATACCTTCCTGAAAGGACAAGGAGGAAGGCCTGAGATTTATAGCGAAACAAATAAGGAATCCTTATCGTCAAAAAAATCCACTGGTGTTTTATAATTAAGTCGATTTTAATACACCGATTAATACCGTACGGCGATATGTACACGGAAAGATGAATTTATTGACAGCAGTTTTAAACGCTGAACTGGCACGATGTAAACGGAGGATTGTCGAGGGCGGTGTCAAGGAAAGAGAAAAACGACGACGAGATGTTGTATCAGCAATTCCTTAGTTATATCATTAATATATGCATTTAATTCTTGCGACTGTTTAAATTTAAATTTAATGAAGAACATGGTGGCACAGACCTCAGCATCCTGCTCTTGTTTAGGTGATCACAAACTAGAAAGAAATTTTTAAGAACATAAATTATTTGAATTCATTATTATTTTTACATAAATCACTAAAATTAATTAAAAATGTAATATAAAACGCTTTGATTAGGAAACATTTAAAGGGGAAATAAGACATAATATGCATTATTATAATAATGCATTGCTGTGATAATAAGTGAATATCCTTTTTGTATTTCAAAATCGTGTTGACTAATATATAAAATATAACAGTTTATTTGAAAATATGTATTTTAAGTTGTTATTGTAAAACTAATCTTTTTTGGCCGCAAACTGCTTGATGGTCAGCGTTCGTGACTGCTACGGGAAAACCTCAGGTATGATCCCACGCGGGCAGGTTCGAAGCTCTAAATATTCGCCGTGCGTTACATTTTCTTTCACATATAAGGACTTTCTCCTCTATCTGGTCAGTTTTGTGCTTTACATTATACGGAAATACAACCAGGATGGTGTTTTTTTAATAGACCTAACACCATATGTTTTGTTGGAACTGAAGAGAAGTTGCATCAAAATATACTGGGTGAACTTTACAAAGACTCATACAACACCTAATATACATAAAATGAGTAAACATTCTTATGGATGACTTTAACAGTAACAATTTCAATTCTGAAAATGAGTGAGCGAAATAAATTTCCTAAATATGCGTACTTCACCAATCTCCTGACTGGGGAGGAATCGAACTAGTTTGAATCTAATTAGGCGCCTGGTGTATGGTGCTAACCAAGTGCGTGGTTCATTTGAAACGATCTTTTGTCAGAAAGTGTAACCCTCGGCGGCATTTGCTTAGGTTTAAGACCGCAGCTTTTACGATGTAAACCAAGGATTGCTAATTTGGAGATGCGTTGTATCCTTAGCTGCGTCACCTCGTGTTGGGGAACATTGCAGACAATATAACAAAGGTCCCGACAATATAATAGTTTTTTTACTTAGCTATAGTCATTCCCAATAACGTCATCCAATCCAATCTGGAGAAAAGTTCTTCTACTAACGGGCTGTTCTTAATTGTCTGTTTTGGAACTATTTGGGGTCGAATACGGAAGGACAATCGGTTTCGGTTGTGCTTTTAAACTTATCTTCAAAGTGCTTCGAGTAAATCGGCTTATTCCACCCCTTTATAACATCGATGTGAAGCACATCTGCACTACGTTACATTGAAAAAACGGTCTCGTCCTTAATTTTTGAATGCCAGTGTACTTTCATACCAACTTTTCATTTGAATGTAAACCCTACAAGAAAAAGCATTCTATCTGTATTTCAACTGATATCAGTGGTAATACGGATAAAAGAAGTCCGGACAAAAGCTTGAAGGCACATAAACGATATAAATTTTTCAGAGCCTTAATGACTGACAAACATAAGGACTACCATTTATGAAGAAGAATGTTGACATTTTTGAAACAAATAATAGGAATGCATAGAACACGCCATATATACTTAAACAATATCAATCTATATATACACTAGTGGCCACTTTATTATGACCACCCCATCAGTACTTCGCTGGGCCATCTTTTGCTTTTAATACTGCGTCGATTCTTCGTGGCATGGACTCCACGAAATGTTGATAGTTGGTTTGTGGAATCTGAGACCTTGCTTGATGAATAGCTCTTTTCAGGAGTGTGAGAATGCAGTGTTGTGGATGCAGCTGTCTGATAGCTCGTTCATTGTCTTCCCAATATTCTCAATGGGGTTGAGATCTGGAGATTATGGGGGCCACCTAAGCAAAGTAAACTCAGCGGCATGTTCCCGAAACCAATCCTGTACAATACGAGCATTATGGCAGGACGCATTATCTTGTTGAAAGTAGCCATCGCCATTGGGATAAACCATCGACATGACAGGATGCACTTGGTCCGCAACGATGTTTAGATATAATGTGCAAGACATACGTTGGCTAACACGAATTAAAGAGCCCAAGGCATGCCAAGAAAAGATTACTCAAACCATAACGTTGCCTCCACCAGCTTGAAGGGTTGTGGCAATGCATTTGGGGTCCATGCTATCGTTCTGTTTCCGCCAAATTCTTACTCGGCCATCGGCATGGTGCAACTGAAAACGTGATTCATCGGACCACATAATTTATTTCCAATTATCGACTGTCCAATCCTTGTGCCCCTGTGCGAACTGGAGACGTTTTCTCTAGTTAACTGCAGACAGTAAAAGTGTTCGAACAGGCCTTCGGCTGCCGTATCCCATCCGATGCAGTGTGCAGCGAACAGTGCGTGCACAGAACATTTGAGGGAATCCTTGATTAACATGGTCTGTAATTTGCTGACCTGTTGCCCTTCTGTTGTCTGTTACCAGTCTCGACACTCTCCGTTCCGCCTGAACAGTCACTAGTCGATAACAACACTTTGTACGTAGGGATCCAGTTTTTTGGTCGACAGTCCAGTATTTAAAAAATTTAACAACAGCTGCTCTGTAACATTTCACAAATGCGGCGGTTTTGGTTATACTCACTCCATGGCTCCGAGCTCATACAATCATCCCATGCTGAAAGTCCATTAAATAACATTTTCTACCCATCTTGTCACCCAAAAATCACGCCTACTACTGTCGCAAGCACTAAGCTTTCCCTTTTTATACTAGCCTCGCCCTCTAGCGGCAGCAGCGTGCAGCCATAGCTCATTTGCTTAAAACTGTCAGCTGGTCAGAATGAAGTGGCCCCTGAGTGTATAAAAATGGAAGTTTGTATATTTGTTTGTCCGCTATACAATTCTACAGTTTTCAACTTAAAACCACCAAATTTGGTAGAATCGTGTTTTGCAAGGGATCGGAGCCTGGGGGGGGGGGGGGGGTGCCAAGTGGGCCGCCATACAAAATATTCGTTATTTTAGTTAAGATTTCTATAGTTTTAATTTGAGAACTACTAAACTTGATTTACTATCTCACGGTACTCTGACTTAGACCGAAGACGGTTTTTGGGAGGGGTCGGAGACCAGTGATCAAAGAGCTGGGGAGTCAAAGTGCCCCCATAAAAAATTTCGTGAAACGGTTCTACAGTTTTCATTCACAACCACCAAATTTGGTGTATTATCTCACGATACTCTGACTTAGACCGTAGACAGTTTTTGGAAGGGGACAGAGCCGGGGGGACAAGTGCGCCCCCACACAAAATTTCGTTGTTTTAGGTAAAATTTCTACAGTTTTCAATTTAGAACCACCAAATTCGGTATATTATCTCATGATACTCTGACTTATATCGTAGACAGTTTTGCGAAGGGTTCGGAGCCGGGGGTTAAGGGGCCCCCCATACAAAATTTTCGTGAAAATTTCTTTTGTTTTCAATTTGGAACAGCCACATTTTGGTATATTATCTCATGTTACTCTAACTTAGCCAGTACACGGTTTTGGGAAGGGGTCAGAGCCCAGGGAGGTCAATTGGCCCCCATAAAAAAATTTCGAGACATTTTCTACAGTTTTCATGTTAGAACCACCAAAGTAGGTTAACGATCAAATGGTACTCTAACATACACCGTAGACGGTTTTAGAAGAGGTAGTTGCCCGTTTGATCAAGTGGTTCCCCCACAAAATTTTTATATAACCTACTAATTTCATTTTAGAACCACCAAATTTGGTATACTATGTCATGGTTCTTTGATTTTAGACGGTTTTCGGAAGGGGTGGTAGGGCTTAACAAAATATCCATAAAAAAGTTCCATTTTTTAGTTTTACGCTAGCTTTCACCACCAACAGGCTGCTCCATCCGGCAAAAATATAATGTTATGTAAATAGAGAGTTCCAGATATTCAAAATTCAAAACGATAAGCAAAAGGATTGTCAATGCCAATGTGAATTCGCATGCACGTGACATGACATATGTACAATGCATTTCAGTAAGGCGGGAATCTGACAAGCGCACGCCAGTTGTACGGCAGTTCTATAGATGCCTCCTGGAAGCTAAGCATTTCCATTCCTGTTTCCTTCTTTTTTGTTTCATTAAAGTAAATTAACTAAATCGAATTTTGTTTCTTTATACTTAACATTTTTATTGGGTGTGTGTGTTTGACGGGGGGGGGGGGGGAAGAAATATTATTGCATCCTAACGTTTTGCGTCGGTAGTGATCGTTAGTTTTTTTTTTTACATTCCATTTTGTTTTATTTCTTTTTAGGACAAAAATTAAATTAACCAATTTGTAAATGTGTTGTTTTTTTTTAATTTCAAATTATGCCTAATAAAAAAGATTCGATTGGTAAAATGTCCACTGATGCGAAACCAGAAAGGACCGTGGGGGAAATTGAGACATTTGCCCAAACGCAGGCCAGACTTGCCAGAGTCATAATAAGGGCCTCAAAAAGCAATAACGTAAACGAATTAAAATAAATTTCCTGGAAAATTACAGGGATATATTTTTCATTCATAACTTTTTACCCCTTGAACTTCGTGATTCCACGAATATTTACGCGGGAAATACCGGGTACCCCTCCTATTATATTATAGAGGAAACCCGACTGCTGCATTTGTTTCCGGAAAGATGAATAATACAGAAAAATATCGTCACTATTACTGTTAGAAGTAATCTGTTATAAAAAAACATATCACGAAGTTTACAGTCCCATCCGACATACATTCCTCAGGAGCAATGTGAGAAATACATATGACATATTTCACTCTTTTGGTATAAACATCATGTGATCGCCCCTTCGTAATGATACTAGAGGAAGCAATATGGAAAATTTGTATCGGTCAAAGTAATTTCTTTGTTGTTCTCGCGTGACGAGGTAGAACCCTAACCAATATAAAATCAAAAAGCCTCATAGCCCGAAGATATGAAGCTCATTCTTCTTCGATACGAAAGAGGTTGCAGGCGTTTCAAGAATGTTGTGTGTATTCCTCCGCGGCACTTACCTGTGAATTTTTTACTTTTCAGTCCACTGCTTTCCGTGTGAACTGCGAGATATAAATAGTTCCACAGTGAAAGGAAAATCAACGTCAGATTTTTAAAGAATACATAAGCTGGCCTTTAACCAAACACATATTAAATACGTAAAATGAAATGTATGATATATCGGAAACCGAAAATATATTTTCCTATGCGGAGCATTTATTCTATTGGTTGACGGATGGTGTTTAATTTATCTGCCATGCTTTAAGAGCAGAATAAGCATACTGGTGAACAATTATCCATTTATATTGCACCTAATAGCACACAGCTAAGTATATAACTGACAGCGTGGCTGAAAAACTATCGTGTAGAAACATATGTGATCCTCTAGAAATGGCGGTTGTTCTAAGGCCATTAAGTAGTGAAAACCGTCCAAGACAACGAGGCGCACTATTGACTTTACGAAAGTGTGTCACCATTTTACACGCAGGCTTGAATTTTTCATGTAATTGTAGAACTATTTATGTCACGTAGGAGCTCGCTGGGAGTCATGTCGTCACACGTTAACAAACCTTCCGAAAACCAGTGCGAAAGAACGCGCTTAACGTTTTGGATGCCTATCTCCATTTTCAACATTTCATGTTCGCAGACCTGGCTGGCCAGTTTTTACGCCGAATGAACTAGATCACCCGGAATCATCGGCAAGCTGAACCCTGTGAGGGCAAGCGTTATCATACATTAAAATAAACTGAGGGCCAGCAGCTCCCCGAAAATGCCTAACATATGGATTTAGGATCGTATCTCTTCAACTCGCAGCATTCTTACCTTCTGCGAACACATGGAGACGTGTTGACCTTAAACATAATATAAGCAGACTACGCCTAAAAAGGACTGTCGTTCGCGAGCGTTTGCAGGAGAATTATGGGTTCCTGTTTCTACAAATGAAATGAGAAAGAAAATATGTTGTACACTGAATTTCGACTCCTGTAAAAATAACTCTGGCCCACTCGTCTGGGTTCTGGGAGAGATGTGGCCTGCACCAAACAAAGATGTATCTCTTGTGAAATGCTGTTAATGGAAATGAAACCATGAGTCTCCTGGCATAAAGAGCAATTACATTGACTTCGATATATTTCTTGCCTTGATACCATAGTCCCAGGGGTACGGACGAGCTACGAAAGCAATTACCATGATGTATAGCACCTATATCTCTGTGAGGTTAAATCTACACAGCGGCCATCACAAGGTGTCGCACGCTTTTTACGATATTCGACAGTCCTCGTGACACCACACCAGTGCGTTTAAAATGCTGTCATAACACTGAAAGCCAATGGGGTAGACATTTACGTCTCTTACACGGGTACGATGCTGGCCATGTTTTAGTCAATCCATCGCTCTCCACTTTACTGCATGTAATACACATGTCCGAGACATATGAAAAACCCCTACAGCCATCGAAACGGGTTTTACACTCGTAGTCAACGAGAAAGGATACTGCCGTACTTCATTGGCATTAAGAATGTAATTCGATGTACATATTGGATAGCATTTTGCTCACTCATATGCAAATTTCACAGCGAGCATCTGCCGCTCGGGGTCCCTTTGCATATATCCTGTGAACAGAGCTTGAAAAATGTCATGCTGGTTCACCAGTCAAATCATTCGGCAGCTGAAAATCAAAAGCCACGCAAAGCTGTCGATTTTATTGCGCGTTTCAATGTTTCTTTTGTTAAACATTTATACACATCTCTCGAATAACATTTTATCACTAACATAATTTAAACGATTAATTATTGTATAATGGCCAAACTCAGGTTTCCTCGTTTAGAGTAGATGATGAAAGAATCATTTAATGTTTTAGAAATTTGCTAACAGCTTCACAGAAATACGGATTCCCGTGTTTGGTCTTTGACCTATGACAGCAACTGGCTAAGCGTCAGCTCGCGTGGCGCATGTGATTCATACACTGCCTATCTTTCCCACAGCGTTTGTGAAAATCATTCTACCCGGCTTGGGTCTTTCTTGCCTTGTGTTCCTTGTTAAGCGCAACGTGTCCGAATCTTTTGATTCACAGCATTTGCTGCCCAATTTCTTTAGCTGAGAAATTGGTTTCCCATGCTGGCAAACAATCACGCATCAGTTCTGTGAAATGATATAAGCTTTATAAATGAAATAATAGTTGTTTGGTATCCAACAATAGGGATAATAACGTATGAGTAATTGCCAATTGGATTTAAACTGCTCTATTTAACTCTTTGCTCGTCAACTAAAATATTTCTGTCGTCATAGGCGAACAGACGACCGCAATTTTGAAGCCCTGTCTGTGAATATTGACACACTTCACTGAGTGCTTTGGCTTATTTGCCGCTGTTGCTTTCCGGACTTGAATTTCGAAACAAGCATTTTGTTGTATCTCATAAAAATTTTGAACTTTATAGGATAGTAATTTTTTTGAAATTTTTGTATAAGTATTTGTTCTCTGGCTGAAATTTATGTTCTTTTGCAAAGTACACTTCTTAATGTATCTGAATTTTTAGGTTTGTTCAACGGTATGAGAAGAGCTCGATTCCGGTGCATTGCTGCGGGATTTATTTGTCTTAGCAAAATTACATTTAAATGTTGTATTTAAGAAATGACAAATTCCGAAAGAATTAATTTAATAATGAAAAAGCGTTGTACTCGCAATTTGTGCTATACCGTTTTGAAGTAACAAGGAGGAAGGCCCGAGAATTTTAGCGAAACAAATAAGGAATCCCTATCGTCAAAAAAATCCCCTGGAGTTTTATAATTAAGTGGATTTTAATACACCGATTGATGCCGTACGGCGATATGTACACGGAAGGTTAAATTTATTGACAGCAGTTTTAAACGGTGATTTTTCGAGGGCGGTGTCAAGAAATAGGAAAAACGACAGCGAGATGCTGTATCAGCAATTCTTTATTTATATCATTAATATATCAATTTAACTAATGCGATTTTTTACATTTTATGAAGAGCATAGTGACACATATCTCAACATCCTGCTCCTGTTTAAGTGATCACAATCTAGGAAGAAATTTCTAGGAAGAAATTTCTAAGAACATAAATTTTATTGAATTCATTATTATCCTTACATAATTCACTCCAATTAATTAAAAAGGTAATATAAATTACTTTGAGTAGAAAATATTAAAAGGGGAAATAAGACATAATAAGGTCAGGTGATGCGTAACATCACAGCCTCTCCTTGACAAATGTCAACCCCGCCTTCTCGTAGTACATTCTGTTCCCACTAAAGGGGCTATGACGACCGCCAATAGCGGTATAACTATACCATCGAGATTAGAGGAAAGGCTATCCCACACTCACCAACCCGCTTGGCCAGCGTGGTGAGTTATGGCCAAACCCCTCCAAAATGACTCCACAACTTAAATCTTGGCCCTCAGTCTCCGGCAGCTGGAATGTACCTGGCCAAGGCAGCGGCCAGTGCGACATGATTCGAAAGTATGCGGGAGTGACATGGAGGAGACTGGCACAAGACAGACCGTTGTGGAGGAAACTTGGGGAGACCTTCGTCCAGCAGTGGATTGATAATGGTTGACAATGATGATGATGATGATGCATTATTATAATAATGCATTGCTCTGATGATAAGTGAATATCCTTATTCTCTTACAAAATCGTCTTGACTAATATATAAAATATAACAGTTTATTTGAAAATATGTATTTTAAGTTGTTATTGTAAAACCAATCTTTTTGGGCTGCGAATGCCCTGATGGTCAGCGTTCGTGACTGCCACGGAAAAACCTCAGTTATCATCCCACGCAGGCAGGTTCGAAGCACAAAGTATCCGCCGTGCGTTACATTTTCTTTTACATATAACGACTTTCTCCTTCATCTGGTTCAGTTTTGTGCTTTAAATTATACGGAAATACAACCAGGATATGTTTTGTTGGAACTGAATAGAAGTTGCATTAAAATGTACTAGCGGAACTTTACAAAGATTATTCTCACACAACACATAACATACATAAAATGAGTAAACATTCTTATGGTGGTATTTAAAAGTAACAATTTTAATTCTGAAAATGAGCGGAGCGAAGTAAATTTTCTAAATATGCGTACTTCACCAATCTCTTGACTGGGGAGGAATCAGACTAGTTTGAATCTGATTGGGCGCCTGGTGTACGGTGCTAACCAATTGCGTGGTTCGTTTGAAACGATCTTTTGTCAGAAAGTGTAACCGTCTGCGGCATTTGCTTAGGTTTGAGATCGCAGCTTTTACGATGTAAACCAAGGATTGCTCATTTGGAGATGCGTTGTATCCTCAGCTGTGTCACCTCGTGTTGGGGAACATAGCGGACAATATAACAAAGGTACTGACAATATAATAGCTTTTTTACTTAGCTATAATTATTCCCAATAACGTCATCCAATCCAATCTGGCGAAAAGGTCTTCCACTAACAGACTGTTCCCCATAACCTTTTTTGGGACTATTTGGGGTCGAATACGGAAGGACACTCGTTTTTTGTCGTGCTTTTTTACTTATCTTTAAAATGCTGGTGTATTATTGGCTTCTTCCACCCCTTTATAGCATCTACGTGGAGCACTTCTGCACGACGTTACATTCGAAAAACTGTCACGTCCTTAATTTTTGCACGCCAGTGTACTTTCATACAAACTTTTCCTTTGAATGCAAACAGTACAATGAAAAGCGTTCTATCTGTATTTCAACCGATATCAGTGGTAATACAGATAAAAGCAGTCCGGAGAAACGCTTGAAGGCACACAAACGATGTAAATTTTTCAGAGCCTTAATGACTTACAAACATACGTGCTACCATTTATAAAGAAAAATGTTGGGATTTCTGAAGCAAATAATAAGTATATATAGCACACGCCAGATATACTCAAACAATAACAATCTATATATACACTGAGTGGCCACTTTATTATGACCACCCCTTCAGTACTTCGCTGGTCCATCTTTTGCTTTTAACACTGCGTCGATTCTTCATGGCATGGACTCCACGAATGTTGATAGGTGGTTTGCGGAATCTGAGACCTTGCTTGATGAATAGCACTTTCCAGGAGTGTGAGATTGCAGGGTTGGGGATCCAGCTCTCTGATGGCTCGTTCAATTTCATCCCACAAATTCTTAATGCGGTTGATATCTGGAGATTTTGTGGCCACTTAAGCGAAGGAAACTCACCGGCATGTTCCTGAAACCAATCCTGTACAATAGCAGCCTTATAGCAGAACGCATTATCTCGTTGAAAGTAAGCAATCACCATTGGGATAAACCACCGACATCACAGGATGCACTTGGTCCGCAACGATGTTTAGATATAATATGCCAGTCAGACATTGAACAACACGAATTAAAAGGCCTAAAGCATGCCAGGAAAACATTCCCCAAACCATAACGTTGCCTCTACCAGCCAGAAGGGTTGTAGCAATGCATTTGTTGTCAATGCTTTCGTGCTGTTTCCGCCAAATTCTCTCACAGCCATCGATATGGTGCAACTGAAAACGTGATTCATCGGACCACATTGTTTGTTTCCAATCATCGACTGTCCAAGCTTTGTGCTCCTGTGCGAACTGGAGACGTCTTCTCTTGGTAACTGCAGACAGTAAAGGTGTTCGAAAAGGCCTTCTGCTGCCGTATCCCATCTGATGCAGTGTATGACGAACAGTGCGTGCAGAGATCATTTGAGGGATCCTTGATCCAGCTGGTCTGTTATTTTCTGCCTGTAGACTTTCTGTGGCCTGTTTCTAGTCTGGACACTCTCCTTTCCGCCCGAACAGTGACTAGTCGATAACGACCACACGTTGCACGTAGAGACCCAGTTTTTTGGCTGACAGTCCAGTCTTTAAACGCTTTAACAACAGCTGCTCTGTAAGATTTCACGAAAGCGGCGGTTTTGGTTATACTCGTTCTATGGCTCCAAACTCCTACAATCATCCCTCGTTGAAAGTCCATAAAACCTTTAACCGGCCGGTGTACGGGAACAAAATGTCGCCAAAAATCACCCGAAGCTTGAACGCGTATTGTCTCCAAATTCACCTTCCTCTTCCAAAAAAGCCGGCGCCATTGCGGCGGGATTTCAGCTTTTCCAACATAGCGATTGCTGTCCCCCTTCTCACCTCAGCGGGTGGAACGCAACCTTGTGACAGGGATTAACGATGCCATCAAGTGTCCTTTATGCTCCGTTCTATGACCCAAGGCGAGAACAGGAAGGCCAGTCTCCTCCAACACAATTCTTGCTGAGTCGGTCGGAAGAAAAGAAATTAAATGAAGAATTAACATGTAAAGTCAGTGATGCACACTACATTGGGAAAAAAAGAAAACAGTTTTACAACATCATACATTGGATTTAACCATAGGGTTTGAATCGTATGTAGACGAGAACACGCGTTCTCCTCAACTTCCGTTATCGAGTACACCTCTGAATTTTTTAATAAAGTTTTTCACATAACATATTACTCTTTTCTAATTTTTTTATTTTCAAAACTTTGTATTTATAAAATTTAAATTTAATTCAAAATAATTGTGTTCTATATTTTTCTAAAACCAAATATATCGATATGAAGTTACTTTTGTTTTCATACCACTGTGTGTTATTAGTGGCGCACACCCGGGCAAAACCCATAAGGTCCGTCCCCTTTCCCCACCCTTCCAAAAATTCTTGTCCATTGCTCAGATGAAGGAACAAAAATTACTTTTAAATTACCTTATTCCAACGGATCCAGGAAAACTCGTACACTTTCTCATGCCGCTGAGAAAAGTGCAAAGGGCGGAAAACTCGTACACCCTTTCAAGTAAGAGGATATACACAAATTGTGTTTCGGTCCGAGATTTTGACAAAGTGTACGAGTTTTCCTAGCTGAAGAAAACGGAATGTATCATTTTTCCTAGGGATCTCAATTGGTATGTAAGATCAAAATGGCTTATGGTTTATGTAAAACCTTTCTGACTCCTTTAATCTTGAGTTATGATTTTAATATCTCCCATGTGATAACAAGCAATAAAAGCTAATTAACAGGGGCTCAACGAATCGATACTCAGGTGCTCATCTTTTTAGAAGATTTTAAATTAAAACCTTGATATTCCGCATTTCTAAACATTTTATAAAACCTAATAAAAGGCACTCAATGGATTATTCCTCACCTATTCACAAGCAACCTAGGCCGCGGGCCCTTTTAGAAGATTTTAAGTTACAACCTAGAAATTACGTATATGTAAACGTTTTATTGAACCTAATGAAAGGCACACAACGGATTATTTCTCACCTAATTACAAGCCAGCTAGGCCGCGGGCCTTTTGAAAAGATTTTAAGTTGCAACCTAGATATTTCGTATTTGTAAATTAAACAGTGACAAACGGTATTGATTTGGACATGTCTGCATTAGTATGAATTCCACAAGACCCGCAGCTCTTAGATTATGCAAACGATGTACGTGTAAAAATATATCATTCCCTTCTTCACCTTCCCCTTTATTTTCTTTCTTTAGTGAAAGAATGATGTTATTGTACCTTAATGAAGAAGAAACATTTCCAAACCTTCTTGAGAAACCACAATATACATTTCAGGAAAACTTTTTTTTTCTTTTTTCTTGTAGGGGGGAATTAATCTCCAGTGGGACTCCGAAGTGTAAGGGGTACCCAGAATTACCTATGCTCTTTTCCGGGAAACGATCACACCATATCATATCGGTAAATGGTAAAAATAACCCCCCCCCCCACCTGAAAATACCCATGAAAATTGAAAAGCAGTAAAAAAAAATACCCCTGGCAGAAATACCCAATAAACAAACGGTTCACTGAAAACTGCCACACAGGAACACTGATGTGTGGCAGTGTTCCGGTGTGGTGATTTAACGGCAACATTGCCACACATCTTCCAGCAACATGGAAAATTTCTACAGAGGAAAATTGCCACGTTTTTCATTAAACGGTCAGGTACAAATTGCTGTTCCTCCGAAGAACACTTTGAATGTGTGACAATTTTTCCAGTGGGGCAATTTTTCTAAACTCCCGAGTTATGTGTGGCAGTTTTGCAAGGTACCTAAAGAGGGGAAGGGACTCTTTTGCTTGTCTGAATTTTTATGCGGGTTCATACGAGTTTAGGGCAACTGGACACAAAAGTTCAAGAGGGGGGGGAGCTATAAAGATTGCCATTTCTGCGCCTGTATTGTGAACTGAATTGGGAACTCCAAACGAATTTCGAGAAAACGTTCCATGTAAGCCGAGCGAGAATTGTACTTTAATTTGAAGAAATAAATTGCCGAGGATTCGAGGTACACTTGGTTTGGGAAGAGCTCTACCATCAA
This sequence comes from Macrothele yani, assembly GCA_039090855.1. Taxonomy (NCBI): domain Eukaryota; kingdom Metazoa; phylum Arthropoda; class Arachnida; order Araneae; family Macrothelidae; genus Macrothele; species Macrothele yani. The sequence goes on along the minus strand of CM077031.1, from coordinate 60,155,159 downwards.
CTTCCGTAATATTATATTCTGGGCCGCTGGAGTCTGTCAGTGTATCCAGGATGTTCCTCTTGAAGCGTCCGCGAGCTTGGAGGGGAGGGGGTTGGGGGTGTTACCACAAAATGTTAAAATGGACGTAGAGCTGTAAACATCAGTATCATGTTTTATATATTGATTCTGTACACGACCACGAATTTTCAGGAGGGTGGGGTGAATGCAGCCCCTTCCTCCTCCCGTGTCTAAGAGCTCTTCAGGGGTAACATCGAGGATACACTGACCAACTCTAGAGGTCCAGAATATAAAATTACGGAAGTTGGGGTTAAGTCCTCCAAACCAAACACCTCGTATCCCTTTTACAGACTTCACCAAATTACCGGGGCAGCTGGGAAGAGCATACATAGTCTGCCACTAAACACAACATGAAGTATAGAAATCGCGAGCAAATCCCTTACCTTGAATAACTGTCTGCACTCTAAGCGGCCCAGAATATAATATTACGGAAGTTGGGGACCCCTCTCCCCACAATCTAAGTTTACCTCGGATTCTCGGCAATTTATTTCTTCAAATTAAACTACAATTCTCGCTTGGCTGACATGGAACGTTTTCTCGAAATTCGTTTGGAGTTCCCAATTAAGTTCTCAAAATAGGCCCAGAAACAGCAATCTTTATAGCCCCCCCATTGAACTTTTGTGGCCAGTTGCCCTAAACTCGTAAGAAGTAAGAACCCGCATGGAAATTCAGACAAACAAAAGAGTTTCTTCCCCTCGTTAGGCACCTTGGAAAACTGCCACATATAATTCGGAATTTTTTTACTGTCACATATAATTCGGAATATATTTGGAATTTGGAAAACTACCCCATTAGAAAAACTGTCACACATTCAAAGTGTTCTTCGGAGGAACAACTAATTGTGCCCGGCTTCTTAATGAAAAACAGGGCAATTTTCCAAGTTGCTGGTAAATTGCCACACCGGAAAACTGCCACACATCAGTGTTCCTGTGTGGCAGTTTGCGATGAACAGTTTGTTCTGGGGGTATTTCCTTCAGGAGAATTTTTTCCTAGGGTACTTTTACCGCTTTTAGGTTTTGAGGGGTATTTTCTCCGGGAATATTTTTTCCAGGAGGTAATTTTACATAAATCCTATCACATTATATGCAGAGGTTTTTAGGAAAGGAGTGTCGGACCCCAGTTCTTAAACAACCCTTAGAAATAGGAAGCTAGGAGATTTGGGCTAGAATGCCCGATAGTAAAGTTATACGGAAGCGAGGTAGAAAGGGGGAGGAAGACGCCCTTATTTATTACCGGGGGTCCAATACCCGGGGTCTGATAGCTTTACGTGCCCATTGACGCGTCCGTGAAAGGCTCGGGTTTGAATCCCGCCCGGTGAGGCATGAACGTTGCGTTTGTCTTACGGCACTGGGCCACATTCTGATTTCTTATCTATTCAACACTGGCATGAGATCATTCTGATTTCATGCCACTGTTCCCTTCCCTGGAATCAGTGGTCTTAAATTTGGAACGGGCGACAGCTTGTAGCCCATCGAGTTACTCACTGTGGTCGTTAAACCTTCAATCAAAGAAATAAATAAAAGAAAGATCAGATTTATCGTTCTTTTGTTTTCTTTGTCATTTACACTTTTGGGACAAACGGCATGGTAATATCACAGGAAAAAGAACTGAGGAAGAGTCTCACATCTCTATAATACACTAAATATCTCAATTAAAAGGAACACAAAATTATGAGCGTCGTTATGAGTCACAACTAGTAATGTTTACATGGAGCAGTCAAATGGACGATTATTATACGGTCCCTTTATATACTTGTGTTCAGTTTTCTGGGTGGCCAATCTCCGGTGGCCACTTCTCTTGCACCTATATCATCACTGTCAACCGTTATCATCCACTGTTGGATGAAGGTCTCCCTAACTTTCTTTCATAACGATCTGCCTCGAGCCAGTCTCCTCCGTGTCCCTCCCGCATGCTTTCGAATTTCATCTATCCATCTCCCATGCGTCTCCTTCTGAGTCTTTTCTAGTCCTGTGGAGTCCAGTCTAAAATTTCAGTTCTGCTTCGGTGGTCCGTTCCTCTGGCAATATATCCAGCCCATTGCCATTTCAGGGATTTTGCCCTGATCAAGCTGTCTTCCACTCATGTCATTTTCCTTATTCATGAGATCCTCTTCTTTTCTTTCTTGGTTACATCAAGTTTCTTTTCAGTTGTCCATATTTTTGTAAGCCATTTTTCGTTAAGGTTCTCGTCTCCACTCCCTATATAAGCACTGGAAGGATGCATTAATTAAACACTTTTCTTTTAAAACATAATAGCATATTGCTCTTTAAAAATTCACTGTTTCTTCCAAAAGCACGCCGATCAAGTTTTATACGCAGATTAATTTATTCATCAAAGGGACCATCGCTTGATATCTACTATCGAAGGCAAATGTAGGTATCCGTTATCTCCAGCTTCTCCCTATCAATCAGTAATTCCTTATTTTTTTGTAAAAGCATTGTGCATCATGAATGGAATACAGAATTACACCACACAATACAAATCTGGAAAATCTGAATCCGTTTTTTGGTGTAAATATGGCATGGATGGTAAGTCAGATAATATCCGAAAATTTGAAAATGTCGTCGTCCTGGAGCGGGATTCAAATCCGCGTCTCCCGGATAGACTCGGGCATTATCCGAGTGACGCGGGTTCAAATCCCGCAGCAGGACGACGAAATTTTCAAGTTATCTGATATTATCTGACTTACCATCCATGTCATATTGACACCAAAAAAGGATTCATATATTCAAAATTTGCATTGTACATAAGTTTTTTTCTTCTGCAATTTCATTGTCAGCAAGTTTTTGAAAAATACAATGCAGTTCTGAAGTGTCAGTTCCAAAAATGAATACGTCTTCAGCAAAACGAAGGTGAATTATATAATCTCCATTAATCTTTATCTCTTTGTTTTCCCTGTTCAGTGACTGCATGACATTTGCCATGTGGCATTAAAGAGTTTGGGAGATACAAACACCTGATGATATATTGTTTCCAAACATTATGACTGTAACAAAAATTCTGCTGAAAGAGCCTAGGGGGCTTTGCACGAATTTCATGTGTAGCACAATTTCTTTTATTGGTAATTGTCATTCGTATACAAAAATGAAATATCAAGCATTTAACGGAAAACGTCGTAAACAGAGTTTAGGTCTTTTTGTTCATGCAGGCATCTAAGGATTGATGTACTACTTCTCCTATTCCAATTTTAGAATGTATATTTGAATACACCTCACCTTAAAACTCCAATGTAAAAGCTAAATTTTGTTGAAAAGTCCAAGGCATAGGAATTTTGCAAGCGTTTTAGGTTCCGTGCGTTCTTGCTTCTTAATAACATTTGATTGCAAATCCACACTTACGAGATATTAAAATTGCCGAGTTTCTTCGACAAGACTGTTGTGAAATTTTCAGAACTGTTCAATTTCCTTGTAATGCTAGGTAAAGTTCTGCCGCTCAGCAGAGGAAATGATCTGACTAGTTTTGTCGATTGCTTAGTTAAAATCTGGATATTTCTTCGTGAGATTAAAAATGACTTCTTGTTTCTCACAGACGTAAGAAAACAACACGCATATGAGTGTCTTATTTTCAAGACGTGGGCATTTTTTTCTTATTTTCGAGGAGTGCGATTTTTTCTCTGAGCAATATTTCTGTGCGCTTTCGTTATTCACATCGGATTAAACTTAACACTCACGAGATTGTGCATTAGACGTTGGCTGTTTTTAAAATAAATGCAAGTGTTTACATGACTGTATTTATGAAAAACTAATCCAGTCTGATCTCGCTCCTCAAAATATGCAGGCTCAAGAAATCCAACTATAGGCAACTCGATATTAAGCTTTCCGATAAGCATAGCTTGTAATATTATTGAATTCTAAATACCGTACAATGAATGAGAGCCTGACTGGACTTCTACAAGGATAGGGCGATTTTTTTCCAGTTAACCGTTTTCCATCTCGAATCCGAAATCATATATGTTCAAAAGAATTAGATCAACTGTCTTCGTACAAAGCATGCTGATTGACAACCGACCTACTATTTCCTCCTGTTAAATTAAAGAAAATCGTCTTTGTGTCTTTTGTGTTCTATCTACTTTTTATTGCTCACACTTATATGTAACTATCTGTTCTCACTAATAGTTCAAATCGTTGCTGTTTTCATTTAAAATAGCAAAGCACTTTTGAGAAATCTTTATATAAAGTAATTTTTGAAATTTAAATTTTGTTTCTCCACAATTTTAGTACCACCTAATGAGAAATTTCATGAAAAAAAATCATGTCATATTATTTAAATTATTTTTAGGTTGCTGTTGCAAACCGAAAAATCAGTTTCACAGTGGATTTCCTATTTCTTTAAATAAAATCGCGTTAATTAAATATTTTAAAATTAAGAGACTATGTTCCCGAAAGTAATATTTTTTCTTGCCAAGTTGATTACAGAGAATTACTGAAATACTCTAAAGTTTTCCTTCAGTTTTAATTGTCGCATAACTACAGTTCAAGCTTCGTGAATTTATCTTTCCAAGACAAATGTAGAAACTGCAATGACATCCAAACGTCTCTCCTTTTAGATTCAGTGCCATTGTCCGAACCCTTTTAGCAGGTAATCAATCAGAAAGGATTAGTGTCAACAGTCCCCGTAAACGAGCAGTTTGAATAACAAAGCAAAGGGGGAATGCAATGTTCACTGTTATCTAGAGTTCGAGGTCACTCGGGGGAGCTGGGCAGTGGACAGATTGCGTACCCCGAGTTATTTCGTGCCAGCCGCTATGGGCCACTGAAACGTACCCCGAGTTATTTCGTGCCAGCCGTTATGGGCCACAGAAAAGTACCCCGAGTTATTTCGTTCGAGCCGCTTAAAGGGTTAATTAAGTCCATCATCATTTTATTACCATCAGCAAGTGGCCATACAGTAGGGAACATCTCAAACGACCCATTACTTTAATAGTAATAGAAAATAGCAAGACTGACTAACAATTACAACTTACGGACTACTTCAGAGCACAGCTGTGATAAAGTTGAAATAACTGTAAGATGCGGGACCTATACCATTCAAAGGGAAGGAGAGACACATATATCGATTAATTTAAAATAAAGTCTAACAATGGGTGGGTGCATCGGTACAGGAAAAAAGTAATAAAGTTGCAGAAGCACTAACAAACAGGGAAACATACCAACATAACGTAATAAAATAATAAAATACCGGGAAAGTTTTGCTAATCTCCTCACGTTTAAGGAAAAACATACACAGAACATGCTTCAAGTGTAACAAAGAAGCCGTATAACTCGGCAGTAGAGGCGAGAAAGTACGCAGAACATGCGGCAAATGTAACAAAGAAGCCGTATAACGCGGCAGTAGAGGCGAGAAAGTACGCAGAACATGCGGCAAGTGTAACAAAGAAGCCGTATAACGCGGCAGTAGAGGCGAGAAAGTACGCAGAACATGCGGCAAGTGTAACAAAGAAGCCGTATAACGCGGCAGTAGAGGCGAGAAAGTACTCAGAACATGCGGCAAATGTAACGAAGAAGCTGCGTAGCACAGCGGTAGCCGCCAGAAATACAAATATATCAATAAGCTAAACTACGGTAAAACTAACAATAACCGTGAGTAAATAATTTACATTTAATTTTTTAGAATACATAAAAATTCGCGGTATGTAATAAAGAATAAATAAGCATCATCTTATTTAATCAGTGCAGCGGCAGAGAATGAAATACAAGCATATGAAACTAGGATAAAATTAAAAATTAAAACTCCACATTTAATATCTTACAATAGAACAGGTAAAAGTTCCCGTCACATCATTCACCTTGTGGGGGGCACACCGTAGCGGAACACTGCAAGCAAGGCTCTACTAAACGAAACTTCCAAAAAGTTGCGTAAGCGCCTCTCGCAGAACAACGGAGACAGCTCCCGTCATCATACCTTTGAACTAAACGATATTCATAGTAGCTCAACAGCTTCGTATCTTTCCGCTGGCGAAGTTCTTCAGCTTAACTGTAGTACACTCTAATTTTGTAATATATAATTTAGTTCTGTAGTATTACAGTGCAAAAAGTACGTCGCCATAATTTCCTACAAATGTTTGCTTTATGTGTTCAAAATAATACGATCGTGAACAAAGGAAGTGACAGTGAATAACTAATTGAATAATTTTATTAAAAGAAATTTACTTCAACTAATTGTATTAACGTCTTGTAGAACGTATTCATGTTTTCAAAACATGAATACTCAGGATAGAGTGTAGAATAACAAATTTAACTTTACGTGGAAGGGAGTGACTGTTGATATTTCTTTGTGTAACAAGTGGAATCTTTCCGTCTACAGAATTACTCATTACACGTACTTTTCAAACGATGTTCTATCCATTCAGCCAATTGGGACAAAGAAGAATCTTGCCGAAGTTGAGCTTCAGTTTTTTCAGTGTATATATACCACACTGATGTTCATCTCGAGTCTGTGATTACTTCACAACCTTAATTTAAGCATTTCTGGTGTAGCAAAGCGTTTAAATTAATTTAAGCGAATTCGTGCACATACTATGATTACCAATTCAGTTTAGCCATTACTACAATGAAACTCCCAAGCACTCTCACTGGTGGGAATTGCAGAAAAGGAAACTAGTGTTTCCTTTACATTTCTATCTTTCTGTTCCCTTCAGTTTTCTTTTTTTCTCGTTGTGGGTAATCTGATTTCAGAAGTTCAATTCTACCAAACACCACGCTTGCATTAATTTCGTAACTTCAATAATTTGATGTTCGTCAACAGAACATTCATTTCTAAACAGATTGTGTCTTAGACAGTTTTTAGCAGTTTAGCATCTGCCACATCCTCTTTTCGTATGATTATCTCCCGTATCGCAAAGGTATTGCACTTCACAACTGAAGTAAACTCTATCGGCGCGGCATGGATACGCATAAATCATCAAACAAACACAGACAGGAAAAGAATGGAATCATATCTACAAATATCTTGCAAAAATTAATGTCATGCAAAAATCAATGTTTTAAAAATTACTGTAAGGTATATGGGATTCTTTTGTTAAGAACTCTAGTGTTCCAAAACGTTTCGCAATTTTATTACAATTTCATTTCGAGGTCACGAATATAATTTTTTGTTAACCAGAAATAACCCCATTTGGCAAATACTTAAATTTGAAGCCCAGTTGTGCCGCTCCAAGAAAGACATAAGGCATGTGAAAATTCGCATTTAATTGGTACTCCAGCACCTGCCCATAAGTGTCTCACTACCAAATGTACAATGATTCGTGAGCAAGGTGTGCGATAAAAATAGGACATACATACGTTAACAAGCGTAATTTGGCGTAAGAATTAGTGTCGAAATTGGCTAATCGAGTGATCTAACCGACTGTCAACGTGGCATGGTAGTCGGTTAGAGACGTGCCGGTTCGAGTAACTTCTGAATGTCCGGATTTTGGGGCGTTTCAAATATAACTGTAACACAGATTTACCGGGAATGGAGAGACAGACAAAAAATCTTTGGCAAGTAAAATGATCTAAGCGACATGCAACGTGACATGATATTCGGTTACAGGCGTGCCAGTTCGAGAATATTCCAAACATGGGTTTTCAGGTACAACCGCAAGAGAGATTTAGCCTGAATGGAGCAACAGATAAAATCCGTATCCCAGACGGCGATCTTGTGTACGAAAACAGTTGGCTGTTATGGTCCCAAGAAACTGGCGAGGTGGTTCCATATATGGTGAGCTCCAAAATTACCTTTGGCATTTCAGTGTTGAACTCTGCATTGATTGGACGATATGGGGCCATTCAGTTCGCTTAAACGATTATTGCAAGTAGAACATTACGCGCATAAGTAACTTAGTAGCATGTTATGAGCACAAAAAGCATGTCTTGGAATGCTAACAGCATGATAAATCAACGAGTAGAGTTTGCAAGTTTTCTCAATGATCATGACATTAATTTTGCCCTCATCTTTGAGTCCAAACTCACACCCGAGTTCAAGAAAATCAATATTACGAATTATCAAGTCTTTCGGCAGGACATAGATCTTCATGGACATGAGGCAATGGTAATAACTTTATGTCATGGACAGGTTCACTGCTGACACCGCACGTTTCAAAGTCTTCAACGAAGTCGAGGTATTGATTGTAAAGCTAAAGACAAACTCCAACAAATTTAATTGGAGTTTACTCACATTTAAATACAGAACTCACAAAGATTATGGTAATTTCTAAAATGATATTTGGATTTGACAATTGTATATGTACTTCATCAATCTTAATTGGAGTTTTCTTCCAAATATGTTGCTCTGAAAATCTCTGGTTTATATTCTTTGAACGTATGGGCCGGTGTGAGTATCTCAATAAATGAGCTTGAAATTTCATTGATATTTTTGAAGGCACGTGACGGTACAAACTATTCAAAAATCCCGCTCGAGGAATACAAGACCGGAGTTTGAGTTACTGAGCTGTCATCGAATTTTAAGTGATCCGAATAACGAAAAATGTTTTAAAAATTACAGAAATGTGCCATATTTTGGTTTCATCTTACTGACTGTCGCGTTGTCTAAAAATTAATTGTCATTATATTTTCTGGGATTTTAAAACTATATTGTTTTATATTTTCGAAAAAGAGGGCACATTTCTGTAGGTTGTCTCCTACTCTTAACGTAAGATGGAACACTGGTTATGCGTAATATTCCTTTAAGTAATTCCTATTTTTCAGGGAAAAGAAAACGCTTTCTGATCCTCAGATAGAACACCGTGAGCGAACGTATAATTTCTGATTTTTGAATAAACAGGTCCGTTCTAGAATTGGCAATACTTGAAATTATACAGCAACTTTGACCTCAGTACACGGATATTAAAACATATAAATTATGAATGAAATCGGAACAACGCCAAAAGGGATACCACTTACGATTATGTCGCTAGCGAAATTTTCGTTCCATAAGAACCATTCAGTAAACTGAGTTATAAGCGAACAAACGTTTCCTGAAAACGATCTATTTATAGATTCAATAAAATGATATTTACCAGTAATAAGTATTAATGTTAAATATCATTTTATTCTATAGACCTGGGTGTTTCGGGTTGAAAATAGAGAAAGAAAGTTATTGGACTATCTGTTTCTTTAATTTATTTAGAATTATATTTTTTTATTCTACCTGTGCAATTTTTTACTGATTTCCGAACCCAAGTGTTGTTTTGACCAGTGATCTCCTAGCGGATTATTTTGTCAGCCAAATATCCGTCGCATTCTCATCAAGAATTTTCTGTGTTGGGGGTGTTCATATCGAGCAATGCTGCCCGCAAAGTCACGATCTCAAACGTAAGAAAACGCGTCCGTGAACGCCGGAAGAGATACCGGTAGCACTTCGGAAGTAATCAATTCTGAATATTTAAAGTGTAAGGAAAATACGATTTCCACGTCATGCATTTATGATCTCCTTTGGATGACATCATGTTTCTGGTGTGAAGGATATTCTGCCCTAGGCCTTTGCATGGTTACAACTGCAGAATCGATTGAAATAATATATGTTATTTTTATAGTAATCATAAAGAAGTTACAAGAAATATTCAAAATGAAGGTATATGTTACCCTTCATGCAAAGCATTATATGAAGCAATTCTGGTAAAACGTGAATTTAGTTTAAATCAAGAATCCACTTTTCTTTCTCTGGCTGCTTTCCGTGCATTTTGTGTGAAGGGATTGTTATCCGCATCGAACTCAGGAACGGAGAAAGTCACTAACGGAATGGAGTGAACTTTTATAAGCGAATAAAACCAAGGCCGTCTAGAAAACTCAAGACCATGACTTTAAAGAAATAAGATCTCTCTTTTAGAGGGGTCAAGCAAAAAACAAGGCTTACGATTGGCTTCCAACGCTAACGTGTGTGACGTCACAAACGGTGGTAATTAATTTCTCTAGTGGCATGGCTATGTGTTTTTTAGACCACCTCGATCAAACAGAGCACCACCCATTCTCGCCTCAGAAAAATCGACAACCTATGGAGACTCGTCTGGCGTCAAAACTTTCCTTGCATTTCATCCCACATTTTGTTCTTCAAAAGTTATTTCTGAAAACTATAATCATACAAACTTTACAATGGTAATCAAACTCATTCACTCACTTGAAAATTTATGTCGTCCAGGATTTTACAGGAGAAGAACACTCTTTGCGTGGGCCACAAGGAAGTCCGAGTGAGAATATTTTTTCCATTCTATGCAGCCATAAGTCTTTTAAAAAAGGAAATCATCGTGGTGGTTCACGCGTTAAAGATTCTTGATCGGAAAAGAATAATTGCTCTAGTGAAATCGACAATTATTAAGCACAAAGCCAGTGCAGACTTGTTTTCGAGCTTGTGTACACAAGGATTTGAAGAACGCCATTGTGCATTTCTTGAACTGCTTGCGTAACCAGAATACGAGCACAATTAAGTACAGAGGATCTTTAAGCGATCATATGCTGATTAATGCACATCTTCTGTCGGAAGTTTCAATCTTCCTTTCATGAAAATGAATCTTATGAGGATGATTGTGATAGTGAACCGCTTTCATCAACTGAACACAACCACCACAGTATAAGGAGCAAACCTTTGAAACAGGAACCTAACCTCTAATAAACTGAAACAATCAAGAACAACAAATCGAAGACAAACATTTATCACAGAATAAACTATGACGGCTGAACTTCGAAAAAGTAGCATGAAGCCCTCTTACAGGACATCGCATCAAAATATGCATGAAAACAATATAAATACATTACCAGATCACTAACTACTCTTCGAAAACATTTGTGTCGCTGGAGAAATTCCCCAACGTTTCTGGACGGTCTTTCAATTCGTACTACAAAATAATTTAACAGCTATTTTAGTCTACATAAATTCTAAATTTGTAATAATATAGTGCACAAAAAATTACGTAATTTTTTTACAAAATGGTTATTGTGCTCAAATCAAGCCCCCTGAACAAAGAAAGAAATCGTAAATGTGAGTAACTCCATTATGGAAAGTCTACTTAAACTAATATTATTAATTCAATGTAGAGAGTATTTATGCTTTCAAAACACACGCGTAGATTAAGAAATTTCAATTCAAGTGTAAAGCGGCGACTGTTTATACGCGTATTTTTTTCCATAACAAGTAGAATCTCGCCATCTACAGGACAACTCATTGCAGTTTTTCTAGTGTTCTATAATGTTTACAGTTTATTTTGATAAAAAGGATTCCTGCTGAAGTGGAGCTTCAGTTTTAACAATGCACATATATACTACTCTGGTGTTAAATTCCATCCTGCGGTCGCTCCACAATATAAAATCACACATTTCGGCAATTTAAATTATATTACGCAAATTTGTGTACACGCTATCATCACAACTTCACGTTTGGCATTACGGCGATGAAAATCCCAACGTCTTTAATGATTGGAAATTGCAGAAAGACACTGGGGTTTCCTTTACTTTTCTTTCTTTTAACGTCAGTTTTCTTTTTTGGCACGTCTTTTGAAAAAAGATCGTGTTTATGTTACCGGTTTTTCTGCCCGTCCGTTTATCCGTTAGACTGTGGTCTTCACATCTCTGCAACAATTAGTCCGATTTGAAAAACTTTTTGTTTTAGGAAGCTAGAAATGTGAGAATTATGATCCTTGCACTTATTTTTTTTTCGATGCACAATTTCACCGCTAGAGGGCGTAAAAGCAGATGATATCGAATTTAAAACATATTTTGTTGCATATATTTGCTTCTAAGTATTCGATTAAAAATTTATTTCTTCCTTTCGATGATATTTATGACGAAGACTATTTCAGGCACAAGTAATGCATAGGTCTTTCTATGCATGATTCTTTCTTCCTTTCGGTGCCATTTATAAGGAAGACTATTCATTCGCAGCTTTTTTAAGTAATGCATAGATTTTCCGCTTGAAGCGCACGTAAAGACAAATTCCGTTTTCCCCGATAAATGTTCTTCTGATTATCCGATTTAAATTATTTTCCTGCGCCGGATAGAGCTCCTGATGCAAAATGTTTTCCATATAATTTGTAACTTTTGGTAAAGAATAGTTTGGCCACCACGGTAAAATAAATTGCTCAGATAATTTGGTGAGCGTTAATTTATTTTCGATTGAAAAAATCCTTTGTGGACTCATACCGCTCATGCAGATTAACCTGTTCGGAATATTTTCTTCTTACAATAATGTATGATCTATCAGCTAGGGAGATTTTTAAGATATCTATTTTTAAGATATCTTTTTTGAAATATTTCAGCTTCTAAGAGTCCCATTTCAAAAATATCTTCTTTGTTGGAGAACGTTTCCAGTGTGAAATGTTTCTCATTAATCTTCAAAATTTTCAAATAATGCAAAGACTTTTCCGCTAAGGGACGTAAAGGTAAATTCCGTTTTCCATGATATCTCTGCTTCTTAGTCTCTGATTTGAAAACGTCTGCATGTATCGGATACAGCTCCTGATGAAGAAGGTTTTACACATATTTATAATCTTTGGTAAAGAATAGTTTGGTCAACCGGGGTCGTAAGAGTTTATTTCTGCTAATGACTTATTTGCAGCAAAATCTGGGCTTCTGAAAACTCGACTGAAAAAAATTATTTCATGGACCGATATTGTTTACCTGGGAAAACCTTTTTAAAATACCGTTTCCTTAAAATAATGCATGGCTATCTTCCATTAGATATATATCATATTTTGGCCGCTATCTCTGCTTCTAAGTGTCCGATCTAAAATATTATTTCTTTGTTGGAGAGAGTTTTATGTGCGAAACGTTTCTCATATGTTTTTTAAATTTTTCTTAACGCACAAGCCTTCCTTCAGAGGGGAAAGCTTAATAGTTTGTTCACACTAATATCTACGGGACTAAAATCCCGATTAGTAATATTTTTCGGCCAGATACAATTCACTGTGCAAACTCTGTGTGTGCATTTGGTTCCTGAAATCAAGCACAATTTTACCGCTAGGTGGCGCAAACATGTAATCTGTTTTTCTCAATACCTCTGCTTCTACATGATCAATTTGAAAAAATATTTCAACACCGAATGCCATTTACCTTGAAAAACATTTATATGAGGTGTTTTGTGATTCACAGTCCTCGCTAGGTGGTATTTGTATAATTCAGTTTTCAGCTGTATCTCGACTTCTAGAAACCCTATTGAGGAATTTCTTCTCTACTTATGCCATTCGCTACAACAGAGATATGTAGCAATATTCTTTTTAAATAATTCGCAGATTTCCCGCTAGGGGAGTAAAGGTAGGAACCTTTTTCCCGCTATCTAAGATTTCAGGAGACGTGTTTAAAAATTTATTTTTCCTAAGAATAGCTTTTTCCATGAAGAATATTTTTCGTCTACTTTCAACTTTTCCGTCTGGCGAAATTATTCCGCTAGAAGGTACAGAATCATGTCATATTTTCTTCTACATGCATATTTCGTCTTTTAACTGTTCGATTTGAAAACCTCTTTCTGTCTAATATGTTATGCTCAACTTTTTGTGCCTCATTTGTTAATTTTCGTAACATAATTTTTAAACGATTGTTGAAGTAATTAGCTGTTTCTATTTCTGGTGTTTTATTGATTGTAGAAACCCGGTTGATTGTATTCCTAAACGTTCCATTGACTTTGAATAATTTGATAAATTTAATTCGCGTCAGAAAGGATTCAAAAGACGTGCTCATTACGACCTAAAATTCGATGTAATCATTCTTGTTACTTTTATTTCTCCTTTTGGGTAACCTAATTTCAGAAATTTAATTCTACCAAGCACCATGCTTGCATTAATCTGGTACCTCCACCGTCACATGTCGATGGACTATAAAGCCTTCCCGAATTTAGTTCTGTTGGTTCTAGGGACGAGACAGAGGCAGTGCTGTAAGACAAACACAACATTCGTCATTCACCGGGAATCAAACCCGGACCCCTTCTTAGAAAAATGGACAGAAGCCAGCGCTTACACCACTGTCCTAACGGAGCCTCTCTAGATTCAAACAAGGCGAATTCTTGCCCATTACGCAATAGAAGGCACTAGATACCCAATGGCAACTGCTGGCATATCGTCAATTCTTTTACGCATCACAGAAATACAAAGAACAATACAGAACTGTCCATCGATGGGCTAGACGTAATTTTCGAGTCCGACTAGTACGTTATGAAGGAGCTGTTTCAGTACATTTTCACAGGAATATTTGGAACTCTGCACTGGCTATTCCAAACTCATCACCCAAAAAGAAAAAAAATGTTTTCATTACTTCACTTACGCATTTTCCCAACATACTTTGTTTAAGGATTTTTCATATCTAGCCGAGCAGATTCCTACAAATCCATATCTCAAACTCTCAAAGAATATATTCACCCCAGATGCCACAAATCGAAAATTATTGGTGCAACCTGTTTAGTGTAGAACAAGCGTAAAAACAATTATCTATATATATGAAGAAAAAACAAGAAAAACAACAACAAAAAAACTACGTCAGAGTTATAATTCATATTCCACACATAACGGAAATGGTAGGTTAAACAAAATTTTGAAGGCAGAGTGAGATTAGAAGTTCAAGTAAATGGCAACCAAAGAGTTACAACTTTTGCTAGGAAACGATTTTGATTCCGAAAATGTAGCGTTTCTACAGTTATTGGTATAATACATCAATTTTGGGATATCGTTGTTGTTTAAAAATATGTTAAGGTTTATTTTTCTTACTCAGATTTAGCTGCACACTCTTGTTAGGTTTCGCTTCTCCTGTAATATCTTGTACCCCGACGCTCTTTCGAGGGTGGCAGGGTTCCTCAGAGAGTCGCAAACATTCCTTTTCCTCTCCTGCTTTAAACAGACAGATCAATGTCCTTTTTGGCAATGAACAGCGATACTTAAAGAGGCCCATTTTGGGATTTTCAACTCTAAGCGATCCTAACAAATGCAAAGCGGCTCTTTTAAAATTCAACTCCAATATCAAAGAATATTCTTATTCGTTACAAATTTATACACTAATAAAAATTGGATATACTTGAAAGATTTAATTTTCTGCATAAATAGTATAGTAAATTAATGACACCTCTGAAGTTTATCAAACTTCTGACGGACACGTGACACAGACCGCAGTTTTAACTACAAACAGACACGAAACAAAACTAGAACTGATCCTCCCAATGCAACGCTCACTAGGAGGGTGAAAGCGGCAATGGACATAATTCCATCAATTGTTATCTCCCGTTTCCTTTCCGGAGACATCCCCATTCCAATACTCCCCTAACATTCTCTGCAACTGTCCACCATAAATTCAATTTAATGTGCGTGCGCACCACACATCCTCTGTTTGCCCACGAATTGGTGGCCTGTTTTTTCATCTCTATTGACTCGGTACACCTACGCTATACCCGCTTGGAATGTGCAGCACGGAGTACACTCTGGAGTGAATGTACCCGCTTTATACTCCTTTGAAGTGGGTACAACACTCTTCTTGAACTGCAACTGTCCCCCAAAAATCCACGTTAGAATGCAAGGACATCCCCCCATCTTCTGTATGCACATAAATTAGTGGCCTGTTTTCATCTTTGTTGACTCGATATACATAAGCTATACCCCCTTGGATAGTGTAGCAGTGAGAGTCTGTTGTACAACACACTTCTTGAGCTGTCACTGTTCACAAGAAATCCACGTTAGAATGCGAGAACCTCACCTTATCTCTGTTTGTTCAGGAACTGGTGGCCTCTTTTCATCTCTGTTGTCTCGAAACGCCTAAGCTCTTGGAGTGTGTAGCAGCGAGAGACTCTTGCACACAGGGGCTGATTGGCCCACCGGGACACCGGGCCAATCAGCAAGTGGGACATTTCTCGAATGGTCCACCAGGACACATCCCGGTGGACCATTCGAGAAATGTCCCACTTGCTCCTGTTCTTATTGTTTAGATTTTTCGGAAAGATCGTAAAATTATTTTGGTACTTATGAATTACATAATGGTAAACATTGTTGGAGATTTATTTCTATCTGAGTGGTTATTTACAGAAGAATGCGACAGTTTTTCCTTCTATGTATGTTGTGCCTTGGCTCCAACATAAAATGACAAAGTTCTCTGCACATCTGTGGAAAAAGAGCCTCCTGACCAAGCAAGCTCTTATAAATTAATTAAGCTAAGGCTCACTGCAGTTAGACGTAAATTGTTGGGTTTCGGAACCCAGGGTGACTGGTGTGCCCTATCCTCATGTGATAGTCTATGGTCCCCACACTTATCCACTGACCGACATAGACAAAGTTTTTCCAGCAGATATATTCAAACTTTGTGTCCCCCACACACACATATATCTTAAAAGGAACAAAGATTAACCAGTACTATCTCATGGCTCAAAATAATTGATATGCTTAGAAAAAACCTCTACCCAAGGAGGAGATACCAATACCATTGCGGAGTAGGTGATCAATGAGCAAATATATATAAAAATTAATTCCATAGAGAAATTTCTATTTTGCATGTGCACATTTTAATTCTCAGAATGATATTCATAGTGATTTAGTTGGAAATAAGGTCTTCAAAAATCCCTCGAGTCTCTTTTTCTTTTTTTTTAATAAAATTTTTTAGAGAAAAATTAGAATCTGGTACAATGTCACGTTTTGTGTGTGGTTTGTTGTTACATTCAATGACGAAATGATTTTAAAAATTGTTTCACCTTTAAGTTGTTGAAATTTGCTCACAATTGAATTCGTTTTAAACTGAAGAGCAATTGAGTTAAAGACAGCTGGCGGTATGCAAATGTGGCGCTGTGTGCGGCCCCTTAAACGGAAACGACATGACGTATGCAGCGATCCGACAATATAAAGAGTGCTGCGACGGGTATCAGTAACAGTCGGACGCAGTACGGGTAAAACGAAGGATCTCAGCGCATTTGATCGTGGGCAAATTGTCGGGGAACGACGAATGGGTCACTCCATCTGGGAAGTCGTGCAGGCACTGGGATTTTCACGAGCCACTGTGTCACGAGTGCACCGTGAGTGCATCGAATCCGGTAAAACCATCCCTGCAAGGGCCAACTGCCGTGAACAACAGCGTATGGATGAGCGGGGTCATCGTCGGCCAGCTCGCATTGTAACAGCGGATAGACGGGCAACAGTGCAAGAAATCACTCTGCAATTTAACGCTGGTGCACAAAAACGTGTAAGCAGCCACACCATCCAGAACCATCTCCTCGCTATGGGGTGCAGAAGCAATCGTCCAACGAGGGTACTGCTCCTGACCGCAAATCACATGGTGCAAAGATAAGCATGGGCGCGGGAACATCGCCACTGGACCCTAGACTTGTGGGAAAATGTTGCCGGGAATGATGAGTCGAGATTCACGTTGGTATATGCGGATGGCAGGATACGAGTACGGCGCAAACCACATGAAGCGATGGATCCTTCTTGCCAGCAGGGCACTCTTCAAGCTGAGGGGGGGGGCATTCTCGTCTGGGGACTGTTTATGTGGACTGAAATGGTACCTCCGGTACGTGTGACATCGTCCCTCACAGATCAACGTTACCGGGATATCCTGGACGACCATTTGCTCCCGTTTGTGCGTCTTCAACATCCCACTGGGAACCTCATCCTGCAACAAGACAATGCACCGTGCCATCGCTCCCGAATTGTATCCGAATGGTTGTATGAACACTCCACCGACGTGACCTCGCTTCCTTGGCCAGCTAGGTCACCTGACCTCAATCCCATCGAGCATATCTGAGATGCCATCGAGAGAGATGTTCGAAGCTCTGATCAGCCTCCATCAAATCTTCGTTAACTGTGAGAGGTTGTTCAGGGGTCGTATAGCTTCCCAACGCTTCCGGTGTCTTGTCGAGTCCATGCCGAGACGAATCTCCGCCGACATCAGGACGAAAGGTGGTTCGACACGTTATTAGACAGGTATTTCTAATTCAATTCCTTATCAGTGTATGATGCATATTTCAAAAGTTCTACTTTTTCCGGGATTTAACTGGAAGTTTTACATAAGGAAATTTATGACGTATTTCTCTGTATGTGTGTGTGTTTTTACAGTGCACTACAAGAATAGCATTCCCGGCCTGGTTTGTCGTCACAATCCGACCCTGCTTGTAAAACACACTCCTTGAGCTTTTGATGAACTGTGTGTCCATTTTTTCATTTATTAATATTCTCCTGCCAGCACATATGGATTGCTTTGCGCTGTTGCAATTTCGCATTAAATGCCGCATTTCAATTTTTGCATTGCAGTGTACTGCGGAGAATGTTTTCGCTGCCTGGTTAAATATGAAATTTTATTAAATTTTTTACTTTGCTTGTTAAACTTATCATCTTAGCTCTTCCCTTCCTCTTTAAATCTGCATGTTTCATGAAAGTTTGCTTCTTTAAATCGATGAAATTAGCCTGGAATTAACATCACAGAGCAGTAGACTTAGAGGTTGATCTTCCATAGAGACTCATGGCAACAATTTGGCCCAGAAGATCTCAATAGAACAGCTGACGGACATGGAGTCGATACGTAACCGCTTGCCTTTTTTTTTGTTTTTCAAAAGTTTACAACTCTTTCCGTGGTGCTACATATATAGCCACTGGTACCGTATCATGTGAGAGACGCCATCGTAGCTTCATGCCCGGGCACTGGGGCACTGTCTTAAACACGAGAGCTAGACCTCTGTCTCTCCTCCTCTGTGGTGCTGCTTATATAACCACTGGTACCATTACACGTGACAGACGCTTTCGTAGTTTCATGTATGACCACTGGGGCGCTGTCTTGAACACGAGAGCTGGACCTCTGTTTCTCCTCCTCTGTGCTGCTACTTATATAGCCACTGGTACCGTATTACGTGACAGACGCTATCGTAGTTTCATGTCCTACCAATAGGGCGCTGTTTTAAACACGAGAATTGGACCTCTGTTTCTCCTCCTCTGTGATTAACATTATACGAAACAACAGTTCCTTTTTAGCAGGTTAAATTCGAGATCTCGCTTAATACGGGCTCGTTATAAATACTTCCTACTGTGTTTCTGCAGAAACAGAACGGATAGTCACTTTTCACCCTTTCTTAGGATTGCTACAGCAGATTTCGATTTGAACTCTGTTTTGAACTTTAATTTTTTTGGAACTTCTCCTTGGGTTGATGAAAAGTTTTCCTAGCATAAAGCTTCGTCATGTGTCACAGTAAGGGATAGGTTTCATCACCTATGAACACAAAGGTGGCTTGGAGGTCAGTACTTTGTAGGAAGTTATTTTCAGGAATGCTAAGCACACCCTTTTTCATTCTGTCATACAAGGTAGACTTTCTAAAAGTGCCCCCATCACTTCGTTTTCCATAGGCTCCGACCTCAATGAAAATAAATTTACAGTGTGCATCACTGAACGCTTGCAGAACTATTGATAAGTAACGTTTATAATTAAAGAACATGGATCCTGACCATTGAGGGCGAAGTTTTCTGATGTGCTTTCCATCGAAAGAACTTAAACAGTTAGGGAATCCCCATTTCTTGTAAAACATATCAGCGATTTCTTTGAATTCTTTTGCAGTTGGTGTCTTCATATGCAGTGGTTGTAAAACTTTCCATAACACTGGTGAAGTCTGTTTGACAATAAGAGATACAGTCGTGATTCCTATAATAATAAAAGCGATGTGAACAGCTGCAGGGTAAATGTTTAATAGCGAGCATCGCAGCTGCATGCAAGCAGCGAGGCTGCAGCATAAACGTACATTAAGAAGAAGCGTCCAAGCATTGATACCGCAACAAAGTGCTCTGGTGTAGCGGTCGGTCATCTCTCAAAGACGTAAAGCGAGGGGTTTCGCTAAAAACTCCGAATCTGACCATCCGGCCACCAGAGGCATTTAGCGAAGGTCAATGACACCTCCCTCGCCACAGAAGAGCGACCCCTCCCCCACCCCCTTCGATCCAAGAGACAGCGCACAACAGTCGAGAGGAGAGCTCGACGGACACAAGTCAGTTCTCCCTCCCCCTGTCGAAAGAATATAGGCTTCCCTTCTACCAGTGATGGTCAAATCACTCTGATACAGGTGTGCAGGTAAAATGGAGTGCCTTGTGCTTCACCAGCCACCGCTGCTATAGGATATTTGACAGCTCTACGAAAAAACTGTAAGGACTTTGTTTTTATTAACATGCCTATCCATATAACTTCGAGGTGAACATTAACGCTACGGCCCAAACTTTGAAAGACTGAAGTGAACTGAGACGACAGAACTTTTTACCAGTTCAGGTGCTATTGAACACAGCTATTCGACGGGCCATAACGATTTTCTGACCGTCGAAACTCTCCGATCGACAGCGGATACACAACTGCCACAGGCTTAACTTGACGCACAACCAGACGCTCATATGCGTGGACAGTATGAGAATACTAACTTTACTATCTGCGTCACTTTTTTGCGTTAAGTTACAAAGGTGTAGTTTCTCTTATGAAACTACTAAATCATTTTCCGAAACGGACAAACTGAAAATCATTACAGTTTGTAAATTATGGAAGTTAGTTTTTCTGTCTCGGCGGAAATACGTTTCGAGATATAGCTTTAATTTTTCAATCGAATATGTAAGTTCTGATATCTTTTCAAATTTAAAATAGGATTGTCTATCATTTCCCAATATGCAGGAAAACTCCATCCATTGTGGCCGAACCACTCTCATTTGGTTATACAAAGGTTCCTAGACATTTCTTTGGACAAATGAAAATATCGTACCTCAAAAGAGCCCGTACTTAAGGCATGCGGTAATCAAAACTGAACTGAATATATTAGCTTTGTTTTTTAATTTACATTGTGTCTAAAACAAACAGTTCTTCCATAATAATTCAGCCGTAAAGTGCAGCATATGTGAGCAGTGGCTCAGATTAGAACAGTTGATTTGTCCATATAAAGTGTAGAAATACACAAGTAGGTATGAGAACGGCAGTTTGTGGGTGACGCTGATCCAATGTGCGTTTCCTGGCTCCCAGGCGAGTTGCAAAGGGATATTGTTCCCACGATACAATTAATATTTTGGATTCAGTTTGTGCTTCCAGATCTTACAATTCATGAAGAAATATTTGTGCTTTGTGCACTACAGGGCCAAACTTTAGGAACTGATATACATGAAAAGTTTTTTGAAGCTTCAACAAATGTGTCCTGGATCTGACAAAACTAGCTTCTAATACAACGGATGATGCAATGATTGGAAGTAAAGCGGGATTTGTTTCTCGTTTGAATCAGCCTTTTAGTGAAAATGGTGTGAAAAACATATTGCCTAGTTCCATTTCATTCTGCAATACAATAATTGGTGTTCCCAGAGGCTCGGAAATAACACTTTTAAAATTTGGTGGACATGGTTGTGGAAATCGTGAATTACATCCAGCGTGGAAGTTTCCTCTTCTATCGGCAGTTTGTCGAAGGCTTGAAAAACTGCGGTAACTGTGATTTCGAGAATCTTGCTGACTAGAAATATGCGATGGTTGAGCCGAGAAAAAGTTGTGAAATGGTTTATCTATTTGTATAAAAAAAATAGAGTTTTTTTTTTGAGAGAGAGAAGTCGTACAGAAAATTATTCTTATATTGACATTCTATAACAGCAGAGTGATTTACATTTCCATTTCCTGTGCAATGTAATGGCTCACGTTAAAGAATTAAACTTAAACCTGCAAAGCAAGAGTAAAGTTATAAGTGAACTGGCACAGCATATACCTGTACATATTCAGAAGGACGATTTAACCCATTTTTCAAATCTGACTAGATTTCCAGTAGAAAAATGTGGTCTATTCGACTCGACGCGGCAGCTGTACGTCAACTGGGTAAAAGAACCTGTCCAAGAAATTTGAAACACGTTTAAGTTTTTTGTGATTTCAGTGACTTCACATTTGCATTTAAATTATTGAGTGATCCATTACACTTTGATATTACAAATTCAAGCAAAGAAATTTCCATCCCTCTGTCTTGGGACAAGCGTGGGTTTGTAGATTTTATTTCTCTTCACAGTCGAGAACATTTAAAAATGTTCCTATATTCTTCAGTCACAAATATGTGTAAATATATTCTGACTGACGACGATCTTCCAACTCTGAAATCGTGCATTTCTATGTTTGGATCAACGTGGTGTATGAATCAACGTTCTGTACGATGGGATTCATCAAGTCAAAATGCAGATCTCAAAATTCCGATTTAAATTTGGAGGCGAAACTAAGATGTGCTTCGAGTTGAGATACTCAATCAATTTTCTGCAACTTGTCAGTCAGAAGGATTGTGTAACATTGCATTAGTCTAACATTTTCAATTTGATTAATTTTCATTTTTTGCTTCTAAAACAGAGAGTTCATGTCAGGAATAAACTTGTTCGGTGTGTGTGTGTGTGTTGTTTTAAATCATTTGAAAGAACACGTTTCTAAATTTTTACATGGTGTGGCGAATTTCGCTTCTCATTCCCCACACCTGCGGGGTCGTTGAAGAAATGGTTGCCTACTTCTGCTTTAGGCTTTTAACATACGACCGTCTGATCCCAAAATGTTCTCATGCCCCAAACTGTTAAAGTTTAAAACCATCACTAGACGCATTCTTGCGAGTGTGAAATACGCACTAGTGTCTCACGATAGTCAGGGATCGTCCTAATTCGTATCTAATTGGGTTCCCGGCGCCCAGTACTGACCACAATTGTGGTAGTTTGAAATGATCCCTTGCCTGTCAAGCGAAGCTAATCGTCTTCACACACCTACAGATATACGATACGGTAATATCTGAATGTTTAGAATTCGTCTCACTTTCAGTTGGACAAATAAAAGGATTAAATAAGAAAAGGTGCTGGCGAGAATACACTCATAGCAAAATGTTTGTAAACACAAAATGAGAAATGGTGGGGTATAAATATGCTACAAAGTGTGGAATAAGCCAATTCTCTTACCGACATTTTTACCTAAGTCAGAAAACACAAGCAAGAATAGGTTTCGTTTTTTATTCAGCATCAAATGTTTCTATTCTGAACGATTGGTGGCAGCACGGCAGCTGAAATATTTTACGTTGGATTGGAGTGGATGATGTTATTGAGTATATAGTCTAAGAATAAAACTCATTTCGAGATTAAAAATCCGTGTAAAAATTGTAAAAGCCATTATCTCAATGCTAAACAAACGCCACGAAGGCTTACACTGACTAGGAAGAGATCGTTTCAAACGACTCTTCCCTCTTAGCGTCAGTCAATTAGACAATTGGTTAACGCCAGGCTGCAGGTGCCCAATTAGATGCAAATCCCTCTGCAGTACCTAGACTATAGTGAAGCAAAACTATTTGGGAAATTCCTTTCGCTTAATTTGTAAAAGAAAAAAGGTTTGGTTTTACAAATGATGAATTAAAATGGAAATTTCAAATAAAATGCGAGTATTCATATATGAGTGAACACGACTTTTTATGAGATTCGTATGAGCTAAATAAGAGCATGGCAGTAAGGTTTCTTCCATGTTCTTAATAAAATGTGACAAATTCACATGCAAACAATCGATAAATTAATAAAATAAATAAGGAAATGTTGACTAATCATCTCGCTGTCGTTTTTATTTGCCGGACACCACCCTCCCCGATCCTCTGTTTATATCGTAGAAGGAGCTGATTTCAATAAATACGGGTCGCGGGTGGCCTATTGGGAAACGTTCGTGACTGGCTCGGAAAGGACCTCAGGTTCTATCCACTAAATATCCACCGTGCGTCGGATGTGCACGTTAAGCCGTCAGACCCCGAGTACTGAGCCCCGGTAATAAATAAGGGCGTCTTTCTTCCCCTTCTACTAGCTTCCGTTCTACTTTCCTATCGGGCACTCTAGCCCAAATCTCCTAGCTTCCTATTTCTAAGGGTTGTTTTAGACCTGGGGTCAGACACTCCCTTCCTAAAATCCTCTACATTTGATTTGATTTGATCTGATCTGACCTGATTTCAATAAATACACTAACTCAGCTTTCCGCGTAAATATCCTGACATGGTTTTAATCAGCATATTAAAATCGATCAAATTGCAAAATATCGGGAATATTTTGACAATACATTTTCATTATTATTTGTTTTGGTACAATTTACAGGCTCTCCACTCGGTCGTTTCAGATTTCTATATGACAAACGGTTAATTAATTGCTTTTTTTGTTATTTAAGATTTCATTCCCAATTTTTTATTTTTTTAGCAACACCTTGTAAATGTGAAATCTTCAACGAGAGAATAATTTTAACTTCTACACCGTTTGGGTTCTACGTCAATTCGTCGCCTATGTCAATTCGTCGACTGCGTCAATTCGTCGACAACGACGATTCATCGCGCGTCAATTCGTCGCGGACAAATTCGTCGACTACGTCAATTCGTCACGTTTACAGATTTTGGTTACATACAAAACGAATGCAGGAAAACGTACGATTTCGAACGTCTTGCTCCCTGATCAAATTTATAAAGTTTGGACACGCAGACAGGATAGGAATATTACGCTTTTCTTTGGCACTAAAAATATTAGACGGTAAACGGATTTTGGAACGGGGCAGGGCCCGGTTGGTCAGAGCCTCCCATATACAAAATTTTCGTAAAATCTACAGTTTTCAATTTAGAACTACCAGATTTGGTATACTATCTCATGGTATTCTAACTTCGACGGTAGACCGCTTTTGGAACGGGTCAAGGCGTGGGGGTCAGAGCCCCCTACATACAAAATTTTCTGAAAAACTACAGTTTTCAATTCAGAACCACCA
The DNA here is from genome assembly GCA_039090855.1 of Macrothele yani. NCBI lineage: Eukaryota > Metazoa > Arthropoda > Arachnida > Araneae > Macrothelidae > Macrothele > Macrothele yani. The sequence continues at coordinate 60,130,464 of CM077031.1, read as the reverse complement.
GATCTGGTATACTATCTCATGGTACTCCAACTTAGACGCTAGACGATTTTGGAAGGGGTTGCAGATTTTTTTGTGAAGGGGTAAGGACCCCTTTCATAAAAAAATCGCAAAATCTAGTTTTCAATTTAGAACCACCAAATTTTTTATACTATCTCATGGTACTTTAACTTAGACGGTCGACGGTTTTTGGGACGGGTCAAGGCCCTGGGGGTCGGTGCCCCCCCCCCACACACAGACATACAACATTTTCTTAAAAACTACAGTTTTCAATTCAGAACAACCAAATTTGGTATCATGAAACTCTAACTTAGACGCTAGATGATTTTTGGAAGGGGTTGGATCCCCGGGGTGAGAACCCCACCCCCTCCCCATAAAAATTTCGTAAAATCTACAGTTTTCAATTTAGGACAACCAGATTTGGTATACTACTTATGGTTATCTAACTTAGACGGTAGACGGTTTTTGGAAGGGGTCGGGGCCCGGGTCAAGGCAGCCCCATGCAAAATTTTCGTAAAAAGTTCCATTTTTTACCCTTAAGAATAGCCTATCTACGTTCTAAGGCGCTCTTTAGCCCTTTGAGGGCCTTGCACCATAAATCATCAACCAACCAACTAACCAACCTACGGTCTAAATTATGGACTGTAGATAACAATAAAGTGCAAAAACATGCGTTTGATGGTGTATTAAAAACACAAATCAATACAGTTTAGCGCTCACTACCAACGAGCGGCTTATCAGAAAGAAATGTAATGTAATTTAAATAGAGAGCTCCAGATATTCAAAACGGTAAGAAAAATATGATCAATGCCAATGTGAAGTCGTATACATGCGACATCAAATAGGTACATTGCATTTCGGTGTCGCGGGATTCACCCAACCACACGCCAGATGTACGGCAGTTCTATAGATGTCTCCTAGAAGGTAAGTATTCCCATTCCTTTTTCTTTCTTTTTTGTTTCGCAGAGTTAAATTAACTAAATAAAAAAATTTAAAATAAGTTTACTGAAAAATTGCAGGAATATCTTTTTCATTCATTAACTTTCACCCGCTGAACTTGGTAATTCCACAAATAGTAATATGTACCCGGCAAATAACTGGTATCCCTGCTAGTACAAATTATATTAATGATTTATTTGCGTCCAGTTCAATCTAGTATGTCCATAAGAGCGTTTGGGGCCGTATGAAAAATACATTTCAATCTGTGCCGCTACGGCGGCGGAGTGATCTAGGCGCTGGCTTCTGACCACTAGTCGAGAAGGATCCTGGTTCAAATCCCGGTGAATCATGGACGTTGTGCTTGACTTCTGGCACTGGCTGTCCCCCTTCCCAGGAACCAGTGGCCCAAAATTGGGAACGTCCGACTGCTTATAGCCCACTGAATTGATCACGGTGGTCGTTAAACCTCCCTTCCCCCCCAAAAAAAAGATTGCGACGTGTCTATTGCTATTTGTTGTGGACCGTACAAAAAGTATGTTTTTGATATCAACGTGTCCACTTCCATGTAGGCTAGCCATAAAATGTTAGGGGACCGTACAAAATTGCACTTTTGTTTTCACCTTGTCAGCGCTTTGGTATATGGTTGAAGTATACGTATATATAGTTGGGCCATTTCAGCACGTAGTTTGGTTTATATAGAAAATCAAGATAATGTTACATTTTTACTCAGCTACAACACATTACTCCCAAAGGCTATTTGTTGAAATCTTTAATCCGCCGTGCTCATATTCACAACGTTAACATAACATGTCAAGTTATTAATGTTGCAGTTTTACCCTGTCACAAAACTTTAGTTACAAGACCTTAGGCGTAGACTTTTTTTAGGAATTTTTAGTCCGACGTATTCATAAGGTTTCGATAACATGCCAAGGTTATGGTACTGCGTTTTGACTGAGGCACAAAAATTAATAAACAGGCCTTAAGCCTTTTCATCAGTTTTCAATCAACCGTGCTCATACACATAAAATTTTCAGAGAAAGTGAAGTTTACTGTGTTGCGCATTTACTCGAGTACAAAACTATAAACAGCCATTAACTTTCACCCGCTGAACTTGGTGATTCCTCAATTAATCCATTAACAAGTCTTTTAAGGGATTGCATGCTATGGTCATATTGATAATGTTTGATGACAAGTCAGGTTAATGATGTTGCACTTATTAAAGACTTAAAAAGATGTAGAGGCTAGTAATTATTATTTGAAGTCTAAGTAAAAGCTCATTTTTAACTTAACTCGTCATGAAATCCTTATGAATATAGCATTTATTTTATTTTGCACATTTTACAAGGCGTATGCATTTTTTTTGGCATTTGTTTTATTTTGTATGGTACTTGTTCCATAGCGTTTCACATTTTTGTAATGCTTGTGACTTGTGATTGCATTTTGAATTTTTATTTGTTTCACATTTTGGATTACATTTTGAATTTTTATTTGTTTCACATTTTGGATTACTTTTTGACATTTTATGTTTTTGACATGCTATTTTGAAAATTTTGTCTTTTTTAATTTTGCGTTGTGTTTTACATTCTTGCATCTTCGGCGGAATTACATTCTTGAAAAATTCAAATACAAGTTAGTAAAAGGTATAATTCAATTAGTGAGAAATACCAGCACATTTTAGTAAAGGGTAGAATTATCTGAAATTCCTCTTAAAAAGTCCAGCATGGTAACATTGTCTCTGTGCACCAAAGAAGTTCGAATTCCTTTTTATCTTGCCAGCATTTCTCTTCTGGATGGATTTGTTGGAATCTGTGCTATCACTCTTTCGATTTTAGCCATAGTTGTTCTCTGCTCTTTCGCAATTTCACTGATTATTTCGTACAGTCACAGTTTTTTCTCTCCCAGAATTGTATTCCAGCGTCTGTCTAATCTTTCAAGTTCGTTTTGTGTTCTGGGAAAGCCAAATAAATTGTTTTCACTTACTGACCAAATTGTTGGCGGGAACAGCGGGGGCTTCTGCTCGGATTGTTTCTTCTGCTTCCACGAAATTTTCCAAGAACATAATTTTCCTCAAACCACTGAACTACAGAATCTGCATATTCTAGTAAAATTGATTTCACTTCTTCAAAAGCAGCTGGAATTTCATCAGATGAAAAAAATGCGAGTGCTTGCAAATGTCTGACTTTGAGAACAAACTCACTGTTTTCCCTATATTCCAAGGCTATGCCAGAGGATGGATATTCCTCAGCACATTTTTTTTGAGATGAAACCAATAACATTTGTGTGTGCTGCTTCCAAATTCCTTTTTAGCAGCATTATAACGGTAGCTATTTCAAAATCTATTATTATGCGTATATTGTGTTGCAAGCTGAATATCATAGTCTGATGCATAGTCTTGTAAATCCTATAAAAATACTGTATAATAGTATTATATTCTTTATACTTGCTGGAAAGTAACCCATAAACTAGAGGGACAAGTCTGTGCATCTCTAGATTCGTTTCAACCATAGCATGAATGGAACATAATTGCCTAAAAAGGGTTGGACAAGTTTCAAATGTCCCATCCAGAATCCAGAGGGGTGCTTCTTTAAGCTTTCGTAAATTATTCTCTGTTAAAAATAAAATAATTATTTGATGTCCAAATGCGCTATCTCTGCCAAGAAATTTTGCACCATCTTCTCCTGTAAATTTATTGGGGCATCGATCCGTTCTGAAGTCGTCGGCTCCGCAGGCATGTCTTCTCTTTTTTACAACTTGCCTTAGTGCATCCATATTAGGCATGTAAGCTACATTTACTGTAGCCATTGACGTTGTCACGGTTTGAATAATTTGTGCAGGGGCTTGGTCCGTATTTCTCGCTCGTTCTTTTATTTGCGCTCTTGCAACAGCAACATCACTTTTCTCCGGTCTTGGAGCATGATTATGTGGTTTCTCATTGCGCATCCTGTGTTCATCTCCAATAAGAATAGTACTAGCAAAGCCAGTACAGTTTCCATAATTTCTTTCAATACAGTTGCAATACCGTAAATCACCTCGCACTCTGTTATGGCAAAATAAATACCCTTTCCATTTCAGCAAATCATTTTCTTTTTGTGAGTTAACTATTTATGTTGCATTCTTCATCTGCATAGTGCCTTCGGAAAACAATGCACTTTCTCTTTCCAAAATATTTAGAATGATATATTTCCACTATTATCACTTGACAACGCACAACAAAGGTTTCAACAAGCACGTTCTCTGTTCTCCAGTCAACTACGAACTAATGAGCAACCATTCAATAAAACACTCAGAATACAGACAATCACGTGAAGCTTGTTCCTCCAGTTAGGGTTTAAGCGAAGTTCAAGATTTTCGTACCTGCGGTCACAACAAGTCGTTAATTTTAAGGATCGGCATCTTATCTTTTGTTTTTCCGAAACGCAGAGGTACATGTATTTTACAGCTGGGACGCTCCAGGCGGGGGATCAACAGATGCAAAGAACCCGGGAGCCAGGTTCCGGAGGCGGCAGCAGGCGCGGACTGGGCAGCTGTACTCTGGGCCCGTAGGCGTCATGCTAATTCTCAAAAATAAATTCAAATTTTTTGTGTTGCACCATGCGTATGAAAGAAAATTGTTATACTGAAAAGACAATTCGTTTGCAATGTAACATATTAAACGAAACCTACGTCCCTACGTGCCAAATGATCTGTAAGCCAAACACAGTTTTTCATGTAACACCTTCCCCCGACTTTCTAAGTTCAGATCTGTCTCGTTCGACTTATTTCCTGTACCGCCCCTCTCTTTCGCTAATTGCAGTTAATTGCCGTGAAATTGGTGTTTTACGTTGGGGTGTATTGCCGTCTGTCCTGAAGACTATAGTGAAAGCGGTGAACCCCTGGGGAAAAGTATTCCATCAAAAGCAACAGAAATCCAATGCGAGAGCAAAACTTTGTTCGTTGGCATTACATCCAAGCAATTTAGGCGAAGCAGGAAGTGTGTTTTTCTACTGCGACACCAGAAGATTGTCGCAAATGCTCAGGCAATTACGATACAGATGTGTCCTTAAGACTTCTCTTTCAAGACGTCCAAAGGCCGGCACTAGGGGATGGGGAGGGATACAGTGCGGATGCTCTTTTTTGTTGCAGTTAGAAATTCTTAAGCTCATTCTTCCTTAAAACTTTGCCTGGTTACCAGTAAGCACTGTCTCATGCCTCAACCATTGCACAGATTTGTTCTTTTTGTTTTCATTCTTTGATTTAACAGCGGGAAAATATCTGAACTGCGTTGTTTCAGTTGGAAATATTTTTTTTTACTTCAGCAACAGGGCTTCACGTATAATTGCAAAATACTTCGATAGAATAAACATACCTTACATAAAGAGTTTGCATGAGAAAATAGATTAATAATAAGGAAAATATTCTAAAACCAAAAAAAGAAATTGTGGAGCCGAAAAAGCTAGGTAGAGGAAACGAAAGGCTCTAAGAAAAAGTTCATATTTAAAGAAACCTGTAGTCGCTTAATGAGTAAGTTATATAACTCAATACAAAATCATGTGCTGTATTTGAAAAAAAATTATAAGCAAGTAGGCATCGTGACTGTCCACAGTTTCCCCTTTTCATCCTGTCGACATTACAACCACCACAGAAAAGAAAATAACAAAAACATAACAAAAACACCCATTCAAATTAAAATGCCTAAAACATAAAAAGAAGTAACCACACAAAATGAAATGCCCAAAACATTAAAAAAGCTGCAACCACACGAAACAAAATACCCAAAACATAGTAAGAAATTCTGTTGAAAGCACAATGAAGGTATCATCATCATCATCATCATCATTGTCAGCCATTATCAATCCACTGCTGGATGAAGGTCTCCCCAAGTTTCCTCCACAACGGTCTGTCTTGTGCCAGTCTCCTCCATGTCACCCCTGCATACTTTCGAATTTCATCCACCCATCTCCCATGTGGTCTTCTTCTGGGTCTTTTCCTGTCCCTTGGAATCCAATCTAAAATTTCGGCTGTCCATCGATGATCTGTCCTTCTGGCAGTATGTTCAGCCCATTGCCATTTCAGGTATTTAACTCTGATCATGATGTCTTCCACTCTTGTCATTTTTCGGATCCACGAGTTCCTCTTCTTATCTCTCCTGGTTACACCAAGTATGCACCTCTCCATGCTTCTGTGAGTTGTCTGCAGCCTTTGTATGTCTCTTTTAGTTAAGGTCCACGTCTCTGCACCATACGTAAGCACTGGAAGGATGCATTGATCAAACACTTTTCTTTTAAGACATAATGGCATATTGCTCTTGAAAATTATGCTGTTTCTTCCAAAAGCTCTCCAGGCAAGTTTTGTACTCCGATTAATTTCTTCATCAATGTGACCCTCACTTGATATCTGCTGTCCAAGATAAACGTACGTGTCTGTTATCTCCAGCTTTTCTCCATCAATCGATAAATCTTCATTTCTTGTAAAAGCATTGAACATCACTTTTGTCTTCTGAAAGTTCATTTTTAATCCCACTTCTTTACTCTTGTCAGCAAGTTCCTGGATCATACTCTGCAGCTCTGATGGGCTAGTAGCAAAAATGACTACGTCATCAGCAAAACGAAGGTGGGTTAGATGAGCAGCAAAGGTGGGTATACGATAGGAGAAATATATGTTTTTAAAACTTAATACAAGTGTCAAAACTGAAATAAAAAGAAAGAAAAAAGAAAAATTCCAAATTTCATTGTTACTTTAGATATTTTAACCTGTTGACATTTCGTAAATTGAACTTGCACTCGGTCAAAAAATATTACTTACAAGAACTCTTTAGTAACTTTTAATCGCTGTGGTCGTATTTATAAGGTTTGCATAACAAATCAAGTTAATAATGTTGCGCTTTCACTTAGGCACCAAATGCAAATTATTGGCCGCTAGGCCTAGGCCTTTTAAATAACTTTTGATAAGCGTAACACTCTTAAATTGATTTGTCATGCAAACCTCATATAATCACAGCATTATAAAAATTACTATAAATGCATATGCCTAGGTCTCGGGCGTATCTATTAATGCTTTGTGCTCGAGTAACATTTAAACAGAATTCATTTTATTTTCTATGAAAACTACATAAATATCAGCTCGGAGGACTGAAAACTATAAAAAATCTCTAGGCCTAGGGTCTGCTTAATACTTCCAACCTCAGAAAAGCGCATTGCTAAAATCTTGGACTTCTATGAACACATTATGAAAATTAGTACGGCACACTAAAAATTGCTAAACAGGCCCAGTCCTAGCGCTTTCTAATTATTGTTTTGTACCTGACTAAAAGTGTGACATTATCTTTAGTTCTTACTAGCAGGGGTACCCGGTATTTCCCAGGTAAATATTACTATTTCTAAAATCACCAAGTTCAGCGGATGAAAGTTAATGAACGAAAAAGCTATTTCCGTAAATTTCCAGTGAACTTATTTTAATTTTTTTGATTTAGTTAATTTAATTATACGAAGCAAAAAATAATTTACATTATTTACATTACATTGTATTTCTGCCTGATAAGGCAACCGTTGGTGGTGAAAGCTAACGTTTGTTAATTTGGTTTTTAATACACCATTAACCGGATATTTTTTTCACTTTATTGTTATCTACGGCCTCTAACCTAGACCGTAGGTGTGGTAATGGAGTGCTGTATTGGGATGCAGTTCTTAAGAGTAAAAATTGTAATTTTTACGAAAATTTTGAATGGGCCTCCTTCACACCGGGCACCGACCCTTTCCGTCTGCGGTCTAAGTTACAAACAATGAGGTAGTGTACTAAATTTGGTCGTTCTAAATTCGAAACTGTAGGTTTTACAAAATTTGGCATGGGGGAGGGGGCCTCTGAACCCCTGGCTCCAACCGTTTCCAAAAACCGCCTGCATTCTCAGTTAGAGTACCATGACATAGTATACCAAATTTGGTGGTTTTAAATTGAAAACTGTAGATTTTACGAAAAAATTTTATGGGGAGGGCTCTGACTGCGTGCCTGACCAACTCCCAAAACCGTCTACCATCTAATTTAGAGTGCCATGAGAGAGTATACCAAATTTGGTTGTTCCAAATTGAAAACTGTAGATTTTACGAAAATTTTGTATGGGGGGAAGGATCTAACCCCCGGGCCCCGACCCGTTCCGAAAATCGTCTACGGGCTAAGTTAGCGTACCATGATATAGTATATAAAATTTGGTGGTTCTAAATGGAAAACTGTAGATTTCAAGAAATTCTTTATGGGGGGGGGGGGCTCTGAACCCTGGGCTCCGACCCTTTCCAATAAACCATGTACCGTCTAAGTTAGAGTACCATGAGATAGTATACCAAATTTGGTGGTTCTAAATTGAAAACTCTAGTTTTTACGAAAAATGTTATGGGGGGGGCTCTTACCCCGTGCCCGACCCGTTCCAAAAACCATCTACCGTCTAAGTTAGAGTACCATAAGATAGTATACCAAATTTGGTGGTTCTAAGTTGAAAACGGTATATTTTACGAAAATTCTTTTGGGGGAGGGGGTGCTCTTACCGCCCGGGCCCCGATCCGTTCCAAAAACCGTCTCCCGTCTAAGTTACAGTTTCATGATACCAAATTTGGTGGTTCTAATGTGAAAACTATAGATTTTACGAACACTTTGTATGTGAAGGCTCTTACCTCCCGCGCCTTGACTTATTCCAAAAACCGTCTACCGTCTAAGTTAGAGTACCATGAGATAGTATACCAAATTTGGTGGTTCTATATTGAAAACTGTAGATTTTACGAAAAAAATTATTCGGAGGGGGTCTGACCCCCGGGCTCCAACCCCTTCCAAAAACCGTCTAGAGTCTAAATTAGAGCACCATGAGATAGTATACCATATTAGGTGGTTCTGAATTGAAAACTGTAGTTTTTAAGAAAATTGTGTATGTGGGGGGCTCTGACTCCCCGGGCCTTGACCCGTTCCAAAAACGGTCTGCCGTCTAAGTTAGAGTACCATAAGATAGTATACCAAATTTGGTGGTTCTAAGATGAAAACTGTAGATTTTACGAATTTTTTTATGAGGGGGAGCCCGACCCCGCGGGCTCCAACCCCTTCCAAAAACCGTCTAGCGTCTAAGTTATAGTACCATGAGATTGTGATGTGATGTGTGTTTTTTGAGCTCTGTCTTTTACGTGCTTTCGAGTAGTTAATCGAGTGGTGTACTTTTTCTTTTCGAGTGCATCTTCACGTTGAAGATCAGTGCTTTTGTTTCGTTTGTCTCACGAGGTGGTGAGTGAATTACTTTATTCTTTATCGTTAGTTATATTTTTCGAACGAGTTGGTCTTGTTCTTCGGTAAGCCTCGCCGTTGACATGGCGGCATTAGATAAGGGTGAAGCTCACGCCCTTATCTTGGAAGAGAAGCCATCTTCCTCCTCTTCTTCCAACCCAGCTGCTGACATAGCTTCGTTGGTCGCAGAGATCTCTAACTGCCTTACTGACGTCATGAGTTCCTCCGCCTTGCCTGCGCCTACGGCCTGCATTTCCACTGAGAGTACTGCCGTTACAGGTCTACTCTCTGTCCTTGTCGCGGATGCTATGGAGGTGTCGGGTGCCGTCGCTTCTACGGCCACCACTTCATCTCAACTACCAGATTCCCCTATAACAGCTGGAGTTTCGCCCTCTACATCTAGTAAAAGTACTGTTCCTCCATCATATGCGACTGCCATGTCTAGTGGCTCTACGTCACTCTTATCGTCTGATACTCTTCTTCCCGATTCGTATCTTCATGTCGTGGGATCCACAGCAACGATAGATATTCCCGAAGACTCACCAGCCGGCCGTCTACTACAATCAACGATGGAACTCGGCGTATGTTTTGATGCGCTGCCGGATACAAAGCTTCAGCTCTATAGCCGAGCTCTTAAATCCATCTTACCGGCGGATGCAATAGATTATGTTGCCCGAAAACCACGATCAGTGCTGGTTTACTTCAAGAAAAAGGAACATGCTGACCTTGTCTTGACAGCAGGACTGACCATTAATGATGTACATCTACTACCACAACCAGTCGCGCACCGCCCCGTGCAGGTGACTTTCTACCCTGTCCCGCCAGAGGTATCTGATACAATTCTTTGCACGTTACTCAGTAAGTTCGGCCGAGTAGTCGGTCCCATAACAACCCTCTCGGAGGCACCCAGAGACCCCGAAGACAACGCCATTCGTGGCTTCCGTCGCACCGCTCGTGTGCTCTTTCCGTCTGATACTCATCTTCAGGCCTGTCCAACTGTCCTTCACGTGCGCTGTGGGCAACAGCGACGTCGTATCGAGATCATCACTTCTCAGCATTGCACCCTTTGTCAAAGTGAGAGTCATGTGCGAGCCAATTGCACTCGTGCTGTTTCCATAACCGTGCCAAGTGCTGTGGCACCTTCTGTCCCTCCTGTTACTGCTGTGTCAACGTCTCCACACGAGTGGAAGGTTGCAGGACCCAGATCTTCCCGACGTCGGCCTACAGACGTTGGTCGACAAACGTCTTTGGCGGACTCACTTTCAGTTACAGATCGGAATTTTCCCACGCTTCCTACGGCACCCTCGCAGCGTATACTTTCTGCACCTACAGATTTACCTGCTGGTATGTCGTCGGTGTTTACCGTTGGCGCTGCAGATCCAGCAGCCGATACCCTTTCCAGCACAGAAACTTCTATACCAGCTGGTTCCTCCACGATTTTTGGCAAACGCAGTGTCTCCTCACGGAAGAAGTTGAGGAAGTCTAAGACGTCCTCATCCCTCCACTTGTTCACTAGGCGGTCTAATCACCCGGTTACTCGCGCAATCTTCTCTCGACGTGGCATTTCGTCTTCTCACGTACAAGCCTGGACTGAACCAGAGACGGAGGATGTTTCTCCCTCGTTAGAGGACTTCACTAATCTCCTTCAAGAGAATGCTTTCCCCGCTGAGCCGCTGCCTTACGTAGATCTTCTTGAATATTTTGTTCGTCCTACCAGCACGGCCACTGCCCGTGCTTTTTTACTAAAGTATGAAGCTGCCCTACCTCGGGTTCTCAGTCAACTTGATTCTCTTATGCACACTCTTCGGCGGAACGTCGATGACATTCCGTGGGGGTCTGGGTTTTATTCAGCGCCTACATGTTCTCGCTACTGCAAGTCAACACATCTTACATCCGCCGACGGACCTAAAAGTTCAAGGTCACGTCACTTAATTGTCGCGGTTTTGCGACACCACTTGCGAACGCCTTAGCCTATGAGGACCTTACCCCACTGGGTGCGGACGTGCTACTTTTACAAGAGACGAACTGTCATCCTACCACTATGTTTACCCGTTGGCGATCATGGAATTTTATTTTCCACCACGCATTCAGCTGTTCATCATATGGTGGCATTGCCGTCGGGGTACGCTCGACTTTTCGCTCTACGATGACTCTCTTCTCTGTAAAAAATCTCTGTCGTGATCTCTTACAACAAGTCACGTTCACTATTCAAACGGAGAAGTTTCATATCTTTAACATCTACGTGCCAAACACCTCCACTTATGTGTCGGAGCTTTTTCTGTGCTTTCGCGGTGCTCTCTCTGGTATACCTGCCACCGACCGAGTTCTCGTTGGTGGCGACTTTAATTGTACTCTACACCCTCAACTTGATCGTTCCCCGCCTTCACGCGAACATCGTGCAGACCTTGTACAGCAGCTACAGTCCCTCGTTTTTGATTTCTCACTGATAGATGTCCATCGACACTTATATCCGACTACACCCTCCCATACCTGGCGTGCAGCTGGTGCAATAAACCCGGCCACGGCCAGACTTGACAGATTTTATACCACGCCCATACTTCTTCCAGCGATCTCTGCATCCTGTTGCCAGCCCACTGCGTCGTCCGACCACTGTGCCATCACTCTCACAGTGTTCCATACTCATGCACAGCCCAGGACAACCCGGCCGTGGACATTTGATGCCGCTCTTTTGGATGACGCCGGGTTTTGCTCTTCAGTCCGCCATTTCCTCTCCGAATGGCGCACGCAACTGCAGTCTGCGCCGTGTGCCCTAACTTTCTGGCTGGAGGTAAAACATGGCCTCTTGCTTCATGTGCGAAATCAGGCATTTACGATCACGACGCTACAGAGGATGCGTTTGGATCACATCCGTACGATGCTTTCCCTTATAAATATGGCTGACCCTCTTTTTGCTGTGTATGAGGCTGAACTGAATTATCTCCTAGTTCCACTTGCGCAACAGGTCATTCGGCGGCTGAGATTACAGCATCTCGCGCCCGATGCTTGCACTTATGAGTTTCTTTCCAATCTTGAATCTAAGCGTCATGCCTCTGCTTCAATTCGCCATCTCCGCCTCTCTAATGGCGAGGTATCCTCTAACCCAGTTACTCATTGCTCTGTTGCCCGCAGCTATTTTACATCGAAGTTTTGTGAGATTCCTCCTCCTTCCAGCACTGCCTTATCTGGCCTACACTCTGCTTTACCTCAAGTCCCCTCTTATTTTTCTGATTCTCTTCTCCGGCCTCCCACGCTAACAAAGATTTCCGAGACGTTTTCTTCTCTAAACTCCAAGGCTGCACCTGGCCCGGATGGACTTCCTTTCTGTTTCTACAAAGCTTTCCTCCCAGCTCTCCTCCCTTTTCTGCTTAGTGCTTTCTCCGCTGCTTTTCACCTATCCACCCTTCCGAGGAGTTTCACAATTGCCCATATAGTCCTCTTCCCAAAGAAGGGTGATCTCCTAGACTTGGGGAACTGGCGTCCCATCTCACTTCTGAATCTTGATTACAAGCTTTATTCTAAACTACTCCCGCGCCGTATTAATCCAATCCTCCCCCACATCCTGTCCTCTAACCAGACCTACACTGTCCCAGGGCGCTCCATCTCGCATAACATTCAACTTCTCAGAGACCTAATCCATCTCGCTCAATCTCGCTCTGAACCTCTTGCTCTGCTGTCTCTCGATCAACAATCCGCTTTTGATAATATTTCTCATGCTTACCTCTCGTCTACACTTTATAGTTTCGGGTTTCCACCTCCTTTTGTTTCTGTTCTCCTCTCAATCTATCAGGACGCCACTTTCCACGTCAGGTTGCCCACCCTTCTCACAGCGCCAATTCCTTTCCGTCGCGGCGTCCGGCAAGGCTGCCACTTGTCCGGACAGCTCTTTGCTCTTGCAATCGAACCTTTTCTCCACTCCGTTCACAGATCCTTCTATGCTTCTCTGCCTCCAGTGGTCGCCAGCACTCGCCATCATATTGTCACCTATGTTGCCTATGCTGATGACGTGACTTTTTGTGTTCGACATGATGCACAATTCTGCAAACTTCGCCACCTCTACGCTCGGTATGCCTCTTGTTCTAGTGCCACGCTAAACGAGTCAAAAAGCACTGGCTTGTGGTGTGGGTCGTGGGCTAGTCGAACCGACTCTCCATGGGGAGCCGAATGGTCCACATCCTCATAGCGTTTTCTAGGAGTGCACCTGGACAAACCTCCTACAGCATCGACGATAACGTGGAATGCACTGCACCCCCGCCTGCTGCGTACGGCTGCCAACTAGAGACAAGCACAGTTCTGCACTTCTCTGTACCAGCGTGCCCAGATCACTCGAACATATTTGTTATCTATGTGCACGTTCTCTTGGCTTGCGTCCAAACAACCTGTCTATCGTCTTCTTGCAATCACCCAGTGCGAAACCAATATCGTGTGGGCAGGTCATCATTGGGTTAACGCTTCGCTTCTCAGCTTGTTTCCTCAGAATGGCGGTATTGGACTGCTTGACGTGCGGTTATACTATCAGGCATTCCGAGTGTCTGCATTTCTTCGCCTTCTTGCTTCACCTGTTCTGCCTGCGGAGACAACCCGGGACGTTACTGTCTCCCCGCGTAATCCCCAACTTACATTTCTTTCCTATCTTTTAATGGATCACTGCCCCCTCCTTTCCAACTTACCTCCTGTCTATCGGGAGGCTATCACCTTGCTTCGCTCTTTCCCTCTGTCTCGCCCTCCACCATCTACAACCTCCGAACTACTCTCACAACCTCTATTTTCCTCCTCCGTCTTTCATCCTCCGCACCTCCCATGTTTTGCTTTCCCCACCTGGCTCCGCGCCGGAGTAGTCACAGTCCGAGACCTTGTCATCCCTGATTTTCTCTGGCGCTCCTTCTCTGACTTTCCTCCTGCTATTCGTGCTCTACCCCATGCTCTTCAGGTTCACACCTCCTTACTCTCATCCCTTATTTCTCTCTTCCCCGATCTTGCTTCCCCCGCCGGTCTCGTTCCCGTTCTATCCGCGTCTCTCCCCCTCCCCTTTTTCTTGTCGGCACACGGCATAGATCTTCCGATTTTCTCCTTCTCCACATCCGCTCTTTACAGATTTCTCTCTCTCTCTCCCGCTCTTCTACGCCTACACCTATCCCTGATATCCCGTCTTCCGCTCTCTCTGCTGTGTGGTCTGCCACCCTCTCTCCTCTATCTACACCCCTAGAGATCAACACCCATTGGTTCTTCTTACATAACCGTCTTCCCGTACCCTCAATCTTGCACCGGATGACCCTTCTTTCCTCCCCACTCTGCCCTTTCTGCGCCGGGGAGGCAGATGTGAGTCATGTCTATCAATATTGCACTATACTGCTACCAATGCTAAATCTTGCCTTTTCGATTGCGCAAAGATCCTGTACAACTGATCTTTCCTTCAGTGCTTACCGAACGTTGCTGCTCAACTTTGTGCCTCCAATCAGACTCCCTGTAGTCTGCACCTACATTTTTGTGCTAGTGAAACACGTTATATACGTCTATCATCAACAGTGTCGTGCTCGGGAGGTGCCTCCTACGGTACCTCAAGCAAGTGCCGCGTTGCTCAGTTTTTTCGGGAATGTCTCCTTTTTCGATTACGCCTTGAGTACCACACTGCCGTTGCTCGACAAAGTGAACCCAGCTTCTTCTCTACATGGTCCCCAGCGGCCCCATGGTTCGCTGGGACACCGACTTCGCTGCATCTTACAGTTGGTGCTTGTATGACTATTTAACAGTTAACTCAGTGACTCTTTATCCGAACCTCCGTCACACCTGCTCATCAAGGTATGTCTTATCTCCACGAGATTCCTGAACATCTATTTCCATCTGAATGTCATGCAACTATAATGTCTCTTTGTTTCTACAGTCATCTGTATATATCCCATTTCTATGTCACAATTATCGGGCCATTCTACTTTTGCTCGTCTCATGTACATGTACTTATCTTGTTTTCATAACGGTGCCGTTGTGTCTTCAAGTGAACCCAGCTTCTTCTCTCCATGGTCCCCAGAGGCCTTGGGGTTTCTGGGACTCCACCTTCGCTGCACAGTAGAGTTAGTGCTCATAAGACTATATTATAACATTTTACTCTGTGCTGCTCTACCTGAACTCTTGCGATATCTGCTCAACCTAGTGTGTACGATCTCCTCAAGATTTGTTTACATCTAAATGTCATGTATATATTGTAAATAGGTGTCTACTGTCATCTGTAAATAGTGCATTCATGTGTCACTGGGTTTTTTTAGACGTTTTTCTCCTTCTCGTCTCATGTACATTCCTTGAATAAATACTTTGTGAACACCATAAGATAGTATACCAAATTTGGTGGTTCTAAGATGAAAACTGTAGATTTTGCGAAATTTTTTATAAGGGGGGGGCCCGACCCCGCGGTCTCCAACCCCTTCCAAAAACCGTCTAGCGTCTAAGTTAGAGTACCATGAGATAGTATACCAAATTTGGTGGTTCTAAATTGAAAACTGTAGATTTTACGAAAACGTTTTTATTCGGGGGATGGTCTGACCCCCGGGCTCCAACCACTTCCAAAACCCGTCTAGCGTCTAAGTTAGAGTACCATGCTATAGTATACCAAATTTGGTGGTTCTAAATTGAAAACTGTAGATTTTGCGAATTTTTATATGAGGGGGCCCTTACCCCCCGGCTGCAACCCCTTCAAAAATCGTCTAGCGTCTAAGTTAGAGTACCATGCGATAGTATACCAGATTTGGTGGTTCTGAATTGAAAACTGTAGTTTTTAAGAAAATTTTGTATGTGGGGGCTCTGACCTCTCGGGCCTTGATCCGTTCCAAAAACGGTCTACTGTTTAAGTTAGAGTAGCATGAGATAGTATACCAAATTTGGTGGTTCTAAGATGAAAACTGTAGATTTTACGAAATTTTTTGTGAGGGGGGGGCTCCGACCCCGCGGGCTCCAACACCTTCCAGAAACCGTCTAGCGTCTAAGTTAGAGTTTCATGATAATGAAACGTAGCACTGCAGTGGCATTTCTTGTTGACTACGCGTGTAAGAAGAGTTTCGGTAGCTACATGTTCTCTCTTTATGTGTCATACGCATCTATACGGTGGCGAGTGGCGAGCGATGGAACGACTAAAAGATGGCAAGTCTCATACCCATGCAAGAGACTTAAATGTATACACCCTTGTGCTTTCAGGGTTATGTCAGCATCTAAACGATACCGGTTGGGTGTTGCGAAGGCCTGGTGAATTCTGTTGGAAGCGTACACCTCGTGAGGAACGTTACGTAGGTTTAACCGCTTGGTGTCGTAGATCCCTTATATCATGCCAACTGCTTTCTTAATTCTCCACTGCCTCTGAGACAAGCAATATATCCAGATCTTAACTTAATTCGCCTTAATGATAGGAGATTCACGGTGTGAATTCCGCTAACTGCATATCACAGGAGAGCTATCATTTTCTGCAGCAAGCAACATTGATCCTGGAACACAGACGACTGGGCCAGAGTTCTTTTCACAGGCGAATCTCCATTCAGTGTACAACGGATCTTAGTCGGCATTTCATTTGTAGTAACACGAACCCGTAAGGATCCTGTAAGCATCGACGAACGAGACTCCTTTGTATGAGTAGTCTGCTCGTATGGAGTGATTATATACTGTATTCAAGATCCACACATCTCTCCATGTGTTCCCAGGTGGTAACATGAAAGCTGACAGTTGTAGGGACACATTCAAAGATCCCTGTGTCAGACATTTTCGGGGAGCTTTTGGCACTCAGTTTCTTTTAATTTATGATAAAGTTCTTCCTCACAGGGCTCAGCTTGCCGATGTATTCCAGCAGAGCTAGTATACTACATTCGGCGTGAGAACTGGTCAGCCAGGTCTCCGAACCAGGAACCTTTAGATCATATCAGGTTTGGCACGTAGCAAACCGTCATTCACTGCCGAACCCTTCCTGATCTGAAGCTTGGTCTAACGTGTTTGGCCAGGAAATAGTTCTTGAGAAGCAGACAGATGGCAGCACTTAAGTAGTCTAAGGATGCCGTTTCGTTATATTATGGAAGTGCCTTTAAATTAAACTTACCATTCTTCCCTGTTCGATTGGGAATGTTTTGGATTTCCTGTCTTATATCATTTAAAATAAATATATGTACAGTAAAACCACTTTAATCGGGACCCCGTTGTCCGGAATAAACAGGTGATTTTTGCAGATGATAAAAGTAAGGTATAGCATAAAAAAAAAGTAGGTGCGGCGAGTAATGCCTACATCGTTTGCAATGGTTTTCAAATTTCAGCTGATGTCCAACCTATTAAAACAGAAACTGTCACAGTCAAAGCTTATTACAAAAAAGTTCATTTTTATAAAGAAAATGAAAAAAAATTCAGTATTGTCACAGTTTTAAAAAAATTCTTATTCAAGAACTGCATGTCTCGGATTCTTTTCATAAAATCCTTAAGCGCCAAGGAAATTTGACTGATCAGTTTTTTTATAATAGAATAATGGTAATTCGATAATATTTTTTAATAATGCTGCTCTAATTGTTCTGGTTATATTAAATTATGTACGCATTTGTTCCGGTTTGGGGCTAGAAAAACATGATAACCCACTTAGAATGAGACTATATACATTGTGGCTGGCATTTAAAATAAGTATGCTTTCAACTCTGATGTGTTTCTATCCGTCTGTCATACTAGTACTACTTCCGGACCAACTGCCAAAGCAGCTTTACCTCATCCATTGAAGTCACGTTTTTATGGTGAAAAGCTTCTGGCGACAATCTAAGGAAAGAATGATTCCCACCTTTTGGCGGGGTCGTCTTAAATATGTATGAATCTACCAGTTTCCAATATTTGGCGTGGTGGTCTGACATATGTGTCAAACGTGTGATGAATCAGCATAGCATAAGATTCAGAACAGTAACATGACTATCTTCTTCATAGATATGCTGTATTACATTGTTTTATCTAAAACTTCCTCGCAGATTTTTCGATGCGTTTAGAAGAAAAACTGTCGAGTGTTTTTAAAGAAAATTTTCAGAGCACAGAGTTTCTCCCTAAAGTTCGTTAATCGCAGTTAAAATCAGAATACACAGTTTTCATCCTGGGAATTACGGTGGCTTCCTAAATAAATTTCAAACGTATTTCCTATCCGAATATTTCAAAATGCTCCAAATTTCGAGAGAGCTCTAAGAATGAAATTGCCTCTAAGTCGAAATGTAAATCGATATTTAAAAATTCAGCAGGGACGTTCTGTGCGTAAATGTACACCATATTGACAAAAGCCACCGGACATCCGTTGCGCGGTACAGCTGCAAACGGTACAAAAACAAGTGTGCAGCTGACCGCGATCGTATCGCACTGGGAGGTTGAATGAAAATGTCTCAGCGAGAGAGAACTGACTTTGATAGAGAATAGATTGTTGGGTGTTATATTAGTGGGTTGTCCAAAAAATAAACCGAAAGGAGTTTAAACATATTCAAGTCAACTGTTTTGGATGTAATGAAGACACATGGTGTCTGAAGCAGCAAAACGTACCGTGATGTCTGAAGCAGCAAAACGTACCGTGATGTCTGAAGCAGCAAAATGTGTAATCATCTTAATCCCAAAAAAATCAGTGATAGAGGACGTTCAAACGTCAGAAGAGTAGTTACAGCTAATCGTCAGAGTTCTGCTCAAGACCTCAGTGTACAGGTGAGTAAAAATTCTGGAACCTGGGTATGTACACGTACTATTCACAGAGAACTTCATTCCATGGGTTACCATGGTCGTGCGGCTGCTCGTAAGCCTTTCATTTCCACTGGGAGTGCTACTCGTCGTTTAGCATGGTGTACAGAACATTTATCGTGGTCCGTAGATCAATGGAAATGGGTCCTATGGACTGATGAACCCAGATACACGATCCATCAGTCTGATGGCCGTGTGTGGTTATGGCGGCAGCCGGGGGAAGGCTATTAACTGCGGTGTACTGTTCCTACAGTCAAGTTTGGAGCTCACAGTGTACTCGTGTGGAAGTGTTTTTCGTGGTATGATCGCTGCCCATTGGCTATTGTGGACAAACCTGTTAACCAGCACGTCTACCTCGATTTTCTGGCAATTATGCCCTACCAAATCTGTGAAAATACTATGGAACCGAGCCGTGTTGCTACCACCAGGATAATAAACCGAGCCATAAAGCAAGGACTGTTACGGCGTTTTTTGGCTATAAAACTGTATCGTGTGCTGACTGGCCAGCTTAATCCCATAGAGCACCTATGGGATGAATTAGAGAGCCGCATAAGAAGTTTGGAACCAAGACCTACTACTAAGCATGAGTTAGTCGCAGCATTCTATACTGAATGGAAGCGTATATTTATCGCTGTGTTCCAAAACCCTGTCGAAAGCATATCTCGAAGGGTCAGTTTATGCATTAAGGCCAAAGGTGGACCGACACCATACTAACGTATGTCAATAAATGCTAGATAGTGTTTCTCTTCTAAGTGTCCGGTAACTGTTGTCAATATAGTGTATTTTAAATACATTTTGATACAGAAAAGGAAAATAATAAATTTTGATGTAATTCCATGCAAACCCCCTTGTTTGGGGTGCCTTAGTATTTAGTGCCTTTAGCATTCTATGAAGAAGATGGTCATGTCGCTGTAATGCACTTTAACTTGCTACTGTTTCGCCGCACGTTCAACTCGTATTTGAGACGACTTCGCCAATCAATGGGAACTGATAGATCCACACGTATTGGAGACCACAACGTTATTTAGTAGTAATCGGTCGAATCCTTGCTTGTCAGCCAAACTTTAGTTTTATGGTAGATTTATTATCATTTCCTAGGTTTCAAAGCTGCTTTTGTTAGAAAATGCTGAAAATTGCAAGATTCCCAGGATTCTAATCTGCTTACCCTAGTGAAAACTAGAAAATTCCTCCGAAATTAAATGGTACGTTATGATTAGGAATTATCAAATTTTATGCTTCAGGAAAATAAAATTTCGGCATTATCAAATTTTGAATTATATACATGACTGCTGTCCAACATATTTTATAAATGAGTCTTAACACTAAAACATGCATTTCGGAAAGCGAATGCAAACGCTGACAAAATTTCTTGAAGGGAGGTCTTATCCCTTCAAGAATTTTAATTTCTTATCTTAACATTTTACAAAAGCATTTTGTATTGAAAACTGGCAGAATCTCGATTTATTGTATTTCTCGTTTCGTTTTTCACGAGTAAGACTGATTCTAAACACATAGAGTGATCAAAAATTGTTTCATATTTGCCAATTGCCAATTGCAGGGTTGCTTACTTACTCGCGGAGCTGCAGGCCCATATGGAAAAAATTGGGCCATAGTACGCAATTATGCATTCCTAAGATATCTCCCGTTGTATTTCAGTCTCCTTCCTGCGTTTCCAGAGAAAAAAACTTTCATTCCCTAATGTTAAGGTACGCATTCTTAGTGCATTATGGCATGATAAAAAATGTCTTTGCAGATAATTGGCATCGATAAAACATTTAATTTTCAATCAAACCCATTGAGTATGAATATTGGATTGAAAGTTCTTAAAAGAAAATTAATTTCTAATACGAGGTGATATTAGCTGGCAAACTGACGTCACAATGGAGCAATATATCCCATTACTGATATCAGATCTGTATTATAATTGACATGCGGCAAAGAATGATATGGGAAATGATAAGAAACCGTTAGAATTTCAAATTTTATATGCCAGCCGTTTTAACTAAATTAAGAAAAACTTTTAAGAATAAAATAAGTGAAAGAAGGTTGTGTGCAGAAAGATGTGCTTTTAGTAACTGCTGGAATTAGATGTTCATAGGAAATTATATTTGCAAAAATTCGACCGAACAATAGCAATAAGGATTCAAATATAGATGCGTTTTAAAGCCCAATATCCAAAATTAATTTAATTGTGTACAAACTAATCTTAATAATACACAGGCATTTTATAAAATCCACGGAGGGGTATTATACTGAATCAACGAATAATTAAAGATATGTAATTCTTGTTATTCCCTTTTCAGTATTCTACTTTCGAGAAATTGCTCTTAGAAAGATGCATTTCTCTTTTCTGTAATTGTTTTTCTAGTGACTTTAATTGTCTCCAGGAAAACAGTTCAAATAAATAACATATATCATATTACATGACAATTTGATACGACAGCCTAGCTGTTAAAGCAGTTGCTTCCGTTTTGGCGTTTAGGACTAGGGTTCGATCGCTATCAACTCGTCGTTAAGAACAATGCTATTTCCTGCTCTGCTATTTTTTGGCATTCGTATACATATATGCACACTTTCCATCAATTCCGCTTCAAATACGCGTCGTATAACCTCACTGGGGGCGAATGTTTCCCCTCTAAATAGTCCTTAGTTGGAAACCGTTGCTTTATTAACTGAATTAATTAATTAAATACAACCTAGGCGAAAAAGCAATTCCTACTACATCTCTGCAATAAAATAGGCTAAGCATTAACTCACCTTCACGTTCAGCAACCACAAACTTCTAAACGTCCTTATTCACATATAACATTTGATTGACTCTGATAAAATATCACGAGGGCATACGACAAAATGCAAACGTTCAACTACTGTTTTTTCTCTTGCTCCCCATCAAATACGTAAGCGTCTGTCACGTGATACGGCTCCAGTGACTACATAAGCAGCATTGCGTAGAAAGTTTTAAACTTTTGGAAATAAAACTCTTGAAAAGCTGAACTCTCAGGGCTACGGCGCGTTAGTTCCATGTTCGTTCATTGGTGCCATGTTCTATTGAGATTTTTCCTGTTAACCCTGAGTCAAACCGTTCTATTAGCCTTTATAGAAGATTTTTCCCTGAGTGTCCTAGAATGTGATTACATTTCGAATTCTTTTTTTAATGTCTCATCCAAGAAAATCTAGGCAGTTTGAAATTTAATAACGAATATAAGTCTCATCAGTAAAATATTTAGAGTGAATTTTTTCGTTTTAATTTTAAAATTAACTTGCGGATTGCGGTACCTAAATATTTTACAACTCAGGCTTGGGGAAAACTATTGTAAACCGTTTCCTAACAATTTGTCTTACTAGTCTACCTAAATAGTATGCTACTGAGGATAGGGAATAGGTATTTCATTAACATGTGACAGGAAATTATCGAAAAGCGATCGCCATTGAAAAACGTACAAGAACACAGTTCAATATGAAATATATATTCACTCTGTTAGTACTCTCCATGAATGTGAAAAACGTACAAGAACACAGTTTCTATGAAATATATATTCACTCTGTTAGTACTCTCCATGAATGTGAAAAACGTACAAGAACACAGTTTCTATGAAATATATATTCACTCTGTTAGTACTCTCCATGAATGTGAAAAACGTCTTTGATTATTGATCGGCACATTATAAACGAATGAGCATATCCGAACATGCTTGGTGATCGAATTAGGTTCTGGGTATGTTTCTACCTTCTCCCTGACGTCTCACGGAGAACAGAAATAACACGATTTTACGTATTGTACACCATATGTTATGTCGCATTTAGGACTAGATAAATATTTGCGAAATATTTTTAACATGTTCATTCACCTTTCTTTTAACGTGCATGGATAATTTATTTGTGAATGACCACACGTTTTCTAGATTGTGAACTGATGTTTACTCTGGATTATTTTAACCAGAACATCACAACAGTTACTGGAAATAATAGAAGCACACAAAATTTTCCTGTCCAGGATGTTACAAATTTACACGTTTTCTGATGAATTAAAATACAAAAGAGGCCACTTATTATTCAAAACGGTAAGTTGTAGTGATAAACCGAAGCCGGTGTTTTTCATTCATGAAAATTTGCCCATGCTGAGCAAAGGTACGATGGGACGAATCCATCACCAGAAAAAGGGGTTTGTTTTAACATTGGCGCCCGAACGTATAAAGGTTCTCCTGGGCTTGAGGTTCCAGAAAAGCGCAAGGTGCTACTTCCAAACGTCACCTGGAAAAATCCAACTTCATTATTTATGTCCCCTTCATGCGTGGTTTGAGGAGAGCACAAAGCATGTGATTTTGCTTCCCCGCCTTTCTCAAGAGGTGGATATGTGTCCAGTGCCATTGGAGTGACACAGGAGCCAAAACGGTAAACGGTAGCGATAAGCCAAGGCCGGTGTAGTTCCGGCAGGAGAATATCTGGCTCGAGAGTAGGGAGACGTAGACCCTAATTCCACCACAGGAAAACTAGTTAGTAAAATCATGCAATGCATTGATTGTGATACGCTTTCCAACATACCAGAATCGTTACTCAAGGTATGAGGATAATGGCTGTGGAATAAATCGCGGTCCTGTTGCTCTGACCTTTGATCCCATTTCGATGATATTCAACAGAACCGGTTCAGTATACCTCCGAAATAACACGATGAAGGTTTGTCGCAATCGAAGCGTTTTTACGTAAGTTATGATGCATAAGGTCTATGGAAGAGATCCCGCTCCTGTGTCCTAACCTTTGACCCTAGTTCGCCCATTTTCAATAGGATTCGTCCCCAGGCAGGCCCCTACAACATACTAACATTTCATCCAAATCGAACCATTTTTACGTAGGTTATGACGCATAATGGCTATTGAAGTGATTCCGCTTCTAAGTCTTGAGCTTTGACCCCCTTTCGCCCATTTTCAAAAGGGTTTGTCCCCAGGTGGTCCCCTACCACATACTAAAGGTTCATCAAATCGAACCTTTTTCACGGTAGTTATGGTGCATAAGAGCTGTGGAATGGATCCAGCTCCTAAGTCCTGACCTTTGACCCAATTTCGTTCGCTTTCAATAGGGTTCCTTTCCAGATGTTCCCCTGCTACACTGTAAAAAATTTCATGGTCAAATTACGGTAGATACACCGGCAGCTGAGTGGCCGGTCAATAAACCGTAATTGTACAGTACCGTACCGATATGTTCATTAACGGTCTAATGACCGGGAAATAAAAAACGGTCAAACCACCAGAAAATGTGGCCTAACACAGTAGATCAACCGTAAATTTAATACGGTAGATAAACCGTATTTGAAAGAAAAAACATGGCAAAGCCTGTTAAATAAATACGGTGTAAAGACCGTTTTTTCTTTACAGTACTGTAATTTTACAGTACCATACTGTAATGTTCATTAACGGTCTAAAGACCGGGAAATAAAAACCGGTCAAACTACCAGAAAATATGGTTTATCTACTGTAAATTTCATACAGTAGATAAACCATATTTGAAAGAAAAAACATGGCAAAGCCTGTTAAATAAACACGGTGCAAAGTTGTTTTTTTTTTCAAAAATGTTTAGCCACTGTTTTTTAGATTTGGTTTAATGACCTTTTCTTAATATGTTTTTTTGGTCTAATTAGGGCTTCAGCCAATTTTTGGGGCGGACTTGAACCGCAGTTTTAAGAAAAAACACGGCAAAGCCCATTAAATAAATATGGTGCAGTTTTTTTACAAAAATGTTTGCAAAATTGCATGTGTTTTTCACGATCTATAATGTGTTTGAGCTTTTGTTTTCATAATTCGTAAAACTCTCAAAAATACCGTATAATATATACATCAATCAGCCAAAACATTAAAACCACCTACCTAATACAATGTGTCTTCACCTGATGAGACAGATTCAATGAGATGTTGGTAGCCATCTCTTGGTATCATGACTGCAACAGATCCCACACTTCCTGCAAATTACGCGGGTGATGCTGCTCATACCCCTTCCTCCAACTGAAACCACAAATGCTCAATAGGATTCATGTCCAGTGAATTTGGGGCCTATGGCATTTAAGGGAATTCCAGTTATGTTCTTGGAACCATTGCTGAACTTTCTTTGCAGTGTGACATGGATTACATCCTTTATTTCAAGTCTTGTTGAAAGGTGCCATCTCCACTAGGGAATACAGTCACGAAAAGGTAGTTTTAATGTTGTGGCTGATCAGTGTACATTTATGTAAAGATTTCAAAAATGTGGTCAACCCTAGAATGCCACTCTTAGTCTACCGTAATGGTCAAAATACAAATACCACCAAACTTGCTTATAATGAGTACTGTCGAATCATTTTCATCTAAGAAACAATATGCATTATGCAGTTTTACTGACGTAGATCACTGGGGTGAATGACTTAACTTGTAAGTCCTGTGCAAAATATTTATGCCATTGAAAATCTAGATGAGCAAATTGTTACAGCTTTCTCGGATTTTTCCAAAGGACTACTAAAAACAGTTAATTTCTACATGACAGCACAAAGTAACACATTTTTCATTTTTGTCCCTACAACTTCTGGTGTGACAATTGCAGTTCACTGTAGGTGTTTAAATTGGAAGGAGTCAGAAAGCCAAAGTGCACGTTCTTTGCAAGTATAACAAACAGATGTCAAAACTACAGAGATAATGGCGTATAGCAGTTGGCTTGAAGACACCGGGGAATCAGTAGTATTAAAAAAAATAAATGTTGCATATGCAGAGAACTAGAAACAAATTACCAACAGATATTTTCCAATGTGCTCAGGCAAAAAGTAATTTATTGTTTCATAGATTTAGGACTACCATTACCAAAATACTGATATATAATTGAAGCTTAGATACACAGGAAAAGTACCGAATCAACTGGATTGCATTTTTTTTTATTAAAAAAAAAAACCAAACTTAATTGGTGTAACAATATATATACAGATCAACTAATATCATAGACAATGTTTTTTTTTTTTATTATGTGCCACTTATTGTCTGATATCTTTTAGCCAACTGTTGTGGTCTTTTACTTTGTGCCATAACTTTGCAATTTTTGGATTGACTTCAGAATAAAGCTTCTTCCCTTTCTTCCTTTGATCCACATACAGGATTTATACCCACAAAGCACCTGTGATTAAAGTGAGAAATTAACACAATGAAATACATCATAAAAATTCTGGCTTCTAAAAAAGTAACAATATATATACAAAAATAATATGTATCTTTACAGCACACTACTAGTTTGATTTTAAATTATTACAAAAACTAAATTATTTGTGTAGTGAGAAATCCTGAAGACCATCAATAATGGAAAAGATTTGATCAATTTGAATACTATTTTTATCCCACAATAAGAATACTGGTTATACAATGCAATGTTCATAATATTTGGCAAGTGTAGTGGTAAAAATTTGCAGTCAACTCAAGAAAATGAAGACCACCAAAAAAAATTGTCACAATGGCCAGGTCTGAAAATTAACAAGGCAGGTGGAATTACTAGAGGGCAACTGAAAATAAAAGACTGATGCCTTCATGGAAAAATAAAAGACTGATGCCTTCATGGACTGAGCAGATTCCTAATACCTAGCAGAGTTGTATAAAAATTAAATGTATCTGCATACACAACCATTGAAACAGAAAACTTGCTGAAAACCCATGAATCATAACAATAGAATAAGATAATTTAAAGAAAAATTAATATGACAATAAATAATTATTAGAACATTACAGATTCTAGAGAGGACAAAAGTATATCAAGACTGAATGCGCAGAAATGTGTGTAAAATGGACCTTAAGGCCAGAACACTATGAACCTCATAAAAACAAGACTAATTAAAGTTTTTATATCTAGAAAAGCAGTTCCGTTAATGAACTTTCAAAAATTATAAATATCATTTTCAACTTAATTCAAAAATAGTAGACTTATAAAATACATAAGGAAAAGACTTTAATTTCATAACTAGCAACTGCAAGAGGAACCTGGCAATATAATTTATAGTCTTTCTGTGTAAATGAAACTTTTGTTACAGTTCCTATATATTGAGAACAGGCTTTGATAAAATCAAGAGGCCAGAAAAGTTTGTAAAACCAAAAGAAGTCCCTATCGGAAGATGTGAAAATTTCTCGTTGAGATAGAAGTAAATATATTAATCTGAGTAAAGCCTTAAGTGTTTTAATTGCTGTAAATAACATTTTTAAATCTACAAGCAAAAACTATCTGCAAAAGCTGCTAATAATTTGGAAACTATCCGTGCATGGCATACGCATGCACGTCTATATTCTGAGACTGATACCAACTGCAAAAATCCAGGAAAAGCAGCAGACCCCTTCTAGTAAATAGGTGGACACAATTTATTTTTACACCCAGTCCTCAAGAAAGAGAGAGACTACTTATTTTCCTCGGTAAAGTGGAGGCTTAGGGTTAGAACAGATGAAAAGACCAAAATTATTTTAGTATTATACTTTGTTTAAAAAAAATAGGTTTATATTCTCAATAAAGGACATGTCACTATTTTTGTATATCATGCAATACATACACAATTATAGATGTAAAAAATATATTTTATACACTTTGTTAACATTGGAGAGAAAAAAACTTCAATAAAATCAAAGTTTTATCCAAAAGTTCCTATACTAACCTTTGCAAAAATTCCAATGTCACTTTTGCCTCAAAGGGGTAGTGAATATTAAACACAAAATAAGCAGAAAACAGCATGCACACTGCTTTTATTGGATTTTGCACACTATTGACACACATTCTGTCAATTATTAACATGAAGTTCTCTGGGTTTAGAACAGAGGAACCTAAAAAAATAATATATATATATATTAAATTCCTAAAATTTTATGTAAAATTAACAAATTTAACAATGGTAATTATGCAGTTTTAACTTTTGTACTGCATCAAACAGCAGTTATAAAATGGTGTAACCAAGATACCCCTATCCTGTTAGACATCAGGATCTTTGTATTACTGTCATCAAATTTAGTTAAGATTTTTGCTTGTAACTTTAATAATGCTAACACTCACTGCAGAAGCAGGGCTCGCTTCCAACAACTTCAGAACAAAATAAGATAGACTTAAGTAGTGGGGGAAAAAAGGGTCAAATCATGGACATGTAAAAAAAAAAAAAACTTTTCATTTTTATAAATCTCCGAAGTGGCTGGTTAAGTCAAACCCAACCAACCATCTGCAAAATAATTAATTCACTACCCATTTATTAACTGCCGATCTTGGGAACTCCCAAATGACTTCCAAAAAGGCGGAACTCTTTCACCCCTGATAATAGCAATAACTTTGCAAAAATTACTGCCTGAGAGTGCTCAGGCATGGAAATTTAAAATCATATCAAGTTGAATTCAGTTCATATGGGGTATGCAGATGTGTCAACTCTCCGGATGAATGTCAAATTCTCCTGATTTTCACCGAGAATTAGCCATTAGGATGGTCAGCATTCCATCAACCACCACCATGATTTTGAATCGCCTGTGAAATAATTTTCTCTTTCTGCGTCAAAGCAAGGCGACAACTGCAGTCATCAGTTTTGTATTTGTCCTCTCCTCCTATCTGCAAAAAGAAAGCTTCCCAGGTGGCGCAGCGGTCTAAGCGCTAGCTTCCGACCAAAAAAATTTGCTTTAAAAATTTTTCCCCTAGCCCGATTGTCATATGACACCTTCAGCAAAGAGATGACCTGCTCTGGCAGTAGGAATGCCGGGGAGGGTCCATAATTAATTGACAGATGGCAGCTGCCCTGCCTTCTTGCAGTTCAGTCTTTCAACCCTTCGCCTCAAGAAATCCGGCGAATTCACTTAACGACAAAATTTGGCCTTGCCTTGTAACGAAAGGCGATGTTAGTACGATGCTTTTTGTTGTTTTTGCCGTCGCGCACAACCTAAAGAAGACTATAGCACGCGGGCCATTTTACGTTTTTATTATCTTGCAGAATCTACGTACCCAAAAAACCTATTTCAGTAGGGAGTTGGATGATCCGTGGAAGGGAGGAGCGTAATGAAGAGTGTAATTTCCAAAACCAAAAACAGACCACAACCCTTAGGAATACGAAGAGCTTGAATGTTTTTAAACTGCACCCCCACCCCACCCCCCAATAACTATACGTAATGGACACCGAGATTACATGATCTTTATCTAAGTTAGGAAAAAAATATCTGGGGTGTATACATTTACAATACAAAAACTAACAATGCAATAAAATGGGTATTGCTTTTAGTTTTATTTTTGTTTTGTTCTCCAGAACTTTTAGTGGACCAATAATACTTCTGGAAAATATCGATAAAAATAGAGCTCATGTGATTTTACGAGCTGTAATAATCTCCCGATTTTCAGATTTTAAAGGTTGGCATGTTTGGATATGACATTTTTACTTGCATAAATGTAAGAATACAATAATTAAAAAAATACAGTATTATAAAAAAAATGCAGAGGACAATATACATACAAGTGAAATAAAGCAAATACTTAAAAAATCAAAACATTGTACTGTTAAGAGTGTGAAAACCAAATATGATACTAACAATTGGTTAGGCAGAATTTTAACAAAAGCATGGCACAAACTTTCAAAGCAGAAACATTCAGCAAACAATGATAAGTGAAGAAGTATGTCATTCTTAGAACTGCAGCTTTTTATTTCTCTAAAAGATCCGTGCATTTTCAAGCTTTGAAAATGCACGGGTCCATTTGGCCATGAACCTGAGCAAAATTTGGACAATTTTGGAGGTGGTATGGCTGGCAATACTTGAAGAATATTTTCACAAGCTTTGAAAATGTTCGGCATTTTGCCGCATGAAACAGACACGAGACTGACCAATGAAAAAATAAAGGCTGAATTTTTTAGCGATGCGAGGGAAAAAAAAGCATTGAACATTATAATTACTAAGCACATCAGAATATGCAATCATCCTGTATAAGCCAATATAAAATAATTTTATTAATTACAACTACAAAAAAATTAACTTTTTTCCTGACCAAGTCACACTGTGGTGTCTCACAGGCTGTTGGAACTTTGTTAGAGCAATTAAATAACCAGTGCAACATCAGATTTGGCAAGACACACTGAAAATGCTTCTTGGGGAATTATTATATCAGACAACCTTATAATAATAAGTCCAACAATGACACTGCCACAGGACTGTAGCAGAAAAATCAAAATCACATTTTCAGTAGGTTGAGCAGTCACACATTGTCAGAATAAAAAAAAAGTTTATTGATGTTTTCAGAGAGCTATATAGCAGCATCAAGAAGTCCAAATTACTAAAAATTTTGAAGTGATTCTTATAAGAGCCTGATTTTCAGAAAAGTGCAATAAATTAATACTGTAATACAATAGTAGGAAAGAGGATGATTCAGAAAAACTTTTTCTTTAAAGAAAACAAAAATTAGTTCTCCTTGGTTTCAAGTTGTACGTACACAGTTCAATTGCTTTTATAACAGGGTAACTAAACCCCCCCCCCCCCCCCGCCAAAAAAAAGAACAACTTCAGTTTTGTAACAATATAAAAAATAACCAAAACAATGTTAAAAAAGGCTGAATTCAGCCAAAAGGTGAAAAAAATGTATGCATTATTAAGACAGGTGGCTCAGCATGGTTACTAGAAAGGTATCTATTTTAACAGCACATCTCTCTCACACACACAGTGTGTACATACACTCAAAGGACAAAACATTAGATAGTTTGGAAGTGTGCTTCCACATGTTTTCTCTATGCGGAAGCACACTCCGAAGCAAATATCGAGAGTTGCCCTTCCGATTTTCCCCACATGCAACAAATGGACAGAATACACTGAAATATAGACCCACAATAAGATATAAAGGTTAAAATCGTGCAGAACTTTTTCAATATGTCACTGATTGCCAAACACTCCACTTTTATGAATCAGCACAAAGGAGATCTTCATATCAATAATTTATTGTTGGCGGAAAATGAAAAAAAAAAAAAAATCTTAGAAATAAAAATCACGATCTTACACAAAACATTTTCTTAATTTCTTTACATATGTAAGGAGTTCCAATAGAAAATTTGGAACATTTGCTAGTTCTTCCAGAAAAGTTTAGAGAATAACAATGTATTAGCCTATATTGACGGAAATTCATGTATTTAACAACTTTATAGTTCCTTTACTTTTTCATCATGAATACCTTTTATTTGCAATCCCTTTTCCTTAGCAGTAAACTACTGGACTAGTTAATCTTAGTCAATAGTCTGTTCCAAGTTAATCCTCCGCCCAAAAGAGGAACAAAGATTGGAAGTTGAAACTCGGATGTACCACAGTGGTAAAGTCAACACCAGCTTTCATAGCTGGTTTCCCTTGCGAAAGCAACGACTTAAAGGTTGATGCACAGGGAAAAGAAAACTCATTTAACAAGCTTTATGTCTACATAATTGTTCTCACCTCTCTACAAAGGGGAAGGTACATAGCTATTCACCACAGCAATCAAAACATTTAAAAATAGTGCAGGTAATTTACTTCAAAATTTATGAGTTAATGCCATTAAAAGACAGTTTATTCTTCTAATACACAACAGTATGAAAATGTACAATAATTGCTAAACTATGATATAGAAAACGTGGGTTATTGCAGATGAGGCTTTTTTTAGGCCACTGTGCATTTCCCTTAACATACAAACTGGAAGTGCATGTTTGCCAATACCCTGAATATGACGTGTGGTGTCATCATATTCTAAGAAAACAAAATTTTATGGTATGATAAAACCATACGCAGTTTGAATAAAATTCAAAATATTCAAGAGGGAAATCATAGTGTTACCTTTTACAGCTAGAAATGGAGATGTTACTGCTTCATTAGGAGGACAGTGAGGATTGAGCACCTGAAAAAAAAAATCAATTACTTTTGAATCACAAAATCAAGATACTGATAAAATACTGTTGCACTTCATTTTAGTGATGCTCTAAAATTCTACAAATAAGAAAAGGAACCAACATTAAAACATACAGCATGTTGAGGACTGATGTAGCTTGGGGGGGGTGAAGCAGGCTCATTTTGCGCATATTATTCCATCTAGACTGTTTATATATATATAGTATAGGTGGCTGCACCCTCACCCTTGCGTTTGCCATGATAAACCTTCAAAACTTGGGAGAAATTAATATTTTTGCCAATTATTTGTAAATTAAAAACATTAATATGACTTATCAGCCAAAGAATATTGTGTTGTACCCAGCCCTTCACTCTACAGCTTCCCATATCTTTATCCCTTTGCCAACATTAGATCAGAATACCAGCAATCAGAAAGTTAAGCTAGCTGATATTTTTTTAACTTCCTTTTACTAGTGATAAAACTGTAACGGCCA
Source organism: Macrothele yani (assembly GCA_039090855.1). Taxonomy (NCBI): domain Eukaryota; kingdom Metazoa; phylum Arthropoda; class Arachnida; order Araneae; family Macrothelidae; genus Macrothele; species Macrothele yani. The sequence goes on along the minus strand of CM077031.1, from coordinate 60,098,268 downwards.
AGAAAACGCATAATTTAACATTAAAAAATGCTGCGTGTTGCCTTCTATGTTGGCTGAATTTGCAAACGAATCAGGTAAGGCTTTCCATGATCCTGCTCCCTGAATTACACTATATACGCTCAAGGCCATTTGCATTGAATAAGCTGATTTATGTCAAAAACACCTCCAGTAACTCTTATGAAGAGAGCACGGTTGTAGGCAAAAAATTATGATCTGTGATCACAGATAACAAAAGGTCAGATTTTAATTTTAGATCCACTTCTTACCCGCAAAGGCACCTTCTGTTACTCCTGCATCCAAGGGTCAGTATTTCCCAAAATAAAGGTGGGAGATATCTGTAGATGAAAGGGTGGGCAACAAATTTGTTGGAAATCTCCACAACGTGCACACATGTAAATGGAAACCCACTTAAGTCTACAAGAGAGTTAAAAAACAACAACTGTGGACCAACATATTTTATCCGTAGGTCCATAAAAAAATCCACAATAGACATCTGTAAAAGTAATATCCAAATAGATGTGGGGCACTCTTCAAAAAAATAGATGTTAGCAGAAATTCATATATTTGGTGTAAGTAGGTCAATGTTTGAAAAATAATAGATAAGTGTACTACAGACTGTTTCACATTTTCAAAACTTTTTTGAGACGCACTCCCCCACCCCCTCAAATGACCCATCTTACTGATATAGCACATTAAACTATTGAAAATCTGCTAGTAGATCTTCATACTTATACAACAGTATCATTTGATGTGTAGCCGATTATCAATGAAATGGTTGTTAAAACATAGTGATAGTATACCAGCTGACAATATCCAAATTATTGAAATCACAATATTCAAGTAGATATGAGGGTAATGCCAATATTAAGAGATATACTGATCATCAATTATAAAATTTACACTACATTTCTCTACTAAAGAAAATATTCCAAATATTTGGTTTCTCTGTAAAAAAGCTAAAATTTCATACAATTATGTTGGTTGTAATTGCAATGATCATTATGATTTATAAAGTTTAAAGAAATCAATAGAATAAATTCAAAATTACCTCAGAAACTGCCAGAAGAAATTTTACATCTTCATCAAAATATGCAGCAACTGCTGCAATTAGCAAAATGACTTGATTGCCATTTCACACATCGGCTTCTGCAAATAGCTGCAGTAAATTTGTCTTTTTCTGAGCACGAAAATAAGTCAAAAGTTCGGCCTTTCGATCTTCAACTGACTTGCAGAATTGGCTGTATATATCAATGCCTGTTAGTAATCGAAAGTGTTGCAAAAAGCCAACACCCGAAAACAACTGTGGCCAGTCTTCAACTAATTTCACCAGGCTTGTTCCACTATTTATGTCAAGGCGCTGTAAGTACAAGGTGTCACTGATTAGCTCAATTAGTTTTTCATCTCCCTCAGTGAGCTGGCTGAGCTGGGTTTTTTTAAACTGAAGGGACTCTGTAGTCTCATTGTGAGGCCAGTTAGGTGCCCAGTTGATGCATCCATAACTATCTATCTTTGGGCTAGGAAGGGAACCAGGTGTGTTTCCTTCCTCTTCATTACAAGAGACCTTCCAAGTTTTCACTTGTGAATTGAATCATAATTTTTAGATAAAGATTCTTCCATACATATCCACAGCAGCATTTCTCACTGTCTTTTAGGAATTTAAATGCCCCATGGGAGAACTTTACTGACTAATTAAAAAAAAATTACTGAACAAGATGAAAATAATTTACTTCTACTGACCATTTTGCACTCCTGGAACCAATATTCAGCTAGCTGTGTCAGTAGCAATAATGGCAGTGTACAAATAGCTGATAAAATATGCATTATCTAGTGCTCTATTGCTGTTGCTAAACCATTAAAAAACTTATGTTTCAAAGCAATAACTTTTTTATTACCACAACTGTAGCATGATAAAGGGTAGAAATCACCTAATTATTTGTCATTCACACACAAAACTCTGTCTGTACTTTTACAAATGTGCAAACCACTATCTGAGCACCAACGACCCTCCCACACATTAACAATAAAAAATATTTCCTTGTTTTTATCTTCTAATATGAACAGTATTTCTCCAAAGACACAATCATTATCTTTGTTCTTTACGTTCAAAAACTGGCCTACAGTATAGGGAGTACCAAAAATTTTCACTTTGTTTGAAATGTGCAGAGGTTGATATTCTGATTCTTTTATTGCCCTTTGTATTTGAAGGGAGTACAACTCGATAATGAAAGTTTGACTGTCTTCAAACCGAACCCTTTCAGCAAAAAGTGAGCCATTTAGAAGATAAGCTTGCAATAACTTATGTTTGTTTGACAGTGTATCAGTGAGGTTTTTGAAGTTCTGACATCTTCGGGCAACTCTTTTGAAATATGAATGTTTACTCTCAAAGCGCAATGTCCAAAGACGAATAAGTGGTCCAAATTTCATCGTTAACTCAGGATAGTGCAGAAGGAAGTGGTGCTTTGGTCGAAGAGGCACATCTGCAAAAGCAACCTTCCTTCCCTCCAAGTACTCTTCAATTATGATTTTGAAATATGCAATTTGTGAATGACTTATGCTAGGTGCACAGGCAAATTCCACAATTTCTCTGAGTGTAACAACTACGTAGATTCCATACAGAATCATCAGTATCTATCTTAGAGTACAGAAGGATTGGCAAAAGTGAAGTAAGGCCCAGTTCTGACAAGCACTGCCATTTAACCTTTTGCTTTTTGGGTGAAACACAGCAGGCCTGCAAGAAGCATCATGCTCAAAAAATGAAAAGCCACGTATTAGATCATTTAATAAAGTATACGTAAGCCAGCCTTTCTGAACAAAATAATTTAGGTAAAGTGACAAATCATAGTCACAAACCCCTTCAAACAAGTCATGACCAACACAAGGAGGGAGCCCAGGAAGACAAACATGAAAGTACTGCAACTCATTGAACAGAGACGGGGGAAATGATTCCTTGGCTACCCATGGCTAATTGCAAAGCAGATGCATCATAATTTTCAACAGTTCGTGATGAAGCACTCAAATATGGATACTCTTCCAAGTATCTCTTTGCATTAGACAATAACGGCACATATATTCTGAAGTTGAGAAATTCTGGTTAAGTCCACCAATAAAATGTGCTCCTAAATTGTCAGCAGTAATACAAAAAACCCTCCCTACATAACATACACCATCCACATTAAATCCATTCTCAATTTCTTTAAGGTCACCAATCAATTGCCTAAATACTACTTTTTGGCCAAACAATTTTAAATCTTTTTCACAGCACAGTAAAAGAAGCTGCATTTGGTGAACTGATGACCTATACTGAGGGTATATGTTTCCTAATGTGAAATAAAATCCGAGAATTTTATGTTTATTTCGTGAAAAACCTAACGGGTTAACAACCTCAAACACATCCTGAAAAAGGATAAGCTGAAGGATTTTTATTGATTCATCTGCTTGGCATTGCTGAAACACGCTACCGTCAGTAAAATCACTCATTCGATCTGCTACTTCATTTTTCAGTGGATGATCTACTTGATCCTTTACAGACTTATCGTGGAGCAGATTAACAAGTTTTTTTAATTGGAATGTAGTGGCAGTAACGCAAGCAATTTACCTCATCACGACCCATGCAAATTTCAATGGGTTTGACAAATTTCATGCTTTTTTAAAAATATTGTTGTCTTAAATAGATAGATTTAAGAAGTCCCGATTCAGTATCGAATGCAGATTTTAAAAACTTTGAGTCATGGACATATTTTACAATTTTTTTTTTCATCTTCAGATATATTTACTAATTCACTCAATTTAGCAGTGAAACTCTGTGTGAAAAAGGAATCCTCCTGAATCAGTAAATAATTTATCTCTTCTGTTATCAACTGTATTGTTTTACATGGGATTAGGCATTTTGATTCCAAAAGCAAGCAAAAAAGAGCAATATTTTTCAGTGTGAGTTCTTCAGAGATATGGCTGTCTGACTGATTAAGTTGTTCACTTACGTCAGAAGTGACTAGTTCCACAGTACTGTCAACTCTCAAGGTCAGGGCAACTGGCTCAGAATTAAGAAACTGTGGAGATAGGAATTTTGTACTGTGATTCAGATGATATCTAGATAAATGGGATGAAAATGAAGATCTGACTTTAAATGTTTTGGCACACCCCTTAAAACAGCATCTAATAAAGCCCCCGGAGGTTAGATGTGACTTAATGTGCGATATTAAATCAGAAACTCTATTAAATGCCTTATGACACAATCTTTGGTTGCACTTTAAATCCACTTCTGAATTGCAAAGTTATAAACTACGCAATCCACGGTGGTATCGCGAGACATGAGTATTAAAGCCATAGTAAGAGCCAAATGCCTTGAGCAACCACGCACCCCACACTGAAATCTGAAATTATTTACATTTCTATGAATGCTCATGTGGTGAACATATTTCTTTAAAGATAAAGAAACATAGTTGCAATTGACACACTCATACATGATGTTAAGTATTAAGAATGCACTTTTATGCAAAATGTTTTATAATATGAGATATTCCTAAGAAAAACAGAAGGAATCACTTTATGTATTGAATGTAAAATTTCATGTATCAAAAATAAACAATAACTGACACTTATTGCCAAAGGCTTTGATTCATCTGAAACCAAATTCTGTTACATATTTTTTAAAAATTCAACCAATTTAGCATGCAGAACAAAGATTCATTACCAAAATTATTTACAATACAAAAAATATGTCCGCAAAAAGATCCTCCGTAATTGTCAGCACTGTTGTCTTAAGCAATATACAGGGTGTCCCAGAAATATTGGATACATTACAAAATTATGTAAAAAAAACAACTGAGCATTGTCGGTTTTTCTATGTCACGTATTACAAACACGGTTTCTATATTTTTGTTTTGCAGAATTGTTATTCCCAGAATCCGATAGATGGCACTAGGTGTGGCCTGATGAGGAATGTATGAGAAATGCGCAATCGGTAGTAATGTCATCCGTACAGCACAAGGCGATGTGTGTGTTATGGCTTGCGAAATTAAAGTCTGTCATTAAAGTTAAAAGACGATACCGTTTAGAGTATGATCCTCCGTAATTGTCAGCACTGTTGTCTTAAGCAATATACAGGGTGTCCCAGAAATATTGGATACTCAATAATAATCCTCCATCAATGAATTCAATTAAGCAATGGATAAAACAGTTCTGGCAATGGGGAACCTCGTGGAGGAGCCGGTTCGCCTAGCATCAGCGGTGAGACGGTTGACCAAGTTAATGGAAGTTTCCGACGAAGCTCCAGGAAATCCGTTCGTAAAGCAAGCAGAGAACTGTGCATTCCGAAATCGACAGTTCACGATATCTTGCACAAGAAATTAAAGTTTTATGCTTATAAAATCCAAATAGTGAAAAAGATGCATGTAAATGATCACACTCAGCGAAACGATTTCGCTGTGGTTATGCTAAATTGAGTGAAAAACAACGAAAACTTTCTCAGTACTGTCATTTTCAGTGATGAATCCACATTTCATGTATTGTGAATTGTCACAACTGTAGGATATGGGGTAGTGAACTGCCTCATGCTGCTAATGAACTGGAACGCGATTCGCCAAAAGTTAACGTGTGGTGCACCCTATCAAAAAGACAAGTGATTGGCCCTTCCTTCTGCAAAAAACAAATGATGACATTTACTTGGATACGATAGAAACCTTTCGCTATACCCAGATCAAAAGATATGATGTCATTTTCCAACAAGACGGTACGACTGCGCATTGGTCAACATGTATACATAAGTGCCTAAATGAGCCTTTTCCCCAACAGATAGATTGGCCGTGGTGGTCCCATTCTGTGGCCTCCTCGCTCTCCAGATCTAACTTCATTGGATTATTTCATGTGGGATTAGGATCGTGTCTATCAGACGCCTTGTACTGATTTGCAGGAACTAAAGTAGCGTATCACAGCTGCTATTTAATTCCATAACTCCTCAGATGCTTGCCAATACATGGCATGAAATTGAGTATCGCTTAGACGTACTACGAGCAACCAAGGGATCTCACATCGAAATTTATTAACTTGTGCAGTTACATTGTAAGTTAATACAGTCAGTTTATTTCTGTCTGTTTAATGTTTTGTTTTATATAATTTTGTTATGTGTCCAATAATTCTCGGACATCCTGTATATATACATTTTTGTAGCAAATAAATGCAACAGAATAAAAACAAGAATTTTATTTGTTGAGAAGGAAATAAGAAACTAAGACTTTTGAATCCAAAAGATTTTGAAAACCGGTAGAAACAGTAAAGATTTTATGTGTGCAGCTCTGTGGAGCACCACATTAACAGGACCTGCAATTTTATGAGAGTTCCTAGTTATTTTTTTTTATGTGAAAGACTTTTTTCTTTTTCATACATTAGCATGAGAAAGTATTGTAATCATGAAAAATTCGACTCCAAGATGTCAAAGGAAATGCAAGTTGTGATGTACTTTGCACAAAAAAGAGTAGTCATGACTACTTTCTATTTTTAAATAAATCCGGTACTTGTATGTACCTCTTATTTTTCCAGTTTTTCAAAAAAATAAGATTTTCATTTCTAGAAAACTTGTCTCCAGCCTCATTTATTTAGCACTGATGGAGATAATGCTTCACTGGTGATGTGACTTCATTGCTGATATTCAATCAGAATGGCGACACAAAAGGCCTGAATGTTACATTGTGATTAAAATTTTCACGGATTCACCCTTTCATGATGTACATTCTCGGAGATTTGTTTCAATTCATTTATAGTGACAAACTGACAATGAGGGACAGAGAGGCCCCTTGAGATATATCAAATATGGCATCAGCCATCTTGATTGAAGTCCATGGTAAAGTAAGGTTTAGAAATTACCAGATGATTATATTTATATTTGGTGTTTTCACTAACACGCTGCAAATTTTTTTTATTGGATTTTGCCATTTTTAATGCGGCGGGGGGGGGCAGGTTTGGTCTTTGGAAAAAAATTATCTTATCAGGAATTCAGGATGTTATTTTGGGTTCTGTATTAGGATTACAATTTATCTGTGGTTGACTTTATTACTATATATATACAGCTAAAAACAATTAGGGAATAGGGAATATCGTAGTTTTGTATTAAAACTGAGTGACAGAAAACTTTAGAGGTTGGAATAGGAACTACATACACTTAGTATGCTATGCAAAAAGAAAAATATGGCCAAAACAATTAGTAAATTTAAATTTAATAATTTTTGGGGAGACAAATGTACAAAGGCATATTTATGATCATATCGTAAAAATGAAAATAAAGGTAAATTTCTCATTGAAAAACATGTACGGCAATTTGCATTGTATAAGCCACGAATAAACGATTTAAAAAAATAAAATAAAAAAAGTTTTTGCTGCCGTTCAATTTGAAAAATAATCTGCAGGGTAATTGTGCTGGAGAGGGGCTATATAATTGGAAAAGGAACTCTCTCGGAAAAAAATTTCAGTCTAGGATTTGCACGAAGTGAAGAGGACGGAAAAGGGATGTCATAATGAAAGACCGGGAAAGCTGTAGGAAGGGGCGGCGGCAGTTATTTTGTCTTTGTATTGTCGGGAAAGACAAAATGCTGACTGTGCTTGTGCCCTCTCCTCATCAATTGGCCAATAAAAATGTATGCACAGTGCTTGCTGCAGGAACCTAAACATGCACGCTTCATTTCAAAGTTCTATGTTCTGAATCTCGTGTACACTGTGCCTTGTATTTTAGTTTGTCCTTTGCCAGTTTGACCAAAGTCTTTGTTTCATTTCTTCGGACTCCGGGGTCTTTATGTGCCTAACTTTTCTGTCGAAAATTCTGCTTCTGGATCAACATTTGTGATATACAAGATCATATGGCTATTTTTTTTCTTTTTCTTCTGAATGTCACAATCTGTGAATTATACGCCGGCACAGATTATATGGAAATAAAAAAAAAGTGCGATTTCCAGGGTCTGAGGATAAACGATGAAAATTATGATAATTCAGGAATTTGCGAGCCCCAGATGAAAAACAAAACAAAAAAAACGAGTACCTTTTTTTTTTGCCAGGGCTGAGGGCAGAACATTTTTGGACAGAAGTGTACGACTTTGACATTATATATAGCCCCCTCCTCCCCGCAGGTTCAATGTCTGGCCACTAAAAAATTTAGCTGGCCACCAGATTTCAGAATATTTTTCTACCTCTGGTTGTTACAAATACCTTGTTCCCTCAAAATAATCAGGATGTACAGTAAAGCAAGACACGTCTGAGAAGAGAACGTTGCTCCATTAATTTCTTCTCTAATCAGCAGGGTCATGTGCTCAAAATCTGCAGGCAGCACGGTGGCATGCGGTTAAAGAAACACATACCATAGGTTGTCGAGCATACAGACCAACACTGTGTAGTCGGGTGCGAACAGTTTGAGTCGAAACATTTGTGTCAGTAGCCGTATGGAGTTTGCATTGCAGAAGAGGGGCGCTCATACTCCGGTTTCTCCTGGCAGTCAGTGATAAAAAAAACGATCCTCATTTCTTGACGTTGCTTTCCTGTGACCTTGCCCTGGTCTTTGCCTTAAATGTTTGGTATCTGAAAACCAATTCCAAAATCTGGAAATCATGCTTCGAGACACTCCAATGGCGTCCACTACTTGCGATTGGGTTTGACCAGCTTCTAAGTGACCGATAGCCCTCAGGCTACAGATTCGGGTAAATCCTGTTCGGACATCACATTCAAAGCACGAGTCATTTTTATCCTGGACTAAACGATCATAAGATACAATTCACTTTTCATTCGTTGACAGAAACATACCCTTTTTAACGTCCCACAATCAATTTTGCATACTGAGGTGTTTGGAAGTATGCAAAAGTTTCATTGTAATAACTTTCCTTCAATTTCTCTTAGCATACAAACAGTTGATGTCAGTAGTTCATATCTAAACCACGATATCTCCCAATAGTTTTGAGCAGTGTATTTTAAGCTAACGGGAGGGGGGGGGTAACAATGATGTTTAGCATTGGTGCTAATGCAGAGTTTGACTAAGGAATTTCTTAGATTTAAGCTTGGAACATAATGGCAACTCTACCTGGAAAAAAAGAGGGATTTGCCAGGCTATTTGAGATAGCTATTGGCTGGAAAACAATGGCATCAACTTTAACTCTGAGTAACAACTTATGTGTTTTTACAGAAATAAAATTTGACCACCCATAGAAATAAAGTGTTCAAAGTTGGGCCGCATCCCGGCGATTAAAAAATATTATCTAGCATCCTGGCATGTAATAAATTTTAAACCCGTCACAGACTATGTAAAGAAATTAGGATGAAAGCACAAATTTGAACACAAAAATCAGCAAATGAAATTCTTAATGGATTAAGTTGATGAATGATTAGCAGCTGGGACAGGAAAGATATAGGAGGCAGGAGTATGGTGTCAGAATTCTTGTTAAATCACCTACAATTGTAACAGTGCTAGCTAAATAATTTTCTGGCGCCCATGTGGTCTGCAGGTGAAATTGATCATTCCACGACTTGTGCCTCGTTCTCCAAAACCAGTTGTCAGAGCAGGGGTGTTTGGTGGGCTAAAGGAGGTTGGAGTATTTGGAACTTTTTGGTCCCCAACAAAACTAGTAGAGCCCACACCTGTTTTACTGAGGACTGAAAACTTTGTGTGGGTAAAAAAGTTCCGAAAAGCGCAAATTGAAGAAATAATTTGCATTATTCATATTAAATTTAGGACTTCCATTGTCTAGAAATCCTAAATCTTTTCTTCTACCTACAGAGATTGGATGTTTTTTCTTCAAGTTTCTCTCATAAATTTGAATCTATTTTCATGTGTGCTCTTTGGCACCCATTTTCAATAGGGTTCGTCCCCAGGTGATCCCCTATGACATACTAAAATTTCATCGAAATCGAACCATATTTACGCAAGTTATGACGCATAATGGCAATGGAATGCATCCTGCCCCTATGTTGTGACCTTTGACCCCATTTCCAATAGGGTTCGTCCCCAGTGGTCCCCTACCACATACTAAAATTTCACTGAAATCGAACCATAATTACGCAAGTTATGATGCATTTTAGAAAGATGTGATAAAGTTGATACTAAATTACAAAAGCCATCACTAGATTTGTTAACTGGACGTAACCTTCTGTCATTACCCCATTTCATTGCCAATGAAAGAAATAATTTTGAAAAATATGAAGAAATAGATAAAACATTAAGTGAAAAATCTTCTGGAAGTTTTGTCTAATCACAATTAAAAAATATGCACATGGCAATAACCGTAATGAAACTATTCTTCAAGGACAGAAAAAATGTGAAGTAGAAACATTTAATGTGATTATTGATCAGTTGGATAACAAATGTCTGTTAGCTTATAAAAAAAATTCAATTTCCATTTCAGTTCTTAGTTAACTGTCAACTAAATTTCTCTAAATAACTGTTTAGATTTTTACAGTGATGATTTGGATGAATCTTTACATAGTAAAATTTCACAGTTCTATGACTTTATCAAGTGTGAATGTAGCTACTGCACAAAAAAAAAAATGTTCTTGTCAAGACATTGCAAAACACACACACACACACACACACATATATATATATATATGATATTTTCCCAAATGTACATTCACCGTATTAAAACTACACTTGGTAAAAAATAACTTGTGATTGACAATGCTTCAACAAAGGCTTAACAGTCTTGCTATCATGTCATTAGAGCATGATATTGCTCAGCAGTTAGTTTGACGATGTTGTGCACTTCTTCACAAACCTCAAAGCAAAAAGACATTTTAAAGACGAACGCCTGAACTTTTTTTTTTTATTATTGGAGGTTTTTTTTTTTTGATTGGACGTTTAACGACCACCGTGAGCAACTCAATGGGCTATAAGCAGTCGCCCGTCGCTAATTTAGGGTCACTGGTTCCAGGGAAGGGAAAGAGCCAGTGCTGTAAGACAAACACAATATCCATGACTCGCCGTCATTCGAACCTGGACCCCTTCCGGACGAATGATCAGAGGCCATTGCTTAGACCACTGCGCCACCGGGGCGGCCTTATTGGAGGTTTAACGACCACCGTGAGCAACTCAATGGGGTATAAGCGGTCGCCCGTCCCTAATTTAGGGTCACTGGTTCCAGGGAAGGGAGAGAGCCAGTGCCGTAAGACAAACACAGCATCCATGCCTCACCGGGATTCGATAGACCTCTTTCGAACGAATGATCAGAGGTCATCGCTTAGACCACTGCACAACCGGGGCGGCAAACTTTTGTTTTTGTGCATTCATTTTTCATTTATGTTGTCTACACTTGATTCAATGTTTGAATTTTCTTTAGTATAAAATTTTTTGTAAGATATGTGGACACTTAAGATTTTGGGGTATACTAGCAATGTTTATTTCTTGCACAGTACACCTGAAGTGATTTTTTTGAGGGGTTTTTCTTAGCTCACGAAGCAGTTCTAATGTAATTACTGCCTAGCATAAGTGACCTGTTTGTAAAACTTTCTACGTGCAATTGTGTTTGCATTGAAATACACCTTTTGGGGTACTCATTTTATAAATAAAACAAACAGATATTGGTACTGCTATTAAGTTTACGCGACGCGCCTCGAGTTGTGCGTTGGGCATGAGTTGAGTGATATTTCTGTCATTTTTTTATAATTTTACAGAAAACACTGGCAGTTATTACTACACAAACACCTGTGTATTGATATATTTCAACTAATTTTTAAGAAATTGATTGGTTCTGATAAATTTCTATCTTACCACAGATGAGGTATACACACTGCTCACATGAGATTTCTTCAATGTGTTAGTTTGCAGAAAAAAATGTTTCAGCATCTTTAAACAGACATTTTAAAGACAAACTCCTGAACTATGTGTGAACTTCTGTTTTTGTGCATTCATTTCAAATTTTTGTTATCTATACTTGATTCAATGTTTGCATTTCTTTAGGAATAAATATTAAAAATAATACATTTCCTTATGTCTGCAAACACATAAGATGTATTTTACAAAGCCTTTACATATATAAAGGAAATAGGTATCCAACATATGTACAAGACATACATATCTATCGTATAGTCAATAGGACATTCGTATTTTACAAGCACTTGTGACCAGAAATAGGGGCCACAAAATATTCAGTAGCCCAGATTCCAAAAAACGCTGTCTGGCACTGAAAAAAAAAAAAAAAAAAGGAAGGAAGCAGGAGCATAGTGTTAGAATTTTTAGCACTTGCGAATGCTAAATAAAAATTTCCTGGCACCCACGTGGTCTGGGTAAAATTGACCATTATACAATTTGTACCTCGTTCTCCAAAACTAGTTGTCACCTAGTCACAGGACAAGCGAGGAAAATTAGTTAGCAACTGCATTCGTTTACTGAACTTATTCGGCCTAACAAATAATTTGAACGAAATACATGAAATATTTTTTTTTGAGTGGAGGTTTAACGACCACCGTGAGCAACTCATACATGAAATAAAACATCAAACTTGTTTCAATTGTTACCAAAACCACTTAATACTAACATTCTCATCATAATGCACTGTGACTTACACAAAACAAAAAAATACTTACCGAAAATAAATGCTGCGGTGCTTATTTAGTAACATAGAATCCTTATTTTGTGTATAGAGAGACCTCCATCGCTTCGTACCAACATGGCGTCCGCGACCAGCCCGTTGCCATTCGACAGCACGTAAAAAAACAGGTATTATACCGCAATGGTTAAAACAGTTTAAACACCGTGAACATGTTGTTTATCTACCGAAAATTTACGGTTCATCGCCCGTTGGCGTGCTTACGGTCTGTAAACCGTTTTAATACAGTTGAAACACCGAGAATTCACAGCAATTTTTTACAGTGTACACACTAAAATTTCATCGAAATCGAACGATTTTTACGCGAGTTATCGTGCGGAAAGGCATACGCACACAACGAGTGACGTAATGAGACAGATGGTCGCGAGAGTGTGACGTCATAAAACTTTAATAGGATCCACAAACAACGCATAATGAAATGAGGCAGATGGCATGACCGCGCGCCAACATCTCAATCGCGAGTCGATCGCGAGAGTGTGACGTCAAAAGATTTCTAAGAATGGGAAACATTAATAGGACGACGCCATGTTAGTAAAAACGTGGTAACTCGGGGTGGACTTAACCCACTAAACGAATTTTTCCAAAGTCAAGATCAAGCTAAATCGATTTCTAGTACCAGAAAACGGTAGGTTAACCACTTTCTCTAAAATCTTTAGAGCCGGTTTCAAAATAAAATTTACATATATACAAGAATTGCTCCTTTAATAAGATGTGATGGAATGCACCCCACTCCTCTGTCCTGACTTTTAACCCCACTTCACCCATTTTCAACAGGGTTCGACCCCAGGTGGCCCTCTACCACATGTAAAATTTTATTGAACTCGAACTATATTTCCATATTTACGCAAGTTATGAACCATAAGGGCAATGGAATGGATCTCGCTCTTATATCATGACCTTTGACCCCATTTGTCCCATTTTAAAAAGGATTCGTCCCCAGGTAGTCCCCTACCACATGCTGAAATTTCATCGAAATCGAACCATTTTTACACGAGCTATCGTGCGGACAGACAGACGGACGGACGGACAGAGCTGGAGCTTATACGCTTCTTCAACCTACGGATAGAAAGCGTAAAAAAGGATTTGTTTCTCTGTAACTTTCAACACTTGATGAAAAACGAAAAAGAAGCTATTTTCCCCTTCGCAGTTCTGAATATTTCCCCTTCGCAGTTCTAAATATTTCCTGCTCAAGATAATTGAACATAGTTTTATTCTCACTTTTTCTTCGGGAAAACACAAAATTCGTGCAAGAAACGTGTCAAAATCTAAAACTGCCTTACCCTATTCTGGTGAGTGCCACTAAAAAGTAAAGCGTTTTTTCATAAGTTTGAAAATATGACGTCGAAATGTCATATATTTTCAAGTTATTACCTTATACATGCATACAATCCATTTAATCATTTAAATCCTTTCTCAACAGTAAAAACGTATAGAATTTTCTGTAAGGCAGAGCCCCGGTTAGCCATAACCTTTCTTTGATTAATGACATGTGATTTTACGAATTTCTGTGTTGAAGCAAGAGCATAGAACACTGGAAATAAAATACCTTGGAACGAACCGCTGTCACCACGATCATGTGACCAACTTAGTCCCAGTTTTTAGCTTTTTATTTTTACTAATTTAAATTTTTTTTACTACTGCAAGCAAATTATGTTTGTAAGGGCCTCAGATATAGTAATCTAAAACCTACACAAAATTTAGTATTACACCAACTTGTATTTTTACACAAAACTGGTACAAGAGTAAGCCAGTTTTGACTGCAGAACATAGTGCAACAAGGGTTTTTGAGAGACTTTAATCACAAGTATAATAACTGTAATTACTTCGGATAAAAACTTAGAGAAATTTCACAAAACTGAGACCCTTTTGGTCACATGACAGCCATTTGTTTCAGTGCTTCCTCTTTCCAGTGGGCAAAGCCCTGAAACAAACGGTTATCATGTGACCAAGAGGTTCTCAGTTTTGTGAAATTTCTCTAAGGTTTTACCGGAAGTGAATACAGTTTTTATTCTTGTGATTAAAGTCTCTTCAAAACCTTTATTGCATTACGTTTTCCAGTCAAAACTACTTTATTCTTGTGTGCATTTTGTGAAAAAAATGTGAGTGTAATATTAAATTTTGGGTAGGGTTTAGATTACTATATCTGTGGAACTTATAAACCTAATTTGCTTGCAGTAGTAAAAGTAAAAAAAAAGTTTACAAATACCAAACTGAAAACTGTTACCATGTTGGTCACATAACCGTTCGTCAGGTCCTCGTCTTTCCAATTGGCTATGGAGCTACAAATTGGGATGTCATGCGGGGTCTAGTCGTAGACATATATAAATGGTCGATGATAGATATCCTCTCTTTCGGGCCGCGGGTGGCCTAGTGGGCAACGTTCGTGGCTTCCACGGAAAGGACCTCCTGTTCGATCCCATGCAGATACGAACCCTCGATCGACTAAATATCCGCCGTGCGTCGGATGGGCAAGTTAAGCCGTCGGACCCCGGGTACTGTCCCCCCGGTAATAAATAAGGGCGTCTTCCTTCCCCTTTCTAATTCGCTTTCGTGTCACTTTCCTATCGGGCACTCTAGCCCAAATCTCCTAGCTTCCTATTTCTCAGGGTTGTTTAAAACCTTGGGTCAGATACTCCCTTCCTATAATCCTCTACATATGATCATTTATTTATTTATTAATCCTCTCTTTCGGGCCGCGTATAGCCTAGCGGTCAGAGTTCTTGGCTGCTACTGAGTGGACTCAGGTCCGAGCCCATGGAGGTACGAACGCTCGAACCACTAAATATTCGCCGCGCGTCGGATGGGCACTGCCAACCCGGTTATATAAGAGGGCATCTTCTTCCCCCTTTCCACCTCGCTTCCGTGTCAATTTGCTACCGGGCACTCTAACCCAAATCTCCTAGCTTCCTATTTCTAAGGGTTGTTTACGACCTGGGGTCAGACCCTCATATCCTTAAATCCTCTACATATGATCTCATATCCTCTCTCCCCATAACATAGTTTATACATTGGCCCGATAACCAGCCATTCATTTTCCATTCACATTTGACAGGCACATGGATTGCACACTACGTATCTGCAATAGACAACGTACGACGAGGAGAAGAGTCCCGTATTACTACCAAAAAGTGAGATCCGGTAATGCATTCCGCTGTTGAAAACGGAAAACAAGATCACACTTTACAAATTTATCCCACACTAGCTGTCGAAAAAGAATGATACTTTCGGCACACATTGAAAGCCGCCGTCGTAGGAAGTTACTAAAGTATTGACGTGTTTGGCCGAGTATTTCAATTCTTAATCTTTAAGATTTGATATATCTTTACGATTTTAGTGAAAGTAAATCGCAATCTCCCTCCCCCTTTCTAAACTTTGTGTATATAGCAGGCTACGCTATAGCATCCTATTCTCTCGTGTTTTTCGTGTTTGTTTTTTCCCGGATGTGAGCTGTTGCTAATTCCAATTTGATCTAGAAAGTTATCCGGTCGGACGCAAACATTCTTCCTACGTTTTTTCTGCAGTACATTATGAATTCAAACATTATTGCTTTCTGATAGTCATCTGTTTACTGCGAACTTCCCCTCCTCATTCAGAGATGGCGCTGCACGTTCGATAAGTCTCCGGCGTTTCAGGACGGCTAGCATTATGTTTGCCAGTCTATCCTACTCCAATGTCTATGAGCTCAACTTAAACACTCTAGCACTCACAATACAGACAAATGTTTCTATATAAATGAGCTCGGCACTACGGCTTCGGGATATACTTGTCATGGGCAGCTCACAGTAGAAGTCTGTACAGGGGCGGCTTGGTCCGTTTTGCCCGAACACGATCTGGCACTCAGTCCGGATAGGGTCTGGAGTGGAAAATTTAGCACTTTGCGTCTGGGTTGAAGGAAAACTTTTCAAAACTCAAGACTGACTTGTTACATTACGAAACGCCGAAGATAGTGAACGATGCAAAACTTGGAAGTTAATCTGCCACCGGATATTTTGACAAATTACTGCCGAAATCAACAAGTAGGGCGGCAATATGTTGTCCGGAAAAAAATATTCAACAGGGCTATTTGACACAACTCCACAGCAGTTCAAAGAAATTATAAGCGGATATTAATATTTTTTAAAACAGCTGATTTTATTGTGTTGGATAATTGTTGTTTTACGGAATAGGTTTATGTTTCCAACTATTACTCACACATGAAATTTCAGAGTAAAGTACTACAGCATTACCGAATTAAAATTTCTTTACCGTTAAGCTCAGTGAATTACTTTTGAACATTCCCAGACAACTTCACTTCGTAGCAACTGCATACTCAATTATACATTATTTAACTAATCAAGTATTATTCATAATAACAACTACATGAAAACTTAGTAAATCACACTTAACAGAGTTCGCCATTTTATTCACGTGCGTCAAGAACAAGTAGGATAGCAGACACGCTGCTTAATAAAATACACACACCGGGCACATAATAAGAAACTTTTATGCAGATGTACGTAAACGTCACTTATACTGCGTACATGCAAAATTCTTGGTCACGTGCGACACCATGAGATCTAGGCAAATATTTAAGGGAGCTAGTTAGTAGTATCGATCGCAATGGTAAAAGCACTGGGCCTTTCGGTGTGTGTGCTGTTGTTGATGGAGCGACAACTCTGGAAGATGCAGAGTTGACTTGTTTATCAGAAGGTGATGTATTTGATGTCTTAAGTCTAGGAAAAGTAACCCATATTGCTTGGCTAAGCGTTGTGCCTGTGGCTCGACGACACTGTCAGGAAAGAAATCGCTGTTGTCTGAGAATGTTTGTACGGACGAACAGGACTTCCAGTGTGCAGCAATCGACCAAAGCATTTACCGAAGGCTGTTCCTGTCTGATATCTTAGTGACCTATGCGAAGGAAATTGAAAAAGATAGGTACGGGCAGTAACATGCCTATACGGAAACAACTTATTTTTGTGACCTTGTATCTCCCACAATGTTCCTAAAATTCTTTGCAATTTTCATTCATTCAAATTCTCTTTGTACGGCTATTAACCAAGAGCCTTTTCCTCGGATATATGGGCGAAGGTCAGAACTATATGAGGAACACTTAGCTTTTGCTGTCTCACTTCTATGTGTATTTCCTGCCCGGCACCCTATACATAATTTCCTCGCTTCCTAATTTTAAAGGCTATTTAAGATCTGTGGTCGAACACTACCTTCCAAAACTCCTCTCTAACATCACTCATTAATTCTAAGTCTCTTAATGCGGATGGTAACGAAGACATTTTTTCTCACTGCATCGTGTCGGAGGAGCCATCTGACTGACCACGGCTAACTGGGATCATCAACTCTTCATGTTACTGCTCAAGGCTCCGTCAGTCCTTATCCGTCAACGCCCAGGCAGTGTTTCATATTTCTGCCACCGTGGCGCTGATGCCAACACCTAATGTTTCTTGTCGGTAAAATTGGCAACTGGAATTTCGTGGGGACGGAACATCATCCATTTGTTTCGTAGTGTCTTGTACGGAACATTTTGGCATGTAAATAAACCAGCGTGAGATGAGAAGTCATTTGATATGTTTTGGTATTACATTTTTTCAGCTGTTAAAAAAAACGAATTCCTAATTTCACAAAATGTTCCGTTGGATGGAGTAGGGAAATTGATAGAAAAACTAATTTGCAATCATCACAAAAATAACGAACTCTCTCAGAAGATTGCTATTTTCCCCCTTTTATTCAATTAAAATACTTATTAACCAACCAAAAAGGTTTTGTAGGTTAAATTAAAAGTTTTTAATTGCATAGTAAGTTACGTATACATTTAAGAAAATTCATTAAAACTATTTTCGGAAATATGGAACTGAATATATGAAACACTTGCAGACAATTACAAAAAATATTATTCACATACAATTCAAATTCTAACATTGGCTTCTCATTAAAAAAATAATGATGGGAAAGATGGGCAATTTAATTGAATCACTTACGCATAAATTTTGGGTAGAAAGTGTATACCAATTCAAACAGGGAACATAATTTGGAAAACCTGTTTTATATATACATTAAATTAATTTCGCAGACGCTGTAAAGGAAATGTATATCTTTTCCTCTGCAATTTACAAGTCACATTGCATTTCTTTCAACTTCTCTTTAAGGGAATACATATTATCTGTTGTTGGCCTTACACAAGGTTTTTGTGATCCTAGTATTTGCAGAAATTGTGGTCGGTGTACAGACACAAGTATTCAGCCGCTCAGAACTGTTAATTAGAGGAATCATATTTGCACCATTTGGTGATTAATCATCAGATTGCGATTTCAGCCGCTTAGCTGGAGGCACTTTACTTTCTGTTACTAATCTTATTGGTTTCTTAGCAATTGGAATTTTGTAGGAGGGGTACCTTGGGAAAATACTAGGAATATATTCTTTTTTTAGGGGTCGAACTTTCAGAGAAGAGACATAAACGTCCTTCCGAAAATGTACAACTGAAAACTACAGTCGAAAGAGGAAAGTCATTGATCGCAGTCACAACGCAAAATTCATGGTTTTCTCATTTGGCTTTCCCATTTTGGAGTTACAATAAGGTGCACAGCAGTACACCATGGTAGCTACTGAATTCAATAAAAAAAACAACTTTTTCAGTTTGAGTACAATAAAGTCTATAAAATAAATTCTTCACTTTATTTTGCCTTCTTACAGTTGCTTTACTGAATTGATAAACTTCACGAAAATATATAAAAACTGACAGTCGATTTATCTCACTGTAATCCACGCATGAAATGGGGGTACAATGAAAACTAATGACGACCAGGAAAAAACATCATTGACTGGGGTTGGCTTCAACAAACCTCTAGCGAAGAAAAGTGGGATTTTTCTTGTACGCGAATCCCCGTATAGGTATCCGAAGTGACCGAGCCTTGAGCAGTCTCAGTTTGCTGCGATATGTACAGTCCTCAAAAAAAAACCGAGGCAACCCCCTTAACTTTGGAACAACTCGCCGCAGATATACAAGAAAGGTACCGTTGGAGATAGCGAGCTAATTAACATGTTAATTAGCTCGCTATCTCCACATTTTTCCATATAAGGGGTATGTTATTTTATGCACATTCCATTTAGCGCATGGAAAAACCCTTAAATTCTAAATATCGTCCAAACCGGATGATTAATAGCTAAGATATTTGCAAATAAAGTTAGACGGGGCATCCATATATCTACATCTGGAAAAAACACCTGGAATGTTTCTTTCCCTGCAAGGACAGTGATAATGCTGGAAAGTTGGCGTCTTACCCGAACCTCAGACAAATTGAATGCAGAGTACAGAGCAAAGGCCCTGACAATGATTTGTACGGTAACTTGGGCCATCCAAGAACGGAGTTCATTTACCCTTGCGATTTCTTTCATAACAGCTTCATTTATTCGTACTAATAACTTGAATTAATATTAGAATAAACAGTATGCATTTTTCTAATAACGGAAAACCTGAATCTGTGCAAGTTAAATTTGTTTTGAATTTTCTGGTTTCCGATCCTTACATTTTCTCGAGGCACTGAGCATTCGCGTATCACTGAAACGTTGTCTCGTAATAGAAAATTCAGCAGAACTACGAAATCCGATTTTTTACGATTTCCAACCGTAAGTTCAAGAAGCGTATATGTTCCAGCTTTGTCTGTCTGTCTGCCTGAACGCACGATTACTCAAGTAAAAATGTTTCGATTTCAATGAAATTTTAGTATGTAATAGGGGACAACTTGAGGACGAACTCTGTAGAAAACGGTCGAAATGGGGTCAAAGGTCAGAACATAGGAGCGGGATCTATTCCATCGCCCTTATGCGTCATAACTTACGTAAAAATGCTTTGATTCCGACAAAACTTTATCATATTGTTTTGTAGATATACTGAACCTGTTCTGTTGTATAATATCGAAATGGGGTTAAAGGGCAGGACACAGGAGCCAGATTTAGTCCACAGCCATTATCCTCATAACGTGGTTAAAAATGCTTCTATTGCAACAAAATTTTAGTATGTTGTTCCGGAGGTATACTAAACCAATTCTGTTTAATATCATCGAAATGGGGTGAAAGGTCAAGACACGGGATCGAGATATATTCCACAGCCATTATTCTTTTTGGAAATGATTTTAGCAAAGTGTTACGAAAGCGTGCGATCTGTTCCAAATTATTTGTTAATTTCCACCTCAAAAACGCACTGTCCTTTCATAGGTATGGTGCTTAACATACGAATTAATGGGAACAGCTATGTCTTTTAATTTAAAATTGCACCTGTCATATAATAATTCCACGTGCGAATTTAAAACAATATAATTTTCTTTGTTCGAAAGTATTAACTTTTTCCCATTTTGTCGCTCACAGGTAGACGTGTTAAATTTGACGAACGGCCGTAACCATAGTTAGTGTCTGTGATCTTGTGAGATTGTAGTAGCGTTCCTCCCTGAGGTTGTTCATTATTCTTGCAGCTGACTGATTCATATCATTCAACTCTTTGTTATTTATTTCACGGTGTTAAAATATTCTTTTTCAGTTCTAATATGCCTTCACATTGCTGTGTACTAAATTGCCGTAGCAATTACGACACAGGTCCTAAAGCACCAGTGTTTAAATTTAACGGGAATGAAGAACTACGCTCCAACCGGATTCGTGAAATTTCTCGAGATTTCCAGCCTACAGGAGCTTCAAGGGTATGTATGTTTTATTAGCTCCTTATAATACAGTTCCTTTGCAGTTTTGTATTTAGTGTGAATTATAGTCTAGTTGAGAGAACGACCTTAGTACTGTGCCGCAATAAAGTGTTTTATCTGAAGATGTTTGAACCGGCATTAAATCGCGTAGTATATAATGATTACCAATCTGTAAACTAGGTTGCAATATACTGTTAATAAAGTTAATTGTGGTTTTGCTAATTCTACGGCTGTACATTTTTCTATACACTAGAATTTCAGAATTTCAAACTGATTCATTCCTTAAGATATTCTGAAAACTCTGCTTTTTATACATTATTTTGGAGCATAATTGTTTTTTATTCCTTCAAAACGGAATAAAAAATGTGAAAACCCTGAATTGTTTCTAGTATATGAAACTGACCTTAAAGTTCGCTTAATCAAATCAAAAATCGTTTTTTAATAGTAAAAACAAACTTTTTGCCACGCAATAGTTTTCTAACTGTAAATGTACATTTTTCGAACGCCATGCAAGAAAAATCTATAGCAATTATTGAAAATCCTCCAAATAAGCAAAGACATCGCCCTTTCTACATTTTTTCAACACACAGCAACCGAAAAATTGTTATTTGTCCACTGTTTGGGTAACGAATCCAAAATCTCTCGGCTGGATATCGAGAAATCTGGGATTCGGTTCCCGAGCAGCGGCCAAATAACAATTTTTCGGTTGCTGGGTGTTGTTAGAAGGATGAAAGAGCGATGTCTTTATTTATAGCATTTGGATTATTATGTTTTTTTCCACCAACAGGGTGTTAAAACTAAGTTTTATTACTTTTAAATTTCAATTCCCTAAGGTGATGCTACGATTTATGAAACACTCTTGGGACAAAAATGAGAACACTTTGAAGTATTGAACTGACGGTGCAAAATGATTTCTTAACTAAAGATAACCACTTTTTGCATCTAACATGTTCAGAAAACATTTTTGTTTAACTTAAATGCTCTATTTAGTGTGTGCTGCAATTTTGGAGCAAGGGTAAATATTAGTTATTGTAAGAAAAACGTATTTGGGAATGTGAAAGTTAAATAAATCTGAAAATTATAAAGTGTCAAACTAAAACATATATCAATACCATGTTCGACTTCTTTTTGGTATTGTATTGTAAAAATAAATATTAAATTACAAATTCGAATTTTGCTATATTCTTAGGATTTCAACATTTTACTGCAAAATATTATAAAGTACACAGTGAATTATTTAATCGTTACGGAACATCATAAAATAAAAATAAAATATTTGACACTAGTCAAATAAAAAATAAATAAATCCATTTATGTTTTTCCACCTTGTTCTTTTTTCTTAAACTACAAAATTCCCAAAATATAACCATTTTTTTGTTATCGCGGAGTGTAACCAGTTATTATTTTATCTATATTAGTGGAAGAAATGAAAAAGAAAACAAAAAGAAAAGAAAAATGCACTTAGAACCGTATTAAACTACACAAAGTAAGTTTAATGCTCCAAATCCTACTGGTTACGGTTAGTTTCTTAACCGGTAGTCGAAAACGACGAATGCCGAAGAATAAAGTTTTGTGCATATCCAGGTTACACACGTAGATTCATTCGGCTTCTTTATTGCAACTAAATATATTACAGACAGTTTAAGCAGTATACCTACAGTGGAATACATCAATGAATCGAAACGATATGCAATTACATTCGTATTATACCGTAATTTGAGACGGAATGGAGACAACATAAAATCCGCAATACGAAAAAAACCAGGCACACGGATTCACTTGCGCAGGGAACTATTGGAATTTTCATTTTCATGACCACAGTTTCATAATATAACGAAGCTCTGAAGGTGTTAATGTAAAAAATACACAGAAAACACATACGAAGCTTTCGTTTTGTGAAACGTCCTGTTTTTAGCGTTTTTGGATTAAACAATATGCAAGAGTCAGCTATGTGAGCAATAGGAGAAATTTAAATATGTAATTGCACGAACTATGTCGTAAGTTAAGTTATTTATGTGCAAAACTATTAACTTGTGATGTTCATCATTAAAATTTGCTATTCTGAATTTAAGGGTAAAACATCATTACTGCTTCATTCAACCAACT
The DNA here is from genome assembly GCA_039090855.1 of Macrothele yani. NCBI lineage: Eukaryota > Metazoa > Arthropoda > Arachnida > Araneae > Macrothelidae > Macrothele > Macrothele yani. Next base: position 60,074,915 of record CM077031.1, on the reverse strand, counting down.
TCACGTAGAAACACTTTCTCCTAAGTGTTTCTCAGTACTGCGGGGTAAACCGTTCTACAGTAAGTAGAGGAAAATATGTTTTTTATGCACGGCCCCTTAATCGATGTATGTTTGAGTTTTCGCTTATATCTCAGCAAGGTTTTATGCTACCGCGCTGAAAATTTGAATTTAAGCATTTAATGATATTTCGCATTCAATGGACTACTAACCAGATATGGTCATAATTCATTTTTTTTTCACGATCATATTTCATAATTTATAATTCCCTAAATATACCCGTTCTGATCTTGTATAGGGGCTCATATTATTTGGGCCTCTTTGTGTTTTACTGTTGCAACACCGAATCACGGTATCTGTTTTTAATTAAATGATACAAGTCAAAAATACTTTTTGCAGTATAACATTAGCCGCATCTTTTTTCCATAGCTCACTGTACACGTATTTATTGGTCTATTCGTATGAAATTTGGAATTTAAGGGTTTTATTACGTTCTGAATAGAATGCGCGTAAAATAACTTACCTCTTATATGGAAAAAATCGGAGATAGATAGCTAATTAGCATGTTAACTAGCTTAATTAGCATGTTTCTTCACATCACACAATAGTTCCCTTCAAGTGCTTTCCAACGGTACCTTACTTGTTTGCATGCAACAAACGGTTCGAAGGTTATGGGGGTGGCAGGTTTTTTTTTTTTTTATATCTGTACATGCAAATATTAGCAGTGTACAATACCCTGTATTTCTCCTGATTAAGGGCCATCTACTAGCTGATGCACACTTTAGCACGTGTACTGTCCAAGTATGTGTTACGAAGTTCTTTTAAGAAATGAATGCTAAAATTGTATTTTCTAACGTGTACTCGCGTAATACAGTGTAGTGCTCTAATATGAGGATATATCTTTCTTCCAGTTAGAAGCCGTAGAAAGGAAACTAAAGAATTTTGAAGCGAAATAAGCGGTATTAAATTACTTTTAGTAAATAAATTTTAAGAGGATCTAGTACTAAATTTTAGTTCTTTTTATATACATATATTCTTCCCATACAACGTGTAGGAAACGTATAAATATATATATTATTTATTCAAATTAAATACTAAATTCTTTTAAATTTAATTTGCTCAAAGTTTGTTACCTTAATAATATCTAATGAGATCCCTAACAGATGAAATCACAAAATACTGTGAAATGCTTTATTAACAGGATATTTAGATCCTGAGATTACGGGCTGTCCTAAGGAAAATTGTGAATGGTGTACCGAAATACGTATTACGAACCATCTTTTCGGAAAATGAATGGCCCTTTTTTTTTGAAATATTATTTACAGAGTTATGTAACTCGTTCGCTGCCGAAATACTGAATGGTACTCCACTGCTATGAGCTTCAGAACCTTCTTCGAAATAGTGGTCTTTGGATAGAATGTCAGGATTGCCAAGCTGAAATTGGTCGAAATTGGAATGTCCTTTTGCGAAAATAGTTTGAAGTATCATATTATAAATGCTATATATGGAGTTCTTTGACGATTTCGCACGCCACGTTTTTAACGTAGTTTTATATTGAGTGCATTTGGTTAACACCCCAGATTGCTACGTTGTTAAAGAAATTGCTACGTGTGAAAAATACGTTACATGAGTCACTGCCGAGGGAAACATCGGAGTATTTATATGTACCTGAATTGTGTGAGAAATGATCAGCAAATAGTTACATAGGATAGGAGAATATTTAAAATACAGGAAAACCACTGGGATGTTTACAAAATTAACTGCCAGTTAATAAAAATCCATCCTAACACACATCGACATCTATTGGATTTGTAATAGAGGTAGCATACAGTACGTCACTGTTGAACGAACCATTCGCATACTAGATGGCACCATATTCGCGGTAGGAAAATACCGAAAAAATTCCTGTAAAACATTTTCTTATGTTACATACGTATTTGCCTTCTCCCTAAACGGTTTTCCCTATAATATAAGTTTAATGCCAGACACCATATATCATGCAAGAAATGCATATGGGGTGCTTCAAATAACGATACTTGTATGTATACCTTTAATTTTCTTTAATAGTCTTTCAATACATCTGGTGAGGAGTAGTTTCCAGCAGATATTGTGTGTTCAACAGATTACGTGAAACGAAGGAGAGTATTTTATCCCAAAATTAAAATGAATCGTAATCTAAACATGTTCAAAGTTTAACAAATCTCCGAGTGTTCAGCTTTGAAAGCGAAATACATTATCCTAAGATTAGTTTTAGTTGAAAATAAGTTGCACAAAATATTGAAGAACTCTGGGCGATGCAGGAATGTGAGATGACGTGCTGCCATCTTTCGGCCTAGGTGCAGATGACAACACATGAGATCTGTATCGATAATAAAGGCTTTACTAATGTGGCTAGGCTAAAAAACTATCTTTAGTGATGTTTATTGAGTTCTTACTCCGAAATATGTATTCCGAAGAAAACGTTTTTTGTCCACATGATGCAAAACCTGTCATCTGGCAGATTAAATCGAGTATATTTACTTCTTTCTGGCACATGTCAAAGGGTTATCTGATTCGTACGCGCCACTCGAGCGTGGACCAATGAGATAACGAATTAGAGGGATCCCAAGTCCTGCTTCAAACGTAGTTAAATTTACGCAAATTTTTATAAGTTCAGAAGTGATATTTTAGTGTTCTTATCTTGCAGTTTCACTTATTCTGTATTGCTAATTTGTCTTCGGTTTGTTTCAGTTTACTGTTTCTGCTTAGTAGAACCTTGATGAATAATCCTCCCACCCAACCAACACACTTCATTCGTAGCCTCTCGTTTCTTTAAATGTTTGGTGTACCCAATGCGTCAAAGAATTTTTAAGACCGGCGCTAGATTTCAGCCTACGGTGGCGCCACCATTGTAATTGCCAATGCGTTATAATCCGTGACCATCTGCTTGCTTTCTGCCAAAAGTATTGCGCAGTTGTTAAAGTAACTCAAATGAAACGGGCGTTCATTAGAAAAGTAAAATTTTTTTCATGTTGAATTATTAAGATGGAACAAAGGGCTGTTATTAAAATTAACCCAAAACTTGGTAAAACTGCCTCGAAAACGTACCAAATGATGAAACAAGTTTACGGTGAGTTTTGTTTAAGTAGAACAAATGTTTTCCTGTGGCACAAACGTTTTTTGGACGAAAGAGAGACGCTAGAAGATGATAAGCATACCGGAAGACCAAGTTCACCTAGGACACCTGAGATTATTGAAAAAGTGCGTGATTTCGTGAAAAACAATCGATGTGCGTCACTAAGAATGATTGAAGAGTCTTTAAACATCAACAAAGAAACGATTCGAACCATCCAGCATGAAGATTTGGGCAAAACAAAAGTATGTGCTAAATTTGTTCCACACACGTTAACCAATGAACAAAAATCAAGGAGAAGTACACATTGCAGAGACATCATTTCAGCCGCTGAAAGTGATCCAAACTTCTTAAAATCGATTGTTACTGGTGATGAAACATGGTGTTTTCAATATGATCTTAAAGCAAAGCGACAAAGTGCGAAATGGAAGTCAAAAAACTCGCCACTAGCCAAAAAACAAGAAAAGTTCCATAGAAAATCAAAACAGTGCTCATTACATTCTTCGATAGTAAGGGTATTATTATCCACAAAGAATTTGTTCCAAGTGGATAAACAATTACAGGTGAGTTTTATTTAAATGTTTTGAGGCGTTTGATGGGCAGAATTCGTCGCATTCGTCCAGAATATCGAGATAAAAACAGTTGGTGTTTGTTGCACGATCATGCACCAAGCCACACCTCACTTCTTGTTCGTAGATTTTTGGTGAAAAATAACGTCTGTGTGTTGAATCATCCACCGTATTCGCCTAATGTAGCACCCTGCGACTTTTCTTTGTTCCCTAAACTTAAAATGACGTTAAAAGGGTGTTAATTTGATGATATTTTGACCATACAAATAGCTTCGACGCGTGCTTTGGAGGCAATTCCGCAAAGTGAACTGTAACAGGCAGTCCAATCATTATTAAATCGCTGTAACAAGTATATTGACGTCGGAGGGACTTATTGTGAATAACAAACCAAAACAAATTATAATTTCTTGTTCCTATTTTCATTTTACAGACCCAGTCTTAAAAACTCTTTGACGCACTGTGTATATACTGTAGCTAATATGGTGTAGATGGGAGCTGCGGCGTTTGCGTTGAGTGGAAGAAAGCCATCCGCTATCAGAATCAGCCTCATAAGATGAGCTATCGTGAAGAGGAAGGAGACACTTGAGTCCGATAGCGTGTATTAACCAACACACGAGCGCTTAAGGATTCCCAGTCAGGGTATTAAAACACTGATCTTGCATGCCGTGCAAGAGCATAATGGCGTTCCACAAATATTTTCGACGATAAGTCTGCAGTGGATTTGTCATACCAATGCATTCCACAATTTGCATTTTTGCTGAATTGCATTTTTACCAAAAATAAAATGAAATAAACTGCACGCTATCGACAAAAAATTTACATTTTTGAAATCATCATAAAAACTGCTTCTAGAAACAACATTAATTATATCGACATCAAAAAACATTCAGGTCAGTGTTTCCTTCTTTATTTAACTAAAAACGAAAACGTGGGGTTAAACACAATTTAAAAGACACAGTGAGTTTAGGAGTTGAAGTAAATGATAACCGCAGAGTTATCATTTTTGCTAGAAAGTGATTTAATTTTCGAAAATTAAGCGTCTCTAAAATTGTTTGTATAATACACCAATTTCGGGATATCGTTACTATTTAAAAATATGTTTTGATTTCTAGATATCAAATGTAGCAAATTCCTCAGATGGCGCCCCACAGGATGGGACCCGAAAGTAAATCTCCCTTAGGGTCTGGTGGAAACGAGGTGGTGACGTAGGCAAAATATAACAGCGCCCCAGTGGACGAACATGGAACTAATACTTTATAATATTCTGGTATTTTTTAAGCGCATCAACTCTCCCAGAGATGCTGCTATAAAAGCCTGTGGCTCTGTGTCGCTATACAGACCCTAACGTATGTTAGCGACCGAGCACTGCTGCGGTAGTAAAGATCACGTAATATGCCTCTCTATACCTCCCAACTAAAGCAGCTTAATTTAGCTACACGTTACCCGGGAAAGCTCTACATTCCCCCTTAGGCTTTTAAGTTCAGCTTCCTTGGGCCTGCAACACCCAAGTATTCCTAGAACACATACACAATGACGAGAGAAAAAGCCAGCAAAATGTATGATGATATGTAGAGGATTTCAGGAAGGGAGTGTCTGACCCCAGGTCTTAAACAACCCTTAGAAATATGAAGCTAGGAGATTTGGGCTAGAGGGCCCGATAGGAAAGTGGGAGAAAGACACCCTTATTTATTACCGGGGTCCGACGCATGGCCGATATTTCGTGGATCAAACTTGTGATACTTTCCATAGTTGTCACGAAAATTGTCAACTAGACCAAACACCTCGAGCAAGAATATTTAAAACAAGAATTTCTGAGAAAAACATGCCAATAATATAAATATTATATTTGTTCTGGAAAAGAAAGTTTATAAAATGCATCTTTATATCTGTTTTTCTTTTATTTTAGCAAAAAGGAATTTGTTGTTTCCAAGCTAACAAATAAGCTAAAATGACTCCAGCGCAGTCCTTAGGCGTCTAAGGAATAAGGCTGCAGTTGTGGCCCCCTTCTGATAGGAAAAAAGGCATGGAAGCACTGTTAGGTACAATTTCGTGTGATAAAGGCCGTGGATCGGATAGAGTGGTGAGTCCTTATGAAAAGTCCAGAAGGGAGGGGGGAAACAGACCACGAGACAAGTATTTTGGCTAGGCTAACTTTTTTTCTTACAGGATAGTTCTGATGGCAAGTAGTGATTCTTTTGCTGTAGGCCCTGAATCGCATGGAGGAAGGGATCGGGTAAAGTTGTAAGTTCTTGTAAAGTTACCAGGTGGGTGTTAGACATACCACGAGAAACGTGTCTTGACTAGGTTAACACTTTTCTTACAGGTTAGTGCTGATGGTGAGTACTGGTTCTTTCACTGGAGGCCCTGGATCAGATGGAGGAACGGATGGGATAGGGAGGTAAGTAAGTCCTTGTGAAGGTGGATGTTACACAAGTCACCAGGCCAGAGTTTTGACTAGGTTAACCGATTTCTTGCAGGTTAGTTTTGATGGTGTGTACTGTTTCTTGTGGTCGAGGCCTTGGATCAGATAGAGTGGTAAGTCTTTGCAAAGGCGGTGTTAGAGAAGTCACCAGGCTAGTGCTTTGACTAAGTTAACCTATTTTTTGCAGGCTAGAGCTGATGGTGAGTAATGGAGTTTGTGATCTAGGCCATGGATCACATGCAGGAATAGATCGGATAGAGTGGAATATCCTTGTGAAGTGGCCAGGTGCGTGTTATACAGGCCACCAGACAAGACTTTGGCTAGGTTAACCTTTTATTTTCAGGCTGGTATGTGATGATCAGTACTGGAGGCTGTTCCTGCTCTCGATGGGGTTTCTACCTGTTTCTTCTTCCCCGGGGCAGTGGTGATGGTTGACGATGTGGTGTCTTAGGTGTTTTGTTTTCTTATAGTTTAGGACGTTGCTTCCTTTTATCTCTACCTGACGTCACTGTTGGTTATCTCTACCTGTCCCTAACCTTTCTGGTTTGTTTCCTTACCGAGTTCCCTTACTCACATCTCTTAACTTTCAGCGTCTTAAATGACCGTTTTATGAATGTGGTCAGACACTCCGTTATCAAAACTACTTACTTTCATATTGCTGCATCGATAAATTTGTTTCCCTGTCCTGTAGGACGGGTTGCTTCAGTCTATGTCTGTAGCATTCTGTTTTTCCTTCCAATGGAGTTCACATCCTCAAATATCCTAACTTCTTTCTGAGGATCGATTCTGACTTAGGTTAAGACACTCCTCTGTCAAAAGCACTACTCGGTATATCGTTAAATGGTTACTGACCTGGGTTCAGACCCCCTCTTCCTAAAAGCTCTTCCCGTTATCTCGTGAAAATGTTTCCGAATCACGTAGTAAAAGAAAAACTTTATTTAACAGTACATGGAAAAAAAACGGATGTTTACAAAAAAAAAAAGTCATAAAAAAACAAGGACTGAATAATGACACCGGACGATTCTCCAAATTATCCTTTCCCATTCATATAACGCTAAACATTTTTGCAAAGAAACCTAATTTCACGGTGTAAAGCAGAGAAAAAAGCAAAACCACCGGCAAATGTGTTTCGTGTTCAATTTGCGCTACTTAGCATTCTTCAAATTTATAACTGTACTAGTGGAATATTTATGCGAGTTGTGTTTATGTGATACCTACGTTTTTTTATCAACCTTTTCGAAGCAACGTCTGTTATTTTTTTATGGCCTGTAACTATTATATTCGCTTTTTGAACAAGTTCATGTAGCGTATTCATATGTTCGTCGATAACACACAGATGTTCGCAAGTAAGACGTAGATCGCTTACCCAGCACTTGTGATTTCAGAGCGCATTCGCAAAGTCGAACGTCTAAATGCTGCTTCATCTGAGATATTGCAATGTGTGTTGGATTTGGATAACACGTTCTGCAGGCATTACAGGGTGTTCACACAGTTTAGTACGAATTTTCAGCAATATTATTAATGTTTAAAATAAAATTATTTCTTCCTTAAATGTTCTATCTGATATATACTTTCTCTGGAAAAAAGCTCAATCTATATAGCTCAACCCGTTTATATCGAATTCGAAAGGGACAACTCGATAGTTCGATATACACAATAATTCGATATACGGGGTTTTCTCCCTACAACTATCAGTGGTGTTCTGGTGTATACAATAGGTATACTCACAAAAAATTAGATTATTTATTTCTACATTATAAATTACGAATAGAATTACATGCTCAAATTAAAGATAGCATACACAGCAATATAACAGAAAGGGATATCATACCGGAATCGATGCTTTAGGGCACAGAATAATCAGCCATCTTTCTGTGCTTCTATAAATTATTCCATTTCTCAAAACGCTGTTTTCAACCTGTTCGATTTTGTCAATAAAAGTGTATCCAGTACTCTTAATTGTTTCACAACACTATCGGAGTAACAGCTGTTGAAGCGCCTCCGCTATAATAGAAAGAGGTTTAGACTCTTCATTACCATCATTGCAGCTGGCAGCCCCAGCTGTTAATCCCATAACTTCGGACACTAGTTCCGCATGTGTTCTCTGCTGTTCTAGCTCAGACTTGTAGTCAGCATAAACAAATTCTTTAAATTGCAAACCTTTCGGAACAATTTTTTGTAAGGCATAAGTCACGCCACAGCTCATCAAAGTCAAAGTCATCATGTTTAGTTTCGACTCTTTCACTTTTATGAAAAACAAACCCTGCACGATGAAAGTAACGAAAAGTTGTGTCTTTTGACACGTCATCCCATGCACTGCTTTTTTTTTAAGTTTATTTTAAGTTCCGTCTACAAGTGCAAATTCAGAAGCAGCCGTTCGACAACACGTCGCCAATACCGGATCCTGAATGCTAGAATTGCAGCTTGATCTAACGACTGAAATATAGATGTTGTGTTTGCGGGAAAGAACCGCAACTCTGTGTTGCTAAATTTGACGTGCACTGTTCATCCGAACAATTGACTAAAGCACACTTTACGGTCTTTCTTCACTAAATCTTCGTTCCAGTTTGACAGCCGTTTCGAAAATAGATCACACGTCACCAGGACCTCTTGTGGAAGGTGTAATACACGGGAAGCGACGAACATCATTTAAACCATCTTTGGTTGTTCATTTTCAAAATCACTTGTGGCCGAAGATCATTGAAGCCATACGGGTTTGTTGCGAACAACACAGTCACTCGAGCTTTGCTGTGCTTTTGTCCATAACACTCCTCGTTGCGAAAGGAGAGAGTCTTGTTTGGAAGCATCTGCCAGAACAAGCCCATCTCATCTGAGTTGAATATGTTGCATGGCTTGTGTACTTTCACTGGATGTGTTTCCAATTTTGTTCCAACCAGTACTGCATCACTTTCGCCGATGATTGTTTTGCGGACGAAGACTGAGCTATCTTTAAATCGCTGCAGCCATGCAGAACGACCACCGAAGTCTTTCGATCGCAAGAGTGAAGCGAATTGCTTTTCTTTCTGCATCATGACCTGCCAGGACACTAGAATGTTTCGAGCTCGCACATGAAGCGTCATTTCCACAATCGTCGTGAACCGCCATGCGTAGACGACGAACAACGCGTTGGGGTGTTAGCTGGCCTTTTCCTTGATTTCTGCCTTGTTTTTCAGCAGCTTCTGAGAGTGTTTCTGGAAGTTTTGAATTCTTCCGAAACAACTGACTTTTTCTCTTCATTTCTCTGTGGATAATGTTCAGCTCCTTCGTAAACGGAAGAATTTTCCGGTGCTTGGTGGTCAATGTGCACCCTTGGCTGAACGAAACGAGATGTTCTGGCGTCTTCTCACAAGAGTGCCGGAAGTCACACTCCCGGAAGTGTAATCCTCCTCTCCCCCCTGGGGCAGCCACTGTCATACAGTTCATAAGCAGAAGGAAGTGCTTAGGTGCACCCCTCCTCTCGCTCTCTCTCTGTCATTAGCAGTGAATGCTCCCGCTTGCACCAGGTTCTTCCTCTGCCATCCTCCTCCATCCTACAGCAGCTGCAAAATACAAATTTAGAAGATGTAAACCCGTTTATTGGTGCAAATTTGACATGGATGTTAAGTAAAATAATAACCGAAAACTTGAAATTTTCGTCAACCTGGAGCGGGAAGAGATACATCTTATAAATGCCTGTTGCTTTAACTAGCGAATCCTGTGATGATTATATTAAAAGTAATTGGAAACTTGAAACTTGGTCGTTTTGGGTGGTGTAGTGGCTTGCATACACGGGCTCTATCAGGGAAACGCGGGTCGTCTTCCGCTCCAGGACGACGACATTTTTAAGTTTTCGGATATTATCTGACTTAACATCTATGTCATATTTACACCATTAAACGGATTCACATCTTCCAAATTTGTATTGTAATATTCAACAGTGTAATCCCATATTTCATTCATTCATATTTCATTCACTAACACCTGTTGTATTTATATTTATCTCTGCAACACTCTCTGCAGGTTTTTTTCCATTCACGATTAAAGTAGCCGACTCACGACCATTTATAAATTCCTTATGCCATCTGTAAATTTTTTATTTTCTTAGGCATTCATCTTCATAAGCCTCTTGCATAAGACGGAAATTCTCTCCAACAGACATCTTAAGTCGACAGTAAAACTGAATGACGAATCCTAGTTCCTCTTTAACATCCATTTCTTCGAAAAATCTCAGCGCGAAAACACCTGTTAGGGGGTTCACGAAACAACGTTCATTAAACAGCGCACTACCAACGTCGTATACGTGAAAAGCAAGTCTGGCCGGTTCCTATGGTTACTACAACGACTACCGTTTTTTCGAGACGCGTGCCAATGTCGGACGCAGTATTGTATTTTTTTTTAGTAAAAAAAAGTACATTTTCAGTGGTTTCGGGTCAAGCAATGTAATATTGTAGTTCACGATGAAATAAAAATAATGAACATGTTCAAAATATTTCGTCCATGCTTATCGCAATATTGTTATTTGCGACCTGCGAACAACGCATTCTGTGGCAAAGACATTGGAGCAGAATAGTTTGGCAAAGAGCACTCCACTTCCGACATCCACATAGAGCCGCCATTGAAGGGAGCAACTAGCGTGTTGACGTGTTTCCGAGAGAATTCCAGTTCTCAATATTTAAGATTTTGGAATGTCTTTATGATTAAAGTGTATGTGACGCGAAGTTCTTCTGTTTATTAATATTATTTTTCATTAATTTTTTTTTATTTCTCTGCTCTGTGTATGTGGAGAGCTGCGATATAGCCTCAACATGTCCTGCTGATAAGTCTTGTTCGCTTTTTCGCGGATATGAGCACTTGCTAATTACGTATGATCTAGAAAGCTCTCGCTTCGTACGAGAACATTCTTTCTAAATAAAAAAAATTCTGAAGCACAATATGAAGTGATTCATGCATTATTGCTTTCCAATATGCATCTGTTCGCTGCCAAATCCACCGCATTCATAGATGGCGTTGCACGTTGTCCGTCGTTGCAGAACCGTTGACATTACGTTTCCCTGTCAATGGCAGCCCAAAGTCTTTGATATGCACACACACATATATCAAGTATAAGTTCGCTTAGTACGACAGTGTCAATGCAGTGGATTTTTATTTAACTCTGTATATCGGAAATTTTCACATCATAATACACCATCTTACATAAAGGTTCAATTAGAAGCAAATGCAACCGTTTTATCCAAAAACACCGAACAAACTGATTACCTACTCTGATTAAACAACTTATTATGTAACGTCAAAGCGTTTCTAACTAAATTTTGATGAATGGTGAATCCAACGAATAGATCCTGGGGTGTATTATTCATAAACACGGCAGTTCAAACGTAAAGATTTACTAAATGCAAATATTTAAAATCCGCCATTTAAGGCTTAAAGAAAGCATTGAAATTGAAGGGCACGTAACCACTTGTGCCTAATATCACGTGATCTGTCGGCTGTCGTTTGGCAACAACTCCCGATGCTCGTTGTGTCACACACATAGACGAACGTTATTTTTAATACACCACAACATGAATATTCAAGAAACGCATATAGCGTATTAAATCCGTTTATTTCTTGTGGTGTAGTAGTCACAGAGATTTGCCAAGCTTTTGCACTCCACTGGGAGGCTTTTTTAAGGCAACGGTAGACATAAATCCGTTTATTTCTTATGGTGTAGTAATCACAGAGATTGCAATTCCCTGCATTTTTATGTTTACGTTGCCTTGAAAAAGCCTCCCAGTGGATTGCGAAAGCTTGGCGAATTTCTGTGATTACTACACCATAAGATATAAACGGATTTAATACTCTATGTGTGTTTCTTGAATATACATAGACGAAGATGTCTCCTCACATGCGAATAGACACAATGAGGTAATGTTTCCATGTACCATTTTTCCATGGTGTAATGTGAATTAAACAGCCAAACTTCACTTATTTATAAAAAAATACAAAACCATAAATTTGGTTTTTCCCTTATTTATACTCACTTTGAATTTCATACAAACATCGTACATCCGGGACAAATACTCTGCAACTCACTTTTGATATCTGCCTAAAGGACTGTGCCATCAGCATTCAGCAATTTGTACACATGGATATTAGCAAGATATAAACCAGTATTGTCCATTTTCTCATCATGCATGCACCCAGCCATAAATATATTAAACATCCATGGTGGTATACACAGCAGTGTCTAAATCCTGCACCAATAGAAAGCCATTTCAATAAAACACTATTCACTGTTACACAAGCTCCACTGCCTGCATATGTGACTTTTCCAATATTAAGTGTTTCTATATTCCCACTAATACCAAATTTATTCAGTGCTTCCCACAGAAGTATCCTATTTACTGCGTCATGAGCTTTCTCTAAATCTATGAAGGCAGCAAACATTTTCTTACTGACAGGCAGATACATTTCGATCATCATGCGTAATGCAAAACATTTGTTAATGAAGCCCTTAGCAGGCAAAAACCACTCTGAAAATCCCACATTTTCACTGGTGTAAGACCTTGCACTTTATCAATAATGACCTTTCCAAACACTTTCCCTTACACACTCAATAGGATAATACAACAATAGTCCTTGCAGTCAGTCTGATCACCTTTACCCTCATACAAGGGCATCCTTCAAATCCTCAGGGACCATTCCTAACTACCAGCACAACTGGCACATTTTAGTTAACCAATCAATTACAGAGTAATCACCGTATTAACATGTTTCTCCACGTAGCCAGATGAGAATAAATTTTGTCTTCCAAAAATAAATTATTTTTCCACATGAAGAATAAAGATTCAGGTAAGCACATCCTTAGTTTATTTTTTTTAAGAATTCTTAATTTGGAAGTCAGATTTAATCTCAATTTACTTAACATATACGGGGATAGAATAAGTATTTAGATTTTAAATGAAATCTAAATTCTTATTCTATCAATGAGTAAGCAGAAGTATTAACTAACTTTACTTCATGAATAGCCGAATTGTCTTGTTTTTGTACAGTAAAAGTAAAGCTTTTAGTTTTTATCGGAGTTTCATATGTTAAGAATATTGATTGTTACTACATAATTTAAAAATTTAATTAAAAATACTAATTACAAATCTCTTGGAGTTTTAAGTAGAGACGGCGTTGTAGTATGTTTAAAGCTCTTCCCGATGGGAACCTTATTGGAACTAAACATGTCCCAAAGATGCAAATTACAAGTAAGCATTGGATATGATAAAGGATGATGGTCTGATTCCGTTTATGTATCATAAGCCGACCCAAACCAAACAGCTCTTACTCATTTTATAGGCGAAAAATGCGTGATTCAAGCAGAAACGAACATGTCATAGTTGCAGGCTCAAGCATGTCAAGTGAACCAATCAGAGCTCCAAAATTCGGTCACGTGACGAAGCCGATAAGATTGACGCAGTTGCATTCATGTTTTCAGACAGTCGACGTGTTCTGTTCAAACGCGGTGATTATTTCCGTGCGTTTGTCATAGTTTTAGAGATGTTGAAGTGTTCGGAGATGGTTTAGTAATGGTGAACGAAGGTTCAAAAGAACAAAGGAAAAGAGCCAAAAGAGAAAGTGTGAAAGAAAAAGCTAAGAAAGAACGCTATAGTGCACCAGATGGTTCCAAAGTTTTCATGGGTTGCAAACAACAGAACACTCGGCTCTTGTGCTTTAAAATTCGTCCATCGGATGCATTATTCGTCCATGTAAACATCAGGAACAACATGACTGCCTGGAGGACGTCTGTGGTCTATATATTTGATTTTTATTAATGTACTTGTTTTCTAATTTTCATAAAAATACGTTCTTCTCAGTCAAGCATTTTTTTATACCACCTATTATTATTTTTGTTCATTTGTAATAAATTGAGCAAGATAAAGACATACCAACATGTGACAGTAACTTTGGTAAGTAATGAACAAAAATTATAAAAAATAAATAAATAAAAAACATGAACTGAAAAGTGAAAATGCTTCTCTTTCTCCATCAGCTTTTCCTTTCAAACCTTGAGATTTTTATTAGAGAATAATTATTCTTTTAAAGGCAGATTGATTATTAAGCAGATAGGTAGATTAAATTCAGAACGTGTCCAAGCAAAATCTAATAAATCATTAGGGCATCTGATCAAAAACAAACATGTCACTTTAAGCCCGAACAAAAACAAACATGTCAACAACAAAAAGTTTAATATTTTTATTTAAAAATATTTTTGATCTGAATCACATTCATTGGCGTGTTTAGAGCATCAAAAGGAAAGTGGCTGATAGTTGAACAATACGAAATTCAGTGCGCATAACTCAATGAACGTTTTTTCTGCCTACTGCAAATCTAGATCTGATGGTCATGTTTGGTTTTGCTTGCGCGTTCCTCAATTAATCATGGGTAAAACCCTTCACTTTGTTTCAAATAACGAGGCTGTTCTTCGCCGCAGTCAAGTACATAATTCTGCGAGTAACTCCGCTCTTTGTTACGAGCACCATCTGCGATCGCTTATCAAACCAAAGCAGTGCATGTCTTAAGGTCTGCTCAGTTGAAATTGTCTTATTTCCCCTTGTGCAAGATATCACGGGGAAAGTTGAAAAATTCCTACTAACGGCTTCGATAAGGAAGCCTTTCGAATATGATCATTCCTTGTCAGGTGCTACTCAATAGTCAAAGAAGGTTTTTACATTCGTGGAGAGTTTTAATAGGGTGGACACTCATTTCCTAGTTATTGTGTTGCTATATCTTTAAATGGCGATCGTTCTTCGATAATTTCGGGCCGTATATCAACGAAACTCACCAACACCACCACGCGTGATCCGCAGTAGCAAGCTGTTGAGGTAAAGTAGGAAGACCAAATGTTTGGAAATGGTTTACAATAATTTTTCCTAAGATTGAGTTGTAAAATACCAAAGTACCGAAATGCGGAAGTTAATTTTGAGATAAAAAAACGCAAGAATTTACTCTAAATATTTTACTTATGATGTAGGAAGACCAATTTGTTAATAAAATTCAAATTGCCCGATTGTCTTAGAAAAAGTTATTAAGAAATGAATTGTAAATATAATCTTCCATTAAGGCTGATGGAAGAAATTTGACTTAACGTTGACCCCTGCCTGGAAAGCTGTGGGATGGTGCTGTAATCAGCCATTATCGCACACAGCTCTTTGTATTTGCCGACGTTCTATGATCGCTTCCGGTTAGGTGCCGAGAATTAAGTTGAACACCTACTATAACTAAATGATCCTGGTGACTTCTACGTGCCTAAGAAGTGGTGTATCATGGGCGTGTGGGACCGGTGTCATGAGAGAATGAGAGAGGATTTCCATGAACTGTCCTCGCTTATCAGCTCTCTCTCCACTAAGTGTAGATGTGGCTGGGCCGAGGTTATTGAGAGAAGAAGTACGCAGATCTAAACGTCTGGCTGAGAACGTCTCGAGTCATCCTACTAGCTACTACTCATCGCTTACTCTCGTTCCAGTGTGCGATGGTCCCTCTCCTGAAAGACACGGCAACAAGCTGTTGTCACGTGACATCTACTGACCAACGCGGAGCTCAAATCTACTGACCTTGAAATCCCAAGTGAGAGAACTCTGTACTGAAAAGCAAGTGTTTGTATTCAGCTAAATTTTTTGAAGTTTCGAGATATTTTTCTATTTCATGTTTTAGTTTCTCTTCGGTACATTTAATGTTGTGTTTGGTACATGATCCGAAAGAATGGCAAGTAATACCTCTCCAATAGCTCAAAATACAAGTCGATGTACGTTTTTATTAACCTTTCCAAATGCCGATTAGCACACTCAGTCATAGCGTGAAAGAACTTGTACCAAAAGAACGGCCTACTCCTTCGCTACCTAATTTAATCCAGCTTCGAAGGACGGGAGAAGGCTAGAAAAACAGTTTTTTAGCCTGCTTTCATAGGTCCGACATTTTGTTAGCTCTGGTGGTCGTTGGACCGGTCGTCCAAAGACCACCAGAGCTGACGTGGAGATAAAGCAGACCGACTTTGCCTCCTAGATTTTTGTCATGAGCAACGAAACGCCCGGACCATTTTTGTGCAGTGCTTCTCTCTACAGTTTTCTCGTATTCAACTGCACAAATTGACTTCTGTGCTGCCACTTTTAACACTTTTTTCAGCAATTATGGTGGAACACACGAACTGCACGTTCATCGAGCTCATCCTCTACTCACTTGAAAAGCACTATTGTTCATCATTAGTCGTGCGTGTTTCACATTACAACGGCATGCAATCGACGTTGCGCCCTGAATTAGTACAGGAATAGATGTCAAACATTGCATGCAGCTTAAAAAGGGATACACCTTTGAATCGCCCTGGTAAGAGCTTTGTGCAGCCAGTTGCCTACGGCATGGAGAGACTCTGGCTTTTTATGTTTCATCCTTTGCGCGTGGCAGACGTGTAGTTTTCCAAATATTCTGCAACATCAGAAGTAATTCAAGCGATCGGCGTACAAGCGTATGTTTTACCATTTCTACCGACAACCCATCTCGTAGTTTCATCTGGTAATTCCTGGGAAAAAGAAAATTTTCCATGTGTCTAGAAACAATCCAGATTCCTCGCGTGAACCTCAGTTTTGGTAACGAAACAATTGTTGGTAAAGTGCATACTCGCAAAAACAATGACGCCGCAGAGGTGCATTGGTCTAAACGTTGGTTTCTGACATTTTGTCCGAGATGGGTCAGGCATCGAATCCCGGTGAAGTGTGCATGTTTCTTTTGTCTTAAAACTCCGGCTCTCTCTACCCTAATTGGAACCAATGGCCATAAATTAGGGACAGACGACTCCTGATAGA
This sequence comes from Macrothele yani, assembly GCA_039090855.1. Classification (NCBI taxonomy): domain Eukaryota; kingdom Metazoa; phylum Arthropoda; class Arachnida; order Araneae; family Macrothelidae; genus Macrothele; species Macrothele yani. The sequence continues at coordinate 60,058,016 of CM077031.1, read as the reverse complement.
CCATCGAGTTGCTCACGGTGAAAATTAACACGTTCGCCGCTCGTGAACGGCGAGGCACTGCGTATTGGCGATTTCACCTTTTCAACCACCTGTGTGTTCTGCTAAATAAATTTTTGATATACCGGGTGGTTATAAAATAAGTATCTGGGTTCTTGGGTGTGTCAAAAGGAGAGAAATGGAAATATCACGACGCAAGTTGGTGGGCTGCTGATTGAAGGCACGAAAGAAAACGAATCAACGGAAAAATAATTGCTCAAAATTGCACCACTCGGCAAAGCACGGCACTTCGGACTCAAGAAATTAACAAATGCGCGTACGAATTTATTGTTTTTTACGCTTTCCAACCGTAGGTTGAAGAAGCGCATATGCTCCAGCTTTGTCCGTCCGCACGATAATTGGCTTAAAAATGGTTCGATTTCGATGAATATTTAGTATGTCGTAGGGGACCACCTGGGGACGAACCCTATTGAAAATGGGACAAATGGGGTCAAAGGTCAGGACATAAGAGCCGGATGCATTCCATTGTCTTTATCGCCATAACGTGCGTAAAAATGGTTCGATTTCGATGAAATGTCAGTATGTGGTAGGGGACCACCTGGGGACAAACCCTATTGAAAATGGAGGAAATGGGGTCAAAGGTCAGGACATAGCATTGCGATCCATTCCATCGCCCTTATTCCATATTATTAAGGTGGACATCAAGTAATTTTGCTTCCTATACTTCCAATGGAAAAACTTTTGAACACATTTACTTCACAATTAATGTGTTCCCAAGGATGAAAATTTGAACATCGAGTAAAATTACTTTATATTATAACTTGGAATACTTAATATTTTCAAAAACATAACCATATTTATATTAAAAATCAATAACTTTTCCTTTGGTGGTGTTGAAACCAGAAAAAGAACGGCGCGACCTGTGCTTTGATGACTTCAGTAGACAAACAAATGTTGGATTGCATAATTATGGTTATGTTTTAGAAAATATTAGGTATTCGAAGTTATGAAATGAAGCTATTTTAATCGATGTTCAAATTTTCGTCCTTGTGAACGCATTAATTGGGAAGAAAAAAGATGGCGTGACCTGTATTTTCAGGACGTCAGCAGTCAAACAAATGTGCGGATCCTATTAAAGTTTTATGACGTCACACTTTTGCTAGCAGATGGCCGCGATTCCCATCTGCCTCATTACGTCACGCGTTGTGTGCGTATGTTCGTCTGCACGATAACTCGCGTAAAAATCGTTCGATTTTGATGAAATTTTAGTATGTGGTAGGGGAACATCTGGGAAGAAACCCTATTGAAAGTGAACGAAATGGGGTCAAAATTGAGGACATAGGAGCGGGATCCATTCCACTGTTCTTATGCGTCATAACTAACGTAAAAAAGGTTCGATTTCGATTAAATATTAGTACGTGGTAGGGGATCATCTGGGGTCAAACCCTTTTGAAAATTGGCGAAATGAGGGTCAAAGGTCAGGACATAGGAGCGGAATCACTTCCATCGCCATTATGCATCATAACTTACGTAAAAATGTTTCGATTTGGATGAAATGTTAGTATGTTGTAGGGGCCTGCGCCTGGGGACGAATCCTGTTGAAAATCGGCGAAATGGATCAAAGGTTAGGACAAAGAAGCGGAGTCTATTCCATAGTCCTTATGCATCATAACTTACGTACAATTGCTTCGATTGGGACAAAACTTTATCATGTTATTTCGGAGGTATATTGAACCAGTTCTGTTGAATATCATCGAAATGGGATCAAAGGTCAGGGCTTAGGAGTGAGATTTATTACACAGCCATTTTATGATTTCTAGTATGTTGGAAAGCGTATCATAATCAATGCATTGCATGATTTTACTAACTTGTTTGACATTAGAGACGCTTCAAAACGAAATCTGCTATGCATCAGAATTGATCACATGCTACAAATAATGGCATGGCATGTGATACGAATGTTAACGGTATCTCGTGGTTAGTGTTAGCCACTTTACATCTGACACTCGTTTTCAGATCTGAAAGTCAGAATATGCCTTCTCGTTGAACTCTCTCATTCAGGTATCGTCAAAACTAGAAATCGAAAAGGGTAATATCCCGTGAGCACACTGACCAGAACTGCTTACCCTGACTTTCCCCGAGAAATTACGGGTTCATTGCCAAATGTTCTACTGAATGAATCTTTGGAAACGATACTGCCCTACCGCACAATTAGCATTCCTGGGATTCCGATAGCAAATTTTTTCAAGTAGCGGGTGTTCCTTCTATATAGGCAAGAGCCGTAATGACTACCGATAACCTGATCATTGTCGTTTTGCCCTGCCAGACTCATCACGCCACATTTGTAGACGAACATTTCTATGTGAACGAACGGCAATTTCTTGGATATCTGTAGTGATGTATCTCCTGTGAATCCCAGGTAATAACTATTGATGGCAAGCATGTTGAACAGATCGTCATGAAATATTTGTGCTGCAAAGAACCAGCACATTAACGCACAAGTCTGTTCTTTTCTTGCATATGCACCGTCACTTTCCCCACAGCTGCGCAATTTGAAATATTTTATTTTCCCTTTAATTCGTTTTAGCATGCCGTCAGTAAGCTACATGCCACGTGTCTCCGCAATTTCCTCGTTTCTAACTTTTCTAGAGATACAAGAATAAGGGGACTTATTTTCTTGTTGATATTTGAGTTGAACTTATTTCCAAAAAAAAAAAAAATAATAATGAACATGTATCTGAACGATATTGAATAAAAACGCATATTTTGCTATGTAACACTTATTTCTTTAATTAATAACACTAAATCATTTGGAAGTTAAGAAATATATATGTAGTAATACTATGACACACGTGTTGTTTCATTGTCCAGGCTCTAGAAAGAATTTCAGGGTTCAATAATAACAATGTTTCTGAGGTTCGAAACGCGTTCCTTTGTCACAAAAAAATAGGATTTACTCAAAGGGATGATGAGCACAAACCGAATGTGCCATCTTCCGTCAAAAGCAGAAGGCACTCATATTTTGTGTGGTAGATAATGATCTGACACATATATATAGTATGTACCATTTTCCAGATGTTATTCTTATGATAGGCCTGCTAAATTCAGGAAAACAATTTCAATAGAATCGTAGTCTCATGGTTAACACAGTGAAAGTTTTCTTACTCACACCAGTAAATTGAAAGCAACCTGCAGAAATTTGCCCTCATTTTTCAAAAATATGTAAGAATATAATGTTAAAGTAGTGAAAAATGAAATAACAATCGATTTTTCGAGAGCGCCACAATCACTGTGTTGGAACCAAGATATAATATATGTTGTTAATTTTTTAATCGTATTTCCTGATTAGGATCATAAAAAGGTCGATGATAGTCTGTACTCAAACTCCGGTATTGTACATATCCAGCTGGATTTCTCCTGATTAGGATCATAAAAAGGTCGATGATAGTCTGTACTCAATGTCCGGTATTGTACACCTCCAGCTGTATTCTTCCTGATTAGTATGATAAAAAGGTCGATGATAACCTGTACTCAAACTCCGGTAATGTACACCTCTAGCTGGATTTTTCCTGATTAGGATCATAAAAAGATCGATGATAGTCTGTACTCAAACTCCGGTATTGTACACCTCCAGCTGGATTTTTCCTGATTAGGATCATAAAAAGGTCGATGATAATCTGTACTCAAACTCCGGTATTGTACACCTCTAGCTGGATTTTTCCTGATTAGGATCATAAAAAGATCGATGATAGTTTGTACTCAATGTCCGGTATTGTACACCTCCAGCTGTATTCTTCCTGATTAGGATGATAAAAAGGTCGATGATAATCTGTACTCAAACTCCGGTATTGTACACCTCTAGCTGGATTTTTCCTGATTAGGTTCATAAAAAGATCGATGATAGTCTGTACTCAAACTCCGGTATTGTACACCTCCAGCTGGATTTTTCCTGATTAGGATCATAAAAAGGTCGATGATAGTCTGTACTCAAACTCCGGTATTGTACACCTCCAGCTGGATTTTTCCTGATTAGGATCATAAAAAGGTCGATGATAATCTGTACTCAAACTCCGGTATTGTACACCTCTAGCTGGATTTTTCCTGATTAGGATCATAAAAAGATCGATGATAGTTTGTACTCAATGTCCGGTATTGTACACCTCCAGCTGTATTCTTCCTGATTAGGATGATAAAAAGGTCGATGATAATCTGTACTCAAACTCCGGTATTGTACACCTCTAGCTGGATTTTTCCTGATTAGGTTCATAAAAAGATCGATGATAGTCTGTACTCAAACTCCGGTATTGTACACCTCCAGCTGGATTTTTCGTGATTAGGATCATAAAAAGGTCGATGATAGTCTGTACTCAAACTCCAGTATTGTACACCTCCAGCCGGATTTTTCCTGATTAGGATCGTAAAAAGGTCGATGATAGTCTGTACTCAATTTCCGGTATTGTACACCTCCAGCTGGATTTTTCCTGATTAGGATCATAAAAAGGTCGATGATAGCCTGTACTCAATTTCCGGTATTGTACACCTCCAGCTGGATTTTTCCTGATTTGGATCATAAAAAGGTCGATGATAGTCTGTACTCAAACTCCAGTATTGTACACCTCCAGCTGGGTTTTTCCTGATTAGGATCATAAAAAGTTCGATGATAGTCTGTACTCAATTTCCGGTATTGTACACCTCCAGCTGGATTTTTCCTGATTAGGATCATAAAAAGGTCGATGATAATCTGTACTCAAACTCCGGTATTGTACACCTCTAGCTGGATTTTTCCTGATTAGGATCATAAAAAGATCGATGATAGTTTGTACTCAATGTCCGGTATTGTACACCTCCAGCTGTATTCTTCCTGATTAGGATGATAAAAAGGTCGATGGTAATCTGTACTCAAACTCCAGTATTGTACACCTCTAGCTGGATTTTTCCTGATTAGGTTCATAAAAAGATCGATGATAGTCTGTACTCAAACTCCGGTATTGTACACCTCCAGCTGGATTTTTCCTGATTAGGATCATAAAAAGGTCGATGATAGTCTGTACTCAAACTCCGGTATTGTACACCTCCAGCTGGATTTTTACTGATTAGGATCATAAAAAGGTCGATGATAGTCTGTACTCAAACTTCAGTATTGTACACCTCCAGCTGGATTTTTCCTGATTAGGATCATAAAAAGGTCGATGATAGCCTGTACTCAATTTCCGGTATTGTACACCTCCAGCTGGATTTTTCCTGATTAGGATCATAAAAAGATCGATGATAGTCTGTACTCAAACTCCGGTATTGTACACCTCCAGCTGGATTTTTCCTGATTAGGATCATAAAAAGATCGATGATAGTCTGTACTCAAACTCCGGTATTGTACACCTCCAGCTGGATTTTTCCTGATTAGGATCATAAAAAGGTCGATGATAGTCTGTACTCAAACTCCAGTATTGTACACCTCCAGCTGGATTTTTCCTGATTAGGATCATAAAAAGTTCGATGATAGTCTGTACTCAATTTCCGGTATTGTACACCTCCAGCTGGATTTTTCCTGATTAGGAACATAAAAAGGTCGATGATAGTCTGTACTCAAACTCCGGTATTGTACACCTCCAGCTGGATTTTTAAGATGTCAGTACGGTGATGTGCCTTCAAAAATATGAATGAATTTTCAAGTTCATTTATTAGGATACTCGTACGGGACCTTACGTTCATGGAGTACAAACTAGAGATTTTCAGAGGAACGTTAGTGGCTGTAAACTCCAATTAAGGTAAAGTATATTTACGATCGCCAAATCAAAATATCATTTGAGAAAGTACCATAAGTTTTGTGGAGTTCTGAATTTGATTAGGGAAACTCAGTGGCGGATGTTTAATTAATGGGACTTCGAGCAAATCATCTGTTCTGGAGCCGTCATCCAACAGCAAGAAAATGTTTGTTCTCCCACCCACAATTTTCGTTGCTAATGTTTTAAAAAAGTGGAGTACGAGGTTTCAACAGAATTATACATTTTAGGTTATAACAGTTATTTTTTACCTTTATAATTTCTCAATAACATCGTCCAATTCAATCCAACGAAAAATGCTTGTGCTGACGTGCTGAGACATATCGACCATTTTCAAACTATTTGGGGTCCGAGGCAAGTATTGTTAGCCAGTTGCAGTTGATAGTCTTTACGCAAACTCCGTATTTGATTGGGTTTCTTGTTGTTAGAAAAATGTGATAGTTTCATTGCCGAAATATTTTTCCTTGGATAGGATTGGAGGGTTTTAGTGGACAAGTACTTATATTGTCCTCTCTGTAGTTACATTATGGACTGTGTCGCTCTTTTCCGTGGGATGATTAGGTTCAGGATATGACTTCCCGCAAATTTAACAATCATGGTTTTTGTCCGAAATACCACGATCTCGAACCAATTCAAACGCGTTAGCAGACGCTGCATGGTATATACACATTGCCCTTCTGAAGTGCTTCCGAATATACAGTAGTTCCAACTACAACTGGGATTTTAGAAGTTCACAGTCGTTTTAATTGTTACTCATACGTACATTTAACGATTGAACATATTACTTTATGTCGGCATTTGTACATTATTACAAATATTCGTGTGTCCGCGACGACATTTACATTTTGTTTTTCTTCCATGAGAGTTAGAGAGGCTATTGCCCCAGCATATTTACAACAAGTGAGAGAGAAACCCGGGAAACAAGTAATTTGGGGGCACTAGTTTTTGTATTTTAGAAAGAAATAGCTGATAAAAGGATCAGTGGAATGTTTTCTTTTTTCTGCCTCCTCTGGCGGTGGCACACCCACATTGTTGTGCTAAGTGTACCTACACATTGAACCTAATTAGTACAGAGAAATACTGAAAAATCGTGAGATAATTTCGGTGAATAGGCTCTCTCAGCTTGCACTTCATAACCAGGCTATGATTATCTAAAACATTGCTTTTTTTCTTACCTCACACTCAGTCATCAAATCTGTAACGCACTTATTCCGTTTCTTATCTTAATTTAAATGCATCATGATTGCTCTGAATAATTTTTTCACAAACTGCACGCATTATTTTTAATAATGTGTTGAAGCGTTCCTTGGGGATTCAACACTCATCGTTTTCGTGATGCACCTGCAAATATCAAATTGCGCCTGTACTTATTTATGAAATACTATGGGATGCAGTGGAAAGAAAAAACTGAAACAGAAAGTGAATGCGCGTATTTTTCCCGAATAACCGAGATGCACATTGTAGGAGTGAATGATGACAGGAAATAAAAATTTAGTTGACCTCACGGAAAGTTAATGACTGATTTAGAATTTACGTTGCAAAATGTTTACTAATAAGCGCGAACTGCAATTTCAGCTAGCTTAGCTTGTTTTTTCATTTGATCACATTCAGCAATTTTTATTAGGGTTTGCAAGCACAGGAGAGATTTAGGCACAACTACCCATCGCAAACGAGACTTTGGTGTTTTCATAGACTTTGGTATTCCGTATCAAAACCGAAAGTACGTTAGATTGAACCTAAAAGGAACGATGCGTCACATGGTATTCAGGTCAAAGAAATTGAAGTCGGAAGGTTCATGTGCGAGTCGACATAGTTGGAACTGCAAGACTCTGATGTCAGAACGAGAACTATCAAGAAGAAAAAAACAGAGTTAAGGGAAAGAACAGATGAACTTAGTTGTAACTGGCATCGAAATAAGATAGTCGAAAATAAGATAGTTGTCTGGTCTCTCCTATTGAATAACGGAGTCGGAACAAGATAACACACTTGGAAAAATAATGCACTCACTCCAAAACAACAATAGATACTTAGACCAAAACGGAGTGCCAGTTTAACATTGAACGCCTGAGCTCCTCTATATCTTGAGACTCATTAGGTGGTTGGATTTGACACAATGTCAGATATTTGTCAAAGCTAAATTTATCGAGAAGGAAAGTATGTTGTTCAGACAGAAAAGGGTTAAAGTGAGAAAAACAGATTTGCGTTGGAAAGTAGTAACAAAAAGTGAAAGTTATATCAGGACTTACCTAACACAGTGACAATACTCCAGTGGTACCTCACTTGAAATTTCATGAACCGGAAATCTCTGATGCCAGATTCCACATCCACTCCTGAAACAAAATGTCGTTCTTGTAAGAATTGGGTGAGACACTAAATAGGTAACCGTCGGATGGGACAAGCTCAGTACTGTATGGAAGATTGAGAATGATCTCCACCTATTCTAACCATATAGTTTTCATCGGATCACTTTGAAAATGTTACCTAATGCATTATCCACTTGCAGGAATGTCCGTATCCTGTTTATTGGCACCAGCTACTGTTTGCGCAAAACATCATGAACACGCAGCAGTTCATCCTGATAGAATTTCCCGTTTAGAGATCAACAATCTGTCACGAGTTCCCAGTGCACAGGAGTTACCCTCGCAATTCCATCAGATCCTCAGAATTGCTTCCCTCTTAAACTGACATTTTTGCCCTGCTGACTGTTTTCTAGTGTGATTACAGCAACAGGATATCAGTGGTAGCATAACGAAAAAATACCTATTTTTAATCATCCGCGACTGTAAGAAGTCAAATTGTATCGCGATGTAGACTTCAATTTGCGACATAGAGCGAAATCTTGTTTTACCCGCTAAGGAGTCAGTTATTGAAGAGACATTCGTGCCGTCGGAAGGAGGAACCAAACTCATTCTGTAGACGAACAATGGTGGATTATAAAAAACCCACCTCGGCTGGCAATTGGTGGTCGTTGAACGGATGTCCAACTGTAACCAGCGCTGATGACACAAACTCAGAAGGCCGGCTCTCCTCCTGGATTTGTGTCATCAGCAATGAAACGACTGGACCGTTTTGACAACCAGCGCTGATGACACAAATCCAGAAGGCCGGCTAGCCTCCTGCATTTGTGTCATCAGCAATGAAACGACTGGACCGTTTTGACAACCAGCGCTGATGACACAAATCCAGAAGGCCGGCTTTCCTCCTGGATTTGTGTCATCAGCAATGAAACTCCCGGACGACTTTGATAACCAGCGCTGATGACACAAATCCAGAAGGCCGGCTTGCTTCCTGGATTTGTGTCATCAGCAATAAAACTCCCTCACCATTTTGACAATCAGCGCTGATGACACAAATCCAGAAGGTCGGCTTGCCTCCTGGATTTGTGTCATCAACAATGAAACGCCCGGACCATTTTGGTGCAGTGCTTCTCTTCACAGTTTCCTCGTATTCAACTGCATAAATCGCCCACTCTGCTGTCATGTTTGACCTATTGTTAAGTAATTGCGTTGGAGCACACGAACTGCATGTTTACCAACCTCCATCATCTGATCACCTGAAAAGCACTATGGTTCATCACTAGTCATGTGTGTTTCACTTCAAAAGGGTACCCAATCGATTCTGCGTGTGACATTAGTAGAGGAATGAATGTCAAACATTTAGTGCCGCTCAAAAGGGGAAAAACCTTTGAATCTCCCGGGTAACAGTTTTGTGCAACCAATTGCTCATGGCCTGGAGAAAAGACCCTGACCTTGGCACCTTCTGCCAGATTCCTGACGCGTGGCAGACGTGTCGATCTCTAACTATTCTCTGACATTACAAATAATTCAAGTGGTGGGCGTACAAGCCTGGGGTTTACCATTTCAGCAAACAACCCATCCCGTAGTTTCGTCTGCTAATTTCTGGGAAAAAGAAAATTTTCCATGTGTCCAGTAACAACCAGATTTGTTGCGTGAACCTCTGTTTGAGTAACGAAACGATTGTACGTAATGTGACAGTCTTAAAAAAAGACTACCTCTCCAGTGGTGCATTGGTCGAAGCGCTGCCTTGTGGATATTCATTTCAGATGGGTCAGGGATCGAATCCTGATAAAGTATAGATGTTGTATTTGCCTGAAAACCCCGGCTCTCTTCCCTGCCTGGAACCACTGGCCACAAATTGGGGACGGGCAACAGACAATTGAGTGGCTACGATAAGAAAAACTTTTTCTCGCGATGGTCATACCTACCCCCACCAAAAAAAAGAGACTGGTCGTAAAACTTTTAGAACTATAGCTTACACGTTCGCCGTTCGTGAACGGCGAGGTACAAAATATTGGCGATTTTAATTTATTAGCCAATTGTGTGTTCTTCTAAATAAATTCCTGGTGTATCGGGTTATTATAAACTAAGCTCATCTGTTCTTGGGTGTCTCGAAAAGCGAGAAATGGAAATACCAAGACAAAACTTGATGGGTTGCTGATTGAGGGCACGAAAACATGAATCAACAGGAAAATATTTGCTCAAAACTGCGCAACTCGGTAAAACCACGACACTGCAGACTCAATAAAAGAACAGACACTCTCATGAATTTATTGAAACGTTTCAAAACGAGATAAGCGGGCTATAAGAAGAGATCACATGCTACAAAAGACGGCATGTGAAATTGGTTGTTAACAGTATGTTGCTGTTAGTGTTGGCCTCTTTATATCTGATACTCGTTTTCATATCTGACAGCGAGCATATGCTTTCCAGTTGAACTCCTTTTTTCAGGTAGCCTCAAAGTCATAAATCGAAAAGAGTAATATCCCGTGTGCACACTGTCCAGAAATGCTGACACCCCTTGAGAAATTGCAATTTCATTGCCAAATGTTCAACTGAACGTACCTTTGGCAGAGATACTGTCGTTGCGTACAAATTGCATTCCTCGTATTTCGAAAACAAAGTTTTATCAGAAGCAGGCGTTCGTTCTGTGTAAGAGCAGTAACCACTAATTGCAGCCTAATAATTGTCTTTCTTTTCATTGCCTCATGCATCATGCCATATTTGCACACGAAGCTTTCCATGTGAACGACCAGAAATTTCTTGGACTTCAGCAGTGAAGTATCTGCTGTGCATCCCAGGTAATAATTACTGATGGCAAGCATGTTAAACAGATTTCGTTCTGAAATATTTCTGCTCTCAAGAACCAGTAAATTAACGCAAAAGTATGTTCTTTTCTTGAATATGCAGAGTCATTTGTCACCTAGCGGCGAAATTTGAAAATACTTTAGTTTTCCTTTTGATTTGTTTCGGCATATCCTCAGTAAGCTATCTTCCAAGGTCCTTTGCAATTCTTCCATTTCTAACTTCTCTAGAGATACGAGAATAAGGGGACTTATTTTCCCATTGATTTACTGTTAAACGTTTTTTCAAAAAATTTTGAGTAATATGTATCTAAACGCCATTTAATTAAAGCGAATATGTTTCAATGTAACACTTATTTCTTAAATTTTAAGACACTAAATAGTTTGAAAATAGAAATCTGTATAATAAAAAATAATAAGATTTACGTTTCTCTCAGTTGGTTTTCATTTTGTCGAAGTTCTAGGAAGAACGTTATTTGTATTGAATGCGAATCACGTAAAGTAATGTTAATCGTACGCAGAATATACCATCTTCCGCCACAAGTAGGAGGTATATGAAGTTGTCGATGAAGATTTGACACTTATTAATGAAACATTTATAATTTTCGGGATGTTATTCGTATGATGGGTCTCCTAAATTCAGAGAAAGTTTTCACTAGAAAGGGAGTCTCATGGGTAACATAGTGAAAGTTCTATTATTCACACCGGTGTATGGAAAGCAACTTGCAGAAGTTTTCCCTCTTTTTCGTAAGTATGTAAGAATATAGTTATAAAGTATTGAAAAATGAAATAATAATCGATTTTTCCAAAACGGCAAAATCACCGTGTTGAAACCAAGATATGCTATATGTTTGCAATTTTTTAAAATCTAATTTCCTGATTAGATCATAAAAAAGTTGGTGATAGCTCTGTACTCTAGCTCCGGTCATGTATACCTCCAACGTGATTTTTGACATCTTAGTACGGTCACGTGCCTCCAAAAATGTAAATGATAAAAAGCTCATTTATTGAGATACTCGCATGGGCCCATGCGTACGTAGCATAGAAACCAGAGATTTTCAGAGCGACACAAATAGCTGTAAACTCCAATTAAAGTAAAATATATTCATAATTCCCAAATCCAAATATCACTTGAGAAGCCATAAGTTTTGTGGAGTTCTGAGTTTGATAAGGTAAGCCCAGTGGCGGTTTTCGAATTTTTGGGGCCCTGAGCACATCAACGGTTGTGGCCCGTCATCCAACAAAAATAAAGATTTTGTTTTCCACCCACACTTTTGGATACTAATATATGAAAAAAATCGCCTTCGCGATTCCACCAGAAATATACATTTTAGGTTTCCCAGATCATGATTATTTTCATGGTGGTGTCAAAGTGTCTTTCTCACGGTTTGTGTGGTTTGTTGCCAAAAACTCGAAACCTTTTACAGCTATTATTATATTAAATGAGTTTGCGATTGTTTTGTTACAGCTATTACAATAGCTCAACATTTTGTGATATCCTGATGGGGAATAAATAAGGGCACATAAAACTAGGAGCATCTTTGTTGACAAAGAGAAGTCGGAACTTTTGTAGCGATGGCAGCCAAAGTACAGTACTGTCATTTAATATACCTACGGTTATTTCATGGTACTGTTTTTAATTACATTAATTCCACATTCTCTGTAGGTCCTTCTTTCCCGCATCATAACGCTTCATCCCATTGAAATTAAGCTGTAGGGTACGATAAACGTCGGATAGTGTCCAGTTGCGTCGTGTTATCTTCAGTGTTGTGACACGGTTTGCACTTGGTGCTGATGACCAGCGCGTGAGTGTCTGAAAACGAGCCGGCCAGCGAACGGATCCTACCTTTCCTGTTGAACGGCAGACTGGGAGTGACTGTTCGTAGATCATTTTCCAACAATAGCCGGACACCTTTGAATATCCTCCGTACAACCCTCGCGTCTCAACTATACGTCGACGGCATTCTACAACCTGTTGTGTTGCCATTCCCGTCGCAGCATCACCGAGCAATTTTTCAAAAGGGTAATGCCCGGCCACATACCGCACGGCTGGCCGAAGCCTGATTCTCTAAAGTGGACGCCCTTTCATTGCCAGACAGACCGCCTCTCACCGATCGAACATGTTTGGGACAGGATTGTACGACACGTACGCCTATTTCGGAATATCGGCGAACTTGCCCGCAATTTGGATACTATTTGTCTTAGACAGTATCCATGAGCTTTATGCGTATATGCCTAGCCGTGCAGTCACTTGTATCCGATCCAGAGGTGGCGCTACAAAGAAATAGCTTCTTCTACTCGTATACCAGTTTTATTCTAATAAATTTTACAAGTGTTTCGGAATTGCAGTAATTTCCTTTCTTATAGATGTACGTTGCACATTGTACGTTTTTTCTCGGTTCGATGATTCTTTCTGGTTGCTTCGAATGTTTTTTTATTTTTGCAAAACGTGTATACGTATAAACGTCGAATGAACATGTTCCCCCTAAATATTCGTTTCTTTCAGTTAAGTAATGCGGACATGAGAAGCAGCATGAATAGAACTTGACATCACTTCTTTTTCTATTTTTTTCTGTATACATCAAGCTTCCGTTGCGATGTGACCTTGCAATTTATTTGCTTCCATGCCTTTGTCCTTCTCCCAAAGTTTTCACGCTTTTGAAATGTGTATTATTATTAATACATTTGACCAGTTAGCATTCAGAGGTTTGAATCCGAACTGACTGCTCTGATTCGTTCTCTCCACATCATATTTCAGTTTACTGAAATATTTATTCTTCTCAGAAGATGTGCAGTAGAAGACAAAAAGTCACGTTATCTGCTACATAATGAAACAAGCCGTCATGTTTGTAAACAAATATTGCAAAAAAAAAAAATCAATAGAATAACTACGGGGGCCATAGATGTGAGCCCCCAAATGGATGTGTATTATTAGTCACAATTAACACTAAATGAAGAATGAAGATTTTCATAACAAATGTGAAATATACCATTTGTTATATTTCGAAACGTTTTAATCACATGTAACAAAATACACGTAGAAAGAAAATATCTCGTATTATGTTACTGTGCTTTGAATTTAGTTATAGTTTCCTTTTGACCTTCCGATAACAGTTCAAGTTAATCGATGTGAAGAATATGAAGATAAGGGCATTTATAAATGCAATTGCCTGTCTGTTGGTTCTTAACAACTTTCGAACGAACGAAGTAATGAAATCTGAGATTAAGGGTCATTCATGACTTTTAAGATTAAGGGTCCTACAGGAAAGATACCTGAATGTGAGGAACATCATAGTGGCTTAGTCAGTCCTATCCTCTGCCTAAATGCCAAGGTGAAACACAGCGGAGCAAGGATTTCCTGACACCATAAGAGATATGCACAGGGCATCCGGTTGTGAAACAAATATGTATGCTTAGGTATCCTTTCTTTCACAAAGGTATGTTCTTTTGTGCTAAATGCTTTAGATCTACTACGATTTAAAAGTGCAAAATTCCATTAGTTCCCGGGAGCAAGGGCTTTCATCTTTGGTAAAATTGCTGAACTATCATAACTAACGTGGAATTGGTGGTGCCATATGCAATCGGAAACCGTGCCAGATGATTAGGTTGCAAACTGTATCCTCTATTCCAAACAACTAAAGTGGATGCATGATGCTGTAGTCCAGCCAACGAAGGCTGAAAATGGGCAAATATAAGGAATAATTAGGAAAGTTTTGAAACTTGGCACCCTTGTTTATAGGTATCTAGTGAACATTATAGCAAACGTCGTGAAGAATAACAGGTGAGCTCTAGCCACCATCTTGAAAAATAGGTACGTTTTTTCGGTTTTTCGTGAATATCTCGAAAACGGTTGGTCGAAGCCCAAAAATACTATTTACAAAATTGAAGTTTACAAAAGTTCCTATAAAAATGTTCTATTTACTTTTTTGTATCTGGAATGGTTTCTGAGATTATCGGGTGTCAATGTTGTACTTTTACGCTGATCGCTACGTTGTCACTACGATTTTTCATACAAATAAGCTCATAACTACTGAACCGTCGGTTTTTTCGAGAAAGAGTTCATAAGCAACTATTGTAGATCCTCAAGTTCTCTTCAAAATTGGTATCTTTCTTATTTTATTAACCCCAGCAGGTCAATAGGTATAGCTGTATGTTTAAATTACAAGCTATCGTTATCTAATGTTACCATCGCTACACAAACCCGAACGCCTGCCTTTATGAAAGTTAAAGAGTGGGAATGAAATCCAAGCACGATGACATTCAGAGACATAACTCATATTTCATTGTATTGTCACATAAGGAATTGAAATTTTTCATAAAGATAAAAATATTATACTTCACCTCTCTAATAATAAATTTATTTTATTAAGTGTTAATTGTCATGTTAATGAATACAAAACATTTTTTTAGAGAACAGATCTATGAAATAAATTACATTTCTGTTAAAATTCCTGGACAGTACCTGAGTGCAAGAACAGAACTCGTGTTTACTATGTAGCAGAATAAATGGATTATTATCTTCAAGTATATGCAATTTTTGTGATAAAATAATATCTAAAAAAATAAACCTTTAGGAGAGACCACCCAGTTAGGATTCAGATTTCAGAAACTTTACTGGCCGAATAATTTACTAACAATACCACATGTCAAGATTGTGATATCTTTGGGAGAGAGACAGAAGCACAAAAGCAAAGAAAGTAACCTGCAAAGATGCCAAAACACTATACAGTCACACAAAAAAGACGGCTGGAAGTAGAAAGGAAAAGGTAGAAAAATGAGCGAAGACGGATAGAAATCATACAATCCCTATATCTCGTGACTCAAAGATCGAAGGACCACTTTTTACTATGTCAAGTACAATAAATTGTCCCGTCTATATTTTTATATATTTATTTATGTACATATGGAGTCACCTCACCACAAAAAGAAATAAGCACAGACCATTTTCTATTGAATGTTTTACTTCAATATCATTTTCAGCAAATAAATTCCATGACAAAAGAAAAATCGTCCCCCAATAATAAAACTTCGCTAAAATGATTGAATTTACAAGTACCGCTACTTTTCGGCTTTCTAGAATCAAAAATTATAGTAGTATTACTGCTGTATGATACGTGTGACTATGAGGATTATTTTGCCTTGTGAGCATGTCCTGAAAATGTAGTACTTGAATATGTCTCCATGTGATGAATGAACTAAAGTGTCAACCAGGAGAAGTACGGAAAAGGAAGATCTTATTTGCTGATGACCATTCAGTTGTTTTTGAGATACAAGAGTTAAAAACACAGACTTAGAAAGCACAGGGAAAAAGAGGCAGTGGTTCAACTATAGTTCTTCTACCAGCGACATGAAATTACGTTAACGTCTCTTTTTTGATATGATTCCAATGACTACATAAGTAGCATCTCAGACAGAGTTGTAGAACTTTGAAAATATATATATATATGAAAAAAAAAACTAGAGCATAATGGCTACGCTGCTTTAATTCCATCATCATCTACTTCTGTTGGAGTCTTAGTGGCCAACCTAGAGGCAAAAATGTTTAGTCTCTGTGGAAAATTTATCTTTCTCTCCCATTCTGTGTTAGCAATATTCCATTAGAGTTACAAATGAACCCCAAAAATTATATATAGAAAAAATACTGAAATCGAGATAAAATACATTGTATTTTACATTCAAATATGACATCAACACAACGCTGTTTAGCTCCTCAAATTTAATGAAAATGCAAACGTTGTAGGCAAATATTATTTTCATCTTTTTTGCGGAGTCTTCTCTTGTTTTTCACTTCCTTTTTTTCTGCTGAGTATGTGTGCAACGTTTCCGAGGGGTTTCTTTTACTTAATGTTGATTTTTTGGGGTCTCCTTCTACATTCGTCCGTCAAAATAATTAAAAAGTGGACAACTGGTTGCAGCGCGTCAACACAAGAATGTTTCGTAGGATTGCATTGGAAGATGTTATTAAGCAAGTACATAGCGGAATGAAAAGCTATTATATTGCCGAATCCTTTGTTATTTCCGGAACTGGTTGCTCTTCGGCATGCAAACTACAGAACTGAGGATATAACTCATCAGTAAATTAAAACTCCATGGTTTAAATTGTGATATCCACCATATCAAACCTGAACAAACGCGTTGGCAAAAACCTCGGAGGGATGCATGTGGAACTTTGACAGTGCTGGAACTAATTGGGGTTTGAATATGGATAATTGTATGAAGCTTTAACGACCATTATGAGCAACACCTATTCCCTCATTTTGGGCCACTGCTCCCAATAAATGGAGAGGGTACGTACCCTGACACAAATACCCCAACTGCGCCCCTCCTGAGCCTCGATCCTGTGTGAACTCGGAGGAACTTCTAAGAGCCAGTACTTAGACCCCTGCTGGAGTACAATGTGGAACTGCAGTTTATGGGACTTTAGCTGTACTGGTTCAGAAATGTCGGCGCTGCCTATGTTTTTTAATATATATTAATATATATGTTTCTGTTCAAGTGCTTTTCACAACTCCAAATGAAAATCTACAGCTTATAATAGAAATTAACTAATTTACCCACAATAAATTAGAATCGGGGAAAAACACACCGCCTTTTAAGGTATAACGAGCACGTTAGGCGATACATGTTAGTGCTCTCGGGTTCAAAATAGTATGTACCACGCATGTTATCTAAAGGCTGAATGAATGCTAATTTCACGAAAACTTCTGAAAATTTTTGGGAATGATGGTGAGAGTTTCTGGAACCGATTGTAAGAGAAAATCATTTTTTTTAAAAGAGATATTAAACGGTATTTCACTCCGTGAAGTCCTTGCATTCCTACGACATAATACTAATCAATTTTTTTAACAGTAAATGGCTATAGAAGATGTTTTGCCGGTAATTCCTACGTCTTAAGGAAATAGATTACAAATATCAGTTTATACTAACATTTTATACTGCACCAATTTATGCTAAATTTCTGATATATTTGTTTGCAGTAATCTCAATTAATCTTATTGAACAATTTGATTGCTATGAATTTCAGTATTACGTCTGTATAATTGCAAACATATTTATTGTATAACCTAAATTTACACTTTCTAAACATTCGTATTGTGATCTTGTTCGGCGATGATAAGATCTATTTTAAGGCCAGTCGCTTAGAATTCATTTTGGAATGTAGTATGATTCGTTCCGAGTTTCTACAAAACACATCGCTGTGTTCTTTTTTGTCCAGCGGTCTTGCAAATCTGATGGTAATACATGCGGTCATTGTACAATATAAAATTATTAAATACATATTCGGAAAAAAAAGGAAAACAAAATTGTTTTACAAGATGAACAGGAACGGTTTAAAAAAACCAGAAGTAGTTAAGTAAAACAGGATGACATACCTAACAAAAAGTTTAAGACCGTCCGAAGGCCGGGTCTTGATTCGGTAGTAGAGACATCATCAGACCTATTACCCTTAATTCTATCCTTTCTCTACTTTACTCCCTTCGGGATTAGTAATTAATGAAATCATAGAAGAAAGGTTTCCGTGATGTAGCATGGTTTTCGTGACTTCAATCGGACACGAATCAATTACGTTACTAAAAGTGCTTCGAAGAGGTGAAGCACACAAAGATAATTTTCACATAAATCTCCATTAGGAGTGCCAACTGAATGAAAAATAATCTGAAAAGAACTTAAAATGTCACGTCACATTAATTATTGAGAAAATGTGGAAATAACTGCACAAATATTTACAATTTAAATTAATAATGTTTTTCGTACAGGTGGACTAATGATTATTCCGAAAAATTAAATGAAGAATCTGATTTACTATTGTTTGTTTAAAGTCTTATATGTAGAGTATGTTATCATTGCATCATTCGATGTTGAGCATATTGCTTTTTCTTCGTTTGGGAGAAATTCTGAAAGACAAATGTAAAAACCTCGATGGGCTCCTTTAGTTGACTTTTACTAATCTGGGATATCTGGTTTCAGGAAGTGGAGAGATCCAATGCTGTATAACAAAGCCAACATAAGTCTCATCCGAAAATCACGTTTCATAATAGTAAAGAAAGAATAAGTTTAAGGCATTTTCGTAGATGGGATAGGTTCCGAGCTGAATAGACGATTGTAAGTAACCGGGGCCTAGGAGGTGAAGGGAACGTCTATGCCTTATACGCTGCACGTTATTTCTCATACGAACTTATTGTACTGAAAGGTGACATTCAATAATTTTTTGGCTAGTAATTTTATCTTTTATCATAAGCATTACTTGTAACTCTTTAGATAAATACACGTATAAAATCGATCTAAATATCAAACCAAGGACGACGTCCAAGTAATGGGTAAGTAAACATAAAAGACTCAGTATAGTCCAACAGATGGTAGTACGTCTGCCCTGCACAATCGCAATTCCTTTCATTGTGAAATTATCGTATAAAAAACTACAAGATTTTATCTGAAACTTAAAAGAACATTTCATAAAGAAATGTGGTTCTCGGCACCAAAATATTTATTCCGACAGAAAAGCTTTGGTATTTATACTTTCGATCCTTCCACCCTCCGCTCGACTCCTGAAATGTCGGAAAACTGACAATTCCATCGGAATAAAAACTCCAGAATGTGGTCTGCCAAATATTTTTTTTAAATTCCCTCTCTGTTAACTTGCGTTTCAGATGGCACCTATTGCGCTCCACATCATGACGTTATCAACTGGAATATGAGATATAAGGGACCACCCCCAAAGTGTAAGGGAATACATATCTGGAAAATGCTTGAAACCTGGTTCTACCGACACCTGAATTGTCCAAAAAGATAAAATGAATCCACTCAGTGAGCTTTGTAGTGGTCACCGGACCATCTTGCTGTTGCAAGAAATCCCTCCCATTCATAAATTCAAATGCTTGTATCCTTGTCCCTAACAATTTTAATTTGCACAGGCTGACGTGCTGCCATCTATTGATCGACCTGTAATCACTATGTCACTGAGAGCAGAGCAGTGTGCGAAGTAGGGCCAAGTTTGTTTGTTTTTCACGTAACTGAAGATGTCTATCCTTAAAAAAACTAGATTGACTTTCTATCAGAGTAGAACGGTCTAGTGATGCAAACTAACACCTAGAAGTACTGATACGCGGAGAAGCGGCAGTTCAACGGGAGTGAATGTTCCAGAACGTAGTCTACCTAGTATTTTCTGCCTTATTAAATGTAATACATGGTTTTAATTTTTTTTTAATTTTATCATATTTTTTCCGTCCCAACTTTGTAAAATAAAAATTTCGAATTATACATCCTAAGACCTGCCTCCACTCTCCCGAAAAAACAAAAACAAAAAAACGTTGAACCAACTTACGGTATACCCATGAAAATCACAACAACAGTTGTCTTGGGCAGATTAGTTAGCACTAACATACTCAGCGCCGTGAGTATCAGGTAGAGTTGGCTGAATTCTGAATATTAGTCAAAAATATACTGACTAAAATTTCAGAATTCATGAGGACGCTTCTCGACGTCAGCGCACTGCCCCCAAAAAATCAAATGTCTTTGGGCCACAAATTCTCCTCCAACTTTAATATCTGTCCTCAAAATTTTAGTTTTAGCAAAAGTTCGCTATGTTTTTAAAAATACTACTTAAAATTATTCTCCGATGCATGCACATGCCAAAATGCTTATTGTAGACACAAGTTTGACAGTACCTTTTTTCGAGTTCTACTAAAAATTGGTACAAATTGAGCAAAATCCCCATAAAATTCGTTCTTCAGAAAACGAAAGACGGTTTTCCGAATGTAACGTCATGCAGAAGTGCTGCACATCGACTCAAATCATACAATAAGATCCCCAAGATGTAAGAATATGAGGAGTGTGAACAAAACCGTCCAAACAAGGGATACAAAGGCACTTTATTGAAAAGCTAGCTTCGAGCACAACTGGACAGAAGACAGAAACGTCCATGTGACAGGCGGCTGCCAAGAAAAATTTAGTCTTTAGAAGGGAATATGATCACCCCTGAATGCGTTGCAGGATTTACAACGTCTGTCCATGTCAAGGAGCCGTTGAGGCATCGCGGCCCATTCCTCTTCTAGCGCCAATCGCAGCTGCGGAATCGTTGCTGGCGACTGGTGACGTGCTGCCAAGCGTCTCCCGAGAAGGTCCCACACGTGTTCGAGTGGATTTAGGTCCGGGGACCTTGCGGGCAATCCATGCCTTAAATATCTTCACTCTCCAACAGCTCTGCGACATTCACTGTACGATGAGGTGCAGCGTTGTCGTCCATGAAGAGGAACTCAGGACCCACATTACCTCTAAACAGACTCACGTGAGGCAAGAGAACCTCGGTACAGTAGCGGACACCAGTGACTGAACCTCCTTGGGAGATGTGGAGGTCAGTATGGCTACAAAGCATGATACCGCCCCAAACGAGAACGCCGCCACCTCCAAGCCGGTGCCTTTCGATGATGTTGGAGGTGTGATTGCGTGTTCAATGCTCTCTCCAGATGTGTATACGTCCAGAATCGCTCGTCAAACTAAATCGATTCTCATCCGTAAAGAGAACTCGACCCCATTGCTAGTGTCCAGTTCTTGTGTTTCTGGCACCACAGAAACCGCCGTCTCCGATGAGTAGGCGTTAACGGCATAGACCGTACTGGTCGTCGTGCAAATAGACCGCCTTTGTGCAGCCTCCTGGCCACGGTAAAAAGCGATAACGGACGTCCAGTTGTCTTTTACATGTGCCTTGCGATTTATCCCGGTGTCTGCCGTCAGTCGCTCCTCACCTGTAGGACAACATACCGGTTGTCCGCCGCCGTGGTTGCTCGTGGACGACCACTGCTAAACTCTCGGACAGGTGTTCCTGTCGTTTGAAATGCTGTCCAAGCTCGTGAAACGATGCTGTGAGAGATCCCGGACTCCTCGGCCACACTAGTCACACTTCGACCTTCTTCCAACTTCCCAATGACGCGACTTTGGGTAAAGCCATTCAGATGTCGTTTACTAGATTGCCTGTTGCCCATATAACACGGTGGCAGCAACTCGACGTCGTTCAAACCGAAGTACACCGTGCAATAGCTTTCACCGAATTGCTGAGCGTACACCGCCCGTTTGCTTTATACTCATCCGACACTGCCCCTCCCCCTCCCCAACGTCATGCTGCATATATGCGCATGCCCTACAGTACCGGCCCCTAGTCTATCTCATGAGTGGTCTTTCGGTCCGTTCTGCCGTTTCGTTCCGCTGTTATGGTAATTTCTCCTCCTCGTCCTTAATTTTTGCACACTAATGTATTTTGGGTTATTGGCTATTTCCCCTTTTATCTATAACGGAAATATTCGTTATGTATAAAGCGTATTTTCCACGACTGATTTTCATGGAACAGTTAAATGAAATGGAAGTTCTTCATTGCAGCATCTGTGTGCTGCTTTCCAAATATAGAGGCTCTCAATACATAAAATGTTAAACCTTGATTGAGGAACTGCCAGGATTGATACCTCTGACCACTCAGGATAGTGTGTTCCTCTATTTGTAATTCTAGATAAGGCCGTGTTATTAGTTTAACATTTATCTGGAATTACAAATAGAGATACGCACTAACCTTAGTGGTCAGATGTATCAGTCCTGGCCGTTCCTCGATCAAGGTTTGACATTTTATGTTTTGAGAGCCTCTATATTTGGAACGCAGCAGACAGATGCTGCAATGAAGGACTTCCATTTCATTTAACTGTTCCACGGAAATCAGTTGTGGAAAATAAGCTATCTGCATAACGAATATTTCCTTTTTAGATAAAAGGGGAACAAGCCAATATGACAGAATAGATTGTTCCGTATTACCAGTTGAAACTTTAACTTCCATTTAATTTATTAAATATACTTATCACGCTGTAATTTAATACATAAGTATATGGATTGTACTCTCTAATTTACTATGACGTTTATTGGTCACAGGACAGATCGTTGTATGTGTATATTGTTGACGCTCACGAGTGCCACTCACATCTGAGGATGGGTCGCGGTGACCCGAAAGATCTCATGTAGTTGTTGACAGTTTGGTGACGTGTTTTTATCTACGACTCTTTGTATATTAAATTAATTTAATGTCAAGCTGGGGGTGTGTAACTCAGTTTTTAACTATTTATTGTAAATTCGTGCATGAACGGAATCACCGCACGGACGTTTTATGGCACTTGCTGCACGAAACACATAATACCAAGACTTTGCTCTTGTTAGTAAAATGAAAGGCCTTACCAAATGGCAGCATTTACCTAATAGCATCAAAAGAGCGGACATTATCCCAACGGAGCCTTCCGTTTCTCCCATGTATGGCAGACTGAAGCACCGTGTTTTTGGGCTTAAACTCAGACTCATTGTTTCGAAAATAAGAGCGCCAACGTACTGTGTAGAGAAAGAGCTGACTAACTTTCTGAAAACACACCTACTTTCTCGACTGCGTACTTAATAAGCAAAGTAAAAGACATAAATTTGGATTCAAAGGAAGTTATGGTTAGTTTCGACACATCTTAACTCCCGTCAATCGCGGTCAAGGAATCGTGTGAAAACTTGGAGGACCTTCTAAGCCGGGATGGTGAACAACCTCCGGAGGCAGTGCAAGACATACGAAGGGTGTTTGACCTGGTTATAAACAATACTTAACTACTTCCAGTTCCTAGGAAAACACTACAAGCAGACAAAAGGTGCCCATAGGGGGTCTCCAATATCAGAAGTACTCGCGGAAGCTATCATACGCTCACAAGAGGAACAGATCTTCTCGAGCTGCGCCAAGAAACTGAAATTATGGCTAGTTTGGAGTGTGATACTAGGCCAATGTATTTTTTATTTGGCAACATGATGACAGGTATCTCGAGAAGTTCTGACAGAGAATCATTACCATCCACCCCTCTATTAAATTCATTTGTGAAATAGAAAAAGACGGGAAGTTACCGTTTCTTGACGCTGAGCTAAGCAGATCCCAAGATGACCATTTATGCTCCATCGTATTACAAGCCAACAACTGTGAAAAAATTTCATTCCTCCTAAGTCGGCATCCCCTAGTTCATATAAAATGGCGACATTCCGAACGCATTTCAGTAAAGCAATCACTATTTGCTCCACCAAAGAAACGAAGGACAGAGAGATAACAAGCTTTATCAACAAAGGTATTGTCGCTGATTCTCGGAACGGACTCTGAGGTCCATCATACACAAGACGATTAACAGGAGACGCAAGGCACCAGACCGAAGAGTCGACAACTTTTAGTTTTCGGATCCATCTGATACATCGCGAAATTTTTGTTTGCGTTCAAGAATTTTATGAAGAGCCATGAATTACACATTGTAATCAAATCGCGAGCTCCATTGCCAGCGGGACAACAAATACCCACAAGGATCCCGGCAGGAATTCTGGATCAGGGTGTATGAGATACCATTGGAATATCCAGACGATTTGTCCTGATGATACATCGAAATGACCAAGAGATCCCTTACAAATAGGGCGAAAGAGCACATAAGGGATATTAAAGCAGGCAAAACCGAAACGGCGTTATGCAAGGAAGTAGCCCAATGTTATGCCATACCAGTGTGGAAAAAACGAAGAGGATCGCTCCGTATACCGACTGCAAAGGAACCCTGACTAGAGAAAGCGTCGAAATATTCATGCACATAAACTCTTGCAACGAGAGCCCTTTCCTCGAACTCTCGGCTGCGTGGAAAATCCTACTGAGATCGAATATTAGAAAAGAGAGAACGTTTGAAAAACAGTTCGCGAGATATCACCTTCCGCGAGTCGAAATATAACCTGGGCACACAGTAGATGCGTGCTACGGGATTTCAAATTATTTTCGTTCTTAAAGACGTTCTTGGTTGGTTGGTTGGTTGGTTGGTGGATTTTATTGGCGCAAGGGCCAGGTTTGGCCAAAGAGCGCCAGACAAAGAACTATCAGCCACAGATTTTTAAAAGCGTTGAAAATGACCAAGAGCAGACAAGCTGGGCAAAAGCCGGAAAAGAGAACGATGAAAGCTGTGAAGAAAAGTTAGGCAACCAGGTGTATAAAAAAATGATCAATTCACTATTATAATTATTATTATTTGCTTTTTTTTTTTTTTTTTTTTTTTTTTTTTTTTTAATATACACAACAACACAAAGGATGAGTCACCAGGAGGGGGACGAACCGTCACTCTCCTCCCCACACTCCTCTGCAATGCTGGCCGAGGCCGAACCGTCACTCTCCTCCCCCCATGTTCCTCTGCAATGTTGGCGGAGGCTGGGTCCGAGACTGTCACTCTCCTCCCCCCATGGTCCTCAGCAATGTTGGTGGAGGCTGGGTCCGAACTGTCACTCTCCTCCCCCCATGGTCCTCAGCAATGTTGGTTGAGGGTGGGGACCTCGCTGAATCCGAGACAGGTGCAATGTTGGTCAGGCGGACCGCGACAGTTGGATGGACACTGCACACCTTCGCGGATTGAGGGCCGGGTCTTCCGCACGTGCAGGCTGTCTGCCGGGAACCGGAAGAGTCGGTCGTCCTCAAAAAGAGAAGGCGCAGACTCAGCTGGTCGAATAAGCTGGAGCTCGGTGAAATCCACCTGTGTCGCCTGTTCAACTGTAGATCGCTTGGCAAGTGCGGCGAGAGCTACAGGGCGCGCAACAAAGGGCTGCACGGGTTGTGGCAGAGACTTAACAACTGCGGCAAAACTACGCTGTCGGGTGTTGGGAATACCCAACTTGGCTTTGGCAGCAGGGTACGAGAGGCCTTCCAGGGTCTTGAGGCGCTGGATCGCCATCTCTTCCTTCCATTTCATACAGTTGCGGGAGTAAGCTGCATGGGCCTCAGCGCAGTTAACACAGCAGGCCGCAGAGGTGCAACCATCCCCGTCATGTTCACTGGAGCCACAATTTGCGCAACGAGCGGAACTCTTACAGAATCGTTGTGAATGCCCGTACCTCTGGCACCTGAAACAGCGCAGAGGACTGGGAATGTACGGGCGAACTGCACAGACCAAGTAGCCTGCTTTGATTTCTGTCGGAACTTTCGGGGAAGTCAAAAGTCAAGATGACATTTTTTGACTTAATCATGGAACCATCACGCCGGAACATCATACGACGTGCAGCAAGAACACCCTGATCCGCAAGTTCAGTCACCAATTCATCCTCACTGCATGGCAAGAGATCAAACTCCGAAATAACACCGCGAGAGGTGTTAAGAAACGGGTGAGGTGTCACTCTGACAGGAATGCCTTGAAGACTAGAAAGGCGCAGAAAAGTGTTACTCTGAGAAACACTGCAAGTTTGAACAAGCAGGTCCCCAGAGCGAAGCTTCCTCACAGACTTCAAGGGGCCAACCGCAGCGTCCAAAGCTTTAGAAATGAAAATGGAGATCTGGTGGACAGTCTCTCATTCGGATCGATGGATTCTACAACTAAGTGTGTAGCATGCGTAGTCACAGCAATCGATGGGAGACGACGCTTCGGAGCGACTGGTACAGCTGCCGAAGAAGAGGTTCCACATTCTTGGTCCAGGTCATGGTCTAAAGATCGTTTAAGGGTATGAGACTTGGTAGGTTGAGAAGACGAAGGAGAGTCGTTGTCAACCATCATATTCACAGGTGTCCTAAATTTGGAGTTTTGTTTTTTGTTTCTACCCATGGAAAAAAGAAGGAAGATTCGTCTGCAGACTACTCCACCCACCACCGAGCCCTACAAGGGAGAACTGGAGGTCCGCAAGCCAAGAAAATGACGCTAGACACAGTTCTGGAGCTTATACGTTGCAGATATAGTCCGTTGGCTGTGATCACACGCACTCGGCGGACACTTCGGCCTCCTGGTACCGTCATGCCAACGCCTTTGGCATGATCCCACAGCCCCAGGCTCACCCTGCCGTGCCATACGACAAAAAAGCCGCTAAAGCCCAGTACACAACTTGGTACAAGACTTCTGACTAGAGGTGGGTTAGTCTCTAGCCTCCCGTTTACAGCGAAGCCGGGGTCGAAGAGGAGTGTTGGTACACAGGAGGCACTTAACCGGACTCCTGCTACCTCAGCCCCCAGACATCCCATTTCCGCCTCACGGGTCTCCGCACGCGGCAAACATGCAGGTAGGTCTAGCACCCAAACCAGCGAAAAGGAAAAAAAGAAATCCAAAGAAGACAAATTCTGGCAGGGAACCTAATCGGAATCTCAGCAACCTACGAACTGAGCGGTTAATATAAATCAGTTAGTGGTGGAGGGTAACAAAACCACAAGACCGGGGTGTTAGTACATAACGTGGTAGCGATTAGGTAGAGAATACAACACGGGCAACTAGCCAGTGGAGAAAATAAGGAAAAACGAAAAGCGAGACACAAGACCAGCTCGGGATCGTGGGGCCGCGACTCCCCAACAGCTGGATGAACAGCCGTCCCTGCAAACACCAAAATAAAAAACAAGCGGTGGCATGACATAAGATGTTGACCAGTCACAAGGTCAGCTCGGGCCGTGGGGGCGCCGCTCCCCAAATAACTGGAAAACCAGTTATCCCCGTGCGGGAAAGACGTTCTTGTGATCACTGGCCTTGGCAAAGCCTCCCGTTTGGAGTGTGAAAGCGCGGCACTTACCCATTGTGTTTTTTTTTAATTGGTACACCAGTGAAAAACGGAATAATTTAACTTGTATAATACTTAGGTGTAAGTTCTATTATTGTTAAGTGGTTTGATTGTTCCATCACCTCCATGTATTTTACATAGGTGTGAGGTAACAGAAAGTCAATACATTTTTCCGCTACACTTGCGAAGATTTACGAAAGAATGCTGAAAACTTTGCAAGCGGCTGGCCTTAAGGCCTTATCGCTGTACGAGATCATCTCGTTTGAAATAAATGTGTGAACTCCTGCAAATTTTCAAATTAATTATATTTAATTTATTATTCAAGTATATTGCTGTGCGTTACAAGATTCTGATTTCTCAATGTGGACATTTAGACTTGTTCTAACAAAATAAAAAACTGTAGTGTAGAAAAACAACCAGTATCAATTCGTGAGGCATAAACTTCAGTATTAACTGATATTTCAAATTTATTTCCTTAATTTGTAGCACTTATCTCCAGAATATCTTCGACAGCGAACTGTTTGAAGAAAATGAATTTTATATTATATTGTATGGTGAACGGGCTTTTACAGTTTTTTGAAACCATAGTCAATATATCGGTGTATTACAGTGTGAAACCGTAGTCAATATATTGGTGTATTACAGTGTGAAACCATAGTTAACATATTCTCATGAAGAATAAATGAACTGTCCCGTGATATGTCGGACACTATGCTTTATTCGTTTCTTGCTGAGGGAAAATCGCTGATAGAACGATCACCGTGAACTTTCCATTATTCGGCCTCCTATCGAGATGACACACTCTCGGTGTTTCTGTTATGGTGCTCGAAACATTGCATTCATTTAGTGTGGCGAAACGCTGAAACACCATGAGATATTTTCGATGGAGACGCCATCTCTGCCTGCGTTCCATACTGAGGTTTGGTTTAACCGAAAGTTGTTAGTAATTATTTTACCTAACACACATTTACAAATTTTCTTACTCAGATTATACTTTATATTTAGAGACTTCACCGTTGTTTTGGAGTATTTTTCTTCAAAATATTAGCAATTTCTGATTATTGTTTTGATATGCTTCTACGGATTCAACTCTCATTGTTTTCGTGATAAACCCGAAAATATCAAGTGGTGGCTACTTATGAAGTACAACGTAGTGGCTACTTATGAAATATCACGAGATGATATGGTAAGAAAGAAGCTGAGACATAAAATACCATGAAAAGTAGGAAATTTTTAAAATACTGAATGCCGTGCAGTTCACAGAAAATTGGGCATTAAAAATAATTATTTTGACCGATTTTATGCATTCTTTGGCTCTGTGGTCAAGCAGTTTCTTTCACTGCTACTCCAAACTGCAGAATGAAAACGATAGAGCTCATATGTAGTTGCTGTCGCAAAGGGGAACATCATGCCCTTTTAAAAACTGAAGAGACGAAAATACGAATAGCAGGTAAAAAGCAAAAGTGCATTAAATATTATGAGATCTTGAAGCAGATACACAGAAACCTAATAAATAGAAAAAGAAAACATGATCAAAATGAGATTGGTATAGAAATCAAAATTTTGATTTTAAAATATATTCAACACGCACGATTTTCTTTGAATATCCGAGACGTACTTTATTCTAGTAAATGATGTCAGAAAATAAAAATTTAGTAAACGTATGACAATTTACCATTTATTTAGATTTTATACTGCAAAAAGCCTACTAAACAGCTCAATATAAAGATTTTAGTGAGTTGAGCCTTCTTTTTGTTGGATTATACGGATGTTGAAGATTACGACACGATTGCTTGTGTCCCATGGGAATTTGGTTAACCGTAGCGAAAACGAAAGTACATTAGACTGGACTTGAAGTCTCAAGTACGACACAGGGACTTGTCAGAGCAGTATGAGTCCCAGATTGAAAACGTGAGCCAACTTAGATTGGACTGCAAGGCTCTTACAGTACAACGAGAACTTTCAAGGAAAATAAAATCAGGGCGGTTGGAAAGAAAAACATGGCCGTATTTGTAAATTACATCTAATAAGTCGGTGCTGACGCCATTAAGCACCCTTCCAACGCACGGTGTGATTTATAATAAATCGTCACATTATGATCGACCCCGAGTCCACTAAGAGTGACGTGCCTGCTTAAAAAACAGTGTTTTTGTACTATCCGATCGGATAGTTCAAGCCTTCGACATACCTTTAACTCACAATCTACGAATATATGCAAAGGGTAACCAAAGAAAAAAGAGCCGCGTATAATATTTTGCAGAATAAAGTGAACGTCTCAAAGACCATGATCAGGATCAGGTCCGTACACGCAATAAAATGTCAAGATGGCCTGAGTGGATAATAATTATTTAATTCAGTCCACACAAACACATTTGGACAAAGTCATATATACGGGGAGTGTGAATCTGCAGCTTAAAAATTTCAATAGAGTCACACAAACACATTTGGTCAACAGCTTTCATACGTTGCGAAATAATTGCTATTCTTCAAACCTTAGAATTTTACAGTAATAGTGTTATGAATTCAAAGGCATCCCAAAATGTCAACAATACTTATAGGTTATCAGTTATTACTTTTCCCTAAAGTATATATTATACTGCTATAAAACTATAAGTACATACAATATTATATTTAACCCAGTAAGTAGTCATCGGTTATCTGAATACTTTGCTTAGAAACAGAAAAAGTAACGTTCTACGATGGGTTTTTTTGTGTGCAAGTGTTTGAAAAATATGTTAATTCTATCCTTCACTTTCTTCTTGCCGGTGTGATTCCACTTTATACAAAATAAGCAATGCATAAAGTAATTTTGCCAAGGAAGTCTCGCCCCAAGTCTAAAGCCGCCCATCCAGAAAATGGAAGCTAGTAGATTTGAGTAAAGGAGTTGAATAGTAATGAAGAATTGAAAAATTTAGATGCAGTAGGAAGACGGCAACTTTATATAATCCCATTGCCTTCAGCACTTATAAAACATGGCAACAAATACCAGAGGCTGGGAAACGGGTTCAAACGTCAAGGAACAACCGCACCGTCTTTCACCTCCCCCCCCACTTCGAGAAGCGGAACCACTAGAAACCTTGGGAGCTGGAACAGCATTAAAAACTTCCCTAACACACCAATCTGAAAAAAAGCAGAGCAGCATTCTTGTCTTGACACTGTGTCACTAATCTGTAGAGTTTGGATAGAAACAATATCCGACTTTATCTAACGCATGGTTAATTCCAGGCTTTCGATAAAACGCTCTCACTGGTTTGTTCCGCTCTTTAACAAAGTATTTCAAGCGGAGGGCTCTGTTGAACATCTTATCCAGGACATAGATACACCAGTCGGGTAGCAGTTCACCTGCTCTTGCTGTAGTCCCATCTCTTAAGGAAACTTTCTTCACTTTTATCTTTTTGATGTACATAGTTATCTTTTTAATGTCTCTAACAGACACGAAATCGCGTCTGTTAGAGACCGTAAGATATGATATACATATCTCACGGTCTCTAGCAGACGCGATTGGTGAGCAACGTTGCTCACCAGCGCTGCCTGGCGAGCAAAGTTTTCGATGACATGATATGAGAACTGCTCATCCAGCTTGCACTCCATTCTTTTCGTCATCACCGAACACTATACCCAGATAGTACAGTCTTGGAATTCAACGTAAGCCCAACTCTAAGCCACCGTCTTCTATTCCTAAAAGATGATGCCTCAGTGTTGGACCTACGTTAAATTACAAGGCTGTGCTATCTGGGTAACCTTTAGAACACGTATGGCAGTATGATCGTCTTATTTCCTCCGAATTTTAGAAAGGAGATTCACAGGTCATCCTGCCTAGGATGACCTGCATTGAGAAGTAAACTTTTTATTTTAGTTATTTAATACGCAGATTTCTGCCCCTCGTGGTTATGTACAAGTTTTAACGAATTATGTCATCCGGCAACCTGGACTGCTTCAGATACTCCGGAACTTGTTTTACACATGGATTATGCGAATAACTCCAAGTGCAAGTGCAAACGAGTCTCAGGTAGGAAGCACAGGGAATCTGCAACGGTCCAGGACTGACAGCGTGCATAGAAGATGATCTAGTCAATGTTAGATAGACTACTAATCTCCACGTTTAGTGGATTAGTGTAAGCAATGATTTCCTAAAACAGCATTTAATCAGTCGTGAATTTTGTCTGCTTTTCGACTGAGGTGCATTCAGTCTCAGTCGGACAAGTTCATGACTCGAGTGGAGTATTCCGAATGCCTGTAAGGGAAAGTACAGGTAGGCAGAGGCTCTTTTATGGTGTGGAGTGTTTTAGTCGTCACGGATTAGGACGCACTTACGTCTGCACACCGCTCTAACCGGTGGGGCCTAAGTAACAATCCTTGGAGATTCTTTTCACAAATTCATTTGGTGCAGTCTCTCTGTCGGGTACGACCTCTTTCAACACGACAACACACCACCACACATATCCGCAGTAGCTCGATTGTGGCTGGACGAACATTCCACGATATTTTGTATCATGTGTTGGCCCCACGTTTTTCAGATTTAAACGCTATCGAAAACATTTGGTACGCTGTTCATGAAGCATGTTGTGCACTGTCTCCTCAGTACTACAGACAGCTCGTATAATCCATGCCACGTTGGTTTGCTGCCGTTATCTGATCAGGAGCAGGATCAACAGAGTATTAGAGAGGTATCCCAGTTTTTTTTTTGCACTTCAATTTACATACATTGTAAAAGCAGAAGCTTCGCTTAAGCAGCATTCTTCTTTATCGAAATTATAAAACACCGTACGTAAAATATAATGAATTGTTCTGTGGTGGAGATATTCAATTGGCTATGTAAAGAAATATCGACAAACACTCCTTTACCCTTAAAATGAAACTTCCTCATCAACACATTTATCTTGAAAACTAGAATACTCTCGAAAATACCTGAATAAAATTAGATAAGTAGATTTCCATAACAAAATGAGTTTAAGTACATTTTCCATAATAAAATTATGAGGTATAACATTTACGGTTTAATCCTTTTTTCAAGGACGTTTGATTTTAAACGCGTAATCCAAACATTTTCAAAATGGTCCCGGCGACCGATTTTTTTTTTTTGCACTCTATTACGCTGGAGAATTTCCCCGGCGAAAGACGTATTCCTTCTTTCAAACTTTTGATAGAACTTATATTTTATCAGATAACAGGAACCGTATGTACGTCTCGGATGTTTTGTCAGAGGCTCCTTTGAATTTCAACCGTCGTAGTTTAATCTTCTTGCTATCTCTCTTATTCTGCAATACACGTTTGTCTTCGTTTTACGGTTCTTGACTATTTCCGTTCAGCAGAGCGCCACCGGCTCACCACCATACACACTTCATTTGCAGCCTTTCGTTTCTGTCTCTTGCTGTTTTGACGTAGAACTACGTGTGACTCCGCGGAGAGTACACTGTAAAAAATTACATGTTCAAATTACGGTAGATACACCGGTAGCTTAGCGGCCACTCAATAAACCGCAATTTTACAGTACCATACTGTAATGTTCATTAACGGTCTACTGACCGGGACATAAAAAACAGTCAAACTCCCAAAAAATGTGGCCTAACACGGTATATCAACCGTAAATTTAATACGGTATATAAACCGTGATTTAAAAAAAACATGGCAAAGCCTGTTAAATACATACAGTGGGAAGACCGTCATTTTACAGTATCATACTGTAATGTTGATTAACGGTCTAATGACCGGGAAATAAAAAACGGTCAAACTACCAGAAAATGTAGATTAACACGGTAGATCAACCAAAAATTTATTACAGTAGATAAACCGTATTTAAAAAAAAACATGGCAAAGCCTATTAAATAAATACGGTGCAAAGACCACAAAAATGTTAAACCACAGTTTTTTAGATTTGGTGTAATGACTGCTTTTTAGTCATTGTTTAATAATTAATTTTTTGGTCTAATTAGGGCTTCACACGCCCAATTTGCCTGCTAACCTGCATATTATGCATATAGAAACAGTTTACTCTTACAACTACTCACTAAAAATTGTTCAGTTACATTTTTCCCTCTTATTTTTGCAAAATTGCATGTGTTAATGTTTTTCCCTTATCTATAATGTGCATTTGTTATTTGAGTTTCTTGTGTTGATAATTTGTACAAACTCTATAAAATACAGTGTAATTATATACACCAATCAGCCAAAACATTAAAATCACCTACCTAATATAATGTATATCCTCCTCCCACCTGATGAGACAGACTCAACGAGATGTTGATAGGTCTCTCTTGGTATCATGACTGCAACAGAAGATAACAGTTCCCGTAAATTGTGGTTCAGGTGATGCTGCTCCTACTCCTTCCTCCAACTGAAACCATAACTGTTCAATAGGATTGGGGGCCATGGCCAAGTATAGCGAATTCTTCATTGATACATGTCTGGAAAATTTGGGGGCCGTGGCATTAAAAGGAATTCCTCGTTATGTTCTTTGAACCATTCCAGGACTTTCTATACAATATGGCACGGAGCAGTATTGTTGAAAGGCACCATCTCCGCCAGGGAATGCAGTTGCCATAAGGTAGTTTTAATGTTGTGGCTGATCGATGTACATTTATTTAAAGATTTCGAATGCGGTCATCACTAGGAGGCAACTCAGTCTAACAAAATGGTCAACATACAAATACCACTGAACTTGCTTATAAATGAGTAAGAATTATATTATCCCATACTGTCAATTCATTTTCACCTGATAAACAATTATGCATTATTCAGTATGTAGCAGTGGTGTAACCACGTTTTAAAATCGGGGAGTGTACGATCACACATACACACATTATATATATATATGAGGATCACCGACTCTGAAAATCTGGGGGGGGGGTCCTGACCCCCAGTGGTTACGCCTATGCTATGTTGTTGTACTGACATTGGCAATGCTGCAAAACGTAAATTACCCACAAAAACAGAAGAAAAAAAGAACCATAATTAAAAATTCTACGCATCTTTTGGGACATCACATTTAATTTGTATTCTTTTAACATGCTATTTGGCAAAATTCAAATTCATGAGGATTAGGGAAAGAACGAAAACAGGCAGAAAGGCACCATCCTTCAAGATCAGTGTTAGAATTAGATCTTCTACTGGCCCAGCGGACCACTAGAATTTGCAAACCACCTACTGGTCAGTAAAAAAAAATAAAAATTAAGACATTTACAATATATGTAAAAAATAACGTATCATTTCAATGGAATTATCCAATATTTGTTTTTAAACCTATCATTAGTTTTCAGCCTAAAAAGAAAACTATACAGCAAGGTAAAAGAAAAATGATTTTTGAACTTGTGGGGAAAAAAAACTTACTGGCCTTGTGGGCCAGTAAAGTCAATAAGTTTAGTGGTCCAATGGAAGTTTTACTGGCCAATGGCCAGCGGACCACTGGGTAATTCGAACACTGCTCAAGATTATATAAATATATTATAAGGTTAAATGTAAATATACAAATGTCCTGATTAATTTATTAAATCTTTCAGCTCACTTAATCAATATTAGAATAGCTAAAATTTAAAATATGAAAAACAAACAAATTTACATTTAATGAGAACACTGAACGATTATACTTTACTAAAAGTTGACGTCTAGTTCAATGATTGTTCGTTAAAAGTCAGAACTGTTCAAGAGTAGTCACCACACAGTTCCTGTGTTTTGAAAAATAAAAGTTGCTCTGGTGTTCTGAGCTGACTTAAAATGAGTCTTTGGGTAGTTGTTCCATTACGATAAAATTTAGTAATGTAGTTGAAAATGATGAAATTTAATTGTCAGCACTTGATTTTTTTTAAAATTGTTTTCAAACAGCATAAATTAAAGTGTCAAACAATGTACATTACATTTATCTTTCATTTGTTTATGTAAGTATAAATATTCATTCTCGCTTGATTCTTTTGATTTTTCAAAGGACCCAGAATACCTCACAAAGTAGCCACTTTTTAAAAATCTATGGGTCTCCAGGACCCAGCTTGATAACAATGTAATGGCAGCTCTGAAGATCACTGGGGTGAATGACAACTTGAAGGAAATGAAATTGTTAAATCCTGTAGTAATAGATATCAGCTTACCCTTTTAGGTTAGCTTCTGTTGAACATTTTCTTGCATGTCAGGATTCTGGGTTTCCTGTGTAGAGGTTCCAGCTGGGTGTGGTCCTACCCCCCCCTCATTTCACCATTGTTGTTCTTCACACGTGTGAAACAAGCAAATTAAGCGACACAAAGCATTCTTGCGATAGCCGGAAGTTCACCATAACTTGAAAAATATTTTACACTGAACTTGAATTATTTTACTAACACTTAAATTCAAACTTAGGCAACTCAGGAAACCTATTAAACATACATGCACTTCACAAACCTATGACATACCACCAAATTCACACACATCCAAACCAGGTACTAAAAGACAAACAATTGTAACTAAACTCTAAAAACCTATTTACATTATGTACATCAAACCTGCTATTATTTTATTTATGTCACTCTATCTCATTCGTACATCTCGCCAAATTCAATGCTCACAACACGTGCTGGCTAATCCCTTTACCACACCCGTGCTTTTCCCCAACGGATTGCCTCAAGCGGTTGCTGCCATCTCCATGGCCATCCTCTGGAAGCATTAGCAATGTTGGTCCATCTGTTGCCACAGAGTGAGTGAGCATTAAGTCCTGTGCAAAATATTAAAACCATTCACGTCACTGAAAATCAAGAACAAATTATAATGCTTTAGCTACATTGGAGTTTTCCAAAGGACAACTAAAACAGTTAATTTCTGCATGACAACACAATGCCACCACATTTTAAATATTTTTTGTCCCTACAAAATACACAACTTCTGGTGTGAGAATCGCAGTTTATTTTGGGTAAGTTGCAAAACCA
Source organism: Macrothele yani (assembly GCA_039090855.1). Lineage (NCBI taxonomy): Eukaryota > Metazoa > Arthropoda > Arachnida > Araneae > Macrothelidae > Macrothele > Macrothele yani. The sequence goes on along the minus strand of CM077031.1, from coordinate 60,021,723 downwards.
AAGTGCAGGTTGTTCGCAAGTATAACAAACGGATGTCAGAACTACAGAGATAAAATGGTGTACAGCAGTTGGTTTGAAGACAATGGTGAATCAGTATTTTTAAAAATAAATCTTACATATGCTGAGAACTAGAAAAAATTTACCAACACATTTTTCCATGTGCCCGGACAAAAAAATCTGCTTCTTAAGATTTAGCACTACCATTACCAAAATAACTGATACATAAATATGTATATGTATCAACTTAAATATGAAGGAAAAAGTACTGAATCAACTGGATTTCATTCTTTATTTTTTCAAAAAAAACCCCAATTGATTGGGTTAAGTACATTTTTTCAACTAATTATATGGATCAACTTATTTCATAGACAATGTTATTTATAAATATACACATAGTGACAATGTTTTTTTTTCTTCTTTAATTATGTGTTACGTATAGCCTTACATCCTTCAAGTGACTGTTGTGCTCTTTCACTGTTACATAGCTTCGTAATTTTTGGGTTCACTTCAGCATAGTTTCTTCCTTAGATTGACACAAAGGATTTATTCAAACAAAGTACCTGTGATTAAAGTGAGACATTACCACAATGAAATACTTCATAAAAATTCTGGCTTCTAAAAAATGAAACATTTTATATTTATATATACACACACACACACAATAATAATACGTATCTTCATGAACACTGTACGGAAGACTCAGGTGTGGTGAAGTTCATTAAGACTGAGAAACTGATATCACAGTGCTGCAAAATATTCTGCAGGGTAGTCACAGGGCAAGGCAACCATGATATAAGAAACTAGGAACAACCCTTGGGAAACAGGCGAGATTTTCCCAGGCCACTGTCTTTCCACCCTAACATGCGAACTGTAAAAATAGTCAGCACGTAAAAAATAGGGAAACCTAACAAATTTTAGCACCAACCCTTTTATGAAAATTTGTTGCTGTCTGTCATGGCCTTCTTGTTTTGCAGCTTAGAAAGAAGCCCAATTAAAGATGACAAATAATTGAAATTCACCAGGAAATATTGATCTGTCATGGTAACAAGTATGAGTCACCACACTGCAAGTGGTGACCAGATTTGGCCTGTTCATTTTTGTAATGCAGTCACACATGACAAGTAGTATTTGTTTTTCTGAATTGTGTACAGCTATTGACAGATTAGGAAGAAAAGACCATAACAAAGGTTGAGACTTGAGATCATAGCAAAATGTGCACTAGTCTGATTTATGCCAAAATAAACACTTCCAATAACTTATGAAGAGAACAAGTTTGTAGGCAAAAAGAAATTATCTGATCACCAGTGGAGTAACACAAAATATCTGCACCCCCCGCGCAAAATTTTCCTAGCAGGCCCCCACAACATGGTAATAATTAATGCAAAAATTGAGAGTAAATATTTAACTTTGCTGTAGTAAAAATATTGATTTTTTTTATTTGAGGTTTAACGACCACAACGAGCAACTCATTGGTTCTAGGGAAGGGAGAGAGCCAGTGCCATAAGACAAACACAACATCCATGCCTCACCGGGATTCGAACAATGACCCCTTTTGGACGAATGATCAGAGGCCATCGCTTAGACCACTGCGCCGCCGGGGGCATAAATATTGATTCCATGATCACTTTAGTATTGCTTTTAATTATGTGATCACTTATTCCGGTAAGTATCCTTGATAAACTTAGTACTCAGGGGAAAAAAGTGCAAAATCTTTAAATGGCAAATGCTCACGATATCAAATCAAATAAAAACAAATACTGATCTTCGAGTGTATGGTTTCGAACTTCCTTAAAAGCTGTTTAATTCTTTAATACAATAACTTTTGAGAAAGAGGAAAAACAAGTGTTTGCATTTTTCTAGTTTTAAATACTTCAGCAATATTGTTTCTTTTTAGTGTCATATCTTTTAAATTCAAGAAGCAAGCATACTTCACAAAATGAAAAAAACTTACATTACTAAAATCTGTTTTCCCTTCTAACGTTCTTCTTAGCGAATATTTCCATCAGTTTCTTTACATCTAATTTACTGGCACGGTCATTCTAAATGCTTTTATCATCGCAAGTCGGTCAAGCCTACTTTAAGTGTGCGATGACCGAAGGTAGTTTTTGATTAACTTCAACTTAGAGAACGACCTTTCTGTTGTACCCACAGTCACTGGGATTGTCAAAAAAAATTTCAACGCTGTCGCAAGGTCCAGAACACTGGGTAATATTGTACTGTTTTTGAAATATATGAGCTCCATAAGGTCTTTTACAGAGCCACCAGAAATATTTTTTAACTGGTTGCTCATAGCATTTCTAAATGAAAGTACTTGTGACAAAAAATCACTAGATAAATAATCTCTGTACTGAAACCTTCAAGACTCAGCTGACTGGAATAATTCACTTTTATTTGCATTTAACAAATCAGATGACTGCAAGAAAGGAAATTTATTTGCTACCGAACTTAGTCCTTCAAAATGGAATTTTATTTGAGAAATGGTGATGTCTATAGTTGCAAAAAAGACGTTAATTAATTTTGAATTTCTCTTCAAGGTTGTGTAACCTACTGTCTTGATTTATTTAATCAAAGAACTTTCTTGAGTGATGCGACCATGTTTCGCTAAATTTATCTTCAACACTCCATGTGTTTGCAAGAATAGATGAAGTGCTTTTAATATCTTTGAATTCTCCTCTTAAATCAGAGTTTCTCACTCGCTGATTGTAGCATGTCAGCTGCTTTTAATAATTCAGCGTCCTTTGACTGCAGAAATTTTGACACATTGCTAACTATTTCCAATATTTTGTGTTCCATGAGAACAATCACAACAAAATAAAAAAGTCTCCAAACATTTCTAAAATCTCGTCGCAGCTAGGAACTTTTGTATGATTTAGGTAAAAACTTCTAAAATGTCATTATACCTGAAACTAATGGCACGTAGGGCATCGTATCAAGCACAACTTTTTCCCCAGTTAGGTTACACTAAGAGTTTCCTAATAATTCCCATCTTTTTCTAATTCTTTTTAACAACAGAATAGTGTCTACCCACATTGCTGGCTCCATCATAAGCTTGTCCTTTGCAATTTTCAAGGAACAGTTCGTTTTTGTTTATCATCTTTAATTTTACCTCTGTCAGTCTTACTGCACTTTGGTCTTTGACATTTAAAAACCTAAAAATCTTTCGTTAATTTTAATTTCCACTGGAGTTCCATTTTCGTTGTATATGACTGTGTCGTATCTAAATAATTGGCTCATTTGTTAATCTTTTCTTGCGTCTTGCGTTGTATCTAGAATGGTAGAGTAGAACTGTGCCTCTTTAATTTTCATAATAATTTCCTTCTCAGTTTCAATAGCCAAAAGCTTAAACATATCGTTTTGTATCGTTGAACTGAAATATTTCATTTTCTTTTTCTATCAACTGATTAAGAATCAGGTCATATTTGCTGAGAAGCTTAATTATAGATAAAGAATTCTTCTTTAGTTGGCGACTTTATATGCAGTGGTTGTAAAACTTGCCGTAAAACTGGTAAAATCTGTTTGACAATAACAGATACAGTCGTGATTCCTATAATAATAAAAGCGATATGAACAGTTGCAGGGTAAATGCGCCATGGCGAGCATCGCAGCTACATGCAAGCAGCGGGTGCCTGAGCGAGCATCTATGTGCCAGGAGCGAGGTTACAGCATAAACGTACACTACGTTGTCCTACTTTTCCGTTCTCACCGTCCAAGTGTGCTGGTCCTTTGCCGGACATTTCATTCGCACCAATCCAATACAAACACTCCTCATCGCAATGCAGGGAGGGGGGGGGGTCCCTTATCTTGAAGTAGCATGAAAGCAATTTATAGCACATCAGGCCAGTTAAGAATTTGCCTAAAATATGAAAAGCATGGGAAATGCAAATACTTTTGTCACCTACCACTAAAACCAAAACTAAATTATTTTAACCATTCTTTTCAAAATAAGTACATCAATAAGAACTCGAAAATTCAGGGTAGCAGCAACAGCAATAAAAAATACATGTTACTAATATCAGAAAGCAAAATATCAATTAACAATACAAAGTGATAGCTTTAAGGATTGATTTGTTTGTCCGTGAAAACCATATTGAAACTTGAAATCCAATTATACGCTTTTGGGGCTCCTCAAGCTCTGGAGACCCAGGCGCGCGCCTAGTTGGAAACCCGTCCATGTACATTAATATGAGAAAGTACTGTATTATAATAATGAAAGATTCGACTCTGAGATGTCAAAGGAAATACAAGTTGTGATGAACTGTGAACAAAAAATTCTAGTCATGACTACTTTCTATTTTTAAATAAGTCTGATAGATGTATCACCTATTTTTCTCTTTTAAAAAAAATAAAAAAATAAGATTTTCATTTCTAGGAACTTTTGCCTTCTGCCTCATTTGTTTAGCCTGATGGAGGGTTGGTACAGCATAATGCTTCACTGATGATGTGACTTCACTGCTGATATTCAATCAGAATGGCAACATGGTAGAGGCCTGAATGTTACATTCAGATTTAAATGTTCACTGATTCACCTTTTCATGATGCATGTTCTATGGGAATTATTTTTAATTCATTTATTGTGACAAACTGACAACATGGGACAGTTGAGATATACCAAATATGGCATCAGCCATCTTGATTTGACGTTGAAGTCCAAGGTAAAATAATATTTTTAAATTACCTGATGCTTATGTATACATATTTGGTGTTTTTATTAACACGCTGCAAAAGTAATTGGATTTTGTCTTTTTTAATGCTGGAAAAAGAAAGGGGGGGAATCCAGGTGCAGCACAACTCAATTTTATGTTAGGGCCTTATTGCTCCCAATTCCAATTTTCACTAGTCTGCTGCTTCATAAATTCCTTCATCCATTTCATAACTTGCATTTCACTTGCAAAAACCAGTTAACCACTCACCATCTCTTAAAGACAAAGGGTCATGGTGGCCTAATGTTAGTGTGCTCAACTTGAGACTTGGCACAAATGCTGGTTTAAGTCCAGCTGACCACTAAAAATCAGTCGTGGCTCAGAAGTCATCCTGAACAGATGGACCTCCTTGGTATAAATAGGGCCAGAATTAGATGAAATTTACCCCCCACCCCCACCCCTCGCTACTCATTATTTTTTTAATATACACTGGCGGTAAGTGAAAAAAGAACACCAAGAAGGAATTGGCGGACGATCATGAAATTTACATATGCTAATGGGGTCGAGTTTACGTAGGTGTGATGTTAATTTCGGGACCAACCGGTGAGCGCTTACGCCACAGCACGGCATAATATGCAAATTATCGTCGGTGGTATTTAAGGAGTACGGCGAAGTGAATGTAATCAGTCGTCGGCGTACGAACACGTGCGAAGACCCTGAAAAAGCTGCAATGCCTGGACATGGAAGACGTGTACGATTTCAGCAGTTATTGGACTTTGAGGAGGTCGTCTTTCCGGACTCCGCGAGGCCGTGTGGTCGTATCGTAGTATTGTGGAGCCAATTGGACGGGAAGTGTCGGTGGCACCACGATGGTGGCGTAGATGGTCCGAGGAACATTCCCACACGAGAAGACGTGGAACCGAGAGTCACAGACGGACTGATGAGCGGACCGATAGACGCATAAGAAGAGCGGCGTTGTCAAGCAGAACATCCACAGCGACGCCAATCCGAGCTGCCGTTGCACCTGAGGTGACTGTGTGAACAATCCGCAACCGTCTACTACGTGCACGTATGCTTCTGACTCCAGCTAACCATCAGGAACGGTTGCAGTGGTGTCGCCAACGTCTGCACTGAAGAACGCAATGGCGATCTGTCGTGCTCAGTGATGAAAGCAGATTCTGCTTGGCAGCCTCCGATGGCCGTATGCGTGTTTGCAGTGCATACGCCAGCGACACACAGGGCCTACACCTGGTCTACTGGTGTGGGGAGCGATCAGTTATCACTCCCGTACACAACTAGTGTTTGTACCGGGTACGTTAATTAGCACCTCCTACATCAACATCATTTAGCACGTTGTTGTGCCATTTGTAAGGTCGGTCCGTCGTGGTGTTTTCCAGGAAGATAACTTACGCCCACACACGCCACGTGCAACGCAAAATATATTTCAGGGTGTGAGACAACTTCCATGGCCTGCATGTTCACCGAATTTGTCCCCCATTGGATACGTGTGGGATTTTATGGAACAATGACTTATCCGGTCTCTACGGCCAGCAACGACCATCCCCGATTTACGTGTCCAGGTTGAGGATGCTTGGAACTCAATACCCAAACTTACATCCAACATCTGTACGACAGACTCCATGCCAGAATTGAACAGTGTGACGCAGTTCATGGCGGTTCAACCTCGTACTAACCATGTTACATGGAAATGTTATTTTTCAGTTTACCAGCAAATACAGCTGTATTTTGCCATAATGTTTTGATCACGTTATCCTCTGTATTCTGTTATTATGCTGTATAAATTTCGTTGGTATCAGATGTCTCCTTCTTGGTGTTCTTTTTTCACTTTCCGCCAGAGTATATTGATATTTTGTTAGCAATTTTTAGATAATTCAAAAATCAAATTATGGTATTTTATTTTGATAAAATCTTTAAAAAGTGCCTTTATTTTAATTATTGTTTATTATTTATGAAATTTTAAAACGAACGTAATCATGACACAGGTGACATCTATGTTCAAACCTGAACTTGTATCTTTGACCCTCCCCCACCCCACTCCCAGTATTGGAATGTTGTTAGCAATGGAAAGGAAACGAATCGCAGGCGTTCGGCTGAGGTGACAAGCTACAGCATTTCTCAAATAAAGATCAAGGAATATCAAACTGCATACCACAGGACTTATGTCTATTGTTTGGTTATAAATATAGTACTGCAAAATAATAATGTTTAATTTTTACCAAATTGTGCAGTCGTATAATTGCACAGATCAGTGGGAAAATTCACCTCTGGCTGTAGCCCGGTTGCCTCACCCCCCCCCCTTCCATCGAAATACGGCACTGGTTATAAACATTTGTAGCCCCCATTGCTTGAGGCTTAAATCTGGCATATTTAGCTCTTTGGGTACAATAAGTAGTGCCTGGCAGGGATTACAAAACACCCAATCATCAATCATTAAAGCAAGATGTTTGTTCTTGGCAGCAAGAGAATGATGACAAATTATAGTAACAACAGAATTCCAAAAACTTGCACGATTGACACTGGAACAGGGGAAAAAATATGCAGTATCGCTTTAAGCTTTGCGATGCAAAAATATCAGTTAGCGATGAAAGGTTATATGTAATTTTTTATGTATATTTTACAATTCCATCTTCTCATATATCAAACTCATATTTGAATTACAAAACCTTAAAGTTTAATATGGAAATTTCCATTAATATCTCTATTTAAAAAAAAAAAGTAGGTTATGGCAAAACGCTATTGTCTGTAACGATAAACTGCAGCCTATGGATATTTCTGGGCCTATCTCAAACGCTCTTTTTTGTCATATCTTATTCAGTGCAACATTTTCTACAAGCTGGTGATGTTTTCATACCGATCGTAGCCATTTTTTTATCTATATTTTACAATTCCATCTTCTGGGTTTGAGCAGTGTACCTTGTATCAAGTTTAGCATTGTGGTACTCATTTAAGTTCAGTTTTCACAGGGATGGTTCACAGTGCAGCTCCATAGTATCTAAGAAAAAATTAGGCCTAAAAAGACGTATATAAAAATGTTCAACCTGTGATCTTTTCCTCCTGATTGCAAGGGACCTTCCTTTTCTTTACTGGGATTTTTTCCCGTAGCATACACATGTTATTGACCCTGTTAAGAAGTTGTGGAAGGGAATCATACCCAGATCCCACAATCATTATGTGGATTTTCTCCACTAATGAGTCATTGTATACGATTTTGCTTACGCATTAAAAATAAAATTCTATTCATAACTTAACCGTGTTGGCTTTCAGCTAGAAAAAGCTTCCTCATGTAGCCCCACTTTGCAGTGATGATGTGGTCTAAGTCAGACAGCATTCTAAGATTTCCTATATGTACTAAAATATTTTTAGATTTTTCTTTGCGCTACTGATTACAGTATTATTGATAGATATTGAAAGGTGAGCTAGTAATTTTTTATAATAAATTAATGATTTAAATAAAAGTTGGAAAAGTGCTCCATTTAATTTCTCAATTGCTCTGCAACGCTAAATCTGAGGAGAAAAACTGTTCCCCCCAAAAAATCAGTTATTTCTCTCCCTCCACGGAAAGATTGAGTATTTTTATATGTATACACTGAGTGGCCACTTTATTATGACCACCTGACAGTTTTAAGCAAATAAGCTATGGCTGCATGCTGTTGCAGCCAGAGAGCGAGGCTAGTATAAAAAAGGAAAGCTTAGTGCTTGCGACAGTAGTAGAGTGATTTTTAGGTGACGAGATGGGTAAAAAATGCGATTTGACGGACTTTCAACGTGGAATGATTATAGCAGCTCGGAGCCATGGAGCAAGTATCACCGAAACCGCCGCATTCGTGAAATGTTACAGAGCAACTGTTGTTAAAGTGTTTAAAGACTGGACTGTCAGCCAAAGAACTGGGTCTCTACGTGCAACGTGTGGTCGTTATAGACTAGTGACTGCTCGAGCGAAACGGAGTGTTCAGACTGGTAACAAACAACAGAAGGGCAACAGTACAGCAAATTACAGACCATGTTAATGAAGGATCCCCTCAAATGATCTCTGCACGCACAGTTCGCCGTACACTGTATCGGATGAGATATGGCATCCGAAGGCCTGTTCGAACACCTTTGCTGTCTACAGTTAACAAGACAAAACATCTCCAGTTCGCTCAAGGATTGGACAGTCTATAATTGGAAACAAATTATGTGATCCGATGGATCACGTTTTCAGTTGCACCATGCCGATGGCCAAGTGAGAATTTGGCGGAAACGGCACGAAAGCATGGACCCGAAATGCATTGCTACAACCTTTCAAGCTGGTGGAGGCAACGTTATAGTTTGGGGAATGTTTTCTTGGCATGATTTGAACCTTTTAATTCGTGTTGATATACGTCTGACTGGCACATCATATCTAAATTTCGTTGCGGACCAAGTGCATCCTGTAATGTGGATGGTTTATCCCAATGGCGATGGCTACTTTCAACAAGATAATGGTTCCTGCCATAGTGCTCGTATTGTACAGGATTGGTTTAAGGAACATGCCGGTGAGTTTACTTTGCTTAGATGGCCCCCAAAATCTCCAGATCTCAACCCCATTGAGAATTTGTGGGATGAAGTTGAACATGCCATCAGACAGCTGGATCCACAACCCTGCAATCTCACACTCCTGGAAAGTGCTATTCATCAAGCATGGTCTCAGATTCCACAAACCACCTATCAAAATGTCGTGGAGTCCATGCCACGAAGAATCGACACAGTATTAAAGGCAAAAGGTAGCCCAATGAAGTACTGAGGGGGTGGTCATAATAAAGTGGCCACTCAGTGTATATATTAAGCAAACAGGGTTGAGGGGAGTCACAATTATGTTTAGCATGGGTGCTAATGCGGAGTTTGACAAAGGAATTTCTTAAATTTAAGCTTGGAACACAATGGCAACTCCGCCTGAAAAAGGGAAGTTGCCGGGCAATTATTTGATAGCTATTGGCTGGAGAACAATGAGGACTCCAACCCTGAGTAACAATTGCTATGTTTTACCGAAATAAAATTAAAATTTGACACTTATAAAAATCAGTGTTCGAAGTTGGGCGAGATGGCATCCCAGCAGTTAATATTATTTACCATCCCAGCATGTAATAAAATTTAAGCCCGTCACAGACTATAAAAATTAGGATGAAAGCAAAAATTTTAACACAAAAACCAGCAAATGAAATTTTTAATGGATTGCATTGATAAATTATAGCAGCTGGGACAGAAAAATCAGAGACAGATTAAAGGGGGAGGGGGCTAAAGTGCCACGGTCAATTCAGGGGCCCACTTCATAGTCTGACAGGGGCCTGGATTTTTCGGAAGTTTATGGTCCCCAACAAAATGAGTGTGCCAACACCCATTTTATTGAGGACTGAAAACTTCATGTATGTAAAAATGTTCCAAAAAGCGTAAACAGAAGAAATAATTTCAGTTATTCATTATAAATTTACAGCTTCCATTGTCTGGAGGCCCTAAATCTTTTTTCCTACCTACAGACATTGCAATAATTTTTTTCTCTCAAGTTCCTCTCATAAATGGGCCATATTTTCCAGCAATTTTAACCAAACTATGAATAATAAATTATTTCACTTAAAAAGCTTGAGTAAGACTAGATAGTATGGTCATTATTAATGAGTAAGAGCACTGTTCAATGTTCACCGACTATGACAATATTTTTAGTGCCCCAGATAGTGTATCTGAGAATTTAATAAAAAAAACTAGAACCTCTGCAGAAAGCAAAGTCCTTACAAAAAAGTTTATGAAATTCGAATCTGTTTTCATGTGTGCTCTTTGGCATGATATTTTGGAAAGATGCGATAAAGTTAGTACTAAATTACAAAAGCCGTCACTAGATTTGTTAATTGGATGTAACCTTCTTCGGTCACTATCCCATTTCATTGGCAATGAAAGAAATAATTTTGAAAAATATGAAGAAATAGCTAAAACATTAAGTGAAAAATCTCCACAAAGTTTTGTCAAATCACGATCAAATAAAAATATGCAGATGACAATAGTCGTAATGAAACAATTTAAAGTAGAAACATTTAATGTGATTATTGATGAGTTATTGATATATATAATAATTTGATTGTTTTCCTAAATTTATTCACTATTTTGAAACTATATTTGGTAATACAGTAAAACCTCTGAATAGCAGACACCTCTGGACCAGATAATCTGTCCGCTACTGGGAGGTACACGCCTGTCTACTAAAGCCATCGCGCAATACGAACTTTGTGGCCGGTATTCTTTTGCTGTTAAAAATAAAGTTACATCTATAAATATACATACTTTATATGTACTTATTTATGTAGTAATAAATTCCGAAACCACATTAGTAATACTGTACATGAAATTAAATATGTGTACGTATTGATAGTAACTTAAATGTTTGAGTTTTTCAAACATGAGAGAAAATGCAATTTGCGTACATATGTATATACGTAATTCAATGCATGTTTCTGATTAACAAATGTTTTAAAACTTAGATAAAGTACTTACAGCTAATTCATCAATTTATCTGTTAGCATCCTTCCTTCAAAAAAACAAAACAAAAAAGAACTGACAACCGTGTTTGATTTTTTTCTTTCACCGTTTACAACCCCTTTTTCAATATGAATTTTCAAATTCATCAGTGTTAGTCCCTAACAATCACTTTTGCTAATAAAAAAATTTGAAGTTTTTCAGTAAATTTTTCCATGGCTGTGAAGTTCTTAATGTCGCACACCTTTTCTGCAGCTCCGTCCACTGCCTCTTCTTCAGGAACTTTGCTGTCTCTTCGACCATGTCGTTCTTGTTGGGTGTGTGTCAAGAAATGAAATCTTGCATCTATCGTCTGTTCAAAACACAGTTCATCATCAACTGTAATAAAATCATTTCAATTCCCTCACAGTTCAAACAAGTCACGAGTTCAGAAATCGAGCGCAGATCATCTGCATTGAAAGTACATAATCTTTGTCTACGGAGACAAACCCTGCTTTTTGGAAACGATTAACGGACTGCGGTTAGTCTTTGATTTACGGAGGTTACTCAAATGACGGCATGGAGAGCATTAACGTGAAATAGATGGTAAACAATAGCTAGGAATGATTTCAATACAGTGTGCTTGGCATCGCTATAAAATTTCGCATACCTTTTTCCCTTCAGTGAACGCATTTTTAGATTTTTGAACTGAAATCGCTGTCCGCTATTCAGAGGTAAAAACACAGAACCGCATATACTTTGGGGACTACAAAACTGTCCGATAAATGGAGGTGTCTGCTATTCGGAGTGTCCGTTAAGAAGGTTTTACTGTACCAATAACCAACTGTCAAGTAGTGCGTTCTTTTTCAAAAATGGCATTGGTAAAAAATAACTTGCGATAGACAGTGCTTCAACAAAGACTTAACGGTCTGGCTATCATGTCATTTGTACATGATATTGCCAAGCAGTTATCGTTCGACAATGTTGTGCACTCCTTCGCAAACCTCAAAGCAAGGAAAAAGACATTTTAAAGGTGAACTTAAACACCTGAACTATGTGTAAACTTTTGTTTTTGTGCATTCATTTCTAATTTTTGTTGTCTATACTTGATTCAATTGTTCGTGTTCTTTTAGTATAAAATTTTTGTAAAATATGTTTACATTTGAAATGATTTTGGGGCACTTTTGAGGTATACTAACAATGTTTATATTCTTCACAGAGTACAGTTGAAGAGATTTTCTTAGCTCACTTAGCAGTTCTAAACTAATTACTGCCTTGCGGGCAGTAATTACATTAGAACTGCTAAGTGAGCTAAGAAAATCGGGACACGTTTGTAAACTTTCTATACAACTGGGTTTACACTGAAAGAAACCTTTTTGGGTACTCATTTTACAAATAAAGTAAACATATTGCTACTGCTATTAAGAGCATTGATAGTTTACCTGACATGTTTCGAGTAATATGTTGGGTGATATTTCTGTCATTTTTTTGTAATTTTACAAAAACACTGGCAGTTAAGCAAGTATTACTACACAAAGACCGGCGTACAGAAACATTTCACCTAAATTTTAAGAAATTGAATGGCTCCGATAAATTTTAGTCTTACCACAGATGGAGCATACACACAGAAATGTCTTGAGTTATGAGTGAGTTATATTTCTGTCATTTTTTTTGTAATTTTACAGAAAACACTGGCAGTTATTACTACACAAATACCTGTGTATTGAATTGATATATTTCACCTAATTTTTAGAAATTGAATGGTTTTGATAAATTTCTATCTTACCACAGATGAGGTACACACACTGCTCACACGAGATTTCTTCAATGTGTTGGTTTGCAGAAAAAAATGTTTCAACATCTTCAAGCAGACATTTTAAAGACAAACTCCTGAACTAGGTGTGAACTTCTGTTTTTGTGCATTCATTTCTAATTTTTGTTATCTATACTTGATTCAATGTTTGCATTTCTTTGGGAACAAATATTAAAAATAACACATCTCTTTATGTCTGCAAACACATAAGTACTTTACAAGGCCTTAACACACATATATCATCATCATCATCATCATTGTCAACCATTATCAATCCACTGCTGGACGAAGGTCTCCCCAAGTTTCCTCCACAACGGTCTGTCTTGTGCCAGTCTCCTCCATGTCACCCCTGCATACTTTCGAATTTCATCCACCCATCTCCCATGTGGTCTTCTTCTGGGTCTTTTCCTGTCCCTTGGAATCCAATCTAAAATTTCGGCTGTCCATCGATGATCTGTCCTTCTGGCAGTATATCCAGCCCATTGCCATTTCAGGGATTTAACTCTGATCATGATGTCTTCCACTCTTGTCATTTTTCGGATCCACGAGTTCCTCTTCTTATCTCTCCTGGTTACACCAAGCATGCACCTCTCCATGCTACTTTGAGTTGTCTGCAGCCTTTGTATGTCTCTTTTAGTTAAGGTCCACGTCTCTGCACCATACGTAAGCACTGGAAGGATGCATTGATCAAACACTTTTCTTTTAAGACATAATGGCATATTGCTCTTGAAAATTATGCTGTTTCTTCCAAAAGCTCTCCAGGCAAGTTTTGTACGCCGATTAATTTCTTCATCAATGTGACCCTCACTTGATATCTGCTGTCCAAGATAAATGTACGTGTCTGTTATCTCCAGCTTTTTTCCATCAATCGATAAATCTTCATTTCTTGTAAAAGCATTGAACATCACTTTTGTCTTCTGAAAGTTCATTTTTAATCCCACTTCTTTACTCTTGTCAGCAAGTTCCTGGATCATACTCTGCAGCTCTGATGGGCTAGTTGCAAAAATGACTACGTCATCAGCAAAACGAAGGTGGGTTAGATAATCTCCATTAATCTTTATCCCCTTGTTTTCCCAGCTCAGTGACTGAAAAACACCCTCCAATGTGGCATTAAAGAGCTTCGGAGATATGGTGTTACCTTGTCTCACTCCCTTTCCAATTTTTATGTGTGTTGTATTTTCAAACAGCCGAATCTTTGCACTTGCATTTTCATAGATGTTATTAATAATATTAATGTATGCATCTTCAATACCGCAGGTTTTCAGAGTCATTGTAACTGCTGATGGTTTCACCGAATCAAAGGCTTTTTCATAATCGATAAAAGCCATGCACAATGGAAGTTCATATTCCCTCGCTCTTTCAATTAGTTCTCTCAGCACATGGATATGATCTATTGTGCTGTAGCCACTCCTGAATCCAGCTTGTTCTCTCGGTTGAGCCATGTCCAGTGTTACCTTCAAGCGGTGTGAAAGAACTTTAGTGAAGATTTTATAAACTACTGATAGGAGGCTGATAGGTCTGTAGTTTCCGAGATCCTCAATGTCACCTTTCTTATGTAGCAGGATCATTGTAGCGGTGTTCCAATCCTCAGGAATCTTTCCTTCATTAAGGCATCGAGTGAAAATTTGGGCGAGTACTGTTTCGATTTCTCCACTTGCTTCTTGTATGATGTCTACAGTAATTCCATCTCATCCTGTAGCTTTTCCCCGCTTCATGTTCTTGATTGCATGTGCAACTTCTGCTGGAAGGACTGGAGGAACTCTGGTACTGGTATCTTTCATGATGTCTAGAGTGCATGTATCATGCCTTTCATATAATTTGGAGTAGAAATCTTTCACTCTTGTCAAAATTTCGCCTCTATTTCTTGTTACAGAACCATCTTCTTTTCTCAGTGCCATAATCTGTTTTCTTCCCTTACTGAGATGTCCCTTTGCTATCTTTAGGCTTTGGTTGTTTTCAATTGCTTTCCTCACTAGTTCACAGTTGAATTTTCTTACGTCTTCAGTGATACGTTTTCGTACTGTCTTGCATAGCTCTATATATTCCACTTTGGAAGTCACATCTTCTTTAGTTGTCCTCATCTCTCTTCTTTTTTTCATCAACATTTTCGTTTTTCCTGATAATTTATTTACATGCAACTTGTTCTTAGACCCAGCTAATTTTGTTGCTGTTTCCATAAGAGTTTGGTTACTTTTCTGTTAACTTCAGAGATTTCCACTTCTTCCGATGTTAGGCCTTCTAAAGCAGAGAACCTGTTCTTCAGTTCCAACTTGAAGGTATTATGGTGTTTTTTAAGGTTGGTTATGTCAATAGATTTTGTTTGTCTTATGAGCTTGCCACGTTCAAGTTTAGTGTTGAGGTGCATCTTACATCTCACCAATCTATGGTCACTACCTGTGTTGAACTTGTTTAGCACACTGCAGTCTTCTATGACGAATTTTTTGTTACACATAATAAAATCAATTTCACTTGTCATCCCATTTGGATGTCTCCATGTCCATTTCCTGTGTGGCTTTTTCTTGAAAAAGGAGTTCAAGATGAAAAACCCATCTGCCTCTGCAAACTCAACGAGAGTGTTTCCACGCTGGTTTCTGTTGCCGTGACCGAATTTACCTACTGAAGTTTCATTGTGTTGCCGTTGCCCTATTTTTTGCATTGAAATCTCCCATAATTATTTTCATGTGCTGCTTACCTTTATTATTTAGATGACAAATTTCCTCATAAAATTCTTCAATTTCTTCTTCAGGATGACTTGTGGTGGGTGCATAAGTTTGAATAATCTGAGCCTGGTATCTTTTCGAGAGTTGGATAACAAGCCGTGCAGCTCTGTCAGAGGAACTTTCAACTTCTACAACTTTATCCTTCAGTTTCTTGTTTATTATAAATCCAACACCACTAGTTCTGCCAGTATCTGTCCCACGATAGTAGAAGAGATGTCCACTTTTCAGTTCGATGAGATCTTCTCCTTTTCTCCTTACCTCACTTAGCCCCACGATGTCCCACTTGATCCTTTGTAGTTCCTCTTCCAATTCAAGAAGCCTTGAATCAGAAGATAGGGAGCGTCCATTGTACGTTGCCAAGGTCAGCATCAGATGGCAGCCTAGTCCGGTCCTCCGGGGATTCTTAGCACCCTCTGCCTTCATGTCGCACTGGCCGCTGCCTTGGCCAGGTACATTCCAGCTGCCGGAGACTGAGGGCCAAGATTTAAGTTGTGGAGTCATTTTGGAGGGGTTTGGCCATAACTCACCACGCTGGCCAAGCGGGTTGGTGAGTGTGGGATAGAATTTCCTCTAATCCCGATTTTATAGTTATACCGCTATTGGCGGTCGTCAGAGCCCCTTTAGTAGGAACAGGATGCACCACGAGAAGGCGGGGTTGACATTTGTCAAGGAGAGGCTGTGATGTTACGCATCACCTGACCTTACATCCCTATATATATATACATATATAAATTTCACCCAGACCTTACACACACATATATATATACATATATAAAAGATGTAGGAAGCATGGTGTTAGAATTTTTAGCACCTACGGTTGTGTGCTAAATAAAAATTTCCTGGCCCCAACGTGGTCTGGGTGAAATTGACCATTATACAATTTGTACCTCGTTCGCCAAAACTTGTTGTCACCCTAGTCACAGAAAAAGCGAGGAAAACTACTTATCTACTGCATTCGTTTACTTAACTTGTGCGGCCTAACAAATAATTTGAACGAAATACATGAAATAAAAATCAGACTTGTTTCAATTCTTACGCCTGCCAGATGTTACCAAAACCACTTAATACTAACATTCTCATCATAATGCACTGTAACTTACACAAAACAAAACAATACTTACCGAAAAGAAATGCTGCGGTACTTAACTGCAAATCGTCAACATAGTCACACGCCACGAGTTACCTTTACTTTACGTAGAGACTTCCATGGCTTCCATCGCCTCATGCCAATATGGCGGCCAGTGAGATGTTGCCATTCGACAGCACGTAAAAAAACAGGTATTATACTGTAATGGTTAAAACAGTTTAAACACCGTGAACATCTAGTTTATCTACCGAAAATTTACGGTTCATCTCCCGTTGGCGTGCCTACGATCCGTAAACCGCTTTAATACGGTTGAAACACCGACAATTCACATCAATTTTTTACAGTGTATGGTCGAGTTATGGCTGACCGACTGTGACAAAAATAGGTCCTCGTTGAAATCGTTATTACATTAAAAATAAGTACCACACACTAATCGTGTTAGCATATTGGTACACATCATGGAGTCCAGTTCACCTACTGCGCAATACATCATGCACGCGACGATCTGCCCGCTCTCTGTGCGAGTGTGCTTCCGCATTTGACTCAGTCTATCTCGGCAACCGTAAACGCAATACGACTCTGCGTGATATATTTTTAAAGCTCTCGACGAGACCTATTTAAATATGCAAAGAACATATAGCAATCATTTAAACCAGAAGTTTTACATATTATTTTCGTGTGAACGGGTTAACATTTTCAACAATGCCACGGAAATCGCAAAAGGAAAGCAAGCAAAAGTGGAGCAAAACAAAACGAGAGGAATCAGTAAGTGGTAAGAAATGTAAGAAGCTCAAAAAGACAGCAGCCCAACGAAGTAGTGAGTACCGACAACTCCTGAAAGCAGCCGCCGCCAAAAAGAAATCGAACACACCCATTGAACCCGTAGCCAGCCCATCTCGGACTTGCCCAAAGAAACATAAATCGACAGAAACAGGTTCAGAACAAGATCAGCCAACGGCAAATGAACAACAGACATAAATCGAACTTATACCCGGTCCAATGGATAAAACACAGCCATCAACATCTTGAACATAGAGTACACCGATATTTGTTGACTCGTTGCCTGCTGCAAATAGAGAGTTCAAACGTTGTTTCGTCGATCAAGAGTTTGGCTTTGTTTGTAATGTATGCGACCGAATTTGGTTTAAGAAATATTTGCACATCATCCGCCAGAAGCATATCGACAATTTACCTGACGCCTTTCCCGATGAAAATGTTTTGTCCTTTCAAGTCTGCTTAGCGTGTCGTTCGGCATTAGCAACAAAGAGAATACAACCGTGGGCAAGATGCAACGGATTCAAGTATCTTGCCAAGCCAAATCAATTGCCAACCCTCACCGCCACCACCGAGATATTTATAGTGATCGTGCAACAAAGTTTTAGAGCAACAGCTGGTTACCTGTCGCGACTTAAAACACTGGACGGCTTCTACTTCACCAACGCCAGATATGATTTCAGTTACTATCACGCCAACGGCAGCAAGTCTCCCGGTATGCTCAAAATGTGAAACGAATTGGCGCTACTCGATCAACACCGACTACGTACATTGGACGACGAGATGGAGGAATTCCTAAATGCAACCAACAATTGCGCGATACTCAATTTAAAAGTGCAAGGCGCTTACCATATGGATATCTCCACGGATGTAGTCTTGACAAAGACCGACTTTGTTAAACCGAGATTTGGCTGTCCAATTCGCAGCCCGTCACAATTGACAGTTTCAAATGCACCACACAATACAACAGATCCTACATAAGAGCCGGCGGCGTGGCAACGTTGTCCAAACCGAACACTCTGAAGAAAGTCGACGACAAGTTCGATGAAATATTCAAATATGCCGTTACTTATGGTGATATGTGCGCAGCAGAAGTTATCACCAACAATGCAAAAATGTTACTCGTGTTCGTTTACATTAATCCCGGCACCTCCTTCGACGATCTGGAAACATTCGTACTCAGTAATCATGTATTATACACACCAAATGTTTCAGATGCCTTCCCACAACTAGCCAGCATGTTATACGGAAACATACCGATCTTTGTGTTGGGCGATTTCAAATTTCTAATGTAGCCCTACTGTCCCAGTAACACAGGAAACAAGGGTTTTTGGTGTGACCTTCTTGCTGACCCAGCAGAAAATTAACCATTTTCAAATCAACACAAATTACCCATCCATAAACATGGTATTCCAACCTATCCAGAACAATCTTGATGTTGGCATACTCTCCTTTCATTTTTACAGAGTGTCCTATTGGGATTGAACCATATATATTTCTGTTGTGAAGTAACACACATTTCAAACTCCTTTTACTACTGTCAATAAAAAGTCTCCATTCACTTGAATTATATGCGGGCAGTACCATATTGAGAAGAAGCCCTTGAACATCATTACAATAAACATGTTGACCATCTGAATGGAAGTACTTTCGCAGTGCTGCTTCTTTCTTACGATAAAAGGAGACACTAGTGCCAGGTCTGAGTAGGCTTTTCTCTTGCATCCTGGACGCCAACAATTCAGGAGACTGCTTCGGCAAATAGAAATCTCTTACAAGATCATTCAATTCAGGCTTACTAAGCAGAGAAATTTATCACAATTTACATCAGATGGCGTATATTCTATATGAGCATCATCATCATCAATCTGTAGAAGCAGGTAAACTGAGGGATTCAACATCAATCTCTGGTAGCTCAGTAAATACAGGCACAGGTATTCCTCACAGTGCTCAACTGGTCGTCTGGCAGAAGGGATATCTGGGCATTGTAAGTGTTGTTTGTCTTTCTTATTGAAACCTTTTACATTGACAAGGCAGAAGTAGCAGTTATCAAAATGGTTGGTAGGTTCTCTCCAAACCATTGGCACATCAATCTTTAGCTTAGCATTCTTTCCTTTAGACCATGATCGTAAAGTTTCAACACAGGTTTTACACAATTTGTGAGGAGCCCAATTTCTGTCTTGGTCTCCAAGTCGTACTTTAAAGTAGGCAAGATAAACCTGCTTGACAAAGGTATTGATGTTGCGCCTTTGATCCTGCAAAGTGAAGCTGTCACAGATGTAGCAGAAGATATCTGAGTCATTACTGCATTTCCTTCTTTCAAATGTTGTAGCCATTGTTAGATCACGATTGCAGAAGCAAAATATTAAATAAATGTGGATATCTACATAAAATGATATTATAAACATAAATGTCCCGAGATCTCGGCATGGACGTTGTAACCGATCCCACGCAGATCACCACGTTGGGTAATTCGTGTATTGATTTGCTTTGTGTTCGCAATGTATTCCGCATTATTTGTAAAAATTATGCAAGTTACTTTTTATATCATAGACCTGTGTTGACCATAAAAAATGAAATAAACGCTTTGAAACCATACTGGGCTAGCTCATTTGAACTCTCCGATATGCAAATCGCAGTCCTACGTTCGAATCTGACGGCTCAATCAGAACTAAGCCAACCTGGATTTTTTTCATGATTAAAAGTTCGCCCTTCTGTAATTTAGACAGCTGACTCCAGGTAAGGAAGAGTGCCAATGCCGTAAGGTTAATGTAACACCCATGCCTCACCGGGATTGGAACACGGACCCTTCTAGGACGAATGGTTGTGAACCATCGCTTATACCACTTCGCCACCGAGGGCTTTATAGCTGTTTCAATGGTTTGTGTTTATAGTGTGGATGATGTGATATTTTCCGTGGGTAAACTTGTGGTGCAGATGTGGGCTTTCGTGCTGGCGTTTTTTCTTGTTGCTGTTAAAAGGTTTCGTGTGAGTATACTGTGGTTGAAATTGTATTTTCCATAGGTGAGCTTGCAGTGTATATGTGAACTATAGGGTTTGCATTGACTGAAATAGAGCGATTCACTCTCAGAATCAATCTCATGAGACGTATTTTTGTGAAGTGAAGGGCTGCACTTGCGTTCAATGATGTGCATTAATCACCTTATCAGCATTAAAGAATTCTCTTTAACTGTGTTCGAATGCTGGTCATACAGGCCGTGCGAGAGCAAAATCGCATTCTTCAAAGCCTTGTCTTGTGTAGACATGTTCAAAGACAAATCAGTGCTAACTTTGTACTGGTACATTACACTATTTACAGGAGCAATTTTTTTCGATATAGAATATTAACATGTGAACCAGCCCGTTTTCCTGTTCTTGTTTCCCTTTGCTTTATTTCAAGGTTTTTACTGACACAGAATAAAGGAAAGGATTTTCATTCGGACTTTTGGGTGATCCACGCGAAGATTGTTCTCCTACTGTGAAGTCTCGTGCAATGAAAATTTTGAGTGAATAATTTTGATGCTAAGTGGAGAGCTTGCAAGACAAAAGTTTTCACAAATGACTTTATAGAGCCAGCTGTGTGGATCAGGGCAAGGTAAGCATTTGAAGTGTGATGGTTCCAAGCGTTTCGATATTTCTGAGGATGGAATCGGTGGCGTCATGCTAGATTTGATCAGAAAGTATAAGTATGTTCTATTCTGTAAGTGATATTCTCGGCTCGTCAGTTCAGAGGCGATAAAAGTCTCTTCACACAAAAAGCATACAAGGAAAATAGAGTAAAATAAATGATTATTACACTAGTCAACAACAACAACAAAAAATAATTCTGGCCTGGACTTTTGCAGCTGGTTTAGACTAATTTCAGGGTGGTGATTTCAAATATTATCTCAGATTTTCTCTATCACATCTCATTTACATTGATTTTACCCGAAATTAACTCTTTGTCATTTACGATTGAAAGTTGTTGCGAGTCAGTGACTGCTTTAGTTTTAAAATGTGGTGTTTTATTTTTAGGATAGAGTGTTTATAATATCATTTTATGTAGATATCCACATTTATTTAATATTTTGCTTCTGCAGGTCGTGATCTAACAATGGCTACAACATTTGAAAGAAGGAAATGCAGTAATGACCCAGATATCTTCTGCTACATCTGTGGCAGCTTCACTTTGCAGGATCAAAGGCGCAATATCAATACCTTTGTCAAGCAGGTTTATCTTGCCTACTTTAAAGTACGACTTGGAGACCAAGACAGAAATTGGGCTCCTCACAAATTGTGTAAAACCTGTGTTGAAACTTTACGATCATGGTCTAAAGGAAAGAATGCTAAGCTAAAGTTTGATGTGCCAATGGTTTGGAGAGAACCTACAAACCATTTTGATAACTGCTACTTCTGCCTTGTCAATGTAAAAGGTTTCAATAAGAAAGACAAACAACACTTACAATGCCCAGATATCCCTTCTGCCAGACGACCAGTTGAGCACTGTGAGGAAATACCTGTCCCTGTATTTACTGAGCTACCAGAGATTGATGTTGAATCCCTCAGTTTACCTGCTTCTACAGATGATGATGATAATGCTCAGATAGAATATACGCCATCTGATGCAAATTGTGATAAAATTTCTCTGCTTAGTCAGCCTGAATTGATTGATCTTGTAAGAGATTTGTATTTGCCGAAGCAGTCTCCTGAATTGTTGGCGTCCAGGCTGCAAGAGAAAAGCCTACTCAGACATGGCACTAGTGTCTCCTTTTATCGTAAGAGAGAAGCAGCACTGCGAAAGTACTTCCATTCAGATGGTCAGCATGTTTACTGTAATGATGTTCAAGGGCTTCTTCTCAATATGGGACTGTCCGCATATGATTCAAGTGAATGGATACTTTTTATTGACAGTAGTAAAAGGAGTTTGAAATGTGTGTTACTTCACAACAGAAATATATATGGTTCAATCCCAATAGGACACTCTGTAAAAATGAAAGGAGAGTATGCCAACATCAACATTGTTCTGGATAGATTGGAATAAAATGTTTATGGATGGGTAATTTGTGTTGATTTGAAAATGGTTAATTTTCTGCTGGGTCAGCAAGAAGGTCACACCAAAAACCCTTGTTTCCTGTGTTATTGGGACAGTAGGGCTACATTAGAACACTGGGTTAAAAGAACTGGCCACCAAGAATCAGTTTGACGCATGGTGATGAGAACACCAAGAATGAGCCTCTGGTTGAAAGGAATAAAATTGTATTTCCCCTACTGCATATAAAATTTGGTTAATGAAGCAATTCTTTAAAGCTCTTGATCATACTGAAAATTGCTTCAGTTATATATGTTCTACCTTTTCAAGTCTCAGTGCCGAGAAGAAAAAGGCAGGAATATTTGATTGCCCTGAAATAAGAACACTCATCAGGGATCCACACTTTGTTACAACAATGACTGCGGCAGAAGCTAGAGCTTGGCATGCGTTCTCTGATATGGTGAGGAATTTCCTTGGGAACAGGAAAGCGGACAACTATCGAGAGATTGTGGAGGAGCTGCTCTTGAGTTTCCAAGCACTTGGATGTAGAATGAGCATCAAGGTTCACTACTTACATAGTCACTTGGTGCAGTTTCCAGAGAACATGGGTCCCGTGAGCAAAGAGCAAGGTGAACGCTTTCATCAAGACTTTAAAGTTATGGAAGAACGTTACCAAGGCCGATGGTATGTAACATCACTATTGTTAATAACCTTTTTCTACAAATTTTTCTTATCTTCACAATTCAATTCTTACATGTTAATATGCATTCACTCGCATTGATATGCAGTCACTCTCACAACTTTGTGCTACGGCTCATTAAACGTTTGTTTCATTATTATTTTATATTTTATCTTATTTTATTCTTGTTTAGCTATTCGTATATGAGCATAAATTTGCTGTTTTTAGTGAAAATGCAATATTTGATATCTCAAAAACCTGATGTGATAGACAGAAACTGATGCCAGATTTCGAATTAGCACCCCAAAATTACCTTAAAGCCGTCGAAATACATTATGCCAGAAAAGTGTTGACCAGTGTTATAAATTGTCTGGAACAAAACGAGAAGCAACTTTACACTCCCAAGCAAAGAAGCTTTGCCTCATTTGACGAAGATATAAAAACATTACTTTTTAAGCTACATCTCCTTCTTAACTCAGAGAGAAATGTATAGCAATGTACACGAAGCCAAGGCATTGGGCCTCACGATGATGGAAAATCCAAAAATACTTAGTTCTAACTAATAAATATAACTTCGTGTTTATTGGTGTAGGAAAAACAATACAATGTTCCGCAAGCTTTCCCCGTCAACGGACGGCTTCATCAGGCGGTTACAAAGGAAACAGAATCAAACTAAAATAGACGAATTCGCATACACAAAATTAAACATGATATGCAGAACACACTCGCGCATGCTAAACACGCGGTAACAAATGAGATGTAGCAGTATATGATATATGATCAAAACCTAATAAGATATTAATGTATACAAATTATTGCATCCTACTTATGCCAAGCAGATGCCTCCAAGCTACAGGGAGCTCAATAGAAACTTCTGTATTGCACACATAATGGCGTGTCAACTCTGTGTCAATAAATATAACTCCGTGTTTATTGGTGTTTTCCTACACCAATAAACACGAAGTTATATTTATTCGTCATTGCTTTGGTGTTGACTACCCACGATTTATTCATACTTAGTTCTACTATTTTCCTTCTCAAACAGATGAATTCAAAGAAAAGTACCGAGTAAGAAATAAATTTACTCTTCTGGGTTTTGGGAGCATGATTCCACCCAAACTAACTCGAAACACATCATCGATAAATATAAATTTTCTAGTAAAAATGTACGCTGATTAAAATCATTTTCAGAGTATTGTTATTTAATACGGCACTACAACAGAACTCAGAGCCTGCGGTGTTTTTTCTGGCACATTCGTTAAGAAAACAGCAAACATTTTGCTTTAGGTGCTGTATTTGATATGACTGCCCATGTTTCCTTTCAAAACCCTCTTTCCTCATTCAGCCCAGCTTACGAGACAATAATATGACTGTTGCCACACAAGTATAAAGGCTTTGGAAAAGCTAGTTTTACGAGACACACAATCGATTTCATTCATTTTCAGCTCTTTAGATGAATTTTATTTGGATTGAATCTCATGATATGCGAAAGCAGAACCTACAGAGAATTTAGCATAAGTGCCACTAAAACGCAATACCATGAAAACGCAGTACCATGTAGGTAACACGTTCAATGCCACTACTCTACTTCCGTGGCCATCGTTACAAAAGTTCTGACTTTTCTTGAAATGTTAAGATATGCCAAAGCAGAACCTACAGAGAATGTGGAATAAATGTCCATCGAAGCAGTACCATGAAATAACCGTAGGTAACATTCAAACGCCAGTACTGTACTTCCGTGGCTTTCCTTTCTCAACAAAGGCTTTCCCAGTATTAACTTCCCTTATTCATTCTTCATTGAGATATCACAAAGCCCTTAGATATTATAATAGCTATAATAAAACAGTAGCAAACTCCCTGTATATACTAATAGCTATAATAGTTCTCGAGTTATCGGCAGCAAACCTCACAAACTTACAGAATGTCACGCTGACACCATAAGGAAAATAATCCTGTCCTGGGGAATATAAATTGTATATTTCTATTGAAATCTCGAAGTCGATTTTTTTAAATGCGGAATGTGTGGGTGGAACAACAAATTTTTTTCTGCATCGGAAACTGTGGGTGGAATAACAAAAAATGTATTTCTGTCCGATGACGGTTCCCAATCGATTGTGTGCTTAAGGCTCCAATAATTCAACATCCCCACAGGGTTGCTCCAATCAAATTCAAAACTCTAGAAAGCTTATAATAATTTCTCAACTGATATTTGAATTGGACAATTGTATATATACTTTATCAATTTTAATTGGAGTTTACACCCATTTACGTAGCTCTGAAAATCTTTGGTTTGTATTCTATGAACGTATGAGCCCGTGCGAGTATCTCAATAAATGAGCTTGAAATTTAATTAACACTTTTGAAGGCACGTGACCGTACTAACAAGTCAAAGTTCCGTTGGAAGTATAAACAAGAAAGATGACACCGAATTTTCGGGTGTAATAAGCACGTCTTTTGAATCCGTTCTGACGCAAATTAAATTTATCAAAACTATTCAAAGTCAATGGAAACGGAATGAAAAACAATAGCATCTGATGGAAGAAAGAAGTTTTTCAATAGGGTTTGTAATCCCTCAGATATTGCTGTAAACGGAATCGTGAGCTTACGCCCTTTGGTTGCAGACTTGTGCGTTAAGAAAAACATGAATTTATATGAGAAACATTTCGCACCGGAAACGCTTTCCAGAATAGAAATAATTTTTCAAATCGGACTCTAGAAACAGAGATATCGACAAAAATAAGATGTGACTTTACGTCCCCTAGTGGGAACACCATGCATTATTTTAGGACGAAAGTATTCATAAAAGGTTTTTCCATATGAGCACTATCGGTCCAACAAAAAAAATTAGTCGAGTTTTCAGGAGCCCAGATTTTGCTATAAATACTTCAGAAGCAGAAATGAACCCTTATGCCCCCTGGTGGCCAAACCATTCTTTACCAAATATTAGAAATTATGTGAAAAATATTTTTCATCAGGATTTTGTATGCGATACAGGAAGAATTTTTCAAATCGGGGTTTTAGAAGCAGAAATAACGCAGAAAAAGCAATTTACCTTTGTGCCCCCTAACGGAAAGTCTATGATTTACTTGAAAATTTTGAATTTCTAGGAAAAACATTTCGCATCGAAAACACTATCCAACAAAGAAAGAATTTTTCAAATCGGACTCCTGGAAGTAGAGATATTGAATCTACGCCTCCTGGCGTAGAAACCATGCATCATTTCAAGAAGAAAATGATTCTCAAAGGTTTATCGACATGAGTAGATCGGTCAACAAAACCACTTTTTTCAATCGAGATTTTAGAAGCTCATATTTTGCTGCAAGTACATCAGAAGCGGAAATTAAGACTTACGCCACCTGGTGTCCATACCATTTTTTAAAAAAATTCAAAATTATGTGCAAATGATTACCCATCAGGAGCTGCAAATGATTACCCATACGGTGCAGAAGGAATTTTTCAAATCGGAGGTATAGAAGCAGAGAAATAGTAGGAAACGGAATTTACCTCTACGCCCCCTAACGGAAAGTCTATGAATTACTTGAAAATTTTGAATTTCTAGGAAAAACATGTCACAGTAGAAACACTATCCAACAAAGAAGGAATTTTTAAAATCGGACACCTAGAAGTCCAGATATTGACAAAAATAAGATATACGTCTACGTCCCCTTGCGCAGAAACCATGCACTATTTTAAGAAGAAAATGTTCCTACAAGGTTTGTCGACATGAGTAGTATCGGTCTACAAACAACGTTTTTTTAATCGGGAATTTAGAAGCTCATATTTTGCTGCAAATACATCAGAAGCAATAACTAAGATTTACGATCCCTGGTGGCCAAACCATTTTTTTACAAAAATTATAAATTATGTGCAACGATTTCCCATCAGGTGCTGTATCCGGTGCAGAAAGAAGTTTTAAAATCGGAGATTTACAAGCAGAGATATAGGGCGAAACGCAATTTACCTTTACGCCCGCTAGCAGAAAGTCTACGAATTACTTGTAAATTTTGAAATTATATGAAAAACATGTCACACGGAAAACACTATCCAAAAAAGAAGGAATTTTTCAAATCGGACTCCTAGAAGTAGAGATATTGACAAAAATAAGATATACATCTACGCCCCCTGGCGGAGAAGCTGTGGGATATTTAAGGAAGAAAATATTGCTAAAAGGTTTATCGATGTGAGTGGCATCAATCCACGAAAGAATTTTTTCAATCGATATTTTATAAGCTCCGATTTTAGGGCGAATACATCAGACGCAAAAAATCAACTCTTACGCCCCCTGGTGGCCAAGGTATTATTTACCAAAAATTCGAAATTACTTGCAGAAGATTTTCCATTATGAGATGTATCCGCTGAAAAATAGATTTTTTAAATCGGAGTTTTAGGAGAAGAGTTATCGGAAAAATGTAATTTAATTTTGCGCCCACTAGCGGAAAATCTATGCGTAATTTGAAAATGATACTATACCTTAAACACTCTTCGACATAAATGGAATCGAAAGATAAAATATTTTTTTCAATAGGATGTTCAGAAGCAAATATGTGGATTAAAACGTAATTTTGGAATTCGACAGCATCTGCATTTATGCCCCCTAGCGGAAAAATTGTGCATCGTAAAAAAAACGAAATAAAGGATCATCATTCGCATACTTCAAGCTTCCGAATGCAAAAAGAATTTTTCAAATCGGACTAATAGTTGCAGAGATACTGTGGGTACAAACGGACAAACCGTTAACAGAAGCACGATCTTTTTTTACAAAAGACGTGCTAAAAAGAGGGCAGGAATTCTGCAGGTTGCTTACAATATACCGGCGTAAATAATAAAACTTCTGCTGCGTTACCCGTGAGACTACTATTCTAACAAACGATATTTCTGACGAAAGCCATCCCGAAAATTATAAACATTTCATATATGTAAGTAGCAATTCGTTGCATTACCTTCTACTCGAGATACGTATCTTTTACTTTTGACGCAAGATGGAAGATTCCGGCTATGCTCAAAACGTTCCTTCTACTAACTTCCATTTTTCGGGGGGCAACGAATACGACAACGCATTACTTCGAAACCGTAGATTCGTTTCTGAACAGTTTTTCGTGTGGATAAAATTACCATTCATGTTATTTATATAATATATTTTACTTTTCAAATTATTTACTGTTTTTAAATTTAAAAATAAGTGTTACCTAGAATTATATTTGTTTCTATTTAATCGGGTTTTATATACATATTCCTCAAACATATTTCAAAATATGTTTAACTGAAAAATCAATGTTGATATGAATATTCATAAAAAACTACTTTAAACAACAATATGGCTAATTTTAAATAAAAAGACTTTGAATAATAACATTTCAGAGTTCCAGAGTTATAATATTAATTTCAAATTATTTCAGTTCCCCCTATCCATACTACAGAAATCATATAATGGAATAGATTGGCTGTGTGCTCTGTTGAGCATACGCTTGCGGTGTAACAACCGTGGAGCCATATTAAGCTGGTCAAGATGTAGGAGTGGAGCATATTGCGAAAGATAATTTGGACTTGGTTATTGTAAAAATCGTGGTGAAAGCTTCCTCGAATATAAATCATACGCTAAGAGACAAAAATGTAATTGCGCTTAGTTATTTGCCATTTCCCCGGTGTCGAAAAGAAATATCTGGGAAGGCATTAGTTAGGAAGATAAATTTAAAACTGACACTGTATGAAAATACTGATATTGACTGGAAAACATTTTTATGACTGTAATGAGGCAAATATTTAAAATAAGGTAAAAGCAAACGATATATTTGAAATCAATAAATTGCTGTTAAATCCAGAAAACTATTGATTAAAAACCGAAAAATAATTGCTTACACATACTTTACACAAGAAAGTTGAAATATTTTGAATCGTTTCCCTTGCCAGCTGTTACCTGTGCCATTCTGATTTATTTATGTTTTTGCTCAAAAATATTAATTTGGCTAAAGATTTCGATACTTTGATATTCACTAAGGAAATTTCAGGTTTTAACATTTTAAATTATTTTTTAAGGCAAAATTGCAACCTAAGCACGCATTAAGTGCATGCATTCATTAACAAGAACCTCAAAATTATATTATATCCCAACAAATTAAAAATAGTGTTTTTTTCTTATACCGCAGATGACGGAATAATGTTTCTTTTGAATTTAAGCACTGGCCGAATCTGAAATACTGCAATAGTTTGCAAGAGCCTTGACATTGTAGTGTGCACTATGGAATATTATTGTTTTTTCACTTAAATATTTTGACTTCCTCCGATAAATGTGTATTACCTGCTTAGAATCTGAATATAAATAGCAAATAACCGTACCAAACTCGAATTTCCTTGACTTAATGCAAAGTAGTCTTGTTAAGTGGAGAGTGATCACCTGCTGAAAATGTCTGGGCGTCTGATCTAGCTTCTTGTATATGATATTTGTGGTCCATACTAATAACAATAGTTTTGTATATCACCATATTTGAAATGCATAAAGTTCCAATTTTCATCGCGGTGTTACGAATATCATAAGATCCTAGGGAAAAACTGTCAAATCAAACATGGAAAAGAACTCTTGTGCAGGTAATGAAAATAGTGAGTATTAGGTTCTAAGAAAGAAAAAAAGGATTGAGAAAAAAAGATGTTAGCCAGGATTTAAATAAGTGGCGACAGCCCGAAGGAGTGCGGAAAGAAATGGCGCTGATGCAACACTCATGCCGGGATATTATGAATAAGTCTCCTTAATATCAGGAAGATAAGAGTACTTTAATAAATAAATATCCTTATTAAAAAATTTAATTTGGATATCCTCATGAAAAAAATATCCTCGGGAAAATAGGTCCCTTGTTCTCGTAGCTCTAGAAATGGAGCCATTGGGAAGAAACGTGGAAAGTAGCTTACTAAGAGCATGCTGAAACGAATTAGCGGGAAAATGAAGTCCTTTAAAATTCAACCGCTAGGGGGAAAAATGGCGCTAAGACCAGAACAAATTTGTGCTTGATTTTACTGGTTACGGACAGCCCAAACGTTTCACGACAAGTTCAATCCAGTATTTTGGCCATTAGTGGTTATTACCTATTATGAACAGGAGATACATCACTACGGAAATACAAAAACATGCCGGTCGTTCACATTGTAATGCTTCGAATGCAAATAACTCATGCTTCTTCTATAAGGATAAAAGCGGCAATTACAAGGTTGTTGGTAGTCATTATGGCTCTGGGAAACAAGAAACGCTTTCCACTTGCATAATTTTGTGATCGAAATCCGAATAATGAAAATTGCGTGTACTGACAGAATCGCTACAGGAGAATCGTTTAGTCTGGCATTTGGTAATTTTTGTAGTTCTGGCCAGTGTACTCACGTAATAATTAACCTTTCGTTTCCTAGCTTCAGGAATATCTGAAAACTAGAGTTCATCAGGAACAAATACGATCCCTCTCATATTTGAAAACAAGAATCAGACGTGAAATGGCCAACACTAACCGCAATATGCGGCCATATGCCGTTCTTCGTTTTTTGTATGTCGCCTCTTTTGATTACCCGCAGATTTTGTTTTGAAACCTCCGTGCTGTCGATAAACAGTAAATTCATGTGTCTTTCTGTATTTTTTCTTGCACCTTCAGTGCGGTGCTTCCCCGAATGGCGCGATTTTGAACTATTAATTTTTTAACCACTTTAATTCGTTTTTTCGTGTCACCAATCAGCCGTATAATATCAAGTTCGTCGTGATATCTACATTTCTCGATTTTCTGGACACCCAAGAAGAGGAATACATATTTTGGTAAATGGGTAGCTTACGTCTTAAACTATTTGGCTATATATTTTGAAAGAACGAGAAAAAATGATGTATATTTGTGCATATATATTAAAGAATGTAATTTAATGGCAAATGGTGAAAACTTTTCACCCTTAACATGCATTTTAAAGATTTTTATCATAAAACTTGGCAGGACTAAAACTTTCAGAAGGTATTTATTGAACGTAAAATACAAGGATGTATACCATATACAATCACCGGGAAAGATTTGCACGCAGGCACCCCGGAAATACACTCATGGACAACGAAATTTGCGCTCCTTGAAGTAAACATGCTACAATCGCGGAACTTTGGAAATAGCTAGAGTGCGTGTTGGTATGCAAATAATCCACGTTTGGTGTGATTACGCATGACCCCAAACCCTGTGGTGGTGCAGAAAAATCGAATTGGAAGCCTTATAAAGCGGCGTGTGTGAGAAGAATGCCGGGTAGACGCCAAAGACGTCGATTTACGAATTTTGAGAGAGGCCTGATCCTCGGGCTGAAAACCGTTGGTAGTAGGCTCACCTTACAGTCCACCACGTGGGTCGTTCTGACCATACCGAACGAATGTGTTGGGAGCAGTGGATACGTGACGGCACTGCCACATGGCAGAGCATCTTCGGACGGAGCAGGAGGACCACTGGTGGAGAGGGTCGACGGATCGTTCGCACGGCCCGAAATGATCCCAAGGTGGACCCGGCCCACCATACAGGCACATGTAATGGTTCCTGCGTGCCCACGAACCATTTCCCGATGCCTTGCGGAACCGAATCTGCAATCCGAGCGCCTTATAGGTGTGCTACCATTAACACCGTAGCACTGCCAGCTCCGTTTGCAGTGGTACCAAGCCAGAGCGACGTGGACCGCCACAGACTGGCGACGCGTGATGTTTAGCAATGAGTGCCGCTTTGTTTTGAGGACAGATGATCATCTTGTCCGGGTGTCAACGGCACAATCCGAACCTAGCTATCGAGCACCACCCGTCCTCCACTGCAGGCATTATTGATCTGGGGAGCCATTGCCTACAATAGCCGATCAGCTCTAATAGCGGTGCGTGGATAATTGAGGTATGTGGATGAGATCCTACAGCCCAATGTGCTCCCATTCTTGGCCGGGATACCAGGTGCGCTATACCAGCAGAATAATGCCCGCCCGGATACTGGTCGGGTTGCCCAGGACTGGCTACGTCATGTCGAGGCACTTCCATGGCCTGCCCGCTCCCCTGACATGTCCTGTATCTAGAATGTGTGAGTCCACGTGAAACGCCGGCTGCTCCAGTTTCGCACTAGCCGGGATTTAGAGTATACCGTTCAACACGCGTGGGCCGATCTGCTGCAGGACAACATCAGGCGTCTGTTCGCCTCCATGCCGGACAGTATTGAAACATGTAGGGCCACACTGTTCGGTGCGACCCGCTATTGAAAATGATCGGACTGCGTGCCACAAATCCATCTGTAATTGCACTGCCGCTCTGTTTTTGCCATCATAATAGCCTTCATCTGTATCATTACGTCCATAATATTTAAGTTCAATCCGATGCTTCCTTCCTGATGTACAAACTTCATTGTCTATGGGGGCATAAGAAGAACGAAAGAGAACCGTGGGGCCAAGGTTAACACGGCAACGACACTCAAGAAAAGTACATTGACGGGAGTGGATAAAGTAAGAAAAGTTTCAAGTGTAGAATGGTATGACGGTGAGATTTCATGGTGAAACGGATGCCAGCGAAGAAAACGATAAGCGTAAAAATTGAAGGCCAGGTCAAGAAGCAATTCGTTAAAGACGTGATGCTGGAGACAGCGAAAAAACGAAGACACGGCACCGCAAGATTGGAACTCAGAAACACAGTCCACTAAGGTAGGGGGAGAGCCCATGAAGCAGGTTGACGACAAAACACGGCGAGCGGAAAGCATAAAAAATGAACGGATGAAACGCAACAGCAAGCCACGAAGCAGCCCATCAAAGAGGTTAGGTGGGCTGACTGTACAAAACTGCACACACTGCAAGCTAGGAAGGAAAGCCAAAAACACAAAGTGGATGCACAAATTAGACCGACAAACAAGCGATGCAGGTTGACGGTATAAGAGACTGGACCGAACAAGAACGCAGGTTGAAGATAGACAGGCAAGGACCGAACAAGACCGCAGGTAGAAGATAGACAGGCAAATGACAGTGAATTAAGGTGCACAATGAGAGGAGAAGGTTACACAACGGAGCAATCAGTAAAGAAGAACATTGGCAGCACGTTAGCAAGAGCACAAGCAACCGGTAAAGCTGAAGGAAAAGTGTTCAGAACGTTGACAGGAAACACAACACAAGAAGCAGTGCGTTAACAAGATGCTGCAAGCATTTTTCGCCGGAAAACAAAGACAACTTGGGAACGAAGACAAACAGCACACGCAAATCAAGACAGGAGAACGCACGTGAAGAATGAAACGACACAGACTGACAAACACTAACAATTAAGGGACACAGCATTAGAAGTAACGGTGAACCACGGTGACCTAGGCTTCCAAGTAGAGAAGGAAGCAGGAAGGAAATTTGCGGGTTTAGCAGTATCGTATTCTATTTGGAGCAAGGCAGAAATGGAGTGACGGTGCTCACGACACAAAAAACGGCGCGCGACGTGATACAACGAATAGAAGGATTGTTCACGCTGATGTGGTAATACAAGTAGATATTCAATTTAGCATGAAGAATGATGAGAGAGCATACATTGTTATGTGAAGAGGCGGCAGAATGGTGACGACGCAAACGGAAAAGAGTGTGAACCGAAGTACATGCATTCTGGGGGAGAACAAAGCCTGCAGGATAACACACATTCTGTAGGAACGATGCACGTCACCGTTTGTGGGGCATTTTAAGGCTATATATTTGCTTCGTTGTATGATGTTTTAAATTTCTACCTTTCATGTCTGTTTTGTTTTTTACTATATTTTATTTTTGTTTTTATACTTTTTTTACATGTATGTTCCGCTGACCTGAGCATTATTTGCTTGGTTTTAATCAGGCTTTTGAGTGGGTGCTCTTTGTGTTGGATTGGTTGCCTAATATTATTGTGATTTGTTTGAATTTTTCTTTTGGTGGTCAGTATTTGCATGGTGTTGGGTTTTTGGCTCATGCTATCTTAGTGTATACGATATCTGGTCTATATTGAGACATGTCCTGGGGTGGAGCAATTGCGCAACTGGGCGTTGAAAGCAACTACGTTTCCCTTGTCTCTCGGTTTATTCTGCATTTTTTGAGGCATTCCGGCCTGACTCCAAAATTTGCTCTGCGTCGTACAGACTCTGGCGGACGCACTTACATCCCGCGAGAGGTTTTTCTTTGGTAAATGCCAAAGATCGCAAATAATTACTGTAGTTATTTTTAAAATAATATTGAAAAACATATATAGGTTTTGTAAATATTTTATAAAAAATGAACTTTGCTGCAAATTTGATGATAAAATGTTCTGTTCTGCTTCCATTAGCTGGAAAAAACGAAGCAAGAGTTTCAGAACAGGAAAACCCACGTAACGGAAGTGAACAGAGATATTGCCTGGTCATGAAAAGCAATGCATGTTCTTTAATTTATTCCTTCCAATTGTCTGGTGGCCTTAGTAATTGGAACAGTGAAGGGCATTATGTAGCGCTCACTTCGGAGTGGTTGGGAAAGTTCAATACTTATCTCGATCGGGCCATAAACACAAACTCCTAAAGGTGTTCCTGACTGCATTCCTTTCCGTTCTGTTTCGATCTTTTATGGGTGTTCACAGCTTCCCCACACGTAAGTCAGACAATTTTATATGCGGAAATCAGCTTCATTCCCTTCTTTCCGTCGCTTAGTTCATTCTTTGAGATAGGGCTGAACAGGAAATTTTCAATCTGAACGCCAGCCGTGCCTCGTGAAAACAGAAAAGATTAAACTTTTGACTTCACCTCTAATTGCCAAGGAACTATCACAGTGAACGAAATTGAATCGTGGAGTCCGCGAGAAGGTGCAGTTACCTCCATTCATGATTAAAATATATATATTGTATATATCAAAGCAACCACCACCTTGCCTCAATGTTGGCTTCTGGATCCTTCCTTACGTGCAGAGCATTGTGTTTGCAACAATCTTAGTCCATCTTTTGTACCATTTAAATATTTGTAACTTTTTATAATAGAATATTTCAAGTGAAGTGATTTTTTCTTTCTTGGCGGGGAGGGGGAGGGGGTGAGGAAAGGTATTTTAACTTATTGCAAAGCCCATGTTTTTATTTTCAGAAAGTAACTATGCACTTATATCGAAGCAAAGAAATTAATTTTTTTAGTACTTCTATTCATTGATTGGACTATCTTTGCTGAATTAATTTTCTTTCATCGAGAACTTTTTACTCCATAACAACAGATGTTGAAAGTGACCTCAATACTGCTTTCAACGCTCGGCCACTCTGCTCGATAAAGTGCTTACATATCCATCATTAGATGGCAGCCAGAGAGCGATTGCTCCTACCTATTAGCTCCGGTGGGTTTCCAGCGGGAGCCCTAAGTTGTTTTGATGCCGTATTTACTCAGATTCCAAGTGATCTTTTGCTGCAAGCTGTGAAATTGGAAGAGATTCTTAAATGAAATTACTGGGGACGAGGATACAGGCATTTCGTGATGTGAAATCCAATTATTCCTTCCGACGTCAAGACGTTCAGAGGATTTCGGAAAGACTCTTCGAGTGGATTTGTAGTTTTACGAAATTTAGAATCGTTTATTCTTGAAACAAGTAAATCCTAAATCTTTAATGTCTATATTTGGCGACGGAGAAAGTTCCATTGCTCATTCGTGGTTGGTGTGAGCAGGCTGTGCGTAAACATGGCGAAGGGTGCACTCGAAACTGGGAACTGCACGAAATAATTCCTACAGAGGAATCCACTCTTAAAAGGAAACAACCGGCAAGTTCATTAGTAATTATCTACCAATTCTGCAGCTGAAAACGCTTACGCTCACAATAGGAAACCCCGCCCACATTTTTCAAAACGTCATCGCCCACTAGATTTTGTTTCAGGGAAATAAATCAGGAAAATTGGTGAATGGGAATGACGGAAAAAGCACGATATAATTACGAAAATAAAACAACAGTGGCAAGTCCTGAAATTTAAACCGTTGCCTAATGAATTTAGGCTCGAATTCTGAAGTATTATAGGTCGGTTTATACTTTCGTAATATGAAATACCATTCTTCCTTTGTTTGGTCGGATTTAAATACTCCGTTGAACTGACTTTCTAAACTTGATTAGATTTAGATTTCACTTCTACTAGTAGACTAGTAGTGCTCGAGTTCTTTCTGGTTTGAAAGGTTTTTACTACGCAGTTTATGATTTGCTAATATAATTAAAAACACTGAATAGAGCATAAGGGTTATTTCGATTTAACAAATTTTCCAAGGTAATTTGCTTTGTTCACCATAGGCGTGACTCCAGCTGTATAGCCGGAGGATTTTCCGCAAGCACCCTGTGGTTGGAGACACGAAAGCGTAGGTGGTTCCCCCTGAAGTCAGCTGCATTACTTTCCCAGCGACCTCAAGAGCGCATAATCGTTTTTGCGGGACTCAACCCGGTTTGGATAAATGAAGAACAGGCAAAATGTATTTCTTAATTATTTTTGCTCGACTGAAATACACTTTCGCCCTTTTTGAAATGAATTTTTTAGTTACGTTATAAGCCGACGCTCCTTGTTATACCCTCAGTTTGGTCTCTCCACCGTCCTGTACTGGGTGCCACCTAGCTGAGGATAATGTCAATCCGCAGTTTGACAACCCCTGGTGCAAATTGTAAACAACCGCCAGCGACTGCTGTGGGAGAATTATAGCGAAAGTATCGATAACGAAACAAACAAACGCCGTGGGAGGATATCAGCACTTCGTTTCCCAATAGTCAGAACAGCTTCGATATCTATTCTACTCCTATCAATAATGCTGTCCACGTGGGAGGCTGATCTTTGAACTGGGTACCTATACCTGATCATTTTCATTTACGGAAAACAGTTTTAACCATTTAACTATCATGATCCAAAAATAGTTTATCACTCCAAATGCCATAACCATCGAAACTCTCTGTTGGTTCACTTCTTTGTTGAATAACAACAATAGTGAATAAGGGCGTAGGTGGTTCCCCCTGAAGGGGAACCCTTACCTGTGATTGATACTGTCGCTATATTATATTAGTAATATTTCCTACCCTTTCCTGTACTTCAAATTATCTCTCACAGTTCGAGAAAATTTGAAGTACAGGCAAGGTTAGGAAATCTATCTCCCTTTAGACAGGCGTTTCGGGCGGCTATGGCCATTTCTATGAACGGTCGTTTTAGGCGTTATGGTCATTAAACTGGTTAATGAAGCATTGAACTCGTTTATCTTTGTTTCTAGTTTTCTACTAAACATAACCTGTTGTGCTAATTGTTTTTAGTGAATTTTTTCAACTCTCAGTACCGTGATTCATATTCTTCATCGAACTGTCCGCTCCTTTATACTAGCAAATAACCTTTGGGAATTCAGAATTTTTCTTAGTTTCCATTTTAGTGCTACTTCTAAGGGATGTTTTTAATTTTGATTATGAAGCTTAAACTCTCTTTAAATTGAAAAGTATTTTTGCTATGAGCTTCAAAAGATAAATAATAACGTATGCTCCAATAAAGTTTTTCGAACGATTTTCCCTTACTGAAAGAGTAATTTATTTCCGCAAAACTTCCGCGCTTTATAAGTATCTTAAGATTTTGTTTTCTTCCATCAGCTAGCCTTCCGATTTTCAGTGCGTAAACAAATGACAATTTTTTGAAGTAAACAAAAGCATTTTAATCAAACGTAAAGCAAAATGCAAACGAAGGAACTTTACGAATATCTGAAATAGGGATTATCTTCTTATTTCTTCCAGTCAGTTTCTTATATTTACCAGTTTATTAAACTGCGTAGTAAAGACCGTTCAAACCAAAGATGAACGCTAAAGCTGTTTGTTAACGGCATTAGCTTCACGAAAGTGAGATATCACTGTGTCCTAAACGCAACAAAGTTTAGAAAGTATATTCAAGCACGTTTCATACACCATACAAACAAACCAACATCACTACTGACTGTATGTTAGACTGTTATTATTTTACTCGAAAGCACGTGCAGCTCCTTTTCGTACGCTACGCTATTTGAAAAAGATTTAGGAAGGGAGTGTCTGACCTCAAGTCTAAAACTACCTTTAGAAATCAGTTAGCTAGGAGATCTGAACGAGTGAACTCGGTAGGAAGGATAAAGAGAAAAATTAGTGGCAGGAGAGGAGGACATCTCTTTCGAAATGTGAACCGACACACCAGTCTTGCTCGGGAAGCAAGAGAGAGAAAGGGAAGGCGGGGACTAAGCAACACAAAGCTATCACAGAGGTTCACAACACCACCCAGCCGCCAAAGCCCCCGGGAAACACTGAAACTCACAGAAACCGCATTCGGATGCCGAAGCAGCAATCAGTACCCACAAACATAATGCCAACCTGAAAAAAGAAGGGGTAGTGGTCTGTCTAACTCCCACCAATGCTCACAAACTTGATCTCCATCAGATCCAGTCCTCCACCTAAGCCAAGTCTTCCAGCGCAGGAAACAGTGCTTAACAGTATTTACCTTCCCTAAGTCATTGTCAGGGGCGAACAACGATCATCCCCTAAGTTATGGGATACCTACGCAATTCGCTGGGACCGTAGTGAACCGCAACCCTAACAAGTTCATTAGGCTGCGGCTCCGTTTTGTAGAAGAACTTCTTGGCGAGTCTGGTGGAAAACATATGTACTTTCTCAATTCTAAGTCCCTTCCTCAGGTTCAGAAATTATGTCCAAGGGGGAGCCCCGGTGATCATACGAAGTGCTCGCCTCTGCAAGCTCTCTATTCTCTCTCGCTCATTCCTACTAATACCTATCCAGATGGCCGAGGTGTAGGTAAGTATTGGCCTGACGAACGTCTACAACAGTACCTTGTGACGTGTTGAAAGGAAGTTTCTCCTGTGGAGTAGCTGAGCTAGTTGTCCAAGGCATTGTCTAGATTTATTCGTATGGTAGCTGGTGTTGGCTACACACAAAAGTAGGAAATCTAGTTGGAGACCAAAATACTTAGTGGAGGTAACCCAGGGGATTGTATTTTTAAACAAAAAAAGTTTTGATACTCCTATGAGAGATAAAAAAAACAACAGCACACTACTCTGAGACGGGCTGCTCTTGTTCCGCCAACCAGTGTAGTAGGTTTCTTGCTGAGAGAAAAAGCCCTGCAAAAGCTTCACTGCACTGCCTTTGTTCAAAGACCTGATAACAACAGCTGTATCATCTGCTTACATCATATCCTGCCCTTGTTTGGGTTTGGGTAAGTCGTGTAGATAAATGGAGAACAGCGTTGGACCAAGAACATTACCCTAAGGAACGCCAGCCCGAATCTTCATTTCCGAAGAAAGCGCACCTTGAATCTTAACAGTGAAACTGCGGCTGTTGAGGCACGAGCCAATCTGCTCAACAAGTGGGTGAAGACGCAGAAGCTCCTGTTCCTTGTGAAGCAAACCATCATGCCAAACGCGGTCGAAGGCCTTGCTGATGTCAAGGAAGACAGCAGTGGGATACTTACTCTTATCACGTCCTTCAAAAACGAATTCCGTAAGTTTGGTCAACTGGTCAGGTGTGGCATGCTTCCCCGGGAAACCACCTTGTTCGTCAGAAAGCTTATCATTAGTATCACAGAACTCTAAATGCCTAGAGAAGATGACGCCCTGCAGGAATTTTCCCAGAAATGGCAGGAGAGACATCAGACGGTAGTTATTCGCTAAGGTAGGATTGGTTCCAAATGTAGGCAACACCGCAATAACTGCCTTTTTCCAGTCTTTGGGGAAATATTTCAGCCGGAGAGGCCCGTTAACATTTCCACCAGTACCGAAATCCAGCTCTCAGGGAGCAGTTGAACAGTTCTTGCCGAAACTACATCTCTTCCTGGAGCTTCCTTCACCTTTAGCTCTTTCGGTGTATTGAGTTACCTCGAAGAAACTAATACGCGAGATAACCTCGTTTTCGTTTGTATATCATAAAGATCGTAAGCAGCTAAAGCCTCCATGATCCTATCCGTGTGTTTAGGATTATTTTGGATGTCACGAGATGAGAACTGCTCCTCCAGGGCACCACCAAGGACAAAAGCCTTCTCGCCATTACAACACACGAAACTCTGTGGACCGAGAATAGACGGTATAACAGTCTTACTATATCGGAGTTTTGGAAGAATGGTCCACACGTTATCCTGACAGAGTTGACCAGCATTGAAAAGGTACTTGTTCCATAGGAGTTCTCTGAACGCGCGGATTTCTGCCCTGGCGAGATAACGACACGGGATATAACGAATTCTGTCGTGGGCTGATGTCGACGTCTGTCAGATCACCCGGAATATGTTGTTTTCCCGGATCAACAGGACAATACAGAGAGGAAATGCATAAGGATATCAGGCAGGAGCAGAGGAATTCCTGCATCGATCTAAGATAGCCTAAATGCAACGAGTAGTGTTCTCCACCACACTGTTGACGTTCGAGCGAGTACTACTGTCGACCTTACCCAGATCAACATGAGAAATAATTTCGTGGAACAACTTCCAATCAGTATACATCATCGTCCACTGGGTGGCTGCGAATCCTTTAAATCTCAGTAGTACTGGGCCATGTTCGGAGTTAAGACCATAGACCAAAAGGCTTGATGAAAGTGCCTCACAAACTGGAGGACAGCAAAATCAATGACATCGGCTACCTCGTGGGACGGGGTGCAAGGTAGATGGACCGGACTTGCAACTGTAAGATCCAGCTTGTCAATGAATTGCGACCATGCCATCCCAGCACTGTTAGTTGAACAACTGAACCAGTCAGGGCGTTTAGCATTCCAGTCACCAGCCGCTACAGTGGGGAATTGGTCCAAAAAGAGAATATCAGGATCATCGTCAGAAGATACCTTCCCTAATCTGTTATAAACGGAAGCTAATTTAATCAAGCCTGACCTTGTTTTTAGATTAAAAGCCAGTGCTTCAATATCCTTGAAGGGTGCGATGAATGCACTAAACCATTTCTGACGAAAATGACATTACCTGTTGCTACTTGCCTTTAGAGGTCCGGATCCCTGTCCTACTGGAACACCTGGTAGCTCGCAACACTGACTCACTTGATCTTAGGTGGGAGTTTGGACTCACAGATAAGAGAAACGTCAATGTCGTGAACTTTGAGGAACCATGCAAGTTCATACCTGATGCCGTTCACATTGCAGAACATTATGTTGAGACTTCCCGTAGTGCGCTACTAGGCACAGGAGCTCAGTCTTAATCCGCCAGGCAGGCAAGTATAACCCGATTGAGGACAGCGGGATTAATGCTTTGCGCAAGTTCTGAGAGCAGCTTTTGGTCCGTGATCTCTGCTTTTGATCCATGATCTCTGCACTGTTAAATTGGCGAGTCACTTTTGTTACAGCCGGGCAGGCGTAACCTTTGCTGGTTGACCAGCATTTTTGTTTTTGTTGTTTTTGCCCTTCATTTTCTTCCTCTTGAAGATTGTAGCAGAGGTGGATGGCATGGGAGCAGCTCTGATACTCTCCTTAACAGGCGTGGGATCACGAGCAGTAGGTTTACGTGGGGCCCTACCTTGTGTTGCATTTTTCTTCTGCCTTCGCTCTTGTTTTTGCCTGGGGTTTTTCGGCAACTTGTTGGAAAGCTGCTTGCATATGGGGCAACCAATCAACTAAACCCCATGTTCACCACTGCAATTGACACATAAACGTTGTGCTTTTATCAGCCGTACAGTCCATGCTGCAATGACATTTGCCGCAGTATGCAGATTCTGGCTTCCGTTTGCAGTTGGACATGGCATGACCAAAACCTTGGTAGCTGAAGCACTGCTGTATCTTCCCTTAGTCCGCTAGGGATCAACCGAGATTGAGACCACAAGCAGAGATAACAGCCGGGAGATGTTCCTGTTGGATTCAGTATTTACGAGTTCAACCATAAAAATTTTAAATAAATGATAGTGGCTGTTTTGAAAATGACACACCTTAGTGATTGCAAAGTAATCCCGCAACTGGTGCCTGATACTATCGACTGGTACACCCAGTCCCAGTTCTTTAATGACAACCCGGAGTGGTCTTCCAGTCGGCATGATGTAGGTGAAGAACTCTACCTTGAAATTCTCACGGAGAGATGTCAACCGCCGATGATCGGCAATAGTCTTCACGTATGGTGGCACAGCCGCCCCCATTTTTACCGAAGCCGGATCCTCTAAACCTTTCTGAATCCTGTCAGCGGCCAGTTGCTGATTCCCTTGCGAACCACTGGTGGCACACTTTTGGACATGTTATTTGGTATACTTGTCCCAGGGTCTGCATTTCCCTTCTCCTGCTCTACGATCATGGACACGCTCGAGTTGTTCTCTTGCATATCTACGCACTGTTGGTCGGACTGGTCATCCATTTGGTGAACAGAGTCA
Organism: Macrothele yani; assembly: GCA_039090855.1. NCBI lineage: Eukaryota > Metazoa > Arthropoda > Arachnida > Araneae > Macrothelidae > Macrothele > Macrothele yani. Next base: position 59,979,257 of record CM077031.1, on the reverse strand, counting down.
TCATCGGTTAGCTCAATCGTCGTCCCGTTTCAGATTGATAAAGGAAATACGAACAATTACTTCAAATTACGTTTTATTGGGTTAAATACGTAAAACAATGCTATAAACATTCTTGTTGTATGTCCATACGAAACTAAACGTTTTTAAACTCACTTACACAGAAAGCCCATGATTTTAAATTGTTTTCTTTAATCTTACAAACCCACTGGCACAGAGTTTTAAGAAAGAATGAAAGTTGTATGCACCACAGAGGATTAAGGTTAATCCGACACTACGCATAATTCAGCAGATATAATTGTTCTATTATCCGAATTGATTTTATTCCTACTGTTCATGCAAACAACAATAGTTTTGTATATCACTGCATCTTGAAAAGCTAAAAATGTCGTATTTCCTCGCGGTATTTCCAATTTTTTTATTAGCGCATAATTAGCAATTGGAAAATCTAATAAGAAAAAGAACTTTTGTATAGACATAAAAAACAGGAAGAACAGGAACACAAAAGCAAGGGGAGAAGAAAAAAGAAATAGCGTCAGCCCGAAAAAGAGTGAAAAGCAACACTCAAAGCGGGTGGTTATAAACTACGCCTCCCAGTTCGTGGGACTTTAGAAGACAGAGATGTTGAGATTAGGCGACGAGACTTGATAGGCAGCTTACTGACGGCATGCTGAAACAATGTAGCGGAGAAAATATTTCAAATATGCCCCACCAGGGTAAGCATTGTGCTGCAACACACTTGTACGTGAAGTTACTAGGTATTGACAGCACAGAAAGGTTTTATAACAGATATCTGCTCAGTATGCTGGCCATCAGAAGTTATTACCTGTGATGCGCATCACTGCTGAAAACATCGCTGCTGAAAAATCGTCAATCATACATCACTGCTGAAATCTAAGAAATTGCCAGTTGTTCACACGGAGAGTTTCGTATGAAAATTCGACATCTGCGTCTTCCAGGATAACAGTGGCCAGGATCACGCTTCCGGTAGTTATTATGTTTGTCACACAAAAAAGGTAAGCCCGCTACTTGCAAAATTTCATTATCGAAATCAGAGTTATGTTAATTGTGCACTAAGCCAGCAACGATGCCAAAGGACCATTCAGTCGAACTTCGGGCAGTGAACGCATAATTTCTGGAGAGTGCCTTCAGTCCTGGACAGCCCTCTCACGAGATATTACTTCTTGTGATTTCTAACTTTTGGGACACCTGTCGTACAGATTTTTCGGGGACGCTCGCTCTCAGATCTAATACGAGTACCAGTATCTCACGTGAAATGACCTACATCGACCGCGACATGCTCAAGCAGCCATGTCGTCTCTTGCGATTGCCAGCATATAACAAACATGTTAAGTCCTGAAACACTTCTGCTGTCAATAAACAGTATATTCACGCAGGTGATTGTTTCCCTAGCGGAACAATTCTTTACAAATATTTTCCCATGCCACCAATGAGCAATACAACCATTTCTCATTTTTGTAGACACCCGAGAAGTGGGATACCATATTTATAACAACCTGGTATATGAAGTATCTCTTGAGAAGAAAATATGGGTAACTGTTAAAGGAAAATCGCCAATACTTCATGCCTTGCCGTCACGAGTAGCAGTCGTATACAGCAGTGTGGCGCAGAAATAGTTTTCCAAACTGATTGCGTTGAGGTAACAAACCTTTAGCTTAAACACCGAATCTTTGAATTATTTGTAATGACACAAAATGATCAGTCAGCGACACGAATGCCTTTGGCGAAATATGGAGCAGAAGCAACCGCAGTCATAGTCTTCCCAAGGCCGAAGGCTTTTGTTTCCAAAAAGCTCTTACCAGTGGGAGTCAAAATATTGTCCTTTCTTGAGCTGCATAATGTTGGACATCCATTCCTCTGAGAAGTGTTCGCCCACATCAATTGAGGACCGTTGTGACGTAAAACACACCCGGCATATGATGAACCACATGGAGTTTTAGGTGAACAGACGATTGAGGTCGATAAACGTACTGTTCGAGTGCTTCAACGCTTTTAATGAACCAGAAAAATGACACAGGATTTTCGGTTGTAATGAGCCTGTTTTTGAATCCATTCCGACGCGATTAAAACATTTTAGGTAAACCTTCCGAGTGTGGCGCAGAAATAGTTTTCTGAAGCGACGATAGATGGCGACACGTTATCGCTATATCGAGAAGCGTAGCGTTACGTTGTAAAATTGGCAAAGGAAGTGAATAATATGGATGTTCAATCGCCTTATGGTAAGACAATAATTTAGTGAAACAAAAAAAACAAAAAAAACTTACGTAACACAGGAGCAGAGACGGAGAACAAAGTGACGTAAGTAGTTTGCTACCGTGGCGCCATCTATCGGAGCGTGCCACTTTCGGAAGGTTAGCCACTTTTTATTGCTATTCGCAGTCAATGAAACCGGTTACAGAAAATCAACCATATTTACTCGGTGGATAAAACATCCAGAAATCGAAAGACCTACTTACTTCCACCAGCGACTAAAACGTATGTTACGAAATTTAACAAATTGCGCACGAAACATTTATCATAGCAGAAGGAAGATGTCAGAGAAGAAAGATTTTGAAATCGAAGAGTAAAAAGAAGAAATATTGAAGGAAACATGATACAACTCTACCCCTGCAAGCGGAAGAATTTTTCATAATAGAAAAATTAACACAGGAGAAATGTTATCTTCATGCCAAAAGCTATGCTTAGCAAAAGGTACTTTTCAAATACGTCTCCAGAAAGCAGAGATAGAGAAAAATATATTTTGACCCTTACACCCCCTAGCAGGAAAGCGGCGCAGTATTTATGCTCCGATATATGAGCTCCTAATAATGCTCAACATCTCTACTGTACCAAAAAGCATACAGTAAAAATCATTCTAAATAGTGTTTTTAGAAGCGGAGGTACAGCAGCAAACATAATTACAGAAACTCCACTAAGCGATAGAACTATGAACTACAAAATTCGTCAAATGAAAACCTAAAATATTACACAAAATAATTGGCATTAGGAGGTAAAGGAATTTCTTAAAATCGCAGATTTAGAAGCAAGATATTGAGAAAAACAGAATTAAGCGTTGCGTCCCCAACGGGAAAGTGTGAATTATGTTGGGAAGAAATTACATACAAAGAGTTTCATAGCTAGTGATATCTGACCAAAAAAAAAAAAAATATTCGATAGGTTTTAGTCCCACTTATACTGCTGTATACAGAGTGCCTTACGCTCTCTATTGGCATGCATGCGCGTTAAGAAAAATGTGAAATTATATGTGAAACATTTTACACCAGAAACACTCTACAAAAAAGAAATAATTTTTCAAATCGAATTCATAGAAGCATATACATAGACAACAAAATGTAATATATAGATCAACACCCATGGCGGAAAAACTATTCACTATTTTAAGCAAGAAGTAATTCTCAAAAGGCTTCTCAAAGTGAGCGTTATCGGTCCATGAGAGAATGGTTTTCCTCAAGTTTTCAGAAGCTCATTTGTTTCAGCAAATACGTTAGAAGCAGAAAAAAATGCTTACGCCCCCTTGTGGTCAAACCATTCTCTACCAAAAATTTAAAATTATATAGAAAACATTTTCCATTAGGGTCAGTATAGGATGCAGGAAGAGTTTTCGAATTGGAATTTTAGAAGTCGAGATATCGGGAAAAAGGGAAATTACTTTATTCCCCCAATGAAAAATCTATGCATTACTTGAAAAAGAGAAAGTACTTTATTAAAATAGCCATCGATTTAAATGACATCGAAAGGCAAAGCAATTTTTTCAATCGCATATTTAGAAGCAAATATAGAATAAAGTGATGTTTTGAATTCGATAACGTCTGGGTTTACGCCCCTTGTGGTTTGTTTTATCTAGATGCACAACTTCGCCGCTAGAGGTTTACTCCCTCTAGCGGCGAAGTTGTGCATCTAGATAAAACAGGAATGCAAGCACCACCTTTCTCATATTTCAAGCTTTCCAATGCGAAACAAAATTGAAAATCGGACTAATAGTTGCAGAGATATGGTGTCCACAGACAGACGCACTATCTTTATTTTACAAAAGACGCGCTAAAAAGATGGTTAAACGTGACTACTGCGAGAGAAATATTTTCAGTTGCAAACGACTAAAGTGTGAAGAGAAGCACTACAGAAAAATGGTCTCGGCGTTTCATTGCTGATAACACGAATCTCGATGCAAACTGAGGTCACGGAGAACAACAACCACGAACACTCACAACTTGTCGAAGGTGTGACTGTGACATCCAAACGTGGAGGGTGGTCTTCTTATTCAACCATTGTTCGTCTATTGCATCAGTTTGGTTCCTCCCACAGGTCCCGTAGAATGTTTCCTCCTGACTGATCCCTCAGCGGACTCAATAATTTGTGGTTCTATGTCTCAGATTGCAGTCTGAGACATAGAACTACAAATATCTGAGACATAGAACTACAAATATCTGAGACATAGAACTACAAATATCTGAGACATAGAACTACAAATATCTGAGACATAGAACCACACGACGATAGGGTTCGGCTTCTTATCGTGGCAGATGATGAAAAGTGGATATTCCTACGTTGTCCTACCACTGATATCCAGTGGCTGAAATCACACTAGGAAACACAGCCAGTATTTTAAAAAGCGACTACTTCAGAGTACGTAATAGAGATATATCCTTAGCGATCGATTTGTTCAAAAAGAAAAATTCATCAGACTGAGTCATAGGTGAACAAATTGTCTTTGGAAAGAATCCATTTCACAAAGTAGCCGATTGCCTGAGTGTATCAGTTATAATTACTTTTAGTAGACACAAAATTTCTTCTCGAACGTCCACTAAACCGAAAACTGTCAGCGAGTGAAAGGATTCGATTCAGAATCGAATCTCCAGACACAAATCATTCTCAACGCTAGAAGAATCACTGCCGGAAACGTAAGAGTCGATCAAACTTGTGATCAAATTGACAGACACAATGCGTTCTCTAAACTTGAAGAATCACCGACCGAATTATTTTAGTCAGTCAAATCTATATTGTCCACCTAACTATTTGTCCTAGGCAGCTTCAGTCGACTTTCCGAAAATCTGCCGACTAATGCATTACCACTTCCAAGTCATTATTAAGATACATTTTAAAATGCTTCATCCAGTTAAAAAATAAATCAGTAACATTAATTTTTGTACTTCAATATTAGAAGCTGCGAACGGTGATATTTGGGGTTTCCTACGCTAAATTTGGTGTTGCAGGGTTGGACTTCTTGTCCTGAGATGAGATTTTCACTTTGGTTTAAATTGTCCCTATCATAAGAAGGTACATCTGTCTTCTAAGTGTCGCATCTATGAAGGCACAACCCTCAATAAACCATATCCTCCAGCCAGCATTCAGACCACACCCAACAAACGGACTCATTACTCACTCTTCCCGTGTTTAAATGTGAGGTCAGCAAACCTAAAATCTTGGTTTCGATACTGACTGAATGCAGAACCAGTTGCTCGATCTAAAAAGGTCTCAACTGCATCAAACACCTTAGAAGCAATCTAAATATAATGAAAAACTCACCACTGATTGGGAGATTATCAACGTTTAAATATCGTATAATGTGGAAAAAATATTCCTGTCATAATACGTGAAAAATGCATCATTATAATTAACCCAGATATCAGACATCTCTGATTTGACCGTATTTACCGTTCTTCACGAAATATAAATCACATCAGAAAACTTGAAAGTTTCATCGCCGTGGAACGAGAATTGAACTCGCAGCTCCCGATTACCGTTCAAGCATGTTAAACGTTACACCACCCAGGAGGAGAAAGTCACAAGTATCTGAATGTTAAGAGCATCAGAAAGTAGTCCGACCGCATTCATAATCAAAGCAACTGTTTTCGATGCTCTTAACACTGAGATACTTGTGACTTTCAAGTCCTGAGTGGTGTAACAGTTGGCATACTCGGACGGTAATCGGGAGGTGAGGGTTCGATTCTCTCTCCAGGAAGATGAAAGTTTGAAGTTTTCTAATGTCATTGATATTACGTGAAGAAAAGTAAATACATCCAATTCATTGATTTCTGATGTCTGTGTTAATCGTCATGACGTATTTTCCACGTATTATGAGAGGAATATTTCTTCCACATTATATACTTGGACGATTGGTGATATGCTTAACGACTCGAGATGACAGCACTGTTGCTTCGATTAGGGAAGCTGTCGGACTACTTTCCCATGGTCTCAAATTCGTGTACTTTCTCGTTCTGGGTACTGTAACGGTTAGATACTCGAAGGGTATTCGGTAGATGCGGGTTCAATTTTTGCCCTAGGCGATGAGATTTTCAAGTTTTCTGATGTGATTGATATTATGTGAAATACAGTAAATCCAGAGATGTCTGATTACTGCCTTAATTATCATGATTTAAATACCATTAATGCTACGCTAAAATCCCTATTCTTAAGCTGAAGATCTCGGTCGGAATAGTTGTAAGTGAAATTCAATTAATGAGCTGAATTGTTAAATTTAAACGCAATGAAATTGAAAGGGGAAGTTATAGATTTCAAAATTCCGCGTTTTTTTTGTTGTTGTTGTTTCTTTGAGCACGAGGAGGGATTTGGTAAGTACGACGTAGGGAAAAGAATTAAATTTCCTTGCGTCCCAACGTTTACTTTATTTGCTCAGGTACGTAGTAGTTTGGGAAATAATGAAATGGGTACACGCTTCCATGCATTTTACAAAAGAATAAATGAAATTTAAGAAGAGATAATAATAAAGAATGGAATTCATCTTTCTGAGATATTTGAAAAATATTGGAAACAAAGGACGTATTGCTATTAGTACTAACAAAGAAAATACAACCTGTAATAATATTCATATGTATATAAGAACAAGTCCTATACAAAATAATATCGCGAAAATAAAAGGGTATTTCGGCTAGAGAATCCATTTCTTGCATACTTTTTGGCATAGTTAATGGTTGTGCATAGTAGTTTTTCAAACATAATTCTGAAGCAGAGAATGCCATTGCCAGCAGCGATCAAACTTATTGGACAGATTCAGCGTCCTCCCATCGTTGAACGAATAAAGGAAGCAGATACTTCCAGCAGAGAAGACCAAATAGATTGACGTCTACGTCCGACATGAAATATCTTCTACTTAATTAAAATGCACACTTCCCACAATACTCCGTGAAGTTACTTACACTCGTCCCTTGTACTTTATCTCATATAACAAAAATAAAAAATAGCTGTTGTTATGCCATCCAATCACAAATAATGATGAAGAAAAAACGACAGCAATTGGCTAACTGAAGGTGTTACAACTAAGTCATTCTGTGCAGTGCTCACCCTCCATTAGCTGATGGAAGCAAAGGTTCATCTGAAGTATTTGGAGAGCAAACCGGTATCGCTTCATGGAAATTATTATCAATACATACCTGTGCACCCTATTACGAGACGATGCAGCTGAGGATATATTTCACAACATTTCATAAAGAAAAAAAGGATTTGGTAATGGGTATCGCAAACGCAATCAATTTCTGAATTGAGAATATGAAACTTAATGCCGCAATATGGCGCTACAGAAGAAGAGTATGATTTAAAGCTGATCGAAACTGTGATTACGGGTATTACATTTATTGTTCTACATTCCCATGAGATATAAAAGTTTCAATCAGATCCCCGTTGTTCATGAGCTTTAATAACCAATGAGATAAAAGCAACGGATGTAGCGGCATCTTTTGTCGCTTTTTTGTAAAATCTAGATAAGAACCTGAATCTGTGTTATTGCTTAACAGGGTTTCAAAAAATGAGAACGTTGCCGACAGAAGAAAAAAAAATACTCAATAATACATAAATACTCATTTATTTTAGCGATATTATTCTGCATGTGATATTTTATCCTGAATAATCTTCCCATATTATTTTCGTTTTCACTCTTCTTTTGAGAATTCCTGTTGAAATGGATTCGCTGTTCAGATTCGTGTGGAGTTTTCAGCGTGCACAAATTCTAGGGTTTAGGTTCATGGCATTTATTACAATCCTAATATTTTCCCAGCATTCCTTTCCGTTCCACGCTCGGGGGAACACAGATGAGTATATAATATTCTAGGGTTTAGATTCATGGCATTTATTACAATCCTAATATTTTCCCAGCAATTTTTTTCCGTCCCACGTACGGGGGAACACAGTTGAATAGATAATTCTGTTTTTTCGTACGGAACTTTTTATTTTGAGTTCTGGCACTCGATTGCAAACACAAACAAAATATACGACCCGTAGCACTTCCGAAGTAGGGCCAAATTCTAAAATTTCTCCTGCTGAATATGATGTTCTTAAAATTTTGTACTTTCATTCAGAGCTGCATGGATTTTGAATAAAGACAGATTTTTATTACATAAATTGAAATTCGATTTTGTGCTCCAAATTTCGAATGTTCAGATACACTCTATATCATCATCATCATCATCATCATCATTGTCAACCATTATCAATCCACTGCTGGACGAAGGTCTCCCCAAGTTTCCTCCACAACGGTCTGTCTTGTGCCAGTCTCCTCCATGTCACCCCTGCATACTTTCGAATTTCATCCACCCATCTCCCATGTGGTCTTCTTCTGGGTCTTTTCCTGTCCCTTGGAATCCAATCTAAAATTTCGGCTGTCCATCGAAGATCTGTCCTTCTGGCAGTATGTCAAGCCCATTGCCATTTCAGGGATTTAACTCTGATCTTGATGTCTTCCACTCTTGTCATTTTTCGGATCCACGAGTTCCTCTTCTTATCTCTCCTGGTTACACCAAGTATGCACCTCTCCATGCTTCTTTGAGTTGTCTGCAGCCTTTGTATGTCTCTTTTAGTTAAGGTCCACGTCTCTGCACCATACGTAAGCACTGGAAGGATGCATTGATCAAACACTTTTCTTTTAAGACATAATGGCATATTGCTCTTGAAAATTATGCTGTTTCTTCCAAAAGCTCTCCAGGCAAGTTTTGCACGCCGATTAATTTCTTCATCAATGTGACCCTCACTTGATATCTGCTGTCCAAGATAAACGTACGTGAATGTTATCTCCAGCTTTTCTCCATCAATCGATAAATCTTCATTTCTTGTAAAAGCATTGAACATCACTTTTGTCTTCTGAAAGTTCATTTTTAATCCCACTTCTTTACTCTTCTTGTCAGCAAGTTCCTGGATCATACTCTACAGCTCTGATGGAGTAGTTGCAAAAATGACTACGTCATCAGCAAAACTAAGGTGGGTTAGATAATCTCCATTAATCTTTATCCCCTTGTTTTCCCAGCTCAGTGATTGAAAGACATTTTCCAATGTGGCATTAAAGAGCTTCGGAGATATGGTGTCACCTTGTCTCACTCCCTTTCCAATTTTTATCTGTGTTGTATTTTCAAACAGCCTAATCTTTGCACTTGCATTTTCATATATGTTATTAATAATATTAATGTATGCATCTTCAATACCGCAGGTTTTCAGAGCCATTGTAACTGCTGATGGTTTCACCGAATCAAAGGCTTTTTCATAATCGATAAAAGCCATGCACAATGTGCACAATGGAAGTTCATATTCCCTCGCTCTTTCAATTAGTTCTCTCAGCACATGGATATGATCTATTGTGCTGTAGCCACTCCTGAATCCAGCTTGTTCTCTCGGTTGAGCCATGTCCAGTGTTACCTTCAAGCGGTGTGAAAGAACTTTAGTGAAGATTTTATAAACTACTGATAGGAGGCTGATAGGTCTGTAGTTTCCGAGATAATCAATGTCACTTTTCTTATGTAGCAGGATCATTGTAGCGGTGTTCCAATCCTGAGGAATCTTTCCTTCATTAAGGCATCGAGTGAAAATTTGGGCGAGTACTGTTTCGATTTCTCCACTTGCTTCTTGTATGATGTCTACAGTAATTCCATCTTCTCCTGGAGCTTTTCCCCGCTTCATGTTCTTGATTGCATGTGCAACGTCTGCTGGAAGGACTGGAGGAACTCTGGTACTGGTATCTTTCATGATGTCTGGAGTGCATGTATCATCCCTTTCATATAATTTGGAGTAGAAATCTTTCACTCTTGTCAAAATTTCGCCTCTATTTCTTGTTACAGAACCATCTTCTTTTCTCAGTGCCATAATCTGTTTTCTTCCCTTACTGAGATGTCCCTTTGCTATCTTTAGGCTTTGGTTGTTTTCAATTGCTTTCCTTACTAGTTCACAGTTGAATTTTCTTAAGTCTTCAGTGATACTTTTTCGTACTGTCTTGCATAGCTCTATATATTCAACTTTGGAAGTCGCATCTTCTTTAGTTGTCCTCATCTCTCTTCTTTTTTGCATCAACATTTTCGTTTTTCCTGATAATTTATTTACATGCAACTTGTTCTTAGACCCAGCTAATTTTGTTGCTGTTTCCATAAGAGCTTTGGTTACTTTTCTGTTAACTTCAGAGATGTCCACTTCTTCCGATGTTAGGCCTTCTAAAGCAGAGAACCTGTTCTTCAGTTCCAACTTGAAGGTATTATGGTGTTTTTTAAGGTTGGTTATGTCAATACATTTTGTTTGTCTTATGAGCTTGCCACGTTCAAGTTTAGTGTTGAGGTGCATCTTACATCTCACCAATCTATGGTCACTACCTGTGTTGAACTTGTTTAGCACACTGCAGTCTTCTATGACGAATTTTTTGTTACACATAAGAAAATCAATTTCACTTGTCATCCCATTTGGATGTCTCCATGTCCATTTCCTGTGTGGCTTTTTCTTGAAGAAGGAGTTCAAGATGAAAAACCCTTCTGCCTCTGCAAACTCAACGAGAGTATTTCCACGCTGGTTTCTGTTGCCGTGACCGAATTTACCTACTGAAGTTTCATTCTGTTGCCGTTGCCCTATTTTTGCATTGAAATCTCCCATAATTATTTTCAAGTGCTGCTTACCTTTATTATTTAGATGACAAATTTCCTCATAAAATTCTTCAATTTCTTCTTCAGGATGACTTGTGTTGGGTGCATAAGTTTGAATAATCTGAGCCTGGTATCTTTTCGAGAGTTGGATAATAAGCCGTGCAGCTCTGTCAGAGGAACTTTCAACTTCTACAGCTTTATCCTTCAGTTTCTTGTTTATTATAAATCCAACACCACTAGTTCTGCCAGTATCTGTCCCACGATAGTAGAAGAGATGTCCCACTTTTCAGTTCGATGAGATCTTCTCCTTTTCTCCTTACCTCACTTAGGCCCACGATGTCCCACTTGATCCTTTGTAGTTCCTCTTCCAATTCAAGAAGTCTTGAATCAGAAGATAGGGAGCGTCCATTGTACGTTGCCAAGGTCAGCATCAGATGGCAGCCTAGTACGACTATATGATTTTGTCCTCTAAATTGCGAATGACATGATAACATAGAGGGATTTTATTTTTACAATTTATTTTAATGCGTAAATTGAATGTTAGTGTTAAGTGTAAATGTGATTACTGATAACAGACAATTATTATTAAATGTTAGGATGACTTTGAATGCATAGTAAAATCCTGATTTACAGAATAACGATTATTTCGCACGAAGTCAAAGCTGTTGGCAAAATGTGTTTGAGTGACATTATAGACATAAATGTATAAGCTGCATGTACACTCCCCACGTATATAAGCGTTCGTCCAAATGTGTTTGAGTGATACTATAGACATACATCTATAAGCTGCATATTCACTCCTCACGTACATAAGCCTTTGTCCAAATGTGTTTGAGTGACACTATAGAGATACATGTATAAGCTGCATATACACTCCCCACGTACATAAGTCTTTGTCCAAATGTGTTAGAGTGACACTATAGGCGTACATGTATAAGCTGCATATACACTCCCCACGTACAAAAGCCTTTGTCCAAATGTGTTTAAGTGGCACTATAGACTACATGTATAAGCTTCATATACACTCCCCTCGTAAATAAGCCTTTGTCCAAATGTGTTTGAGTGTTACTATAGATATACATGCATAAGCTGAATATACACTCCCCACGTACATAAGCCTGTGTCCAAATGTGTTTGAGTGACACTATAGACATACATGTATAAGATGCATATACACTCCCCACGTACATAAGCTTTTGTCCAAATGTGTTTGAGTGATACTATAGACACACATGTATAAGGTGCATATACACTACCCACCTACATAAGACGAAATGATGATGAAATAAAAAAAAATGTCGTGACGCAAATCTTGGTACGTTGTGAGTCTCACCAGCTAAACAAATACTTCCAAAAATGCAACGTCTCTGGCACCCAGTGAGAAAACAATTGCAGTGAGAAATCCACCCAGTGAGAAAACAATTGCAGGGGTTTAGGATCCCTGCAATTGTTTTCTCACTGGGTAGAGTTTGAGCGGCACGGACTATTTCGATAACGAAGTTGGACGTTCGTTTGAATCGTGTGTAGAATATTTGGTGAGCACAAGTGACGAGTGACAGAAATTAACAGATATTAATTCAAAGATGTGCGAATCCAGGGGTCTTTCAACATTATTTTTTTTCTGATGAACATCGAAAAACAGGATAATTTGTTGTTTGTAGCTCATGATATCTACATTTATAATACACAAGAGTTTGTAATGAAGCACAATAAGTTTAAGCATGTCAGTTTTTGTCCTAGAAACCTTTAAAGCTAAAACTTTGGATTACCGTTTCAGATACGACCTGTATATTCTGATTTTTACTACAGTGAATGACTGTGTTATGTCTAACCCCACCTTCTAACCCCCACGTAAACCAGTTGCGCTGCGAACCCCTACACCGTGAAAAATAGTCGCTTCATATGCACTCTATGTACGTGCAAAGGTTAGCAGTGTACAGTTCCAGGTACTTTTTCCGATTAAGGGCCGTTCTCTGCTGCGAATGTTGCGCCATCTTCTAGGCGATGCACACCTTAGCACGTGTACTGTCGCAAAACCGTGGAAGAATGAAAAATAGCGAAAGTATATATGTTACTAACATTATTTCAAAATATTAATGCGAATTATTATTTAAGTATATTAATTTCTTCTTAGCACACGCCAATTGGTCACTTTGGTCACGCACAATAAGTTTAAGCATGTCAGTTTTTGTCCTAGAAACCTTTAAAGCTGCTATACTGTGCAAATTGATTGGGACAAAGTAAAAACTCACCCTTTTTTCACAAACTATGCCTTTATATCATTCTATGCCTTGATATACACTGATAAATACCTGTATTAGTATGACGTATGTCCTCCTTTAGCAGAAATGGTTCCCCTAATTGAGTGCACATATTTTTGACTTCATAATCGTTTAACCACACTTTTATAGCATTCGTTATCATGCGTTCTTTAGTTGTACAGTCCATTTTACCTAAACGTCTCTTCAAAATATTGCACAAGTTTTCTATGGGATTTAAGTCTGGTGAATTTCCAGGCCAATCAAGCAAATGAATTTGATTTTCCAACATGAAATTCTTGACCAATTTCGAATTGTGACATGGGGCCAAGTCATGTTGAAATGTCCCGTCAAAAGTTTGCAAGATTGGAACAGTCCTACGTTGTAATATTTCTACGTACTTGGCTGAATTCATCATACCTTGAACAGGAACTAAGCTTCCAGTGCCATTTGATGTGAAAAAACCCCAAAACATCTGTTTCAGAGGGTGTTTTACAGTTTGTCTTAAGGCTTCACAGTTGCTTCGTCTAACTACATTTGCTTGGTAACCCTGCACAAATAAATGAGTTTCATCACTGAAGATTACCTTTTTCTAGTCCTCAGCAGTCCATGATTTATATTTCTTGGCCTATGCTTAAAGTTTTATCTTCATTTTTCCATTTAAATATTGTTTTTTCGTTGGTCTTCTTTCCTTCCAGCCAACTTCCAGAAGTCTACGGCCTACAGTTGAATCAGTAACATCACAACCACTAGCCAATAAATATCTTTGAAGGTCTGTGCTTGTTTTTTTTTATTCATTTTACTATTTCTGATTAGATATTTATCGGTTCGTGGAGTTGTTTTTCGTTTCCTTCCACATTCACCTCTCCTTTTTGGAGACTATGGTCCAGATGCATTGTATCACGTAAGCAGTCTTGATACACTTTATTTGCCTACACCAACTGCAGACGCGCTATCTCTCACTCTCATAGAAGTGTGATCCTTCAGAGAAATTATTTTTGCATGCTTCCTTGGGGAAATATCCATTTTTCAATACACAAAAGCAACACGTACTCACAGAGAGCAAAAACTAACATCCACCTGTCGCACCCAAAATCTCACAACTGAAGCCGAAGTGCCTACTTCCTGTTTAAAACCGGTCAAACTACATTCTTACTATCAATTTCTAACAGTAACACCACCTCACAGCTGATAAAACTAGTTTACGTATGTTTCCAACATCAACTGGCGATCACATTACAATTCTGAGAATAAAATAGCTTATTCCAATTAATTTGCACGGTATTTTAAAGCTTGGAATTACCGTTTAAGATGCGACCTATATATTCTGATTTTTACTACAGTGAATGACTGTGTTATGTCTAACCCCACCCCCACGTAATCCCGTTGCGCTTCATATGCACGCGCAAATGTTAGCAGTGCACAGTTCCAGGTATTGCTTCCGATTAAGGTCCGCCACCTTAGCACGTGTATTGTCGCAAAACCGTGGAAGCATGAAAAATAACGATAGTATATATGGTACTAACATTACTTCAAGATATTAATGGGAATTATTATTTAAGTATATTAATTTCTTCTTAGCACACGCCAATTGGTCACCTGCTTCGTCTACGCCATTCGAGGGCGGACCAATGATATAACGAATTAGAGAAATGCAAGCTTCGTTCAATGGCTCTACTGGCGCCCACGAGGTTTTTTTGTAAGTTCAGACGTCATAGTTTATTGTTCTTTCTAGCAGATTTTCTTTTTCTGTATTCAACATTTGCCTTCAGTTTGTTTTCGTTTAGTGTTTCTGTTTAGAAGAGCATTGCGTTGACGTGGTCCCCCCCCCCTCACACACACTTCATATGTAGCATCACGTTTCTATCTATTGCTGTTTCAAAGGTTTTGTTGGTATACTATGGCTGATGTTATGTTTTCTGTGGGGCGAACTTGATTTTGAGATAAGAGCTGTGCTGTTTTCGTAGAGTGGAAGGAAATAGTCCGCTATTACAATAAACCTCATAAGTCGTATTTTGTGAAGGGAAGGGCGAAGTTGCGGCCAATGATCTGCATTAATCTGAACATGAGCGCTTAAGGATTTTCCGTAACTGTGTTCGAATACTGAACATGCAGGACGTGAGTAAACACAATACTGTTCTGCAAGTCCTTGTACATACATTCGAAGACAAGTCTGAACTAGCTTTGTAATGCCGACTCTTTGGACAATTTGCTACAGCAATTTTTCCATAAATACTCGTTAACGCGTACTCTACAGTGTGTTCTTATTTTTTTTTTTTTTTAAGGATTTTACTGGCACAGAATGAACTGAAGTATTTTCATTCATGAAGAATGCAAAAGGAGTTGTTGCGAAGTCTAGAGCAACGAAAATTTCTGATTAAGTGCATAATTCTCATTTTTAATGGAAAGCTTGTTATGACAGAATCTTTCAGAAAGGACTTTAAAGAACAAAGAGTGGAGATGAATGTTGTTTACGTTTTTAACATCTGAGGATTTTCCAATGCGTTTCTATTTTTCTCAGGCGACAATCGATGGCGCCGTGTTAGATATGTTCAAAAAGTAGAAGTTTGTTCCATTTTGTAGGGAGCGTCCTCCGCCCCAATGTTCAATGGCGATAAAAATCCCTTCACATAAAGGACATGTAAGGAAACCAGAGTAACAGAAATAGATTCCCAAAGTAAATAACTTTATGATTTACTAGAATTGCTCCATATAATAATCTGGCGAAAAGGAGAACCTATACCTTCCGTTATTAATATTTATTTTAGCTCATTTATCATCACTGCGAGGAAAATTACTGATATTATTACCAACCAATTCCCAGTTGCCCCATGCAAAGGCTCGGAGTGAATATCCTTTGCATCATATCATTGGTATTTTTCGAAATTGCTGTCGGTAAATGCATGTCGTGGGCAACGTTTGTTCCTCATTACTCTTAAAATATT
This sequence comes from Macrothele yani, assembly GCA_039090855.1. Taxonomy (NCBI): domain Eukaryota; kingdom Metazoa; phylum Arthropoda; class Arachnida; order Araneae; family Macrothelidae; genus Macrothele; species Macrothele yani. The sequence continues at coordinate 59,963,195 of CM077031.1, read as the reverse complement.
TAAAAGTACTTCCAAAGTGCTGAAGGTTTCCCTCCACGGCCTTTGCAAAAGCTTTTATTTCAGTTTAAGATTGTGCCTTTCCGGGCACCATTACGCCTCATGAAGACTTCTTCACTAAGTCTCCCACTGCAGTTGAAGACGGGTTTGCTCCTTTTAATATGAGATATCCTAAGCTGTATAACCCCTCAATACTCCGGCAGAGGCTACACAGCTGAGGATGTAATAAGAGAACTTCGGTCTAAAACGCATCTAAAACGCTTTTTTAAAAGAGTAAAGAAACATATCTCAATCCAAAATGCAATTGAACGAACGACACAAATTTCTGAAACAACAATTACCTACTTATTTCTCCATTCAGTTGTTTAAATATATTTGCCAATTGATGAAACTGCGTAGTAAACACCATCCAAACCAAGAAAGAACGATATTGGCTAACGCTTGTCGCTTTATGAAACTGTGACGTGCCGTCTCCTAAACACGAGCAGGTTTATAAGGTCAGTTCAAATGCGTATTTAAAGTCGTCTAAACAAAAGTTTTTTTTTTTACTTTTCGAATGTCTGTCATTATTCTACTCGAACACAGGCACGATATCTTCTTCATTTGTTCGGGGAACTATTTATATCTTGTATTGTCAAAAAGAGAGTCACGAAAAGAAAGGAAAACAAACCTCCGATTAGTAACACTTTCGCAGTACAGATAATAATTCTGAATTTCAGAAATTGCTCGATGGAAATGTTGATGAAAGTGACTTTTCCCGGTTAAACTTCCGTTTTCCACCCCAACATTTTCAAGCATTGTCGCAGCAGTGCGACGTGTATCCCTCCTTGACGCTTGCCAACGTATTTTCTTGGTTTGAGATCGTGGTTTCGAGGTCTAAAATCACAGAATATTATGATTTTGGTAAGTTATATCCTCAACTGTGTTGCCTCCTACCCTTCGGGGTGACACACGTGAGGTTATAACTAGGGGGCCGCCATACTTACCCGAGGAAACCGTTATTGGCTATGTCGTATTCTACACCCAAGTAATTTTACAAAGCAGTCCAATTGCGCATTAGAAACCGTCCAAACAAGCAAGTATCACTACTTCACTTTACTGAAGTAAGTTATTATTCTGCTCTGAAGCATGATTTATTTCTTTTCTACACTGCTGGCCACCCAAAATGCAACTCCAAGAAGGACACGAGATAGCAAAGCCAGATTTACTGGACACATAACAACAGATACAAAGATGAAACGATTGAGCTTTCAGGCCCGTGCGACTTGCGGAACACGCAGACATCAATCGTTTGTGTGGCCCCCATAGCTGGCGGTAACGGCCGCTGCACGCCGCGGCATCGAATGAAAGAGGCTTTGCATGTGGGCTTGGGGTATGTCGGTCCAGGCTGCTTCCACACGTTGCTACAGTTCATCAGGCGTAGCCACGGGTGGTGCTTGCCGGGCCACTCGGTTGCCGATCAGAGACCAGACGTGTTCGATGGGAGACATATCGGGAGAACAGGCGGGCCACGGCAACAGTGACACCTGGTTGGGCCGTTAAGAATCGTTGCACGATGCGTGCCACGTGCGGGCGCGCATTATTTCCTGTTGAAACGTGGCCGCTGGCAAGTCCTGCAGGTAAGGGAGGACTACAGGCTCCAAAACGTTGGAGATGGAGCGGTGGCTGTTGATTGTACAGACGATGCGTACCAGAGGGGTGCAGGTGTCGTATCCAATTGCGCCCCAAACCATAACGCCAGGCGACGGACTGGTATAGCGATGCGTAGTGCAGGAGTCATACAGTCTCTCGCCGCTGTGCCGCCACACGCGGATCCGACTATCGTAGTGTTGCAGGCAGAAGCGGGATTCGTCGGAGAAGACAATGTCGTGCCATTCCGTAGTCCACGTGTGGCGTTCAACGGCAACTGCCGCCGCACTCGACGGTGGTGTAACATCAATGGTAATCGGAGCAATGGGCGCCGTGCGACAAGTCCCCACATTTGCAGACGATTTTGAACGGTACTTGCTGGCACAGGTTGTTGCGCAACACACCCTAATCCCTGCGCTAACGTTCGTGATGTGGCGATGCGAGCCGTAATTACCCACCGCACAACATGCCGGTCCTTTCGATCGGTGGTGTGCCGCGGCTGCGGCAATCGCTCACGTCGGTCCGTCTGTCCCTCCTGTACCCACCGAATCCATACTCGCCTCACTGTGGCTGGATGTCATGTCCCGATACGATAAACCGCTGTCGCAATAAGCCACTATTCGTCCTTTGTCGAACTCCGAAACGTGCTGGAAAGACTGCCGTATTCTGCGACAAGGCAGCAGGAAGTTTACCACGCCCAGTACCGGCAGCACAACACACTTCCACTACTTACACCCCGCCTTCTGTGTACCCTTCGTATAGTGCTTCTCGGTGGCGTGACGGGCGCACATGATTTGAATATGCCCTGCAATGCTAATCGTTTGCATGTCCTCTCGTGGGCAACGTAAGCTGCGAATTTCAGGTCAATCGGATGCTTCTTTGTTGGTGTTGCATTTCGGATGGCCAGCAGTGTATTTCGTTCTTGAAATATATATTGTTGAGATTCATCAATGCATCCACCATTGAAAAAAGTGTCACAACGCTAATGTTTTTTTTATCAATTATGGATTGTGAGGAACGTTTATTTAGTATTTAAGTTCATATATGATATTATTTATTTTAACTTCAGAAGTAATTTCAAGAAAAGAAAGAAAGGCAGTGAAATTTATTATTGCAATGTAAAATGTCAGGACCTTTTCAAAGACTACCACCGTCGCTGGGGTGGGATGATGGAAGGCATTCTACGTGGTGTGGGGAGTGATGCCAGCCTACTGGTCACCTCTCCAAGTCGAACCAGTTTTGCTAATGTAGGTATCAGACACTGTTTTTCGCAGCTATTAAAAAAGGAAGCAAAACTGTATCGTTGTGAATTTGAGTTACGAAATATGTGGGTTGCGTAATGAATTTAATTAGCGGGATTAGTGAAAGCCGGGAAAAGAAATAATTTTGTTTTGAAAGAATTCTTTAAAACACTTGTGTTTGTTCGGGACGCACAACTCGACTGAGATGCCTTACAGGCGTCAAACGCGATAGGGGATCTCAATCCAAAGGGTCAGAAATCTCCTCTTACGACTACACTGGTGTGCAAAAATTAAGGACGAAGAGGACAAATTAGCATAACAGCGGAAGAAGCTGGCAGAATTGACCGAAAGACCACTCAGGAGATAGACTAGGGTCCGGTACGGTAGGGCATGCGCATATAAGCAGCATGACGTAGGGGGTGGGGGGTCGGAAGGGTATAAAACACACGGGCGACGTACGCTCAGCAATTCGGTGAAAGCTATAGCACGGTGTACATCGGTTTGAACGACGTCGCTTTGTTGCCACCGTGTAATATGGCCAACAGGCAATCCAGTACATGACATCTGGATGACTTTATCCGAGGAGTTCGGGATCGCTCACAGCATCGTTTCACGAGCTTGGAGAGCATTTCAAACGACAGGAACAGCTGTCCGAGAGTTTAGCAGTGGTCGTCTACGAGCAACCACGGCGGCGGACGAACGGTGTACTGTCCTACAGGCGAGAAGAGACAGACGGCAGACAGCGGAAGAAATCGCAAGGCACATGCAACAGACAACTGGACGTCCGTCATCGCGGTTAACCGCATCCAAGAGGCTGCACAAAGGTGGTCTATTTGCAAGGCGACCAAAACGGTGTGTGCCATTAACGCCTGCTCATCGGAGACGGCGGTTTTTGTGGTGCCAGAAACACAGGAACTGGACACATTAGCTATGGGGTCGAGTTCTCTTTACGGATGAGAGCCGATTTAGTCTGACGAGCGGTTCCGGACGTATACACATCTGGAGAGAGCAGGGAACACGCATTCATACCTCCAAAATAATCGAAAGGAACCGGTTTGGAGGTGGCGGAGTTTTCGTTTGGGGCGGTATCATGTTTGGTAGCCGTACTGATCTCTACATTGCCCAAGGAGGTTCAGTCACTGGTGTCCGCTATTGTACCGACGTTCTCCTGTCTGTTTAGAGGTACGTCTGTTTAGAGATGCTGTGGGTCCTGAGTTCCAGTTCATGGACGACAACGTTGCACCTTATCGAACAGTGGCTGTCGCAGAGCTGTAGGAGAGTGAAGATATTCACCGCATGGATTGGCCCGCAAGGTCGCTGGACCTACATCCAATCGAGCATGTGGGACCTTCTCGGGAAACGCTTGGCAGCACCTCACCAGCCGCCAGCAATAATTCTGCAACTGCGATTGGCGCTACAAGAGGAATGGGCCACGATGCCTCAACAGCTCCTTGACAACCTCGTCCTCAGCCTGAACAGACGTTGTAAATACTGCAACGCAGTCAGGGGTGATCATATCCCCTACTAAACACTGGATTTTTGTTGGCAGCCGCCTGTCACATGGACGTTTCTGTCTTCTGTCCAGTTGTGCTCGAAGCTACCTTTTCAATAAAGTGCCTTTGTATCCTTTTGATTCCTTTTTTAGACAGTTTTGCTCACTTGTCCCATATTCTTACATCTTGGAGAACTTATAGTATGATTTGAGTCGATGTGGAACACTTCTGCACGACGTTACATTCGAAAAACCGCCTTGTCTTTAATTTTTGCACGCTAGTGTATTAGTGACTTTCAAGGCAAAGAAATCGTACACACATGTTTCTCGATTGAAAACCGGGTTCCATTTAGAAAATCCTATTGCATGCACTTAATCATTTTTTAATCAGTCAATGAAAAATGTGCGTGCGTTACATATGTGCTCATGATCATAACGTGCTGAAAATTTGAGTTTCTTAGTTTTCACGAATACACTCTTTTCTTTCTTTGAGAATGTGGACATGGAATTACATAAGCTGAGTTTTGCAAACCGACAAAGAACCTAACTCCAATTTTTGGTGTTGGGCCATTTGCTTCTGAACTTCTAGACGTACGAGTATGTATATGTGTTGATGTAGTGCATACAGAGAAGGTGCTGTTGTTACAAAAACGAAGGGTTCCTGCTATTTAGGCTGTTTTAAAAATACTCTACGAAGGTAAGACAAAAGACACTAATTATATTTAAATATGCATCAGACATATCTGATACCAGTACGTACTGATATTATGTCTATAACACACTGAATGGATATTATGGACAAAATATTGGAATACTCAGAGACACTTTAGTTAGGAACACTTCGTGATAAAAAGGTCCTGTCTAGATCACCCAGTTCCATTTCATCTGTTCGGGATATATATCTCCTGTCTCTTCGAAAAATGTTCGTACTTCGGAAATTCATCTTTCTTCCGAGAGAGGGAGAAAGGCTAATATACGAGAAGCATTCTGTTTTACGCAGCGATACTTTAGGATGATTGAATCGTTTCATGACTTTCCGGTGATTTTTAGTTTTAGTGTGATAGTGATACAGAAGAATGGCTTCGCGCTGTGTGAAGGAGAATCGGGGATATCTTCCCTGTGTGAATGAAGAATTGGTAATCCTTTTTGTTTTGTTTTGGTAATCATTTTTTTAAACTGTCCTCCGTCGTTCATTACAGGAAACGGATTATTAATTTTAGGTAACGACACGCTGGTAGTTGCGACATTATGACGCGTGGGAGAAAGAACGTCTTTACTTTGAAGTTCTAGCCTCACATTTGAGATGTCTACGTGAAAAAATGTTGGTGCGATCGCACCAGCAGATATCCTAAAGCATGTTGATATTACATTTGGTGCCCGCACAAAGAATTAAAAAAGGGAAGAAATATTTCATCATGTTGTTTACTAAGGTCCTGTGGCTTACGGAACCAATCGATGCCATGCTCACCCAACTTTTCATCTGTGAAATCATGTGACTACACCGCTCTCACAGCTTTAGGGCTTTTTCAAATAAGAACAATTGAGGCGACACTTATTGGCCATCAGTGATATCATGAGATACACACGCATACAAGTCCGAGGACTTTCAAACATCGCGAAAACGTGAGGAAACAACGCCTCTGGATGCTGGGTATGGGTGGGTGATTGTCCATATGATATTCCACAAGCGTTTCAGCATCGTTTTCTCGCGTAAGCTGAAGACAGCTTTCCCCCAAATTCAATAAACTGCCTTTCTTTAGATTATAAATATTACAACAAAACAACGCTGTTCGAATGTAACAAATCCAGGTCTGTCGTAAGAAACTGCTGTCTAAAATTTCATTGGTTCTGAGCTGCATACGTTGTAATTCGTGCAGAACCTCCCTTAAATTTTCTGTAAATTTGAAAATGCGCACTCATTCACAAGAGGGCACTGCAACCTCCCATTGGAATTGTTCTTACTTTCTCTTCAAGATTATGTAGACAGTGTTTATTCCGTGTAATCTCTCTTATGTACTGATAATATGAAGCACACGGGCGTAATCAGAAAAAGCATCATTATTCTGTGTCCAAACAATCGTTCTCAGGATTTAACGTCTATCAGTGTGCTAAAAATAATTTGTACTTCTTCGTAACTTTCAAACTTTAGATGATTAAAGCTCTGTAATAATGTTTTAGTGATTTTCCCATTTTCATACAATTCCAGCTTTAAAACTTCTGGTTCAAATTAACGTTTTGCCAGAATTATTTTTCTTTCACCACCTTGTAAACGACGAAGTACAAAATGCAAAACGATTTTCACTGAAAACGCATTTTATTCATTATTTACGACGTAGCATACGCCGACTAATGAAACAATACCAATTGAAATGGGATACGCAATTTCAACTTTAAATATCGTTTTGAGCTGAAAACTACTGTGAAAGAGTGCTCCACTGTCTTATTGCAAACTGAAAGATAACAAATTGAGGTTGTCTGCGTAATGATAGATCTCTGCAACTTTTTGAATTCCTTTTTTATTTGGCGTTTCATATAAAAAGTAATTATTTAGAACAAGTCACGCAGCTTTTTGTTACAAAAATTATTATTCATAAGTTAAATGTAAAAGAACTCACTGTTGTTTTTTCAATTTTCTTTGTAGAAAACTCTTGGAGCGTAATAACAGTGGTTACATCCAGGACTGCAAATATTCCAACCGTAAGAGGCCTGACTGTGGGGTCCGGTCCTTTGCCCCGATGGACAGTGCCGGAAATCAGGATGATTTATTAGAGTCGCTCGACGCCACGGAGAAGGATGTTAATGCCCACCGACTTCGTGGCTCGGGAAGAACCTGATGTTCATGTTATTGTGGATCAGGTAAGTATCTGTAATATAGGTGAGTTCGAGAAAATGCTAAATATAATTTTTCTCTTGCAGGTAATTCCTCGGCGCATGGAGACTGCTTTCACCAGAGATGGGAGAGGGATTTACTACGGTCACGAAAAAGGTCTAGGAATTTCTCTAAGCAATCTATTGAAAAAATGGCTAATGTGTTTAATGGAGTTTCCATTATTGACGAGGAGGGAAATGTTTCTAAAAACATGGAGCAAGCTGAGGAAATGGAAGTTTGCTCAGAAGAAATGGAAGGCGAAAATGGTGTTAATAGTGAGGATGAGAATGTGAAATTTTCCGAGGGTAAAGTATTTGAACTTCAAGTCGATAATGGTGTTGAAAATTTAAAAATTGATGTCACTAGTGTATGTATTCTGAATTAATATGATATTTGAATTGTCGAGGAGATTTGCACTTTCACCTCCTCAGAAAATGATGAAACCAAGAGTTTTAGTGCAGTCGAGTCGCCTGAAAATATCAGTGTCCTATGCGTTGGTGTTGTCGGCACGAATGAAAATGATGAAGTCCTGAGTTGGGTGCAGCGGAGCCCGCGCTGGATCCAGTGCATGCGTTGTTCCCGGACCAAACCGACGACCCTGGTCGTTGGGTTGACTCGGGAATGAGTGCACGGGGTCTCCTGCAAGTGGGCAGGGAGCTTGCATCCCCCGGCGGAGTGTCAGCAGCGGCCCCGGACTCCCGATGGAGAATCCAGGACGGCTTTTCCACCCCTGCTGTGGACGCCGACGGAGTCCGAGGAGGATACCCGCAGTGAAGCGGTGTTTGTGACCGAGTCTTCTGCGAAAGGCAACCACCGTGGTAAAGAAGCGGAGGTGCCACGGGAGGCCGCCGGGCACTTAGTCGAAGAGTGCGCGCCTGCCGGCAATGGGAGTTCCGAGGCTAAGCAGCACTCCGGTACTATGGGTAATAGTAGATTTGTTTGCGGGGAATCCGAGCTCTCTACGGATTCTGACGAAGAACAATTGGCTGAGCAGATGGCTGAAGATTTGAGGGAGAGTTTCAAGCGTCAGGGAAGGCGGCTGACCCAAGCCAAAGTTGATGCGGAGAAAATCTTGCGAAGTTGGTATTCGACGGAATGGGACACAATAGCAGACAAAAGAGAAACAGTGTGGGTAGGAACGAGACGGAAAGACGCGATAGATCAAGATCTTGAAGGTGAGTTGCTTCTCTGGTTGGGTTCCTCTCCCTCAGTTTTTGAACATGGGTGTTTGTTTTATGTGATGTTTTTTGTTAACATACTACTTCCTTTTTCAGATTAAGGTGAGTATGGCACCTAATTACCAAGGCACCGATCCGCGTATTGGCACGCTGAACGTTTGCGGTTTCCGCACCGTCGAAAAGCAGAAGTGGCTCGCGAGCTACTTCAGGGAGTCTGGTGTTGATTTTTCTCTGGTGCAGGAAACTCACCATGAGAAGCCTGAGCAGGTTTTTGGGTTCCGTAGGAACATCGGGCTGAAGTGTAGGTACTGGCTTGGAGCGAATAGTTTCACCGGGATGGCCATAGTCTATAAGCCGCAGTACGAGGATAGCATCACGCAGATGCAGACTGATGTGGATGGTTGTGTGTTGGCTATTTCGGTTAATAGCGGATTGATGTCCATTAAAATGGTGTGTGTTTATGTTCCTTTGGAGGGTCCTCTCCGGTGCAGTTTCCATGACCAGCTGCCGTTCCTCCTTAGGGGAAGCGAATATTTCTTGGTCGTTGTTGGGGATTTCAACTCGGTGGTGGATAACCATATCGACCAGTTGAGTACTCACAGATGCAGGTGATCAGAGCCGTACAGAAGGGGTCTTACGGATCTGATTAAGAACTAGCAACTTAAGGACGTGTGGAGGCAGCTGTTCCCGCAAAAGCCGGGGTTCACCTGACAGAGGAATCATTTGGCTTCAAGCATCGAAATGCTGTTGGTATCGAAGATGGACTGGGTTATGGGGGCCGAGGTCTTTACCTCTAACTCGCAGCCGTTGTTTGTCTCTGATCACAGCGTTGTCGTGATGGACGTCTGTGTACCGGCGCCGAGGGAGAGGAAAGCGACATCATGGCGCCTAAACTTGTCAATGTTAGACGACCTTGAAGCGCTTTCGCGTATCCGTTCGATCTTGGAGGCGGGTGCAGAGACGGCCATTGATGGCGAGTTCGGCGGTTGGGAAGGGGGCAAAGGACGAGGTCCGGAGCACCTTGGTTGCTCGGAGTAAGGAGTTGGCGAGAGCTAAGCGGGGGACTCAGGTTTTTCTGATGAACCTCCTGAACGCGACTCTGAAGGGTTATGAGGACGGGTGTAACCTTGGGATCATTACCCAGATCAGGCAAGAGATTTCCGACTTTTATAGAGGCATCGGCTTTAAAGTTCAACTTCAAGCTGCTATTTAGGAGTTTTGAGTAGGAGCGGGATATTAATCACATCTACCGCAAGATCGAGGCGGATAGGAAGAGGGACAACCTGGACGTTCTTGACATTGATGGTACTGAGGTGAGGGACAATAAGCATATACTGCGGGAAGCTGCTAGGTATTACGGCGATGTCTTTTTAAGCCAGAAAATTGATCCTGCCGTCATGGATATGTGGTTGGAGGGTACGCTGAGGATCCCAGACGAGGACTTGGAGAGTCCCGAAGAGGAGTTCCCGGTGTCTGAGGTGAGGGTGACAATTCACGCTGTTTCGCCAGGTAAATCTCCGGGTTGTGATGATCTCCTGTCGGAGTTTTACAAGACGTTTGTCCTGTTAGCGCCCTGGCTTACCATGGTGTACAACGAGATTGTGCAGGTGGGTCGTATTTCGGGGAACATGCGGAAGAGCATGATCGCTTTGCTGTGCAAGACTCCCGACACCCCGTCGAGGGCTTTAAGTGGTTGGAGACCGGTGTCTCTCTCCACAGTGTACTATAATATTCATGCGAGGGTCATCAATAGCAGGCTTGCTAAAGTGGCCGTTCATCTCATTGGTGCTAACCAGACGTGTGGTATCGGGGGGCGCCGGATACAATGGAATACTAGGTTCATCAGAGACGCTATCACTTACCTAGGCGAGAAGGGCATTAAGATGGGACTCTTCTTGCCTGACCAGAGCAAGGCTTTCGATAGGGTATCGCACGAGTTTTTCGGAAGAATGTTAGAAGCCCACGGCTTCGGAGTATTTGTCCGAAGTGCGATTGGGGCGTTGTATAGAGACCTCTCCGGGAGAGTCATTATTGCCGGTTGTCTCTTCCCCGTCTTTGAGGTTCAAAGAGTAGTGAAGCAGGGATGCCCTTTCTCTCCCCTTTTGTTTGTTTTGGTGTTGGAGACCCTTTTGAGAAGAATGGCTGGGAAGCATAGTGTTAGGGGTTTCCGGTCCCGGGAAGCGGGGAGTCGTTGAAGTACCTTGCGTACGCCGATGATGTCTCCTTCTTCGTCGACACGGAAAGGAGATTGAACGGGATGCGGGGTGCTTTCGCTGAGTACTGCATTGCGACCGTTGCCCGTCTCAATTAGGAGAAATTGAGTTATTTGCTCTGGGTCAAGTGGAAGAGGTCAGCTGTTAAAGGTTTAACTGTGGGAGACGGGCCCGTTCGGATACTCGGTATCCAGTTTTCTAAGGAAGGGATCGACGTGAGCACCTGGGGTAAAGTTCTAGCGGAGATGATAAAGGAGCAAGAACGGTGCGAGGAGGTGGGCATTTCGAGAGTGAATCGGGCCAAGTTAGCTAATGTGCTTCTCGTTTCGAAATGCACTGTTGCTGGGGAAATTAAAACCCCACCTGGAAGTCTCATGAAGCAGATGGAGAGAGCGGTCTTTGGCTTCATTTGGGCAGGGAAGAAGACCAAGGAAGTAGTTCGGGCGGTCCTGTACTGTCCGAGGTCGGAGGGGTGTTTGGAAGTCAAGCACCTTCCTACATGGCTCAGTTCACTCCAGTTTAACAGTGTGAAGGGCACCCTGGTCGCCGAGCAGCCGTGTAGAGCCGTTGCCTCCTATTTCACGGGGTGGGACTCGTCCAAATACGTTCCCGGCCACAGATTTGTTGGCCCTCGGCGCGAGAGGATGCATAGATCTTACCAGCTTGGAGGTCGGCCTGCTGTATTTTGCGGAAGCTGACCGCGCCGGAAAGAACACGCAGCAGATGTACATTTACCTGCTCCCTAGGCCTAGGGAACACGTCGTCAAAGATTTCAACGTTCCTAGAAACTTCTCTGTGAGAGAGGCTTGGATGAGCATTCACTCGACGGGTGTGGATTGCAAGGAGAGTGACTTTAGGTGGCGTTTGGCCTACAATGTCCTTCCAACCAGGAGTAGGCAATTTCGGTGGGGTGGCATCTCTTCCAATAGGTGCCTTTCGTGTGCGGGCATTGAGGACAGGTCCCATCTCTTTTGGGCCTGCCCCATGGCGCACCAGGTTTGGCAGAGAATATGGACTTGGGCTTGGCACAAAAGGCTTGACGCCCTCCAGTTTCACCCGGCTAATGTGCGGCACGATCCACACATTAGCCGGGTACATGAGATAAAGCACGGATTCCTAATTTTGAGGTAAGTAATCTATGTAAATATCTTTAGTTGTGACCCTCCGTCGTTGGAGAGGGAGACATAGTTCAGGATAAAACTAGACAGTTGACAATATAAATGCTCTTACAATAAATTCCTCCAATCCAATCCAACAAAACATTCTTGTTACCTTAAACCATCCAAAGCTCCAACGGCGTATGCCGTGCAATAATTCTGTTACTCAGGTTGATTCATACCTGTGTCGATACTGACCAGCCGACTAAGTGTCATATTATTTCATTATTTATTCCTGGTATTCCAGTGTATGATATTTAAATCGATTCTATTTATAATATAATGAAAATGCTGTATTAAAAGTCCCTAAAAGCCATTACAACAGTTCTGCATTGATATTAAAATTGTCCGCAGCGAACATAGTGCATTACAGCACTAAGACCCAACATCTTTAACGACAGTCTCACTATTACATCAAAGTCTGGCTAGGGCAATGTTTCAAAGTTATTTTACTGCATATATGGTCATTAATTGTTCATTATCAATTGAATTCAAAATACCTAATCAGCCGTAGGTTGAATTCACAATTTCACTTCCCGATGATAAGTTGAGATGCAGACACAATGCAAGCAGTATTTCACCAAAAACCGCTTCCAAACAGTAAAACAGTTCAAAGGTCAAAAAAAAAATATGTACGCTTTAAAATGTCTTATAATACAATATTAATTTCCTGAATCAAACCTTGTCGACCATTCACCTTTCTCCAGTCTTCTGTACATGTTTCGGAACACTTATATGTGTCCAGTTTCAACGGATTATTCACTCCTCTTGTGTGAAGTTCCCGACTGTAACTGAAGTAACCGCTGGATGTTCTTCATGAAGGTCTTTCCTAGCTTGTTTGTTTTTCACTTATCCTGCCCTCACTATTGCATTGGCATCTTGCGAAATGAAATCGTACTCAAGGCTCAAATTATTATTGTAATTTCCAGTTAATTTCTTCACGATTTTTGAATCCCAGTGACCTTTTTCTTTAGCTATTAAGAAACACCACGCATAGGGTATTTCTAAAGAGCCGTATTTATTGCAGTTATAGTTTTTTGTTTTCTCGATCAGCACACTCTAGTAAAGACCTTCAGGAAGAACATCCAGCGGTTACTTCAGTTACTGTCGGAAATTCACAACAAAGCTCATAGAGGCTTTTAGTTTGTAGGGACTTTTAATACAGCATTTTCATTATATTACAAATAAAATCAATTTAAATGTTATTATACATTGGAATACCAGGAAAACAAATGAAATAATAATATACTTGGTCGGCTGGTTATTATCGACCCAGGTATGAATCAACGTGAGTAACAAACAGTATTATTGCACAGGATACGTCGTTGAAGTGTTGAATAAGTCTCCACGTATATATGTACTTTCATATGTTGTCCTTATTATAAGGTAAATATTTATGAAATGTAAATGATAGTTTAAAACCATCCAATCCACAAACAGTAAGCAAGATTACTGACTGCCGGTATACTTGTAACCTGTGCCGAGATAAGGGTCTCGTGACTTGATTTTTTCATCTGGAGCTTTGGCTCGAAGAGACTGTGGTTGGAAATTGATTTCATTTCGAAATGTTAAGCCTTTTGAAGTTGTTGTCATCAATCGAAGTATTTCATGGTAGAATTTTTTGTTTTCAAACAAAAACACCTCAGATAAATTCTTGTTGCGCATGAAAGTGAGGACTTCTAAATATTACATCACATTGGTGTTGTGAAATGGAATCCACCCTAAGTACTGCAAAATGTTCAGGAACAATAACAAAGAAAACATGCATCTACATTCCCTGCTTTTATAAAGTCAAGAACACCTGTTTTCTTTATTTTCCATTTAGCTAGTGATGCCACACTTATTTAATTTTCAGCGAATGCTAATAAAAGAACATTTTAAAAATTAAAACGGAAAGAGCGGTAACTGTAAAATGTCCCACGGCCCTACGCCGTGGGATATCGTACCGCGTCTGTGGCAGCAATTCGAGCTGCAGTTGCCACCAGAGGGACACAACGAACTGTTACAAATCGGTTACTTGAAGGACAGCTCCGAGCCTGACGCCCTGTAGCGTGCATTTCACTTATTCCAAACCACTGCCGTTTGCGACGTCAGTGGTGTCAAGCTAGAGCTCATTGGAGGACGGACTGGAGATCTGTTGTGTTTTCTGATGAAATCCGTTTCTGCCTGGGTGCCAGTGATGGCCGTGTGTTGAATAGAAGCAGGCCAGCTGAGCGCCTGCAACCAACCTGTCTGCGGCCGAGACACACTGGACCTATACCTGGAGTTATGGTCTGGCGAGCAATTTCCTATGACAGCAGGAGCACTCCCGTGGTTATCCCACGCACCCTGACGGCACAGTTGTACGTCGGTCTGGTGATTCAACCTGTTGTGCTGCCATTCATGAACAGCATTCCAGGGGTGTTTTCCAACAGGATAACGCTCACCCGCATACCGCTGTTGTAACCCAACATGCTCTACAGAGTGTCGACATGTTGCCGTAGCCTGCTAGATCACCAGATCTTTCACGAATCGAGCACGTATGGGACATCATTGGACGACAACTCCAGCGTCACCCTCAACCAGCATTAACCGTCACTGTACTAACCGACGAAGTGCAACAGGCATGGAACTCCATCCCACAAACTGACACCCAGCCCCTGTACGACACAACGCATGAACGTTTGCGTGCTTGCATTCAACATTCTGGCGGTTACACCGGTTATAAATGTACCAGCATTTCACATTTAAAATTGCTCTTCTCGCGATTACATTAAGCTGTGATCTTGAAACCTTAATCGATTAAATATGTTACCTATACAAATGTATTGCCGCCATTTCATTCCTCTACAACTATTTTTTTCGTGGTGTTGGGATTTTATTTTCCGTCAGTGTATATTAGACGGAAAACTGTATGTGTTCAATTTATCTAATGACCTTTTTTCTAAATATATAATTATTACGTTGATAAAATTTCATTAATGTTTGTTAGTAACTTTGTAAAAAGAAATCTTAATATTTAAGATGACAGACAGCATTTCTGCTTTCTGAGATTCATGCTTATCCGCTCTTGACCGCCTAGCATATTTTGCTTATGGTTTTTCATCATCATCATCATCATTGTCAACCATTATCAATCCACTGCTGGACGAAGGTCTCCCCAAGTTTCCTCCACAACGGTCTGTCTTGTACCAGTCTCCTCCATGTCACCCTTGCATACTTTCGAATTTCCTCCACCCATCTCCCATGTGGTCTTCTTCTGGGTCTTTTCCTGTCCCTTGGAATCCAATCTAAAATTTCGGCTGTCCATCGATGATCTGTCCTTCTGGAAGTATGTCCAGCCCATTGCCATTTCAGGGATTTAACTCTGATCATGATGTCTTCCACTCTTGTCATTTTTCGGATCCACGAGTTCCTCTTCTTATCTCTCTTGGTTACACCAAGCATGCACCTCTCCATGCTACTTTGAGTTGTCTGCAACCTTTGTATGTCTCTTTTAGTTAAGGTCCACGTCTCTGCACCATACGTAAGCACTGGAAGGATGCATTGATCAAACACTTTTCTTTTAAGACATAATGGCATATTGCTCTTGAAAATTATGCTGTTTCTTCCAAAAGCTCTCCAGCCAAGTTTTGTACGCCGATTAATTTCTTCATCAATGTGACCCTCACTTGATATCTGCTGTCCAAGATGAACGTACGTGTCTGTTATCTCCAGCTTTTCTCCATCAATCGATAAATCTTCATTTCTTGTAAAAGCATTGAACATCACTTTTGTCTTCTGAAAGTTCATTTTTAATCCCACTTCTTTACTCTTATCAGCAAGTTCCTGGATCATACTCTGCAGCTCTGATGGGGTAGTTGCAAAAATGACTACGTCATCAGCAAAACGAAGGTGGGTTAGATAATCTCCATTAATCTTTATCCCCTTGTTTTCCCAGCTCAGCGACTGAAAAACACCCTCCAATGTGGCATTAAAGAGCTTCAAAGATACGGTGTCACCTTGTCTCACTCCCTTTCCAATTTTTACGTGTGTTGTATTTTCAAACAGCCGAATCTTTGCACTTGCATTTTTATAGATGTTATTAATAATATTAATGTATGCATCTTCAATACCGCAGGTTTTCAGAGCCATTGTAACTGCTGATGGTTTCACCGAATCAAAGGCTTTTTCATAATCGATAAAAGCCATGCACAATGGAATTTCATATTCTCTCGCTCTTTCAATTATTTCTCTCAGTACGTGGATATGATCTATTGTGCTGTAGCCACTCCTGAATCCAGCTTGTTCTCTCGGTTGAGCCATGTCCAGTGTTACCTTCAAGCGGTGTGAAAGAACTTTAGTGAAGATTTTATAAACTACTGATAGGAGGCTGATAGGTCTGTAGTTTCCGAGATTCTCAATGTCACCTTTCTCATGTAGCAGGATCATTGTAGCGGTGTTCCAATCCTCAGGAATCTTTCTTTCATTAAGGCATCGAGTGAAAATTTGGGCGAGTACTGTTTCGATTTCTCCACTTGCTTCTTGTATGATGTCTACAGTAATTCCATCTTCTCCTGGAGCTTTTCCCTGCTTCATGTTCTTGATTGCATGTGCAACTTCTGCTGGAAGGACTGGAAGAACTCTGGTACTGGTATCTTTCATGATGTCTGGAGTGCATGTATCACCCCTTTCATATAATTTGGAGTAGAAATCTTTCACTCTTGTCAAAATTTCGCCTCTATTTCTTGTTACAGAACCATCTTCTTTTCTCAGTGCCATAATCTGTTTTCTTCCCTTACTGAGATGTCCCTTTGCTATCTTTAGGCTTTGGTTGTTTTCAATTGCTTTCCTCACTAGTTCACAGTTGAATTTTCTTAAGTCTTCAGTGATACTTTTTCTTACTGTCTTGCATAGCTCTATATATTCCACTATGGAAGTCACATCTTCTTTAGTTGTCCTCATCTCTCTTCTTTTTTGCATCAACATTTTCGTTTTTCCTGATAATTTGTTTACATGCAACTTGTTCTTAGACTTGTTCTTCTATGGTAATTACATACCGTTATTAGTAAGAAGTTCTGCAAAAGTTTTTAGCAAATCATGGAAAGGCGACGAACCAGAAATGGCTTACCCCTTCGATTTTAGCTTTGTTACCGTGTCGACAAGGCGCCAATTTTTATATATCAAACAAGAGACTAAAGTATTGAAGGATATTCGCATCAATAATAGGTACACAAACTGAAGTAAGCAGAAATGGCCGTTAAATTACTCGGTGTAAGTTGAGATCCAGTGACAACAAGCGTGTGCTCTAAGTATTAATTTGTGATCCATTTGTTGAGAACAATTTTAGTTTTCCAGGTAGCTTTGGCATGGGTGCAGAAACAAGAATGAATGAAATATCAGCTAGAGTGTCAATTAAAAATTGTCGTCCTGATGATTTATCGGCCTCAAAAATTCTTGAAATTTGGAGGCCATCGAAACTTGCATCCAAAAATGGTAGCCTTACTGGTTTCCCGAGAGGTTTGAACAAAGTTGTTTATCTTTGGTTGCCTTGCTTCCAAAGCAGCTGTGATACCAACAAATCCCCGAGCCCTTTCTTGGAAGAGTTCCGATTTCTGCTGTGTGACGGTTAACGACCACGATTACTGCGTGTTTTGGACTGTGGTCGATTAAAATTGATTAGTTTAGCTGAAAGCTTGGCGACATTTGAGGTCAATTGTGTGATTTGATTTTCAAACACAGAATTTTGTCTAGTAGTCTGAGCTGATTCAATGGCATTCATTGTAGGTGAAATATACAAACTGCGCAAGATCATCTCTACTGACAGCAAGTATCTGTTGCAAACGAGTCGGTAATCCCTGAAACCATAAAGACTTCAACAATGCCTCATCTAAACGATTGCTCGCCAGATCTTCCATTTTTCTCAGTAACTAAGCAGGTTTTGCATCACCTAGTTCAAATTGTTGCAGCAAAATATTAAGCATCTTATCTATGAAATCCGCATTTTGTTCAATGAGACGATTTTTCAGTTTGATGTACTTATCCGTTCCTGGGGGTTGCAAGACGAACCCGCTAAGTTGCCACAAAACCACACTCTCAATGGGAGATACCACAAAATGAAATTTCGGATCATCAGCTGTAATTCCTGTTCTGACAATGTGGGTTTCGATCTGAGCAAACCACAAAGCAGGTTGAGATTTTCAGAACTGAGGGCATCTAAGAGCCACTCTTGCTAAAGTGTTCATTTCTTCACTGTTAGGCATGCTGCCACGTGTTATATCTTGCGTTAGAATTCCAAGAAAAACTTTTTACTCTACTGCGACTAAAATATGATTCATGATATTTGTAACGACAAAAATAAAAAGAACGTCATACATCGAAACTTGCAATATTAAGTCGTATTTAGAATCGGCCATTTTGCCTTTAGTTCGATGAGAAAGAAAGCCGCCTGTGGCGTACCTGCCAGCAGGACGCACACGACATAAAAGCAGATAGCAGTCAGACGAACGTCCGCGTAGCTCAATTGGTGGAGCGTCTTATTTCGGAATGAAGGGACCCGTGTTCGAGCCCCGACGTGGATAAAAATGATGGAGAAATTAGCTTCGTTATACGCCATATTGGCAAGTACATTCAAATCGAATGCCGATGATTTGAACTATCATGTCCGGGTCTTCACTGTAAGCTAGTCAACATGACAAAAGCCTGCTAAATACCTATCAATAACTTGTGTTCTTAAAATTTTAGATTGGCTTTATAAATAAATATTCCACATTTAAATCATACTTTCGCAAATACATGATGGTAAAATGTGATGTATGATAACGGCTTCCACACTAAATTTAATACACATCATGAACTCTTAGTTTGCTAAGTTCGATACATCTCGTTAAAAATTTTATAAGTAGAGACGACCAACAACTGCGAACCTCTGCTCAATCGGAAAGCTGACGCACTATGTTTGTTTACTTTGTCTTCTTTCCCCGACAAAGAGGTCAGATGATCTCGTGACGTCATTCAGTGTTTTTCATAGCCCACTGGAAAGAAGAGGCCCTGGAACGAACGGTCATGTAACCAACTCAGTCAGAATTTTCAGCTTATTATTTGTAATTATTTATTATTTTTTACTACTGAAGCAAATTATATTTCTAAGTGCAACAGATATAGCAAACTAAACCCTACACAAAATTTAATATTACACCCACTTATATTTATTTCACAAAACTGGCACAAGAATAAAGCAGTTTTAACTTTAAAACATACTGCAATAAGGGTTTTTAATAAACTTTAAACAGAAGAACAATAATTGTATTCACTTCCGGTAAAAACTTGGAGTAATTTCACAAAATTGAGACCATTTTGGTCACATGACAACGGTTCGTTGCAGGACCTCTTCTTTCCAGTGGGATATGGTGTTATTGCCTTACACGAGTGAGAGACGAGATGAACTCCTGACGTCATCGCATATTTCACGAGAAGGGTGTCCGCAAATACTTGCCATTCATATAGTATTATGAAGCTGGGAATCGGTTTACAATCAGCCGCACGTTCATCCTGTACCGAATGCTATCTTACACTGGGGATCAATATAAATGGATAATCTACAGAAATTTACATACACTGACGTGCCAAAGAGCTGGGAAGAAAGTTACCATTCTCATTCTTTTTAATTGGAGGTTTAACGACCACCGTGAGCAATTCAATGGGCTATAAGCAGTCGCCCGTCCCTAATTTAGGGTTACTGGTTTCTGGGACAGGAGAGAGCCAGTGCCGTAACACAAAGACAACATCCACGCCTCACCGGGATTCGAACACGGACCCCTTTTGGACGAATGATCAGAGGCCATCGCTGAGACCACTGCGCCACCGGGGCTGCCCATTTTCATTACATAGCACGACACCCATGAGGTAAATGGTATTGTGTCCCCAAACGACGTACCTATAGAGTCAGATATCTTCGCAAACTCAAGTAGTAGTATTCGCAGTACAGATGCCTGCTTATCAGGATTTCACCGATTTTTAATGTGGTATGACAGACGGCGCCAGGGAGAAGGTTACTTCAACTCGGACATTTCCATGAAATTTGGATTTACACGGTCAACAATTTCACTGGACTACATATTCATTGGGGGAAATCCCGAATGCGAGACCGATGTTACCGTAGAAATGCTCTGAGTAATAGTGGATAGCGGCGTCTGGCACGTGTCCTAACATTCGCCCGGCATGCAACATTGCCGAAAATCACAACTCAGTTCAATGCTGGTGCAAATAGTAGCATCCGCGTTCGGAGAGTCCAACGTTCCTTGTGATCTATGGAGTTCCGCAGCCAACCGTCCTCCTGGGTGCCATTGCTGACCAGACGACACAAGGCTGTGCATCTCGCCTGGACTGTGGAGCACCGCCATTTGATGGCCTGTGGAGCACCGTCTGATCCGATGAATCGCAGTACCAACTGCTTCGGGCAGCTGCCCGGCTCCGGTTGTTGCGAAGACCTCACGAGGCAATTAATTCCGCATTCTTACAAGGGAGACTGCACGCTCGCGGAGTGTCTGTTATGATATGATGTGTTTTCAGCTCGGACGCATTGGGACCCCTTATACATCTGCTGACCACTCTGACCGTTAGAGGCTATGTAACCATCCTTGGGTTTATTTGTACTCTATCATGTCTTGCAACCACTCCGATTGGCGCAATCTCTTTCAACACAGCGATACGCCACGTCACACATTCACAGTCCCTTGATTATGGCTGGTGTAACATTCCACGCAGTTTGGAATTCTATTTTGTCCTCCGCCCACGTACATTGGATTTAACGCCATCGAACACAATTTGGATGTTGCTAAACGTCAAAGTCAGGAGTCCTTGACCGGTGATATTCTGGCACGCTGTTCAGGAAGCACGGTTGTGCACTGTTTTCTCAGTACTACAGAGAGCTCGTGGAGTCCATGGCCCATCGCGTTCCAACCGTTATCTGATCGCGAGGAGGACCAACTTGGTATTAGAGAGGTATCCCTGGGTTTTTTTTGGCACTTCAGTGTTTAGCTGTACCTGTGGCCATATACAGTTGAACATGTTTATATCAAGTTCGAAGGGGGGACTCGATAGTTCGATATACACAGTAATTCGATACCTACGGGTTTTACCGCCCTGCAACTCTTAGTTGTGCTCTGGTGTACATAATAGGTGAACACACAAAAACTAAAATTATTTACTTCAGTATTACAATCTGAGAATTGAATTTCATGATAAAATTAAAGACAGGATAAAAACAATATGACATAGAAGTAAGTCTTTCAAGAATCGATGCTTTAGGTCATAAAATAATCAATCGTCTTTTTCTACTTCTTTTGAGTTATTTGTGTTTGTCAAAATGCTGTTCTCAACAGGCTCGATTTTCCCTCAATTGTTCTACAATACTGTCGAAAACCGCAGCCACTCTCCCGTCTCTTCTCTCCTATTGTGTTTGTCAAAATGCTGATCTTAGCCTGTTACGTACCCTCATATGTTCCTCAATATTGTCGGAAAACCGTTGCCGCTCTCTCCTCTCTTCTCTCCTCTCACTCTGTCGGTCAGGATCATCGATTGCCCCTTCCCGTACTCGCATTAGGTTCTCCACTACCATCCTCCTCCACCTATAGCAGCATCATTCTTATCAACCAATTTCGAAGATAGTAGTCCTACTTTCCTTTTTGCCTCAGTGTGCTTTGGAGGAGATTAGCAGGAACGGGGTTGGTTCTGTTGAACAATTAGGAAAACGGAGGGTCTTTTTGGACACTGCTTTCCGTTTGGAACTGTTGGAAGCGTCAAGTATTTGCCAAGGGGACTTCCCACTTACGATGAAAAAAAGGGGACCTTGCTTGACAAGATTTATGTTCGAGAAAATTTGCGAGGAGTTTTATTCGAAAAATTCGATATATACAGTAAGGCCGCTTCAAATTGCTCGATATAGGGAATTGTGTTACATTTTATTTTCAATCTATATTGACGGTGATTTTCAAAAAGTTCGAAATACGTAATAATCATCTTGATTGGCATTTCCATCTCCACCGACTACAATGGAATGGACTTCCCAAACTGAAGGTTCCGCAAAGATCATGACGTGGAACCTTCAAGGCTATACTATACCTCCGATGTCGTTCGCATTCCAAGACATGTTTATCCCGTCCGTAATACGCTACTAAGTAACAAAATGTGCTCAGTGCTGCGGTAATCGTTTAGACGAACCGAAGGGCTACAATTCGTCCAATCTCTGCAGAGTTCAACATCGGTGTTCCAAGTGTACTTTTTGAATGCACCATGTGTGAGAAGGTAAAAGCCATCTATTGTAAAAATTTTGCCTACCGCTCCATTCAGATCAAATCCATTTTATATTTGTACTTGAAAACCCCAGGACGACGGCCATTTGTAAGATCACCAACTGGCACGAATGTAATCAACTACCATGCCACGTTGAAAGTCGCTTAGATCACTCGTTTTTCCAGTTACTGCCTTCTGACTCTCATTTTTATTTTAACAGATGTTTCTTAGGTATGTCTGCCTTATTTGTTCCGCCCACCTCGATCACTTACTATATTACGTTTTGGAGTGAGCCATAAGTAGATCAGGTCTAGGAGTACCAAGAAAATTGGAATCTCGGTGTACATGTTTTGTATTTTACTTGGAGGAGCACAACATGGTTTCAGATTTAAATTTTTGCCTGATGTGATTATTTTGGAATACACGAGTACTTAACTAAGACAAGATACATGCCTTACATTATACTTGGAGGATATTTGCAGCGATGCATATATTTTCTTCCTGCCCGTGTTAGCTTGCGTTTCCTGCTTATCCATGCAGTGGTGATATAATTTACTGTAGTTGTGGCGCGCGATACTTTAACGAAACGGGAGCTAATTATACGAGAAGCGAATGTACCAAATGCTACACTGGGAACACTGCCTAAGACACAACCTGTTTAGAAAAAGAAGTTTTTGTTGAGAAAAGTTTAAATATTGAAAATACGAAATTAATGCCACGGTTGGGGTTGGTTCAACTGCATTTCTGGAAATAGATCATGCATGGAGAGAAATAAAAGAAAAGGGATGGAAACAAAAAGACAGAAAGATAATGGAAAGAGAAAGATAGAAAAGTAAAGGAAACACCAGTGTCTTTTTGAAATTCCCAATTATTACGGAGGTTGTGATTTTCGTCGTCGTTGTGGCAAACCTGAATTTGTGGTAGGGTATGCACAAATTTGCGTAAAATCATTCACACGCTTCGGAATCGCAAAAATGCTTAAATTTAATTTGTAAGGCAAACACGTAATGGAGTTTAACACCAGAGTAGTGTATGTACTTTGTAAAAGGTGAAGCTCAACTTCTGAAATATTATTTTTTATCGAAATAAAATGAAAGGATTATAGGACATCGTAAGAAAGTTACAATGAGTTGTCCTGTAGATGAAGAGATTCCATTTGTTATGTAAAAAAAAATATCAACAGTCTCCGCTTTACCCTTACAGTGAAATTTCTTAAACTACGCATGTATTTTGAGAGCTTGAATATTTCCTACAATGCATTAATAATATTAGTTTAAGTAAATCATCCAAAAATAAAATTGTTCAATATAAATAACACTAACGGTTTCTTTCTTTGTTCAGGCGAGTTTCATTTGAACACAAACAGTTTTTCTAAATAATTGCAGCATTTATTGCAATATTTTACTATGAAATTGAAATATATATTTCAGACATTTTTTGAATTGTTTAGTATTGTCATATAGTAGGTCGGTCTAGGAACGTTGGAGAATCTCCAACGGAATAAATGTTGGCGCAGTGCGTTTGTATCAGGTGACCGATTAATTTATTTATGTTGTTTCCATTCAAGTTTTGGTATGATTCACGTTTAAAATCGTAGCGGTAACCGTGTGGTGTCCTGTAAAAGGACCGTGCGCAGCTCTTTCAAAATTCAGCAGTAGTAGTTTATTCTTTTTTTGTATGTGATAATGTTTGTTGTTCTTCACCTTTTTTAGTAGAGCTCTGCTGAGAATCCGCCACATACGCACACTATGCGTAACCTTATGGTTCTGTCTGTTGCTGTTTCAAAGGTTTGGTGTGTATACTGTGGTTCAAGTGCTGTTTTCCACGGGTGAACTCGTGGTGTAAATATGGACTGTTGTTGGTACGTTCAGTGGAAGAAAGAGGTTCACACTATCTGAATCAATTGCATAAAATGCATTTTCATGAAGGGAAGAGTAAAACGTCCGTCTAAAGATGTGCAGTAATCAGCTCTACACCGAGGATGGTATATCAAGAGCAAAGCTCTCACGCAGGGACAATTGTGACAGCGGATTTTGGGTATATTAGATTCCACGAAATGTGAGGATGCCTTGACGTCCGAACCGTACACAATACGAGCAGTTAAGCGAGTTTAAGAAAAGATGTATAATTGTGCTGAGAGACGCCGGCTGGTCAAGTCGCCGTATTGTCAGACATTTGGACCTAAGTGACGCGGCAATCGGACGATGCTAGCCTCGTGGGACAAGGAGGGCGAGCCATGGCGGTACGTGGGCAAAGGAGGTAGAGGGCAACGACGAAACGCGAGAATTAAGCGATTGTAAGAACCATACGAACGAAACCGGTTTACTCGATTTTGTGGCCAAAATGCGCTGCCTACAGGTACGAAGTGACCATTTGGATCGTTGCCACACGACGTGCAGCATCAGGACTACATTCGAGGAGGCCAGTCTGCCGCCTACCGGTGACCAGAGAGTATTGCCTGCACCGGTTGTAGGGTGTAGATTTCGATCAACGTAGGATAGTGTCCTGTGGCGTCATGTTATCTTTAGTGTTGTGTCACGATCAGCACTTAGTGCTAATGACCAACGGATACGTGTCTAGAGACCAGCCGGCTAGCGAACGGATCTTACCTTTCCCTTGGAATGGCACACTACTCGTACACTGGGAGTGATTGTCTGGAGAGACTTTTCGAAAAATAGCCGGACAACATTGGATGTCCTCCGTACAGCCCTCTGGTCTCAACTCTACGTCGACGACATACTACAACTTGTTGTGTAACCATCTCTGTAGCAGAATCACCAAGAAATTTTCTAAAACGATAATGCCCGGCCACATACGGCACATCTACCCGACGCCTACCACCGTAAATTGAAACCCTCTCAATTGGTAGTTTGACCGCCCGACCTCTCACCGATCGAACGTGTTTAAGACATGATAGGACGTCACATACGCCTATTCGGAAATGTCGGCGAAATTGCCCACAATTTGGACACCATCAATCCTGCTATGTTATACTACAGGACAGTATCTGTGAGCTGTGTGAACTGTGAACAATATTTATGAGCTGTGTGAACTGTGAACAGTATTTGTGAGCTGTATGCGCAGATTAAGTGTCCTGCAAGAGCCTCTCCAGGGAACCACTTGTATCCGAGCCAGAGGTGGAGCTACAATGAACTGACTTGTTCCACCCATATAGCTGTTTTATTCGAATAAATGATAAAACTGCTCTGAATTCGCAGTTCTTTCATTTCCTATATATGTACATTGCACATACAAACTTTTATCTTCAATTGGATGATTCCTTCTGGGTGCTTCTACTTTTTTTTTCGAAGAGTGTATATGTATAAACGTCGAGTGAACATATTTGCCTTAAAATTTGTTTTCTTTTAGTTAAGTAATGTGAAAATAAGAAACAGCGGGAGTTAAACCTGTCATTGTTTCTTTTTCGATTTTTTTCTTTATCTCAAACTTCCATTGTTATGCGACTTTAAAATTTATTTGCTTCAACGCTTTCGTCCTTTTCTTAAAGATTTCATGGTTTAAAATGTATATTGCTATTAAATCATTCGACCAGAAAGCTTTCAGAGATTCGAACCTGAATTGCTGTGATTCGTTCTCTCCTACAGGTCTGTTTAATGAAATATTTATTCTGCACAGAAAATATGAACTAAAAGATAAAAAGTCACGTAATCTACTATATAATGAAAGAAGCCGTCATGTTTGCAAATAAGTACTGCAAAAAAGCTTTAATAGAATAACTACGGGTGCCATAGAGTTGAGTCCCCAAAATGAATGTATATTAATGGTCACAATTAACACTAAATAAAAACGAAGATTCTTATAACAAATGTGAAATATACTATTTGCAAAGTTTTACATTTCGAAAGTTTTTATTTACACATGGAAAAATACACTTAAAAAGAAGATAACTCTTAACATGTTATCGTATTGTGATTTTAGTTATAGTTGCCTTCTAATCTTTCGATCATCGTTAAAGTTATTCTCTGCGGATGAATACGCAGATGTTGGCATTTCTAGATACAATATTCTTTCCGTTGGTCTTTAACAACTTTAGAACGTACAAAGTCATGCGATTTAAGATTAGTGTCCTACAAGAAAGTCTCGCAAATGTGAGGTAAAAAATTGTGGTTTGTCAGTCCTATTCTAAACCCAGATGCCACGGTGAAACACAGCGGAGCAAGGATTTATTGACACCATAAGAGATATGCACAGGCCATTTTGCCGAGAAAAATATACATATGCTTAGGTATCCCTTTCTTTCACACGTGTATCTTCTTTTGTGCGAAATGCTTTAGCTCTACAGAGATTTAAATGTGCAGAACTCAAATGTGCAGAACTCCATTAGTTCCCGCTATTATTTTAAAAGTGCAGAATGCAATTAGTGTTTTCATCTTTGGCAAAAACGTTGAACTATCATGACTAACGTGGAATTTCGAGTGTCATATACAATGGAATGCCACGCCAGACGATTCGGCTGTGGGGGGTAATCTCTATGCCAGACAAATAAAGTGGGCGCATGATGCTGTGAGTCAACACCACGCAGCGTTCACCTAATGGAAACGGGCCCTCTTGCAAGTGAACAATGAGCCAAGTCACACCTCCAGAATGTACAACACAAACTGCTGAAATTAGAATGGGGTAGAGATTCCACTCTGGACTCCATGCAGCCCGGAATTTAGCACATTCGACAACACCAGTTTTGATGTAAAGCTTACGTCTTTACATCAATGGTAGATGTGAAATCTGCCGCCGTGGGATCATTCCTCCGGTGGAACGTTTGCTAACGAGAGTGGACGACAACAGCCTGTATTTTTCAAAACGAGGTGAGCGTGTAATCATTTCGAACATCATTTAGCTTTTCAGCTGCAAATGGAAGAAACTCTTGTTTCAGCTTGGTACATGCCGTTTGTTTGAATACCAGTAGAAGCAGAGATCTTACTGAAATACCAATTCTTTCTCCATAATTCTGTCTCTATGACAATAGGATCACTAGTTATCCTAAGTGTGCTTGCGAAACTTGGCCTTGCTAATTTCCAGGACTGCAGTGGAATAATTGCTCTACGCATGTCCTTCAGAAGCGAATTCCGTAAGTGTGATCAACTGTTAATCGTGACAGTCTTGATACGTAAACATCTCTGTTCTTCAGGAATAACATCCATAGCAGCGGCGAATAAGTTAAGCCTTGGGAGGATGAGAGTTTCTGTCAGCTAGAAGCGATATCAGACGGCAGTTCTACGGTAACGTATCTTTGATCCAGGCTTCTGCAACAACAATTCAACTGCTTTCTTCCAGTATTTGAGAAAGTATTTAAAGCGGAGGGCTCAGTTTAATATCTTATCCAGCACATATATACAGCAGTCGGGTAGCAGTTCACTTGCTCTTGCTGTAGGTTTATCTCAAAGGGAATATTTCTTCACCTTTAGCTTTATGATGCACCTAAAGCCACCGTAGCACTGCCTGAATAATCAAATTTTTAAATGTCATGATGTGAAATTTGCACCTCCAGCTAGAACCCCATCCTTTTCGTCATCACCGAACACTGTAACCTGTGGAAAAAGAACAGACATTATGATCGTCTAACTTCCTACAAATTTGCGAAAGATGATCCAGAGGTCATTCCGACGAGGATCACCAGCATTGAGAAGTTCCTTCTTTCATTGCAGTTATTTAAATTTGCAGATTTGTGCCCTGCTGTGATCAAGACACAAGTTATAACGATTTCTTTTGTCCGGCGACCTGAACCGCTGCAGATCTTCGGGAACTTGTACTTCTCACGAATTTTTTGCATGATACGAAACAGAAGAGCAAACGGGTCCAGGTGGGAGCACAGGGCTTTCTGCTATGATCAAGAACTGGCTGCATGCAGCTGGCTCGAACAACCACCACACAGTCAATGTTACATGGAGCAGTAATTTTCTAAAACAGCATTAACCCTTTAACGACCATGACCCAAAACATTTTTATTATTCCAAATACCATAACGACCGAGACTGTCTGTTGGTTCACTTTTTTGTTCAATAACAACAATAGTGGCTGTCGGTGACTCCTGCTGATCCCTCATAGGTTAAGGAAATTTGCAGAACAGGCAACGGTAC
This sequence comes from Macrothele yani, assembly GCA_039090855.1. Taxonomy (NCBI): domain Eukaryota; kingdom Metazoa; phylum Arthropoda; class Arachnida; order Araneae; family Macrothelidae; genus Macrothele; species Macrothele yani. The sequence continues at coordinate 59,935,073 of CM077031.1, read as the reverse complement.
GAAATCTGGTAGGAAATCTTTCTCACCCTAGACATGCGTTTCGGGCTACTATGGCAGTTTGTATTCACGGGCGTTTTGGGCGTTATGGTCGTTAAAGGGTTAAATCCATGGTGTATTATGTACGCTTGTCGACTGAGGCGCCGTTTAATTTCAGTATGACTGATAAAATGATCGCACTCCAGTTTGGCTACAAATCGGATCTGATAGAAGTGCCTCTGAACTGGAGAATAGAAAAATCAATGACATCTGCTCCACCATGTAACAAGGAGGATTCCCAGACAAACGCGCTGTTACGTTAATTTCAGCACTGTCAATGTATTGCGAATGTACCACAACAGCACTATTAGATTTCCAGCTATTCCAATCATGGTTTTAGCTTTCCAGCCTCAAGCGATAACAATGAGAAATGTCTCATAAAGAACTTGCCAAGATCTTTATCAAAGTGTACTTTCCCTGAACTGTTATGAACAGAAGCTAATGAAATTAAGCCGCAGTTTGTCTTTAGCTTTACAGTCAATATCTCGAATTACTTGAGGACTTTGAATGGTGCGGTTTTCGTAGACATCCCGTTCGTGACATGAAGTCATTACCCCCGATGCATGTCTGTGAATATCAATGTCCTGCCGAAAGACTTGATAATTCGCACTACTGACACGCTTGACTTCAGGTGTGAGTTTGGACTCAAAACTAAGGGCACATATGATGCCATAATGTTTGAAGAACCGTGCAAAAGCTGCAAGTTTATTCCTGATGCCGTTAGCATTCCGAAACATGCTTAATCTGCACATGACACGCTACTAAGTAGCTCAATGTGCATACTGTTGTACTTGCAATAATCTCATAAGCAAACTGAATGCACCTAATTGATACAATTACTGTAAAGTTCAACATTGGTGTGCTAAAGGGTCATTTTGGACAGCACCATGTATGGAACCACGTCGACAGTTTCCTGAGACTATATTAGACAATTGTGTTCGTCCACAGGATCGCCGTCTCCTGTAAGATTTTTTGCTGGTCGCTCCATTCCCGGATAATCTCTGTTAGAGTTGTACTTGAAAAACCCATGACGACGACCATTCGGAAGATTCTGGAACAGTCACACTTGTAACCAACTATCATGACATGCTGAAAGTCGCTTAGATCACTCGATTTTCCCTTTTCAACACTTATACTTACTCCAAATGATGGTCTTTTTCTGCCACTGCATTCTCTGGTAAATCTGTGTTGCAGTTGTTCTTAAAAAGCCCAGGACGGCTGCCATTAAGAAGGTTCTCGAAAGTGCACAACTGTAATCACTCATAATGACACATTGAAAGTCGCATAGATCACTCGATTTGACCATTTCAACTCTCGTACTTATGCTAAACGGTGCTCTTTGTCTGTCGTTCTTTTACCGGTAAATTTGTGTTACAGTTTTACTTGAAAAGCCCAGGACGACCGCCATTTGGAAGTTTCTAGAACCGTCACGCCTGTAAACAACCATCATGCCACGTTGAAAGTTGCTTAGGTCACTCGATTTGCCTATTCCGACCCTCATTCTTACGGTATCTGATGCTTGTTAAGCCTATTTGCACCGCACACCTCGCTCGCTTACCGTTTCCCTTTTTGGAGTGAACCATTCATGTGGCGTGTGCAGGTGTGACAAATAAATTGGCATCTGAATGTACATGCCTTGTACCTTTATTGGAGGGACACAACTGGGCGTCAAATTAATTATCTGCCACATGGCATTATTTCTGATTAAAAGATTCTGCCCGTGACCTCAAGAGTTAGTGAAAAAAATGATAAAATTACATAAGGTTTTTGCGAGGCAGGAGTTCTTTACAAATGCAAAATACATGATTTGCATCATTCGTTGAGGACATTTGCATATATGCTTCCATTTTTTAATACCTGCCTTTGCCTGCTGTTTCGTGCGGATGCATATTCTGGTGATACAATGTACTGCAGTTGTGACGTATAGTACATTTACGAAACAGGAGGTAATCATAGGAAAATCATATGTGCCACATGCTGATTGCACAAAACTGGCTAAGACACGGCCTTTTTAGAAAATGAAGGCTTTGTGGAGAAATTTTCGATTATTGAAGTTACTAAGTTAAGCAAGCGCTGTCCTTGGGATGAGTGCACTTCTGAAATTAGATTACCCACAATGAGAAATAAAAGAACAGAAAAATGGAAGGACACAGGAAGATATAAAAGTAAAGGAAATATCAGTTTTCTTTTCTGCAATTCGCAGCTATTAGGATTGTTGGCATTCTCATTGCCGTAATTGCCAAACTGTGTTTGCGATGATGTGTGTACAAATTCGCGTAAAATAATTAGCACGCTTTAGTATCCCAGAAATAATTAAATTCATGTTGTGGAGCAACAATGGACAGTATGAGTGTGTGTGTGTAGAGTTTAACATCTGAATATTATATATAAAAAGCGTAGAAACTGAAATTCCACTTCAGCAGGATTCTTTTCTATCGAGACAGACTGAAAGGATGTAAAATCGTAGGAAACACTTAATTAGTTTTCTGTAGATTGAGAGATCCCATTTGTTACATAAATATCAACGGTAAACCTTTTCCCGTTAAGTGAAATTCGTTAATTACTCATTTATGTTGAGAACACGAATACCCTCTAAGATACGTAAATAAAATAATTAAACTTGAATTTGCATAACGAAAATATTCATTATGACATTTACTGTTTCTTCGTTTGTTAAAGGACGATTGCTTTTGAACACATAAGACAAAATAAAAAAAAAGTTATTGCAACATTCGTTTTTGCAGTAAATTACTACAAAATTAAAATATATTAATAATAAAAAACCTTTGAACAGTTTACTTTTTATACTTTCAAGCGTTCATCTCGATACGCTGGGGTATTTACCAGCAAATTGCTTATGACCAGTTGTGACAAGGAAGCACTGATAGTAAATTAACCAAAAGAAATCAAAGGTGTTCCAAAAATAATTTTTTTCTGTTGAAAAACAGAAACCACGACTTTAGATAGCTTTCGGGATATACACTGCTGGCCACCCATACTGCAACACCAAGAAGGAAGCATCGCCCGCGAGAGGACATGCAGAAGATTAGCATTGCAGGGCGTATGCAAATCATGTGCGCCCGGCAGGCCACCGAGTTGCACTCTAAGAAGGGTGCACAGAAGGCTGGTTATAAATACTGGAAGTGTGTTGTGCTGCGGGACATGTGCTGGGCAGCTTCCTGATGTCTCGTCGCAGAATACGACAGTCATTCCAGCTCGTTTCGGAGTTCGACAGAGGACGAATAGTGGCTTATCGCGACGGCGGTTTATCGTACCGAGACATTGGCGCCCGTGTGGGACGACATCCAGCCACAGTAAAGCGAGTATGCATTCGGTGGATGCAAGAGGGACGGACGGACCGACGTGAGCGATTACCGCAGCCGCGGCATACCACCGAACGAGAGGACCGGCATGTTTTGGGGCTGGCATTGACGGCTCGCACCGCCACATCTCGAAAGTTAGCGCTGGAATTAGGTGTGTTGCGCAACAATCTGTGTTAGCACGTACCGTTCGACGTCGTTTGCAGGAGCGGGGACTACTTGCACGGCGCTCATTGCTCAAATTGCCATTGACGTTACACCACCGGCGAGTGCAGCGGCAGTGGGCCGTTGAACGTCGCACCTGGTCTACGGAATGGCCGCAAACCATAACGTCGCCTGGCGTTATGGTTTGCGGCGCAATGGGATATGACACCCGCACCCCTCTGGTACGCATCGTCGGTACACTCAACAGCCACCGCTACATATCCGACATTTTGGTGCCTGTTGTCCTCCCTTACTTTCAGGACCTGCCAGCTGCCACGTTTCAACAGGACAATGCGCGCCCACACGTGGCACGGATCGTGCAACAATTCTTCACGTTCCACTAGGTGTCACTACTGCCGTGGACCGCCTGTTCTCCTGATATGTCGCCCAACGAACACGTCTGGTCGCTAATCGGCAACCTAGTAGCCCAGCAAGCACTACCCGCGGCTACGCTTGACGAACTGTGGCAACGTGTGGAAGTAGCCTGGACCGACATACCCCAAACCCACATCCAAAGCGTCTTTCGTTCGATGCCGCGGCGTGTAGTTGCCGTTACTGCCAGCCATGGTGGCCACACGAACTATTGATGTCTGCGTGTTCTGCAAGTCGCACGGGCCTGTAAGCTCAATCGTTTCATCTTTGTATCTGTTGTTATGTGTCCAATAAATCTGGATTTGCTATCTCGTGTCCTTCTTAGTGTTGCATTTTGGGTGGCCAGCAGTGTACATTATGGTGCAAAATAGTTTGCATTGAACCACAATAAATTTAATGCATGTCATTTTTTGTCCTAGAAACTTTTAATGCAAAATCTTATTTTGCCGTTTATGATGCAACCTTTCAATTTCGAATTTTACTGCAATGAATGACTGTGTTATGTATAACACCATGTTCCCACCCCAACCAGATGTCTGAGAAACCTTTAACCATCAAAAACATTCGCTTCATACACACTCTATGTACAGAGATCCAAAAAAAGGAGCTCTCTTCATAACTTTGGAACCGTTTGCCGCATATTAACATATAAGGTATCGTTGATAAGGACTCGAAGGGAACTATCATATGATGCAAAGAAGCATGCTAATTAGGCTAATTACCAAAGTAATTAGCCCTCTATCTCCGAAATTTTCGTATAATAGGTATGTTATTTTGCGCTCATTTCATTCAGCACATAGTAAACCCCTGAATTCCAAGTTTCATACAAATCGACCAACAAATGCGTGTACAATGAGCTACGGAAGAAAGACGCCGCTAATGTTAAACTGTGGAATTCGATTTTCATTTGTATCATTTAATCCAGAACAGAAATAATGATTTGGTTTTTCAACAGTAAAACACAAAGATACTCAGATAATATGAGCCGCTATGCAAGGACAGAACTGGTATATTAAGAGAATTATAAATATTGGAATATGATCATGAAAAAAATGAATTATGACCGTATCTCATTAATAGCCCATTCGATGCTCAATATTCTTAAATCCGTAAATTCAAAGTCACAGCGTGATAGCACAAAATCTTGCTGAGGTATAAACAAAAACTCAAGCATACATCGATTAGGGGGCCGTGTAGGAAAAAACGTATGTTCGTCTACTTACTGTAAAACAGTTTATTCCGCAGTATTTGAAAACACTTAGGAGAAAGTGTTTCTACGTGACACTGGTACTGATTTTGGTTGCAAGGAAGAAAACCATGGAATACGGAATCAGTTTTTATATTACTAAATTTAATATTGCAACTTTTAATGATGAACATTATAAATTAATAATTTTGCACAATTATGACTTAACTTACGACGATGTTTGTGAAGTGACATATTTAATTATTTTTATTAGTTACGTATCTGACTCTTGTATATTGTCCTGTGTCCCACAATGCCGTAGAATATGTCTACCGCTATGCCTCCTGAGGTTAAAATACAGCAAATAGCTAAGCAGAGCTATCGTTAGTTTAAGTCTAGCTTCAAGTCAAACTAGATGTCACGCTGGATTTCCGTAGGCAAATGTGTGGACAGATAACTTTCGCAGAAATAAGGTTTTAACTAAATATATCTCAGTGAACTACAGAAACAAGTATAAATGTTACAAATCAGTTTTAATTCACTAGGTGAAAGCCCGTGAATAATAACGGGGGAAAATAAGATGTGTAATTTTTAATATTTATATATTGTTTTTTGTTTTTTTTGTGATGCCCAACTGTGAAAGTATGTTTCATAAACATTGCAACTGTTTTGGTGGAAAAAAAAATTGAATTTTAATTTGATTTGAGACTATATTGATTATATTGAATTGATTGTTATTTATTAAACACGGGTTGCTATTATTTATGCTGGTATTGAAGTTCATATGGAAATTATAGAAAAATTTTAAATTTGGGAGATGGGTGGATGCATTTCGAAACAAAAATATTTTCTAAGTACTAGAAAAGGCCATGAACATCCTAAACAACAATGCATCTGAAAATTTACTTTCCACAAGAAGTTATTGGAAAGTTTGCGTTGTTTGTGTTCAAGCAGAGTTGAGTCACCTGAAAGTGCAAAAATAAGTGGATATTGTTGCATGTGTATGAAAAAGTGTCACTATAAGTCATACGATAAAATGTACTCGTTCAATAACAACTTGTGGAGGCGGTGAAAGTCAATTTAAAAAGGTTAGGACAAAAATTGCAGTTATGAAAAACCTTATAATACCAGGATTCGGATCGATAGCCTTAGTCAAGCTAAGGGGGAGTACATGGGACCAAGTCATGGAAGACAACAGCACACAAAAACTTTCACACTGCACTCATTTTGAACTTTTTTTTTGAAAGGCTACTGCCTGTATTTATTATTTTTCTTTAAAAACTTAATGAGTTAATTTAGTGGACAAACAGATGGTATTTCCTTTTTTCTTGTTTGCTTAAACACAGCAGTATAAAACAGAATCTCAATTTACTTTCTATTTCTCTTTGGCCACTGGCCTTATGAACAGCACAACTTTACATATGTCAACACAGTTAGTTTGAACACTAGGCTTTTAATTTATGCCTTCAAAATCATACTATGATTCGCATGGTTTACACAAGAAAAAGATACTGGATTATTTTTAATTCCACAAGGTGGACAAGTTCTGTTCTTTTGAAACGTACTCTCCTCTCTCTCACCCAGTTAGCTCAATGACCAATTTACAATTTTACACTTATTGATTTAAATTTAAACACTCTTAGCAAACTCTGCAATCTCCCAGACCAGATTCAAAGACTTCAATTAAATTTACAGTTATTTTAAGAGTCACAAATTATACTTTAACAAATCTACTATCAGCAAGTAAACAAACCAAGTAAATTATCCTCAAAACAGAATTTACACTGAGCACAAGCATTAATTAACATTACATAACCTATAGAACTATCCTGAATGAACCTACTTCACTTATAAAGAAACCTCACTAACTAACTTAAAAATTATCACTACTCATAACATCAACATAATTCAGAAATTCAAACAATCTTCTTGCACTAGCTTGCTCATAAAAATCACCTCACTCTGCACTTCACATAATAGCTCAGGATACTTAATAACTCTATACAGTAAACAAAAGCTCAAAATACCAATTAACTAAATTTCCAAACTAAATATCAAGTTCACTAACACCAACAACCAGAATTTAGAATTTACATCCCTAGCACTACAGCAAATCATAAACAAATAAATTTAGATACTTTAAATCACCAAACAAATTTAAATTTAACACCTGCAGTGAATTACTGAGGTAGCGGTGAGGCAAATACTCTCAGTTCAGACACTACCCTGGGTTTTGAGAACCAACACAGGAAGAAAATACCAAGTCAGGCTGAAGGCGTGAAATTGGGTCGTGAATCCACTTTCAGCCTATGCAAAGGGAAAGGAAAAAATCCTCAAGTGTGACACATCATCATCAGGCACAGAATTTCCTCTAACATGATCTCACCACATTTCTTGAAGCAACGCTCGACCGACCCTCGCTGGCAGTACATATCTCCGTGAGCAGCGAAACTACTGGGGGGTTTGAAGACAAGTTTTCCCCCAAAAACCACGTCTACAAGGATCTCCCCCTTTTCGAACCAATGCATGATCCCACCTTGATCAACCACGCCTGCAAGAGCCTGTCGTACTTCAACCCCAAATACTCCAGGCACATCTGGCCCAGAACTAACACAACTATATCCCAGGAAAATTCACTTCTCTCTATATATCCCAAGAAATCCTAAATCACAATATCCACATGTATCCCAGGAAAATTCACTTCTCTCTATATATCCCAAGAAATCCTAAATCACAATATCCACATGTATCCCAGGAAAAATCACTTATCTCTATATCCACATATGTCCCAGGAAAATTCACTTATCTCTATATCCACATATATCCCAGGAAAAATCACTAGCAAGGAAATTCCTCTGCACCATGGCAATGCGCAGGTCCACTTCAGACAATAACACTGACCATTTACATAACCCACTAAATATTTTCACCTTATTGAAAATTAAAATTACGTTTAGACTTTTAACCTTATAGTAAAAACAAGAAAATTTAGGCCAAAGAAAAGAACAATTAATACTGGAACTGGTGAGCAAAAGTGTGTCTTCTCAACCCATGATGTTCATTCTTTTTGTGAAAATACTAAACTTGAGAACCTAAATACCTCAACTTTTATTTTGCACATATCGCATCCTGGTGAAAATTCCCTACTCAGAGCCCTCTGCCCTAGGACAAGTTCCCTGCTTGCCCTAAGATCACCCCTTTCCAATGGGAGATTAACACTCATCTGGAGCATGTAAAATACTGGTCCTCAAATAACACACCTACCATCTTAATTTCGACACTCAACACTCCAAGAATGTAAACAACACTTTAGGTTTCCAATTTCATCACACTATAATATGTTCCCAAAATTCCAATATAAATCATCCCATAATTTATCTTCACTCATAAAAAAAAATAACTCAACGCTGTAAAAGACTAGAGAGAAATGTTTACAATTATTTTATCACCCACGACATCACAATAACACTGCTTTTCAATTATCACATGCCCAACTAAACTATTATCGATGCACCAAAATTTACTGTGCTCAAACAATAAACCAAATGTTTCCGATACATTAAAATTTACTGGCCTGGGAAGTTGCTAAACTACCAGACATGACAACACAAAAAACATAAATGAAAGCATCTTCAACTCCCCTCTCTTTTTTTTGTCTTGCAATATATTTTTCCGACAGCCCCCAATTTTAAAATCAACTCGTTTTATAATTTTAAAGAAACCACAACATAATACAAAAAAGAAAATGCCGAGAGAAATTTACCTGTAGGACTGGGGGCAGCAACACTTCCTGCCACTCACACTAACCGTCGATAATAATGAAAAAAAGTTTCACAGCCTAATAATAGATATTCACTTCCAAGGTGTTTTTTTCTTTTTCTTTTTTTCTTTTTCTTGAGGCAGCATGCTTGGCCAACGATACAGGAAACGGGCATTTTGGAACCCTGCTGGTGGACCCCTTGTTGTAATCAGTAGGGCCCAACTCGACGATTCAGCAGTTAAAGCGGTATCTTCTACAAAGCCGTGCATGCCCCTTTTTTTTTTCGGAACTTCCAGTGTCTGGTTGAACTGGCTTGAAGAGTTCCTTCCATATTGAACCGAGTAGTAACAGCATTCGGGTTGCGCTGGCAGAAAATTTCTCCTGCGGAGATCAATTCACGGTAGTTATTACTTTTCTTTTTATTGCAGTTCACTCCTCCGTCGTCCACTAGGAGAGGAGGAGAGGGTTGAATCTGCAAGCATTTCCTCTCCAGTAATGAGATCCTTGAAATTCAATTTTAACTGTTGTCCGTTTAGATTTCAATAAAATTTTCCTTCTTGCCGCCCCCTCCTCCGCCAAAAAGGCGAGGAGAGACTCGGCTGTGTCCTCTTTCTCTGCCGGTCAGCAAAAGTCAAGTACAAAAGTGACTCTCAACGGATAAAAACTCTGGGGGTGCTTGAAACCGCTGACCCCTCTCATTGGTCGAAACTTCAGCCTAGCAACTCACGGCTTCCCAACGGACCCTTCACTCCCACGCCTCGAGTGACCTCTGACCTTCACACGTGCAGACCAAGCTCTCCTTTTTGACCCTGGGGTCTAAAAATAGATTTCGTTGCTGAATTCCTTACCCCAAAAGACGAAAAGATGTTACTTTTGTGCGACTTTGGAAACAGGAACGCAAAAATGGCGGATTCTTGCTTTGCAGAAAATCACTAGTTTTAATTTTCTTTTTCTCTCGTTCCGTGATGTTAAACCAAAATTAATTTTGATTCTCTGAGCTGCACACCTACTCGCCTTTTCCTATCGCGATAAAAGAACAGATAAAATAATTATTTTCAAAACCTCAAAGTCAGTTAAATCAAATATTCTTCTTTTTTTTTTTTTTTCTTCTTTTCACCAACATGAAATTTTGTTTTCCTGGTAGTGATTAAGACAAGCGAATTTTGCGCATGAATTCCCTGCCTTTCAACCAGGAATTTTCTTCTAACGTATGTCATGGAAGAAAATTTTTGCATTAATTAATCTCCGATAAACCACCAGAAAGATTGATCAGGTCTCTCTGAAATTCACCAGAGGTTAAAATTTTCGCCATGACAAATACATTCCCCCTGCGAAAAAGACGAGCAAAGCGAGTCGAAACATAAAATAAAATCTCAGGAAATTCGCTTCTACCTACTACTCAACATACACGTGCTCCGACCATGTCAACAAACCGATGAATGTAAACAAACCTGCAGCGCCACCTACCTCCGGTGAGCTGACTTCCGTTCCAACATGGCTACCACTGAACTAGGAAAACAAATGTTCCGAAGCGAAGCTACTTATCACCTGACCTTAATTACAGAGGTGAAAGAATTTTTTTCAAGCCAAAAAATTTTCACGGAACGAAGGAAAAAAATTCTGCACCGGCTCAAATACTAACCTTTTAACTACACTGAGAAAATTAAATTAAAAGAAATTTAACTGATAATTAAATTCCTAACTCACTGGCTATTACTACAGTAATACTAATCCTACCCAACACCGAACGTACACTTCACTCCAATAGTAAACAACCTAACTTAAAATAACTAACCAGTGCACCTGGGCACTAAATTAACCAGCGTGAGGAGAGAAGAGAAGTTACGCCTCTTACTTATTTTGCATTATGCTTTCACCAATTTGACATCACCAACAACAGGCATTTTCGAATGACAACATTACTTTACAATACACTTTCTTCGCTTAGTTCAACAGAATATGATAAATTGCCTGAATGCAACACATTAAAATTACACTTAATTCAACACTCGGACTGTAGAGGTAAAAAAATTTTGCAACACATGAAAAATACACCTAGAAGTTCAATATTTGGAAAAGTGTGAAATTGCATATATATATGTGACACACTGCAAACTATTAATTAGCACTAGTTATATTCGAAATAGCAAATTATACATTATGCAGGTACGCTTGAGAAATTATTTGTGTGAAAACTCATGTAGGTAAACACCCAAAAAAAAAATTGTATGTGTGTCAAGCACAAAATTACTGAAATTACTCATATATCACCGAAAATATTACACCAACACAAAAAATCTTTTTATGTGTGTCAAGCCCTAACTGGCTTTTATGTTAAGCCCAAAATTATTCAATTATTACAAACACTGCTACTGAAATATTATAATACTCATACACAGAAATTCAGCTAAAATAAAAAAATATGCACTTTCGCTACTTTGGTCACTGAGAGAGAGAGACTACCAGAACTTATCACTACGAGAAAATAATTCACATATGAAACCAAACTCAAGATTTTTCGTAACTACTGTGCAGTACAGGTTGAATTCCATGACAAGGCATGTATCCTGGTCACGGCACCAAATGTTTTGGTGGAAAAAAAAATTGAATTTTAATTTGATTTGAGACTATATTGATTATATTGAATTGATTGTTATTTATTAAACACGGGTTGCTATTATTTATGCTGGTATTGAAGTTCATATGGAAATTATAGAAAAATTTTAAATTTGGGAGATGGGTGGATGCATTTCGAAACAAAAATATTTTCTAAGTACTAGAAAAGGCCATGAACATCCTAAACAACAATGCATCTGAAAATTTACTTTCCACAAGAAGTTATTGGAAAGTTTGCGTTGTTTGTGTTCAAGCAGAGTTGAGTCACCTGAAAGTGCAAAAATAAGTGGATATTGTTGCATGTGTATGAAAAAGTGTCACTATAAGTCATACGATAAAATGTACTCGTTCAATAACAACTTGTGGAGGCGGTGAAAGTCAATTTAAAAAGGTTAGGACAAAAATTGCAGTTATGAAAAACCTTATAATACCAGGATTCGGATCGATAGCCTTAGTCAAGCTAAGGGGGAGTACATGGGACCAAGTCATGGAAGACAACAGCACACAAAAACTTTCACACTGCACTCATTTTGAACTTTTTTTTTGAAAGACTACTGCCTGTATTTATTATTTTTCTTTAAAAACTTAATGAGTTAATTTAGTGGACAAACAGATGGTATTTCCTTTTTTCTTGTTTGCTTAAACACAGCAGTATAAAACAGAATCTCAATTTACTTTCTATTTCTCTTTGGCCACTGGCCTTATGAACAGCACAACTTTACATATGTCAACACAGTTAGTTTGAACACTAGGCTTTTAATTTATGCCTTCAAAATCATACTATGATTCGCATGGTTTACACAAGAAAAAGATACTGGATTATTTTTAATTCCACAAGGTGGACAAGTTCTGTTCTTTTGAAACGTACTCTCCTCTCTCTCACCCAGTTAGCTCAATGACCAATTTACAATTTTACACTTATTGATTTAAATTTAAACACTCTTAGCAAACTCTGCAATCTCCCAGACCAGATTCAAAGACTTCAATTAAATTTACAGTTATTTTAAGAGTCACAAATTATACTTTAACAAATCTACTATCAGCAAGTAAACAAACCAAGTAAATTATCCTCAAAACAGAATTTACACTGAGCACAAGCATTAATTAACATTACATAACCTATAGAACTATCCTGAATGAACCTACTTCACTTATAAAGAAACCTCACTAACTAACTTAAAAATTATCACTACTCATAACATCAACATAATTCAGAAATTCAAACAATCTTCTTGCACTAGCTTGCTCATAAAAATCACCTCACTCTGCACTTCACATAATAGCTCAGGATACTTAATAACTCTATACAGTAAACAAAAGCTCAAAATACCAATTAACTAAATTTCCAAACTAAATATCAAGTTCACTAACACCAACAACCAGAATTTAGAATTTACATCCCTAGCACTACAGCAAATCATAAACAAATAAATTTAGATACTTTAAATCACCAAACAAATTTAAATTTAACACCTGCAGTGAATTACTGAGGTAGCGGTGAGGCAAATACTCTCAGTTCAGACACTACCCTGGGTTTTGAGAACCAACACAGGAAGAAAATACCAAGTCAGGCTGAAGGCGTGAAATTGGGTCGTGAATCCACTTTCAGCCTATGCAAAGGGAAAGGAAAATCCTCAAGTGTGACACATCATCATCAGGCACAGAATTTCCTCTAACATGATCTCACCACATTTCTTGAAGCAACGCTCGACCGACCCTCGCTGGCAGTACATATCTCCGTGAGCAGCGAAACTACTGGGGGGTTTGAAGACAAGTTTTCCCCCAAAAACCACGTCTACAAGGATCTCCCCCTTTTCGAACCAATCCATGATCCCACCTTGATCAACCACGCCTGCAAGAGCCTGTCGTACTTCAACCCCAAATACTCCAGGCACATCTGGCCCAGAACTAACACAACTATATCCCAGGAAAATTCACTTCTCTCTATATATCCCAAGAAATCCTAAATCACAATATCCACATATATCCCAGGAAAATTCACTTCTCTCTATATATCCCAAGAAATCCTAAATCACAATATCCACATGTATCCCAGGAAAAATCACTTATCTCTATATCCACATATGTCCCAGGAAAATTCACTTATCTCTATATCCACATATATCCCAGGAAAAATCACTAGCAAGGAAATTCCTCTGCACCATGGCAATGCGCAGGTCCACTTCAGACAATAACACTGACCATTTACATAACCCACTAAATATTTTCACCTTATTGAAAATTAAAATTACGTTTAGACTTTTAACCTTATAGTAAAAACAAGAAAATTTAGGCCAAAGAAAAGAACAATTAATACTGGAACTGGTGAGCAAAAGTGTGTCTTCTCAACCCATGATGTTCATTCTTTTTGTGAAAATACTAAACTTGAGAACCTAAATACCTCAACTTTTATTTTGCACATATCGCATCCTGGTGAAAATTCCCTACTCAGAGCCCTCTGCCCTAGGACAAGTTCCCTGCTTGCCCTAAGATCACCCCTTTCCAATGGGAGATTAACACTCATCTGGAGCATGTAAAATACTGGTCCTCAAATAACACACCTACCATCTTAATTTCGACACTCAACACTCCAAGAATGTAAACAACACTTTAGGTTTCCAATTTCATCACACTATAATATGTTCCCAAAATTCCAATATAAATCATCCCATAATTTATCTTCACTCATAAAAAATAACTCAACGCTGTAAAAGACTAGAGAGAAATGTTTACAATTATTTTATCACCCACGACATCACAATAACACTGCTTTTCAATTATCACATGCCCAACTAAACTATTATCGATGCACCAAAATTTACTGTGCTCAAACAATAAACCAAATGTTTCCGATACATTAAAATTTACTGGCCTGGGAAGTTGCTAAACTACCAGACATGACAACACAAAAAAAAACATAAATGAAAGCATCTTCAACTCCCCTCTCTTTTTTTTTGTCTTGCAATATATTTTTCCGACAGCCCCCAATTTTAAAATCAACTCGTTTTATAATTTTAAAGAAACCACAACATAATACAAAAAAAGAAAATGCCGAGAGAAATTTACCTGTAGGACTGGGGGCAGCAACACTTCCTGCCACTCACACTAACCGTCGATAATAATGAAAAAAGTTTCACAGCCTAATAATAGATATTCACTTCCAAGGTGTTTTTTTCTTTTTCTTTTTTTTTTCTTTTTCTTGAGGCAGCATGCTTGGCCAACGATACAGGAAACGGGCATTTTGGAACCCTGCTGGTGGACCCCTTGTTGTAATCAGTAGGGCCCAACTCGACGATTCAGCAGTTAAAGGCGGTATCTTCTACAAAGCCGTGCATGCCCCTTTTTTTTTTTTTTTCGGAACTTCCAGTGTCTGGTTGAACTGGCTTGAAGAGTTCCTTCCATATTGAACCGAGTAGTAACAGCATTCGGGTTGCGCTGGCAGAAAATTTCTCCTGCGGAGATCAATTCACGGTAGTTATTACTTTTCTTTTTATTGCAGTTCACTCCTCCGTCGTCCACTAGGAGAGGAGGAGAGGGTTGAATCTGCAAGCATTTCCTCTCCAGTAATGAGATCCTTTGAAATTCAATTTTAACTGTTGTCCGTTTAGATTTCAATAAAATTTTCCTTCTTGCCGCCCCCTCCTCCGCCAAAAAGGCGAGGAGAGACTCGGCTGTGTCCTCTTTCTCTGCCGGTCAGCAAAAGTCAAGTACAAAAGTGACTCTCAACGGATAAAAACTCTGGGGGTGCTTGAAACCGCTGACCCCTCTCATTGGTCGAAACTTCAGCCTAGCAACTCACGGCTTCCCAACGGACCCTTCACTCCCACGCCTCGAGTGACCTCTGACCTTCACACGTGCAGACCAAGCTCTCCTTTTTGACCCTGGGGTCTAAAAATAGATTTCGTTGCTGAATTCCTTACCCCAAAAGACGAAAAGATGTTACTTTTGTGCGACTTTGGAAACAGGAACGCAAAAATGGCGGATTCTTGCTTTGCAGAAAATCACTAGTTTTAATTTTCTTTTTCTCTCGTTCCGTGATGTTAAACCAAAATTAATTTTGATTCTCTGAGCTGCACACCTACTCGCCTTTTCCTATCGCGATAAAAGAACAGATAAAATAATTATTTTCAAAACCTCAAAGTCAGTTAAATCAAATATTCTTCTTTTTTTTTTTTTTTCTTCTTTTTCACCAACATGAAATTTTGTTTTCCTGGTAGTGATTAAGACAAGCGAATTTTGCGCATGAATTCCCCTGCCTTTTCAACCAGGAATTTTCTTCTAACGTATGTCATGGAAGAAAATTTTTGCATTAATTAATCTCCGATAAACCACCAGAAAGATTGATCAGGTCTCTCTGAAATTCACCAGAGGTTAAAATTTTCGCCATGACACAACAATGAAGAAAGAAAGCAGCTATAAGTAGGAACCGTACACCAGTTATACTCCAAATAGAATACATATACTAATAATCCAAATTTCTTTGTGTAGAATAGAAATAAAACTTGAAAGTTTTATTTCTATTCTACACAACGAAATTCAGATAATTAGCATAGATATCCTATTTAGAGAGAAAACAAAAACATTATGGGATCAGGTAGGGATTCAACAATTAATATCGGCAACCGCTCGCATTTTCCCAGTGTTTATTCGCCGCACATCAGATGTTTCTATAAGTAGCTCATGAAATATATGAAAAACAAAAGCTACAGCCAGTTGTATTATAATATTTCCGACATTCTCTGTGAAATCCTTTGAAAGCAAGCGCGCATTGTTTCATGTATACAGCAAAAAAATAAAAAACAAACTCACGCAGATGGCAAGCAATGACGTACTCCTGTTCTTGCTCTTGCCATATCGCAAAAAAGTGTTAAAATAACAGAAGCATCTTCGGACTTTTAGAACTCTGCAGTTGCAAATGTAAAAATGTTATGGTAGTTCATGCCAGAACCACACAAAATATGCTTTCTTTTTTTCCTTTTTTTCTTTCTTTTCCTTTTTATTTCTTCTACAAATATAAATAAAATACTATCTGGTTATACTCTGCGAAAATAATCCAGTTAAATTCTGATAGTTTTATAGTTTAAGGAAAAAGGAAAAAGAAAGTTCCCAATCTTCTTTTCTTCAGCATACGCATGAAATAATAAAAAGACACTGCTACCCACTCTATTAGAACTGTCAATTTTTAGACTTAAATGAGAAATGAAACTTGTTTGACATTCTAAAGTAAACATTTTAGGTTCTGAAGGGAAGTTTTAAAATTATATTTCATACGATTGGATTCTAAACGAAAAATTCCATATGTCGTTTATGAACGACAAAGTAGATCCAAAATATCTGACGTAGAGTTTTTCTGTTTTAAAAGATTTGATCATGGGACGTAATGCATCTGTGACGTCATGTTAGAATGATTTAAATTAGGTGGCGTCACACCAGAAGCTGTTAAAAATTGATCTGTGTTTTAATAACAACAAAGCAGAGTGGTACACACGTGCGCTGTACGCGACAAAATGGGACAAACGTTCATACTTTCAAACAAAGAAAGTTATATTGTTTTAAATTGTCAAGTGAAATTAATATCAGAGGTGCAAATTTAAATTACAGGACAAAGAGGCTCCCATTTATTCGTGTGTTAAGCCAACGCCCCCTGAAACAAGGCCCAAACACCTCCTGCTCTCCGACGTCTGACGTCATTACAGGAAGACATGTTGAAATGGACGAACGACCGTAAATTGTTATTTGACAGTGGCCAAATAACAATTTTTCGATTGCTGTGTGTTGATAAAACGTGGAAAGAGCGAAGTCTTTGTTTATTAATAGCAATTGGATTGATATGTTTTTTCAACAAAAGTGTAAAACTTAGTTTTACCACCCACCAACAGGGTGCTTAAACTAAGTTTTATTACTTTTAAATTTTAATTCCCTAAGGTAATGCTACTACTTATGGCACACTGTTGGGCCAAAAATGAGGACATTTCGAAATATTAAACTGACGGTGCAAAAGATTTCTTAACTGAAAAAAAACACTTTTTGCATCTAACATATTCAGAATTTTTTTTTTAACTTGAATGCCCTAGGATAGTGTGTGTTGCAACGGTAAATATTAGAGATAATAAGAAAAAGTATTTGTAAATGTGAAACATAAATGAAACTGAAAATTATGAATGTATCAAGTAAAAATTAAAACATATATCCATACCTTGTCTTCGAATACCATTCACTGGAAACAGAAAGAAAGGGACGTCATATTGTGCAGAAGCACGACGACCTCTCTCCCATTACGAACTTTTGTTGCCCAGCAACACCAACACGCTTGTTTCCCCGCTCCCATGTATGAACATGGGATCGGTTCCACCGGTGTTTCACACACGTCCCGATACACACACCACGGTTCCACAAGCAAGGACACTTACTCCCCCGACGCAACATTATACAAACCGACGGCGGAGTCCCCTAGAACAACGGAGGGACAAGGCCCTTCGAAACGTTCATGTAGGAGGAAATTCCTCCTTCGGAGGAGACCCAGTGACATATTCACCCAACGGATGACAACATCAGAGGAGGCAACGGCGGAGAGCAACAGGCGTCTCCAAAAACGAGAAAGCCTCCCCCTAAAGACACACACAGAACCGGCACACGCCAGACACACACCAGACAACAACAAAAAACTCCCCAAGGCACCCACTCCACAAAAAAAAAAAAAAAAAAAAAACACGCATACACACACAAATAAATAAAACACTCTCGCAAGCAACAGCCACGAAGCACAGCACACCGAACGCGGAAATCGGGGGTCCGGAAACCGAAATTGGATCCAAACCTCAAAGCAGAAGTGGCTGAAACGAAACAATAAGCACCGAATCGACCGATCGGGGGTCCGGAAAACGGCGTCTCCGGAGCCCTCACGCTTGATCCGAGAAGTTAGTAGAACACGCAAACCATGTATCAACGAAGCAAAACATCAACAAAAAATTCAAAAGGATCCGGTAA
Source organism: Macrothele yani (assembly GCA_039090855.1). Classification (NCBI taxonomy): domain Eukaryota; kingdom Metazoa; phylum Arthropoda; class Arachnida; order Araneae; family Macrothelidae; genus Macrothele; species Macrothele yani. The sequence goes on along the minus strand of CM077031.1, from coordinate 59,916,592 downwards.
TGCAGGATTGCAAGCCGAAACAAAGGGGGTGGGAGGGTGTTAAGTTCTCCAGTGGAAGAAGTACTTTTCCCTAGTACCGGTAACAATCCGAGGCCAGAAGACCCACCGATACCTGAAGGCACAGTCCGAAAAGGAGTGGGCGTCAAGTTCAACCCTGTTCCGGATCTCGCATTTGACCTGCCAGGCAACTTTCATAGGGCTGAATCCCACATAACCGTGATTACAATAAAGAACTCTGTTCCTCTCTCTCCAGATTTTGTACGTCGTCTCCGTAATGGTGAGCCTCCAGACATCCCTTCCCGCTTTGGGACCGGGATACTGGTAGAGAACATGCTGAGGCATAAACTGCTGAGGGCGGCCGGCCAAATCCCAGACCAACCACCAAACCTGCACAGCCATAGGGCAACTAAAAAACAAATGGTGTCTATCTTCGATAAGATTGCAGGAAAGACACCTGTCAGTGACATCACCACCCCATCTGCACTGCCGTTTCCTCGTAGGAAGGACATCACGCGCCAAACGTAACTTAAAGTCCCGTTTTTTGCAATCAACCCCAGCAGCATGGACACACATCCACGCCTCCCTCTTTATCGAATTTAACAACATTGAACTCAATGATCTTTTCCCTGGGTCTAGGAAGGATATGAAAGTGCATCCGCTTCAAGTTATTCCCGTTCCGGTTGGCCTCCGCAAGGGCCTGAAGGTGCTCACCAAGCTTTTAATACTTATGGGTAGTTTCCCTGCGGGGCCCGAAAACGATAGCCAGGCAAGAACTTGTCCGCGGATAATCCAGTCAAAAAAGACACAAAGTTCTTACACGGATGAGAGGAGTTAAGAGCCCCTTTTGTACTACGAAACTGGAGTGCGCTGAACCAAGAGGAAAGGTGTTTAACCTCTAAACCGCCTTCCTCCCTAGGACAAAAAAGGGCGGCTCTGGCTATCGCCTCAACGGCCTTACCAGCCCAGATGAAGGCAAAAATCTCCCTCTCCAATAACCTCAAAAGACTCCAAGGGGGTGACTCAAGCTCTCCGGCAAAAGCACACTTTGACACCAAGAGGGCATTGGCCAACTTAGCACGATTAGTCATTGAAATGTGAAGCTTCTGCCACCTATCCCTCTCTTTCCGCACGTTAGAGAGGATGTCCCTCCAAGTTTTCTTATGAACACCGTCTCTATCAAAAAGGATACCCAGTATCCTGACGGGTCCATCGGTCACTTCCAGCCCATGAACGGCAGTGCGATCCTATCTTCCCCAGAGCAGCAGACTGGACTTATCATCATTCAACTTAGCACCGGTGGCCCTACAGTACCACCCGAAGACCTCCCGGACCTTAGTCGCACTTCCTTCCGAGTCCACAAAGAAGGTGACATCATCAGCATACGCCAAGTACTTCATGGAGTACGCACAACCAGGCACAGGAACCCCTTTGATGTTCGGGTGCGCCAGGACCTTCCTCAGCATGGTCTCGATGACCAAAACAAACAACAATGGAGAGAGAGGGCAGCCTTGTCTCACTCCTCTTCGAACCTCAAAGAGGGGAGAAAGACGGCCAGAAGCAATAACTCTCCCATTGGGGTCTCTATACAACGAGTCCACAGCCCTTCGGAATATATCACCAAAGCCGTGAGCTTCCAGCAACTTCCTGATGAAATCGTGGGAGACCCGATCAAAGGCTTTGCTTCGCAGAAAACATTCCCAACTTAAGATCTCTTACCTTGTCCAACTTTTTTGGGTATTGTGTTGGAAAACTAATAACATAATTTTAAATTAGTTTTTTATTCCTAAAAGTTTTTAACAATTTACTGAATACTATTATAATACAGTCAGTGAATATTTTAATCATTACGGAACAACATAAATTAAAAAAAAAGCATTTGGCACTAATAATATGAAAAAAGGTTTGAATCCATTTATGCTTTTTCATCTTCATCTTGTCGTATTTCCTGTACTATCGTGTTACACTACTTTCCTAATTTTTCATAATTTAAAAAGTTATTTTGTTTAGTTTAATTTTTTAATCTGAAATATCTTTTTCATGAACCTTTTACTAAGTATATGTAGAGTGTTCTAAAGGTGATTTATAAATAAATTGTATACTTCCTGTTGCAAGCGGAAACTCTTGTGCAGGCCCCCACCCTCTCAGTTGGTTGTTTGATCTGTGTGGAAGGAAGTGAAAATGGCGTTTTCAAAGGAACCTTATTTAAAGTTAAAAAAATTTAAAAAGTTAAAAGAAAGTATCTATTAAGCATTTTAGTTTACTAAAAGAATGAATGAATGAGTTTCTGAATGGAAAAATAAGGTAAAAGATTAACAGATTCCTTAATAGTCCCTCATGCGTCGGCCTTTTGTTTGAGTCGAACATGAGGTATAAATTCATAAAACAGAAGAATAAAGTATTTGTGCTGAATAAATAGAACAAACACAATCTGTAAACTCAATGCACCGATTTTGTCGTATTCAGTAACTTTTTTGGGCGCGGGGGGGGGTGTCTCTCCGGTGCAAGTGGCAAAATTAAAACGCAATTTCCGTTTTTATTCAGCCATCAAAGGAGCTTAAAATCGAGTTGCTAAACAAACCCCCAAGTGTCATTGCATTCGTCTTTCACTAATAGAATCAACGTATTGTATCGCTTGCCCTCGAAAGCCCCTCCTCTAAAAAAAGTAATAAATAAAAAAAAACTTATAACATTGAGTTTACAGATCTTGTTCTATTTAGTGAGTACAAATATCTTTTTACCATCGCAAATATCTGTTTTAAATAGTCGGAAAGAACATAGTTTCAACTGTTATAGTTTCGTAAGCGTACGGGAGATCACCGTCACGTTAAATAGCACGAGTCCACTTGGTAGGGCGGTCACGCAAGGTCTTCCTGTGATGACGTCAAGAACTGGTGTTGCGGCCTTGTTTCTGGGGGCGTTGGTTAAGCCCGATAACTATATGAAAGCAAAGTAACAAATCACATGGAATAGATCGTACACTTTTGTAGCATTTTGTGAAAGCCATTTCCAGAAAAAGAGTGATCATTGCGTTCCTGATATGCTCCCAAGGTGTTCCGAATGTCTATGTGTTATCGATGCACTCTGCATGTGTTCACAATGCTCTCTCCTCCACAAAATATTTTATGACAGAAAACAATAATTTTACAAAACATATTCGGAACACTACGTGGAAACAGCATGGAACACTGTCGTTACACACTGCGAAAGCATTTTCCAGAATTATTTTCTGGATGTGTTGCGAATGAGTTGTAAACATTCCCTCATCAATGTTGAAACACATTGATGTGCTATATATTCCGAAATGCCACGAACAGCTTATATAGAAAAAAATTATTCAAGTAGGTCATGGCTCAAGCGTCTGCATAATTTTAACGGTACCAATGCACTAACTTACTTAAATAGTGGGTTTGGGTTAAGTAAAACTTTACATCAAACATGTCATGTGTCATTTGGTGCACATAGATATTCATCTGCTATCCATTCAGTTGGTTAACATCAGCCCCAGTCCTTGTATATCCCAAGGTATATATTTCAGATAACAGTATAAACTATATTTGCGGTTTATTTCGACTACGTATTTGGACTCATTGTTCACCTGTGTCCGGCTGGAATGTGGACTTTTCAGCTGGTTTTCGTAATACGTGACCAATGACAAGCAGCATACGTTTTATACGTATTTACAGTTATATTTGATATGTATTAGGTGTAGAAATACGTTTTAAAGTGTTTTTGCGTGACGTATCCCGCTAACTTACATATTCGACTTTACCCGTGTAGTTTTCGCGTGACCCTAACTGGTCCACAGTATAAAATGTAACGCAGACGTTTGCCCAACAGTCAAACGCACTTGCATATCGGTAGATGAAAGATGGTAAGCGATACTGCAGTTATCCGATACTACATTAGTTACGAATTTTCATCAAGAAAAAAGTGCTGCAAAAGAATGTGCATCGATCTGTTCTCTTCTGCGGGAGAATATAGTATCGAAAAGCATGTGTGGTGTTAGGTTTAGATGGTTTAAAGCAGGTGATTTTGATCCTAGCGGTCGAGAACGTAGAACCGCCCCGCAGAATGTTGCACATGAGGAACTGCAAACATTGCTGGATGAAGATTCGTCTCAATTACAAAACAAACTATCTCAACAACTGGGGCTAACTCAACAAACCATCTCCAATTGTTTACTCTCAATTGAAAAAATTCATAGGGAAGGAAAATGGGTGCCACATGACCTGAGCCAGAGGAACAAGGATGAGCGTGTGATGAAGTGTTTGAATCTGTTGAATAAACACAGAAAGTCTTTCCTGTGGAACATCGTTACGGGCGATGAAAGGTGGACAGGATACGACAATTCCAAACGCCAAAAACACTGGGTACATCCTGTGAAGTAACGACTTCGACACCGAAACGCAAGATTCACTTCAACAAAGTTCTGCTGTGCATCTGGTGAGACATGAAGAGTGTGCTCTATTATGAACTATTGGAACACGGTCAAACTGTTCCTGCTGATCGATACAACAACAATTGCTGCGATTGCCATGAAATCTGTCCGTTCACAGGCAAAGGATTGCGTCCCGTGAAATTACTGCATGACAACGCTAGGCATTGACTGCATGCTTGACGCTTGACTGGGACGTCTTGGAGCACCCGGCGTATAGTCCCGACATAGCACCTTTAGATTATCATTTAATCGGATCGATGCAACATGGTTTGTCTGCTGTATGGTTCCGGACATGTGGCGAAGTACAAAAGTTGGTTCACGACTTTATAGCTTCACACGACAGAGTATTTTTCATGGGTGGAATTCGCCAGCTGCCCGACGATGGCGGAAGGTGATAGGAAATAGCGGTGCATATTTTGATTAGTAAAGGTATTGTTGTTTTCTCTTAATTTACATGTTGCGTTGCCTTAAAACGCTTTAAAACTTATTTGGGCCCCTAATACATCCTCGTTTTCTATATTTGTGCCTTCCAAATGTTTTAAATCAAAAGAATGAGGACACCGAACTTTCAGTTGCAGTGAGCACATCTTTTGAATCCTTTTCGACGCCAATTAAATTTTTCAAACTTATCCAAATTCAATACATCCAGTTAGAAAAATTAACTGGATGTTTACAGTCGATAAAACATCCAGAATAGAAACAGCTACATTACTTCCAACAGCGGCTTAAACGTATGTTACAAAAATTAACGAATGGCGCACAAACATTTTTTCATAAGAGGATATCGAAGACAAACAGATTTTCAAATCGAACAGTTAAAAGAACAAATACAAAAATAAACGTGATGTAACTCTACACCTTCTAGCGGAAGAATTTTGCATAATGGGAATGTTGAAAACAGGCTTAAAATATTCTTCATGGAAAAAGGTCTGCTGAGGGAAAAGTTCTGCTTAGAAAAAATAACTTTTTAGCTACGTATCCCGCAAACAGAGATAGAGAAAAACAAAGAGAAATACATTGACCTTTACACCACCTAGCGGGAAATTTGTTCTTTATTTAAAGAGGATAATGATTCACATCCCTGTTGTCGTGAACGGCATACAGTGAAAAAAAAGTAATTTCTCAATGGAGTGTTTAGAAGCGAAGATACAGCTGCAAACAAAAGTACACAAACACAACATACCGACAGAACTGTGAATTGTAAAATTCTTCATATATTAGACTAAAGTGTTCTACAAAGTAAATGGTTACCGGTGTCAAAAGATTTTTTTAAAATTGCACATGTAAAAGCAAAGATAATGAGGACAACAGATCAGACATTTGTGTCCCCTAGAGGCGAAATTGTGCAATAGTTTGGGAAGAAAGTACACACATAGAGTTTGCATAGTTATTAGTATCTGACCGAAGAAAGAAATTTCTCAATCGGGTTTTTACTTCCCCACGCATTGCTGTAAACGAAATGTGAGCTCAGGCCCTCTGGTGGCAGACTTGCGCGTTAAAAAAAAATTTGAAATTATATCAGTTATGTATGACCCGTGTGTGATTTGCTTCTACTTCGTTTCTTCACACAGTGACGTCAAGTAAAGTAGCCAATGAGGGCACATTTCTGTAATCGACCCAAGCTAAAGAGATGTGTAAGAACCTAGATAAATACTATTCCTTATTACTGCGTTCTAATACAGGGCAGGAGTTTTCAACTGGACTTCCGCGAAGCCTCTTTTTGCGGCCCACGAAATTTCTTGTAAAAGTAATCTACTGTACTGAAATTGATGTTTTGAGAAATGAAATCGAAAGCTTTGACTTGCGTAAGAGAAATCCATGGAAGCTACGGTTGAATACAGCGCAATTCAGTAACAAACTAAATTGTGCTGTATTTTTGTAATAAATTGTGTATCCGCGTAGTTTTATTTTCTTCCACCCCTGGGACCGACTAAGAAGACTCGCCCGACGTATTTCCTTTCACTCCTTCGTTAGATCAAGTAGACTCTTCCGCAGATGTACTCGCAGTAACTTCCAGTCAGCCGCTTCTGTTTTTTACCAAAGTTTACAAAACGTACGTTCCACGATAAATGTGTTTTCTTAAGTTGTGGGACTATTATTATTGTTCCAGTTTGGTAAATATCATAATTAGTAAAATTTCAGAAAATCCTAAGATTGAGATTGAAAACAGAACTTATAAGGAAAGCTGGGATAGTGATTTTTTTATTGCCCACAACAACTGGAAATTGAAGTGTTTGTTGGGTAGGCAAATCGTATCCGTGTCTAATGAATAAAATGGGATAAGACATTATTGAACAATACATGAAGAAAAGTATAAAACGTAAGAAGGAAATCTCGAAATGTCTTAATTGTGGATTTGAGAAAGACTGAAACTGCGAACAGGTTTCATCTGCTTCATACGCTTCGTACTCCGTCTCACTTGAGCTTTAAAGAGCAAACAAAAATTTTACTGACGGCAGTACATTACAAAAATGTGCTGTTCAATGGCAAAGTCTTTGGGGGATGTTAATATATCCGAGAAATTTTAATAAGTGCCGCTTTATAACAAACTTCACAAAGACAGTTTATAGATATGGGATAACTGTAGAAAACTCTTTGTTGGGGTTGGTTGAAAAAAGTATCGTGTTCTTTTTTTGTGTTGATGAAAATATTAGTCAGACAGATGTGAGTCAACTGTCGATATTTATTCCTTTACTCAAGAAAGTTTTTCCCCACAGAGGAATTATTTTAGATATGTGTTTTTCATAAAATGACAAACGAAAGGACATATAAGATGCCGTGAAATATGCAGTAGATAAAATGGGAACTACTGATAAACTTTCAGTAATAATGACAAATGGGGCCCCAGAGATCAAAAGGAGAATGCTGGATTAATTGGGTTTTTAGTTAAAACGGAGCATCTAGTCTTACAATACATTGTGTTATCAGCCAACGTGCTTTGTGAGGGAAATCAGTAAAATAGATTAATGTTTTTGAACTTGTAGTGAACGTTATCATAATTAAGTACCTGTGCTCATTTTTGCGTAACGACAAAAATTTTCCGATTCTGATGGTGCCCGCAACTTGACTGGTGCATTAATTCAGTTGTGACTCTCGGGAACTTTGAAATTCAAAACAAAGGATCTAGAACTCAAAGTTTCCCTTTGGTGGTTAGCTCCCAGCTCTAAAATATATGCAGAGATTTATTTTGTTTGTATGCACAACAACAAAAGAGATCACCAAATTTTTGGACATTTCACCTATTAACCATTTATACTTTTTACCAACTTTTGGTCTTACCAACACCACCTATTTGGTTTTACCTTTTACCAACTTTTTGGTCTTTTTACCTTTTCACATTTTACTTCTGCTCATTTTTGCGTAACGACAAAAAAATTCTGATTATGATGCTGCCCGTAAATTGACTCGTGGATTCAATCGTGACTGTTGGGCACATTGAAGTTGGAATCTCCGGATCTAGAACTCAAAGCTTCCCTTTGGAGTTTAGCTCCCAGCTGTAAAAAATGTTAAGAGATTCATTTTAAAAATTTGTATGCGTAACAACAATAAGAATCACCAACTTTTTGGTCTTTTTACCTTTTCACCTTTTATTTGTGCTCATTTGTGCTTAACGACAAAAAAATGCCGATTATGATGCTGCCCGCAACTCGACTCATGGATTAAATTGTGACTCTCGGGTATTTCAAGTTGGAAAACCCGGATCTAGAACTCAAAGTTTCTCTTTGGAGGTCCGCACCGAACAGTAAAATACGTGTAGATATTCATTTTATTTGTAAGCATATCAGCAAAAAAAAAAATCACCAACTTTTTGGACTTTTCACCGATTTTTGCGGCACTGAACAAACTTGTCTTTTTCACGAAACAGCATATACAGATACATACAAGTAATTCTGCATGTCTACTACTTTTCGACGAGTATACTCTTTGTTGGGGTCGGTTGAAAAAAGTATCGTGTTCTCTTTTTGTGTTGACGAAAATATTAGTCAGACAGATGTGAGTCAACTGTCGATATTTATTCCTTTACTCAAGAAAGTTTTTCCCCACAGAGGAATTATTTTAGATAATTCCTCTGTGGAATCTAAAATTATCTAAAATTATCTAAAGAAAGGGCATCTGGATAGCCAGATGCCCTTTCTCTAACAAGGGCATATGGCTATCCAGTCATTATATAACATTTGATTTAATAGTTACTGGACTGATTTCTCCTCATTCCCAAAATAGTTTCGCCCACTGAAATATTATAACGGTTTATTTCTATTTGACGTGCCTTCAAGAGTCTTCTTTTTGGCCTCCACGCTGGAGCGAAGGGCCCAGATAGGGAATTTTCTCCTGTGCGTGCATGTTCCCTGTTACACTTCTGCCTTTTGGAGTCTCTCAAATCTGGCTTATCCCCAGCTCCTAACGCTCAAATTTTCCTGAACATTAAAATAGTTTCTAATCATATGCGAAATGTTATATTTATATACATGAAAACTACACGAAGTGTTTTAATGTATAATTTTTTTTCCACTTTAGAGAGAATATTTCCTTCATATTTATCTACGAAAACACGAAACAACTGCACCAACTGGGCATTCATTTTATTTTCCATATTTGTTAAACGGTCAGGAAATGTTTTGCTTTACTTGCATTTTTCTTATTATTAAAACAAATTACGCATTTCCTGCAGTAAATAATTCCAAACATAATATATGTATAATAATATATGCATCCTCAGAACAAACCATTCAGTCATTTAATATGTTTTGTCAGGAAACAGTCCATTTTTATTTGAAAAAAATGTTGTATGTACAACGCTGTCTCGTCCTGAGAAATATCTTTTGATATCGAATGCAGTGCTTTTTTTTCGTTTCTCATGATTAATGCTAAACCTACATAATCTTTCCGTTGACAAGGTAAAGAAGGATGATACTTCCTTATGGAAACTTGGCCGTGATAGCTTGTGTTCAATACCCCCTTCGGAGCGTCTTTTTTTTCTGACATCAGCCATAATGTTTCACAAGAACCCACGTTTACTTTTTCATCGGAAATGGGCTATATAAATTATATATCAATAAGATACACTATATACGTCATTAACTTGCTGAGAATTATAAAAATCTCACCAAAATGAACAAAATGCAAATTTCATTTGATAGAAATAAATAGAAACGAGAAAATATTGTTCTTTGTGCCGTATAGGTTCAGTTCTGTATGACAGGGGTAACGCTCCTAGTGAACAGGTTTGTTTGTCATTTCGACAAATGCATTGTATCACGTCATGCCAGTGCCTGGAAAAACATTCTTATATAATATGTTACACTCACAAAGTCGGTGAACGATGCAAACGAAATCTTCCAATAATTTTTGTTCGAAGAAACTTATAAATCTCTGTGTACGGAACAAACGAACAATAGCTAATATGACCTTTACTTAACATTAATTTAAATCTCGCATTATATTCTTACACTTGAGGTCACACGTTCAACAGCAGGCACTAAAGGCTACCTGCAACAGAACCTATCGACGCTGAAATCCTATTTCTAGAATAACCGAGACCTTAATTCGTAGGAAACAATTGCAGTTTTCACAGAAAATACTGCATAAATGATCTTCATACAGTATCTTGGGTTTGAATTAACAATATCGACAGTAAAGACGTAATAAAGTTCATTGTGGCAAAAATCTATGTCATGCAGCCTGTCTTTATCTTCAGGAAATCAGATTTTATCATGGCATTAAATTCTCTTAAACATCCATATTTTCACTTGATTCGTATTTGTTGAATAAAAAGAGATCATCCGTGTCTGAAATATTTTATGAATGCCATTCTTCTTAAAATATTAATAGAGAGATTTGCGTAAGACAAGGCGTGATTTCTTTATAGTTTTCTTGGTGCGCCAATGGTTTATGGAAAAGCTTGCTACTTCTTTTACTGTCACGAACCAAGGGAAAACTAATTCATATCCATGAAGTAAAAGCTATTCGTAAGTTCTTATCAATCATCAGCAGTCTTTAGGGAACGTCTATATTTACGGCCAACATTATGGAAGATGTTGTTGAAGGTTACTTTGCAAAATCGTTTGGTTACCAGTTTTGCGAAGTTTAAGGATGTAAAGTGTAATGCTAAAATTCTTTGTTCCTTCCCGACATACATCTGCCTTACGACAATGCGATGGCGATAATATTGAAGTAAAGCTTTTAACTTTAAGATTTCTCCCCTTTTTAACTGCCAAAGTTCCCATTAATGGAGGCTTTCATGGAATTTTTTTACTTTCTGATTTATCCTGTTTTTAAGTGCCGAAAATTCCCATTAGTGAATGCTTTCATGGAATTTCTCCATGTTGATAGGGGCCTCTCTTACCCTAGAAACCGTTAGTCTTCTGACATATATATGAATCACCCTCTTGCAGATGATAAACTCGAAATTAATAAGATTTCCCAATTGGTCAATGGAAAATAGGACACGTACGCATAAACTAATAAAAAAGCACAAAAAAAATTGTGGTTCACGTAAGAATGACTTTAACACATGCCGGTAAGTAATGCGAGTGTAGTTCAATACGTATAGTAATGCAACTTTTCTGTTAATAATAAATATCGCACCACTTGACTTAATTTCTGTAACTTATTGTCGGAACTGTTATGAAAGTTGAGTTATTTTAAGGATAACTGAGACCACTTTTTTCTGTTAAATGATTTGTATCTAGAATTAATTTGCAGATATGTGTTTTTACTTGCGTAAAACCGTACTTTAATATTGAAGGTAATTTACTTTTGACTGAGCAGGGAATAGGTTGCTGAACAAACTTAATATCCTTACATTTTTTGAAGAAAAGTACATCAGAATCAATCTCGATGGCTTTTAAAAAATACAGGAAAAAACATTTCTCGCAGACACCATTTTCGCGTCTTACAACAAAACCAATTGCTTCACTGAGGTAATATCAATGACACAAATTTCAGTTTTATACTACGCCCAGGATATTGCAATAAAAATGTAAGTGAACCGAAAAACGCGAAAGTTTCCGTAAGTGGAATATAGTGTCCCTAAATAGAAGGACACAAGAAATATACCTAGTGATCAGTGCTACCCAGATAAATTACCAATACAAAACCCCTTGGTAAAAGTTTATGTTTAATAATATCACATTGTTCATCCTGCGAAAGAAACGTGTGCTACGTGAGAAATTTCCTAAGTCAGAAATGTAAATTGTCCTGCTGAAGCTGACGTACTGTACTGTACCGTATCGGTCATTTCCTTGTATCGTACTGAGCGTGACTAGTAGACTGCGCAACGGCCAAGAGAAATGTATTTATATAAACAGACCTGATTCAACTCGAAGCTCTTTTGATTTGCTACCTTTGGATGGAAGTACTCCCTCAAAAGAGGGTAAGAAAAGATGTTGTTGTTATCAAAGAAAGTTTAAAATATTTTTGCTAGATTAATATACACTGACGGAAAAAATCCCAACACCACGAAAAAATAGTTGTAGAGGAATGAAATGACGGCAATACATTTCTATAGGTAACATATTTAATCTATTAAGGTTTCAAGATCACAGCTTAATGTAAGCGCGAGAACAGCCATTTTAAATGTGAAATACTGGTAAATTAATAACCGGTGTAACCGCCAGAATGTTGAATGCAAGTACGCAAACGTTCATGCAATATGTCGTACAGGTGCTGGATGTGAGTTTGTTGGATGGAGTTCCATGCCTGTTGCACTTGGTCGGTCAAAACAGGGACGGTTAATGCTGTTTGGGGGTGACGCTGGAGTTGTCGTCCAATGATTTCCGATACGTGCTCGATTGGAGATAGATCTGGTGATCCAGCAGGCCACGGCAACATGTCGACACTCTGTAGAGCATGTTGGGTTACAACAGCGGTATGCGGGCGAGCGTTATCCTGTTGGAAAACACCCCCTGGAGTGCTGTTCATGAATGGCAGCACAACAGGTTGAATCACCAGACCGACGTACAACTATGCCGTTAGGGTGCGTGGGATAACCAAGAGAGTGCTCCTGCTGTCATAGGAAATTGCTCCTCAGACCATAACTCCAGGTGTAGGTCCAGTGTGTCTCGGCCGCAGAAAGGTTGGTTGCAGGCGCTCACCTGGCCTCCTTCTAACCAACACAGGGCCATCACTGGCACACAGGTAGAACCGGCTTTCATCAGAAAAGACAACATATCTCCACTCCGTCCTCCAATCAGCTCTAGCTTGACACCACTGACGTCGAAAACGGCAGTGGTTTGGAGTAAATGGAATGCACGCTACAGGGCGTCTGGCTGGGAGCTGTCCTTCAAGTAACCGATTTGTAACAGTTCGTTGTGTCACTGTGGTGGCAACTGCAGCTCGAATTGCTGCCGCAGAAGCAGTACGATGCGCCACGGCCATACGCCGTACACGGCGGTCTTCCCTCTCAGTAGTGATACGTGGCCGGCAGGAACCCGGTCTTCTTGAGGCAGTACCTTCCCTTGACCACCGCTGCCAATAATCATGCATAGTAGCTACATTCCTGCCAAGTCGTTCTGCAATATTGCGGAAAGAAACTCCACCTTCTCGTAGCCCTATTACACGACCTCGTATTACCTCCGTGAGCTGTTGTTAATGGCTTCTTCGTCTTCTTAAAGACATTCTTGACTAACATCAACACACTACGTCGAATCTCAACGATAACTAAGGCTCACGAACGTTACAGCGCGTATTTACAGCAAACCTGCTTTGCATGTTCCGACGTGCGCTACTAGCGCCACACGTATGCGCCGAGCGCGAAATTTGCATAGACGTCCTCTTACAGATGTACTCTCACCGCCTACCAACTGTCGTTTATCTAACACAAACCCTTCTTGGTGTTGGGATTTTTTTTTCGTCAGTGTATATTCTTACTTTCTGTCTAAATAGGTATTGCAACAAATTCAACAGACATGGTCTGTTAACACCATATGATATCAAACGAAAACATCATGCATGTAATTTTGACGGATCTTAAAAATATTCTTAATACTTTGCTTAGCAGTGAGCTTTTGTTATGTATGTAGATGTTTTTTTATACTGATTATAATACAGATGTTTAAAATCCCTTTATTTCCAATAGCATCTTTTAAGAGAATTACGGCTAATATATTGCCTGTTGTCTCTTTCTGTACGCAGGATATATCATATTTCATATTATTGTTTACTCACTTACTGGCATTGCAAGAACATTTCATATTGCTCCATTTCCTACTGTTCAAATATATCTGAAGACATTAAGTTCATTACAGAAGAGTAAACCAAAAAACGACCAACTTTTCCGAAAGTACCTCAAGTGTGAAATTTTTATTATTATAGTTTGCCGGTAATAATCCACTGCAATTCATCTAGATTAAGTAAAGGTAGCATTAAACATTGTAGGACCAAGTGTGATGTTTTTCGTATTTAAAGGTGAAAGGATCGATTATTTCAGTATTTCATACGCCTAACAGCTGACTGATTACAGTTTCAGCTCTAATATTAAAACAAATATTTCGTGCAAAATCTTCTGTGGAAAGAAACATTTTAATAATGTAAATAAGAGACGAAATGCGCTCTCTTCATACACTTCGTCGGAGCAACTTGAAAAATACACAAAATTATATCGGAACAACTGATAATATTTAAATTGTACTTATTACTGGAGGCACTAATAATATCGGCACTTCGATTATTTCCAACACATAGTCAATGACGAATATTATTTACCAAATATGATGAAATGATCAACTCAATGACTTTAATAAGGAGCAATTCGGAAAATGCAGATAATTTGTCGGCATTAAAATTTTCAAGAAATTATGCATAACTAATTACAAAAGCTATTGTTTGGAACCCCGACTCCGCGTACATTTACAGGAAGAAATTTATGAAATAAAAATAAATAATATCATTTAAAGAATCCGTTTTTTTACATAGGTAGCGTTATGTTTACCGTCTGTGAGGTGTGTAGAATAGTTTCAAGTGCCAGGCTGTTACGCCATATCCTGTGAGATGCGAACTTGTTTTTTTTTAAAGATAGATTCTTCTAACATTTGCTCGTCTAATCTTAGGGCCGATCTTTTATTCTGAAGTATAGGGACGAATACCAAAGCTCAGGTAAAAATGACATTTAGATTCGGTAATATGAAATTGCCGTTGAACGTGTATGGAATTATTTTTGCTGACAAATTTCTGTTAGTATTTATGCCATATCTATACCTATATAAACATTGTTTTCCCACAACCATCGTTTTGAATCAAAGTTGCATAAAATAATTGTAGGTTTCAAATTTAATAATTGAACTCTATCTGGTAATGTTTTAAATCTATTCTACTTTCCAAAAATCTCATAATTATAATATTTATCAATATCGTCTTTATGTTTTAAAATAAACAGCAGAATGGCTGAATTCCCGTTGCTTTTACTTCCCCATTGAAATTGATCAGCTTGTCCCCACAGGGAAAACTAAGAATATAACTAAAAGAAACCTCCTATGTTATGTCCTGATAATTCTTTGATCATCTCTTCTTCAGGAAACCCAGAATTGAATCTTTTGTTTTACCTCTTTCTCTCGTTTTTTGTTCTTTTGTAATGTACTTTTTATTTATCGTGCATTCTGCCTTTTCAGTGTGACCCTTCTGGTGCTTATGATATCCAAAATATAGAAAATACTGAAATCATAATAGTTTTAAAAATATACTCCTGTACGATACATGATGAAAACTGACAGTTACAGAACTTCCTGGCCTAGAAGATGTTACTAATATAGGTACACGACACCCGGGTTACATAACTAAGATATCGTGATGCGCAGCCATTATGCAGATTTGGTATGAAGTCGTGGCAACTGCCGGAATTGTGTTAATCTGTTGGCCAATATTGTCCACGTTCCTGCTCATTTTCATGTTTTAAAGACGGATAAAGAAACTGCGCGCCTGAGATAACTAAAAGATTTTTCGAAAACATTATACGTATGGTGTTACTCCAGAACGAATTATCGACAAATCCGAAGAATTTCGAACAATGTCCTATATTTATTTAATGTTCGAGTTAAAATTAACCTTCAGACCCTTCCGATGAAGTTCCGTGGGTAAAAAACTATACTGTCTCGAAAGCAGTAATGCATATTTCAAACAATTTGACATCTTTTGCAATTCTGCATAAAGATGGAAATTTTTTTGTAATATGCGTTAATGCTTTTAAGACAGCATAGCTTTGTACCCATGAAACTTCCCATGTCCAATAGACGGTATACCGGCTTTGACATACCGTACCCATGTCCAGTAGACGGTATACCGGCTTTGACATACCGTCTACTTCAATTATCGAATTATTCATTACAATGTTACTTCACGTGAAATAAATTTAAAAGTAGTAGGTATTCTCATAAAGGTCTTTTAGATCTTTATATTTACATTCCCTTTAATGTATCCGTTACAGTATAATTTATTGATAACAAGGAACTGTACACCAATTACACTTAAAATAGTACTAGTGATCTGAATTTCTTGACGTAGAATATAAATCACAGTTTCCAAGTTTTCGCACATCAACCAGATGGCTTATTCAAGGAAAGTAGACAGCTAACTGCACACTGGATAATGGAACACTTCGACAATTTGAAAGTGGTGACTTGACTAGACCATAAATGAATGGGCGCAAATGTGATCAGACATTCTAAGAAATGCTAAGTAGACAGCTAACTGCAAACTGGATAATGGAACACTTCAACAGCTTGAACGTGGTGACTTGACTAGACAATAAATAAATGGGCGCAAATGTGATCAGACATTCGATGAAATGCTAAATAGACAGCTAACTGCAAACTGGATAATGGAACACTTCAACAATTTGAACGTGGTGACTTGACTAGATAATAAATGAATAGGCGCAAATGTGATCAGACATTCGATGAAATGCTAAGTAGACAGCTAACTGCAAACTGGATAATGGAACACTTCAACAATTTGAACGTGGTGACTTGACTAGACAATAAATGAATGGGCGCAAATGTCATCTGACATTCGAAAAAACAAAGTCGCGTTTGTTGGGCACGCGGTACTGTGGTAGAAAACACAGCATTGTTTGAAGAATTGATTTCAAATGCGTGGCAACTCGAGAGAGACGCTATCATTACCAGCTTCCCTGCTGGTCAAGATTTCCAAGGTATTGCGAATGGCAGTAGTTTTAGGTGTGGAGTATTAAGCTAATTTCTCGATATCGTTCCACATAGGATCAGCGGACTTGAACTTGTCCTGTCTTGATAGGGCAGTGGTTAGTTTACCGTCTTTTTTATCCCTTTCATGTTCGTTGATTCTAATTCCACACAAAAGTTTGGTCATTCCGATGAGGTATCGCCTGGAGCCGTTCGGATATTGTAGTGGAAATGCATAAACCCCTGCCTCATTGAGAAGAGGGGGCTTGTCAATATTTGTTTTAGGCATGGTATATAAAGATGCCGGAGACCTTATGCCGACACCAAAGCTCATCCTCCTGAGCGCGTTTTTGAGTTGATAGGAAACTTTTGGTATGTTGGCAATAGAGCCCAAGTAGCGAAGTTAGGACATAGAAAGATTGATACGGCTGGTTCTGTCTTTTTCGATAAAGTTTTGCATCTGGTTCGACGTATATCCTGCCATAGGGTGTATATAATTGACTTTCCTCATAAAGTCAGTTATATACACCCTGCGATCAATTTCACTATGGAGCTTAAGCCCAGTGGCACCTTACCTTATCTCGACGTCTTTGTGAGAAAATCACATGACAATCGCCTTCGTACGGTAGTCTATTATAAACCCACCTCCGTTTTCAGCTTTCGTCCGAGTTGTGTTGAGGTTCAAATCTCGGTGAAACGTGGATGTTGTGTATGCCATATTAAGGTACTGGCTCTCTCCTTTCTCTAGAACATGTGTCCCTACATTTGGTATGGCGGTTGCTTATAGCCCACCCAATTGCTAAAGACGGTCTTTAAACATAAAACGATAAAAATGCAAAGACGGTGTTGCATGCCAGTAGTCAGGTTTAAAGAACTGAAGCAATCTCCAAAGGCTATTTCAGCATCTAGCGGCGCTAAAGTTAAATGTAAACTCGTAGCTTTGCAGAACGATTGAGATGACACAAATTTATCCAAAAAAACGCAGCCTATTTTTTGATGCGTATCATTTCACCGTCGCAAATATGTATTTCCAGCTCTTATACTGCAAAGTCACCGAAATATTTGGAGGTCATTTTACGCCACCAAAGTTAATATGTTAAAATAATATTTTTTCTTGAATAATATTCCTTCCGACACCGTCTCAGATGTTTATAATCTTGCACCATTTGTATCTAAATTACAAGACAGCTGTTTTGAATAATATTAATTTGTGCTAGAAAGATTTCAATGAAATCAATAACTTGGATCCAACACTTTCTAATATAAAATACGAGATACATTTAAAAAAATTCTGCTCCGTTCTTAACAAAACAAGAATCATGACTCATAGTACTTATGACCAATGTACATCAAAACATCCATAGACTAGAGTTAGATTCGAAATTTTTGTTTTATTTTTCCTAAGCATAGATTCAAATCTCAAATCTTAAGCGAAGAGGGACGTTTAGATTCTGTGATATTAAATCACCACCGAATGTACCGACTATTGTTTGATCAAAAAATTATATTAATACAAACTCGGTTAATGGTAATGCAATATTTGTGAGTAAACCTTAAAAAAATCCCCTGGTCAAACTTAAAAGCCCGTTCAAGCTGGAACTTAATTATAAGAAGCTTTTTTTCTTGTCGATATAAAATAAATTACAGAAACAAACTAATGAATAATGATATGTGTTAAGACTTTCCAAATTGATCACAAATAAACGTTATTTATTACTATTTACTATTGCCAACAAAGAAAATGTGTTCAATGAAACATAAAGAATATCAGCAATAACTGTAAGAAAGCAGCCTTGGTAAATACCCCGTGATTTGCTTAAACAATGAAGTTTCGCGATTGGATCATTAAAAGTTATTTTTTATGTTCCCAAATAGGCAACTCTAGAAATGTATTCAACACAATGGTGAGTTAAATAGCTCAATAAATTGTTAATGATTTTTAGTATAAATACGTAATTATTTGGATACGTTACTAAAAACTATAGAGTCAAACAAAGAAAATTTAAAAAGTATTCACTTAGAAAATACCTTGCATTTTAGTGCTTTTGCAAGAAACATTCGTCCAACTGAAAACTGTCATTAGCACCATAAAATCATGCTTTTTTTTTTATTCATTAACAGGGGTGGGGTATTATGTTGGGATACTCGTCGACGGAGAGTGAATTTTTATGCTGCCCAATGATTTTTCTCGTTTTTTTAGACCTGTTAAAAGTCGCAGTTTATAATATATATAAATTATTAACATTGTAGGCTTTCAATATAATTTCAAACCTCATGCTTATTGATTTCTAACAAGGACAGGTAGATTATAGTCTGAAACCCGAACGACCGAAATACGATGCAATGCCCCGTTAGGCAGAGGAGCATTCTATTTGTCGGCCGGCCAAGCTGTTCATGCACAGGAAAGAGTAGAGCTGACGTCACAGATGCTTAAAAGTGCCTTCTGCTAGCAGAATAAGCTGTCTTTCCCGCTGGAGAATGCTATCTATCTACCGGCAAGTGTTTCCGACATCCCGCCTAACAGAACAGGTGGTTCCAACATCTATATACTCAAAGTACGAATTAATTCTCCTTTTACCCTGTTTTAGCCTGAATGCGCGATGTAAACATGAACAAGAAGGTTTTGTGGACTAAGGGTTTCTGAAAGTAAAGATTTGCAGCTAACCTAAAGTTATTGAAAAACAGTCTGTAATCGGAAATAAAATTTTTCAAAATTAAAATGTTCTTTAGCAATTGAGCAATGCCACGTGTTTCACTCTCTGTGCCATGTTTTTCAATTTTGGTTGACAGCAGTGTAGGGAGACAAACCGACTACAAATCTGAAAATGTTTTACATGAAGACAGAAATGTTGCAACATACTGTGAGAAATGGATAAATGAATTTCTTCGGATTGTTTATAAAGACGGCTTTGCAAAATGTGGATTTTGCTGCATTGCAGATGTGAAATTCAGTTAATCACGAAAGATTCCGCATACACACAGTGTCCCTTTCAAACATGAAATTTTAGACTCCATTATATATGTGCACAGAATAGAAGAAATGTTGACATTACTGAAAATTAACCACAGCTTCTTGTTAAAACCCCATTGCCCAAATGCACTAAAAAGATGGTTACAAATCATTTAAGTAGCTGAAATTATTATTCAGTCTGAGCTGCTATATTGCAAATAACAATAAGCCATTTTCTGAGGTTGAATCACTCAACATGTTATCCAGAAATTTAGTGGTTATGTCCAAAACCAGTATGTAAATAGAAATGCTTGCAGGGAATTTATCTCTTGATTATCGAAAATCATAATATAATCGGTATTAAAGGAACTAAAACAGTGTCAGTTCGTTTGCATTATTTTAGACACATGTACAGACAAAGTAACAATAAAGGAATTGATCGTGTATGCAAAATATTTGAAACGCGGTAAAATTAGAGAATGTTCTTTGGGGCTCTTGGTATTAGAAAATAGAGCATCTAAGTCATCTTTTTCTGCTATTTAGAAACACATTCCTTTTCTGGATATAGATTTAAAGAAAAATTATTAGATTGTTGGTTTAGCTACTGATGGGGCAGGCGACGTATTTGGTGAAATATCGGGTTTATATGCCAGATTTAAAGAATGTTGAACACATATATTGCCGGTGCGTTGTGTTGCTTAGTGCTTGAAGATAAAAGTAGTTTATGCTCTGCAGATTGTATCGTATATAGTAATGTTTGATTCTGTTGTTATTTTAATTTATAAATTGTATGGATAATCAAATAAAACAATCAGAAAACCGGGAAAAAATACCCAAATTATTGGAAGGACAACTTTTAAAAATTGAGAAATTACACCAAGTTAGATGGGTGGCATCTAAAGTAAAAGATTTGATAGCAATGTTTCGTAACTGCCAGTTACTTTTTGTTCCATTTAGAAAATCAAACTAATGAAAAACAAGTTAGTAAGAATGAAAAGGCGTAGTAAAGAAAATAAAAGATTTCCTATTTGTGACAACCCTCATTATACTCCTAGATTTTCGTCAAACCTTAAAATAATTGTAACTTACGTTGTTGACTTTACATAAAGCACTTGCTACAGCATTTGCTTTTATGTCAAGTATGCAACGATATTTCAAAAACAAATAAGAAATCAGAAAATTTGGAGAAACAAAAAGAAAAATATGAAGAAAAATCTTTTATGTCCTATAATGATGAACATTACAAAGATGCAGTTCTGACAAATGTTGCAAATGGCAAGAAGTTTTTCAAATCTGCGATAAATAGTATGAAAGACTTTGTAAAAACACTTAATGAAAATATTTTGCGACATCAATTCACCTGTAGGCACTTCGCATTATGGTTTTGATATATTTTTTTTGACCTACTAGAACCTATTTGAAATACTTTTGTGACAATAAAATCAAAATTATAGTACATCACTTTAAGAGAGTTATCAAAAATAAAATCAACGTGTAAAATATCGAAAAATGTGTGGTAAACGAAAAGTTCGACTTCAAAGTAAGTAGCCAGAGCTTGAAACTTTAGGAACTGCTTTTAAAGAAAACTGTAAGCAACTATTTTTTTTTTCGTAAGTCAGTTGTTTTCACTTTTTTGAAAAAAGGAACCAAGATGAACCTGCGAACGTGGCTATACAGCTACATAAATGAATCTTATCAAGAATCACTCCAGGACCTCTTTAATCAATAGAAGTGTAAACAATATGTTAAACATAGCCATTAATGGGAAATCATTCCAAAATTTTCTGCCTGCAATCTCTTTAAAAAGTTAAACAAGGAAAAAAGAGTAATTAATGCGTACAAATTGAAAATAAACAAAAGCTGAAAAGACTTAACTCATTAGATATGCAATATTTAATTATAAATTAAGAATAAATTTGTGTCATTCATCTGCTTTAGAAATCAAATGTTTCATGGGGATGTCTTAATCTGGTATACCTTTTTGCAGGTTTTATTGTTACATAGAAGCATATTTAAAATTTTAGGTCATATCCCGTCCTTACGCATTGTTGTCTTAATGTAAATGATGTGCCGACGTAGCGTTTTGATGGCGAGTGGTAAAAAAAAACCTGACTGGTAAGATTTCCCAGGATTCCCCTACCCACGGATTATTGGTATTCTCTCCTACATTTTGGATGTTGATAACACAGAAGTGCTAATTTTCTTCTTAATTTATGGATTTTACTTTATTTATCCTCGAATGGTTTCATGACATTAAAACGTTCCGAGGGAAAATTATGGTTCGATGAATTCTTTTGGTTGCTGTATGTAACAGTGTTGTTACATAAACGATATCACAGATTTCTTTAACATCGAAAAATTGCCTTCTATGCAGCAGTACATAACTCGAAAACGTAGCTTCGTATAAAAAAATTTAAATTAGGTATATTACTTAGCTTAATTTTTTCTAAGTGTTTAGTTTAAAGGTCAGAATCCATCCATTAAACATTTCAGTATATTGAATCGAAATATTGAGATTTCGCACTTCAAGTGTGTCGCTTGAAATAACATTATATACGTCACGACTGTCTTCTAACAATGTCGTAGGCTTTATCGACAAATGAAGTAGATAACGTTGTTTAATTTATATATTTAGTTTTTATAAATAAAATTTCACTTAATTATGCAAATTTTACAATGTTCTTCACAGAAGAATAACCATTTTACAAAAACAAAAGACAAATAAATTTGGCATGCACATTTATATTTGCAAAACAAATTTGTTGCACTTTACTTTACCACACAAGACAACTACACGTGAAACGTAAAAGCTTGAAAGCGGTTCCCAAGTCCACATATTTTGTGAACTACAAAGCAAAGAGGTATAATCAATTTTTCCGACTTTATAATTGTGCCGATTAGGAGAGAATATTATTAGAAATTTAGTTATAAGATACGAAATTTGTGATCTAATGGTATTTTTATTTTTAAAACACCTTCCTTTTAGTGGAAAATTTTCTGATAAACCCAATATTTAAGTTTTATTAGGATTCTTCATAAACCCCAAATGACAGTTATGGAAGGCTGCCATAAATATTTTGCTGCGAATGACATGTACCTTCAATAACGTCATGGTTGTCTACTCGGCTGCAATCTATTTAAAATCTGAATTTTCTGCTACGCCATCAAAATAATCCACTTTTGTTGTTGGTATGCTTTCTGATAGATCACTAGAGAAATAACCTGATTAGATATAAAAAATGTCCATTCAGGAAGTAGATTCATTGTGCTGAATATTTGTCGGTTTCCGCTTTCGCTTTGTGGTGATTCTTACATTTCTGACTTCTGATTCGTTGACGTACCCGTGGCTTTAGATGGAGATAAGGGAATGCGAAGGTATGTAGATTTGAAATTTCATTGTAGACAACCACAACAAGAACAAAAAAACTGATAAAAAACCCATCTAAAACTGAAGGCTTCTACTCTTATGTTAATAGACAATTCCGGATAAACGGGCATCAATTGTGCAAAGTTTCATTTTATTTGATATTTGTGTTAAGGATTTTTTTTATGAAATCGTAATGTGTACCATGATTTAAAAACGTTAAAGAATGACTTTCTTTTGTTTTTTTCGCCTTAACTTGATTTAGTATGCAAAATGTAACCAATGCATTTTTCTGGCTAATGGATTTTTATCTTCGCAGGATATTTTTCTCCTCGAAAGCAACAGACTCAGGTAAAGGCGTATCGTGCTCTGTTGCTGCGGAAAACTATATTTTAAATATATCAGAGAGGCTCATCAACGTGTTATTGAACCCATTAAAAATGATGTACGGTATGAATGCAGTAAAAAAAGTATGTACAATTGAATTCAGAAAAAAGTATTTTCTTTATGAATGTACCATGTAAAGTTACACACTGAAGAGCAATTGAATTAGAGATACCTGTCTAGTAACGTGTAGCACCACCTTTCGTCCTGATGACGGTGGTAATTCGTCTCAACATGGACTCGACATGACACCGGAAGGGTTGGAAGCCATACGGATCCACAATCCCTGAACAAGCTGCCACAGTTAACGAAAATTTGATGGAGGGGTCAGAGCCTCGAACATCTATCTCGGTGGCATCCCAGATGTGCTCGATGGAATTGAGGTCAGGTGAACTAGATGGCCAAGGAATTGAAGTTAAGTCGATGGAGTGTTCATCCAACCATTCGGATACAATTCGGGAGCTATGACACGATGCATTGTCTTGTTGCAGAATGAGGTTCCCAGTGGGATGTTGAAGACACACAAACAGGAGTAAATGGTCATTCATGATATCCCGGTAAGGTTGCCCTGTGAGGGGCGATGTCACACGTACCAGGGGTCCCATTTCAGTCCACGTAAATAGTCCCCACGCGAGAATGCCTCCCCTTCCCGACCACATCGAAAAGTACCCTGTTGGCAAGAATGATCTATCGCTTCATGTGGTTTGCGCCGTACTTGTAACCTGCCATGCGCATGTACCAACGTGAAGCTCGACTCATCAGTCCAGGCAACATTTTTTCACATCTCTAGGGTCCAGTGACGATGTTCCCACGCCCATGCTAATCTTTGCACCCTGTGATGTGCGATCAGCAGCGGTACCCTCGTGGAACGATGGATTCTGTATCCCACAGCGAGGATATGGTTCTAGATGGTGTGGCTGCTGACATGTTTTTGTGTACCAGCGTTAAATTGCCGTTTGATTTCTTGCACTGTGGTCCGACTATCTGCTGTTACAATGCGAGCTAGCCGACGATGACCCGGCTCATCTACACGCTGTTGTCCACCGCAGTTGGCCCTTGCAGGGATGGTTTTACCGGATTCGATGCACTCATGGTGCACCCGTGACACAGTGTCTCGTGAAAATCCCAGGACCTACACGACTATAAAAGTTATAAAAGTTGTCAATTTGATAGCACTCATGGTTTTAATGCCTATCTCTGTATAAAATACTTCCGATTTGCATATCATACATTCGGCATTTCACACATGAAGTGCCAATTTCACGAAAACTCCATTTAGTATGATACTCATATTTTTATGAGGATTGCATATTAATAAAAGTACTAGTTACTATAAGTTGCTTCCAAAATGTTTGCCAAAATTGTGCCAACATGTTCCACAGACGAATTTAATGCAAAAAAGTGATATAAACGTAGAGTCGGAAACCTTTTCCTAGATATATGCATTGTGAAAGACGACGCAACATCAACAGTAACGGGCCAATCAATAAAACTCCCTTTTTCTGTCTTTGATATCTTAATGTTCTAATCAAGGTGTTATTCAGCTGCTAACAGTGGGCAAACTTCAACTTTAAAAAATATATTGAATTATATAGTTATTCGAATATTTGAGGTTCAAGTAATTTCAATTTGACTGTAATACATCTTTTAAATCAGCATTTCTTCTGTTAGGAATAACTGAAAAAAATACATAACATATATAGCATAAAAGCGTAATTATCAGGTGATGAGTTTGAAACCTGTATCTTCCTTATTCGGTATAGGATATTCCACCGCTTCAGCTACACCGACGAAGTCTTATCGCTGTGGCTTGCCGTTTTGACATGTGCAGCATATCTGAGATACGTACGCCACATATACACCACACCCCGCCGTAAGAAAGAGGAGGAAAAGAAATCCGAGGTTTCTCGTAGTCCACAAAACCATGCTTGAAAGAATTCACTCTAGAAGAAAAAAATTCTATCAATCCTGGACAAAATATTGAAGCGTCACACATTTTTCTCGAGCCTCATGGCCAGAGATACATCTTGCGTTCAGGCGGGAATATTGCGAAATATATCTTATCCTTTTTACCGGTGGTTTGATTCGAACCCATATTTTTTTCTTCGACACGCACGTTCAACTCTATGAACTGCACCGACAAAAGCCTAGGTTTTCAGGTTGCGGCTTTGACAATGCGTATCACCTCTGAGGTACGAACGACACACACAGAGTGATTTTCAATACAACCTGCCATCGCTATCTCTACACAGAACTGATCACGTGCTTTAAAATTCCACTGCAATAAATTTCCAAAGCATATACCTCAAAAATATCTTGTTGTAAATGCTTCTCAGATAATCTACACCGTAAAAATATTTTACTAGAAATAGATCATTTGTCAGTGCAAAATGTCTTTTTAACATTAAAACCGAGATTTTCCACACATCTCAGTCAAATAATATAACAAACACAAGTACCGTAGAAGTACGTACAACCGTAATTGGATGTTAGGAAGGGAATTCACATGAAACAAAAACAGTGGTTTGAATTCTTTTACTTTTTTTTCATATATCATTACTAGTTAGAGTCAAATAATTCATTAAAAAATCCACTAAAGTTTATGGAACAGCGCCACAGGCCGCACCTCAATTTCTCCAAATTTTATATTGAAGGTTGGCAAAGTTACCTTGTCTTCAAAGATTTGGCGCCTCATGGAACAAACTACAGAGTGTGCCCGGCTGAGGATCTCTGAATTCCCTGTATCCCCCTCCCCCGAAAGCGAGGGGGTCTCAGAGATTAATACTCAGTACACACCATTGAACCCTGTCCGCCATTCAACAATTGGAACGGTTTTGAGGATTTAAACTCTGAATTTCCATTAACTCAAATTTAATTCCGCCTTTTTTCTCGCATTTATACAACGCCAATGCTTTCACTCACACATTTCCACTCTTTCACACAAAACAGCTCTCGGCATCCAATCTGTTTGGCTCGAAAAGCAGGCAGGCACTCCGGCATTACCTGAAAGGAGAGCACCTCAAAAGTGAGAAGAAAGACACACTGAAAAATGGATGGCACAAGGAAAAAAAAATTGAGGAGCAGGAAACACTGTTCCTCCTAGTGTAGAGCTAGGTATCTCAGTTTAAATCTCAACTTAATTTCCTGAATTTTAGAGTAAGCTGCAATTCACTGATAAACATTTATGTATCACTAAAAATAATTTTTAATTGTAAGTTTTCAATTATTAAGTTTATGCCAATATATCTCTAAATTAATTGAAACACTGTATATTTATTATTTTAAATTCAATCCCTAAATTTAATTACAATACTAAGACAATACTTATGAACTAAGAAGTAGAAGATTCGCATGATTTTTTTCTCTCTTTTTAAAAAATTAAGACACTACAGTTAATTCACGAAATTTATGCCCACAACATTATTAAATGCTTAGAAATTATGACACGCATTCATTTTCTGAGCAAAGTATTAAGGGGATCATTTCTTGTTATTATATTATATTTTATTAGAGTACTTTATTTCAAGATTAAGATTAATAGCTGTAAACAATTAATATTAAAAGCAATTCATGCTATAGTTTAGACATAAAATTCAACTCCAATGAAAATTCAAATTATTTTGTGATCCAGTGATTTTATTTCTCCAGCTTATCTATCTTTGATTAAAATTGCTGCACAAGCAGCTTTCTCCTCTCTATTTGAACTCTATTATATAATATTCTCTGTACGTTCCAAATCACTTGCAACGTACTTCCTCTTCTTTTATCACTGTGAGTAACTTTATTTCGCTCTGTGCTTATTTGATAGTTTGTTTGCGCAACATTTATCTGGAATACAATGTTCTTCTTTCTTTGGGAACGGACTTAACTTTATTATTTGAGATGCTGTTGGGAGGGAGAACCCTGCCTACTGTGCGATTACGTCCATACTCTCTGCGCAAACTGACATTTTACGAATACATGTAGTCCAGCCTTCATGTAGTTGCAACGCCAGCAGCTGTATTTTTGTCTTCCATTTAAAAGATTGGTTCTTTGTCGAGTCGGTAAAACATTGTGGGCAAGATTGAAGATGAAGTCTCTCCTTGATGGGTATAGATAACGTGACGCTATGTTCTCCCAAGCTTTCTCATTATTGTATCCCCGCGGCAAGTGAAACTCATGAGTCACCAGCTGCCGCTTAGGGATATTCTCAAAATATATTTCTCTGGCCGTGATATCTTGACTAAAACTGTATTTACTTCCAAATGTTTGTTGATCTTGATAAAATTTCGGTATCATATGTCTTTATGGTCCTTTACAGATTATTTCTCGACTTGTAAATTTCATCCCAGCAAGTACATAAAAAAGGTACTTCTTAGAAATGTGTTCTCGTTTCACCGTTTTTGATGTACAGGTATCGTATTCTATGAAACCAAATGGCAAGAATTTTAATTTTCAATCAACAATTAATTATTCTCTGGCCGTTTCACAGAAATCTGAACAAACATCTTGTCATTTTAAACAAAGTTAACCTTCGAGGATCTTGAAGAACTCCCGCATAGGTACATTTTGTTACTAGAATTGTATTGACTTATTTTGCTCTACTAGCTAACAAAAGCCTACGGATTTTCTACTCTTCTATCTCACGCTGTAGTTCCTGTATGATATTTGCAATGTAGCATTACTGATTCCGTTATGTGTATAATCAATGCCCAAAATTTTAATTTTAGCATAGCTTAGGATACCAGCCTGTAATGTCCATTTGTTCCAAATGATAGATTTTGATTTCTCTATGTTAAGTTTCGCTCCCGTGACTTGTCCATAACTTGTGAAAATTCACATTGCCTCTATGATATATTTCTCGTTTTGCATGTCCAATACAATGTCATCCGCACAGGCTGAGTATTTTATAAATTCATTATTTTTTCCCTGGAATAGGTAAACCCTGTATATCTTGATGTTCTTGAATTTTTCTTAAAAACAGCTCGATTGTCAATGTGAAGAGTGTTGGTGACAAGTTGGAACCCTCTTTTATCCGATTCTCGACTGCTATTTCATCCGTTTATTCTCCATTTATGATAACTTTTGTATTTGATTCTGTATGTATCAATCGGACATATTTGACAATATTCTCCGACATTCCGTACTTTTGTAGAATCTATAGTAAGGATTCTTGATTTACTGTATCAAAAGCTTTCGCCTGATCTAATGAAAGATTCCAAATTTAATTTTCCTTTCATTGACTAGAAATATTATTTCTCTGGTTAAGACTATGCTGTGAAATACACTGCCGGACAATTGCTAAGGACGGATGACAATAGTAACGATAGCAAACATAAAATGGAAGGCAGGAAAATGTGGAAATTAGCATAAGTGCGGGATACAGTAAGACGTGTTGTGCGTATGCAAATTTTGGATTGCCGAACTTGTTCGTGACGTCATAGCGCTGATAAGAGATATAAAGGATTTGACGCGTATTGACCGTTGTTGTTCAAACGCAAAGTTGAAAGGGAAAGAATCAATTGACGAACTTGCAATTTTCAGTATGTCTTCCTGACATCACCTAGATGATTTTACGCGTGGCCGTATTATTGGCAAGATTGAAGAAGGGCGAAAAATAACAGATGTTGCCAGGGAGTTCTACGTCAGCCACAGTATTGTTTCAAGGCTTTGGAAATTATTTCAAACAAATGGAGAGTGTAGCAAACGTGACGGGGGAGGTCGTGTTCGCAGTACGACACCTGCAGAAGATCGGTACATAGTGCTATCAACAAAAAGACACCGGCGCAGCACAGCTAGTGAGGTAGCAAATCAGTTAATGGCTGCTAATGGCAAGCGGATCTCCCGAAAAACTGTCGCCAGACGTTTGCATGCAGGAGGACTATACGCCCGCAGTCCTGTTGTGTGCATCCCATTGTCCAGACGTCACCGTACCGCCCGTTTGCAATGGTGCCATTAACATAGCAATTGGACTGATAACGACTGGTCTGCTGTCCTCTTCTCAGATGAGAGTAGATACAGTCTATCGTCTGATTGTCGACGACAACTGATCTGGCGTGATAGTGGTACTGCATATTGTCCAGCAAACATACAGGAAAGGGACCGATATCCGACATGTAGTGTCATGGTATGGGCTGGCATCATGATCAATGGCCGTACGTCCCTCAATGTGCTTCCAACTGGGACTATGATTAGCCAACGATACATTAATGATGTTCTGCTACCTCATGTTCGCATGTTCCGTGGTGCTGTCGGTGATAGATTCATTTTCATGGACGACAACGCAACATGTCATCGAACAGTCGCTGTCCAGGAGTGTCTTGAGAGCGAGGATATTCAACGCCTCGTATGGCCAGCACGTTCTCCAGATCTGAATCCCATTGAAAATGTGTGGGATGCTTTGGGGAGGAGTCTTGCTGGTCGCCAATGCCCTTCAATAACCAAGGACACCCTCATGCGTGCACTGACAGAGGAATGGGATAAATTACCCCAACAGCTGCTTGATAATGTTGTGCAAAGCATGACACGATGTGTGGAATCTTTCATCGCCCTCCATGGTGGCCATATCCCGTATTGACATCTTACGCCGGAACGCCTGCGGACGGTATTTGCATTTTTTTCACGTTAACGTATTCTGCACAAAATGGCCTGTTTGTCCCTTGAACACGTTCCAAAGCCTTCTGGATTTCAGAGCACAATAAATTGTCTTTCTTGTAATGTCCTGGCATTCTGACATTATTTTATTTTAGTTGGCATCCAACCACACTTACTTTTTTATGCGCTATATAGCCGTTTACGATCCGTCCTTAGCAATTGTCCAGCAGTGTATATTCCTCTTTGTCACTGCACAAAAGTCTAATGGGCTGATACGTCTGTTCATTACTGTTTTCACTCTGTTATTTAAAACGGTACCCAGTATTTTATAGTCTACCTTTAATAGTGTAATAGGTCTGATTTTCTTAAATTCTACTGAATCCATTTCAGCTTTTTTAATGAGTTTGATAAATGACTCTTTAAAGGTTGTTGGTATTTCCGTACCACCTAGTCTTTTGTTATTTTTGCACCCAGAACTTCATTGTGCAGCTCGTTCACTTAGGGAAGCTGTACGAATTGTTCTATGTCGTCCAAGCAAACATCTTGTCTTTTTGTACAATGTTCTGTAAAACTGAAATGCTTTCTTTACCGTGTCACACATTTGGTTTTGTGAGTCTGTATATTCTAGAGGCAACGACATTGCCTTGTATTATTTTTTGTTCTTTTGATAAATATTGAAAACAATTTCTTCCATATGTAATTCTTTAACTGCAATTTGTTCCCCATTTTCATTCCTCTTTCCATTATTAGATCATTAATTTCTCTCTTAACTTCAATTATTTCTCTTTCATTAGTGTTTTGAACATTGCCTCTAATTAATGCTCTCAGCATATTTGTGAAGAATCTGTATTGATTTCTTTTTTATCTGCTAATTCTCTTCCCTCTTTCTGTAAATACTCATTTACCTAATTTTTAAAATTTTGCCAGGAGCTAAATTTTGAATCCGAATGAACATTTAAACTTTCAGTTATACTTCCTATTTCTGACTTAATAGGTTCTATGTTCAGCAGACAGGGATTCAGCCTCCAGGGCATGAGAGGTCTCCTACCTGTGTTAGGTACATCAATATTACCCATAAGCAATCTGTGATCTGAGATGTGAGAGTCTCCAACATTGCGATCAATTATCTCTTTGTTTCGGACTGCAGATACATCTTGTGTGAAAACAGTCTATTCTTGAGGCACTGCCTCTAGCCTGCTTGTATATCCTGGAATATCGCCGTGGAAAGTTATCCCAACGTCAGACAGGCGGTTTACCGTGACCCAGTTATTAAAATGATTCCTTCTACCATCTGTGTAAACCGTGTTATTGAGTCTATCCAAATGAGCATCCAAAACAGTGTTAAAATCACCCGTTATGGAACAAAAATCAAAGTTCCCCGATATGAAATATGGAAGGTAGTCGAAACATTCTCTTCGATCTGTAAATCTAGAGAGAGCCTAAACACATATGATATTTTTGAGACAATTATTTACTTTGAAAATTGCGGAGACAGCACGTCCCACCGCATCAAATTAAAGACCCATTGGATCGCCAGTTTTATACAATATCAAAACTCCTGCATAACCGGAGTTTGCCAATGAAAATATACACCTATATGACGTGAGTATCTTAAATTGCGAGATGTCTTTGAAAGATTTAAAATGTGATTCTTGTATACAGCAGAAATCAATTTTATTCAGCAACAAGAAACCTTTTAACCAATCTATTTTTTTCAACTTTTTTCAATCCCGCAACGTTGAATGATACAATTTTGAAAGTGAATTTTGTAATGAATTATATCACAATCTATTCCTTTTATTGGGTTGTCTGAAAAGTCATGACGTGTTTTAGCCATGTTCTGCAAATGTCATTTATTGATAGAAAGAACAAAGGTCAATCATTGATATAGTGACCGTTTTGTTCAATAACCATTTGCCATCTGTCAGTGAGATGCGGAATGCCTCGTTCATAGAAGAACCTGTCTTTCTTGGCGAAAACCTGTGCAAGGTGCTGATTTATAGCCTCATCTGAATTGAACGTTATACCCTGCAAGGACTGTTGAAGATAGCGAAACAAGTGGAAGTCTAACGGCGCAAGGTCAGGTGAGTATGGGAGGTGTGGCAACACATCCCACCCAATCTCCAATAATATTTGGCGGGTGATAAAACATGTGTGTGGTCTCGCGTTGTCGTTATGGAACACAACACATTTACGATGAACTAGCTTTGGAAGTTTCTGAATGATGGATTCTTTCAAACTGTCGAATTGCCGCCAGCACACATTCGAATTGATTGTTTGGTTCCGAGGTAGGAGCTCGAAAAACACGACACCTTTAAAATGCTACCACACTGAGACCAGAACCTTCTGCTGATGAATGTCTGCGTTGGATGACGTTTGAGGCGAAGCAGCCCGTCGGGACCACGAGCGTTTGTTGAGCACATTGTTGTACACAATCCACTTTTTGTCACCAGTTATCAATCGCTTCAAAAAACGATCGTTTTCCTCACGTTTAATGAGCACATCGCAGATGTTTATACGCGCCGTCAATTGAGCTTCTTTGAATTCATGAGGAACATACACATCGAGCTTGCTTACGTATCCCAGCTTCTTCAGGTGGTGGTGAACGCTTGAATGATGGATGTGCAATTTGTCTGCAATCTCACGTGTCGTGTAAAGGGGGTTTGACTCGATCAATGCCTTGATTTGGCCGTCATGATACTCCGGTGTGCCTTCCCGACCGAGGAGCATCGTTGATTTCAAAATCACCAGCACGGAATTTTGCGATTCACCGCTGGCACTGACGTTCTTATAGAGTAATATAACTGCCCACGTTACGCAACTTTTCACAACCTTGACGCGCTTTCTATCCTTTACGGAAGCAAAACAGTTAAATATGGCGAAAATGCACAGATTGGTCTTCCATCTTCAACTTGATATCAAATCTCCACGAATCAATCAAATCGCTCACTACTCCTTTTAGACTGCAGCTAGAACTAGCACCTGTCGAATGCCATAGCGATAACAGCATGCCTCTAGTACTTCCAAAACCGCCCAACCGCCATCGCGTGCCAAAATACGTCATGAAGTTTCCGACTCCTCAATATTTAGTTCTCAGTACCCCAGAATAAAGTAAAAAACTTCACAAAGGAACATGTAAGACTGCCTGTAAGAAATAAACAAATTTCCATACAGAAATAGCTTTCTTTTTTTTCAAATCGCCCCATAAAGGAACATGCAGGAGGAAGGAATCTATAACATTCAATGTTGCTATGGGTGGTTGTTTATTCATTGGAACTAGTAGTAACGCTAATCGTCTCCCGATATTGAACAAATGATGATTAAACACCTTTTTCTCATGGTCTAACGACCACCGTGAGCACTTCATATGCCCACAGGCATTAGACAAAAATAAATTTTGAACACGGATTTCTGGAGAGTGACTCAGACTGCTCCATTCAAAATGCACGCAACCACTGCTTCGGGTGGAACAGGAGTGTGAGCGCGATTCGGGCAAGTGACTTGAATTTGGCTCCTTTGACTATTCACTTTCCAATTTTTAATACATAAATATACTCCATAAATTAAATGTAGAAAAATTATATTAAGATTATCCTTCCGCATGACATACCAATGCTACTAACAATTTTAATAAGAGAGATGATTTTTTTTGTTTATGCATATATTTCTATTTGATTTATGTGAAAAATGTTGCAAACATTCCACAATTATTGGACATGTAAATTTTTTCAATATTATATTCGGAAAATAATATATATATCTATATAAGTACTTCATTTGTTGGTACGAACGACATCAGTAGTAAATATAATTCAGGGAATGATTTCCCATGTCAGAGATGCATGTCCAGAAAATGCACCACGGCAATCTTATACGGGTTCCACGCAAGGCTGTGATTGGCTGTTCAGAGAGGGAGACGATTTGATCAGAAACAACCCGAAGCCTTAGGAACCGGAGTACTCTCGTTCTCGAAAGTTGTGATGTATCATGTAATTGTGAAGTGGTGCATTTTCTGTAACTTCGTTGTTGACATCGACGAAGATGGTGTATTTTCTGGACGGGCGTTAACTGCATATGGATGAATAATGTTATAGGTAAGTCATATTTTGTATGTAGAGGTAAAACACGGATGTAATTGTACACGTTAGCTGTGCTACATTTTATGTAATGCCTGCGTTGTTGACATTGATGAACGCGGTGCACTTTCTGGATGGTAGTTAAGTGCATGTTGATGAATAACATAGCTAAAAATATCTTTAATGTGTAGAACCATTTCAAACTTTTTTTTAGGTTCAGGTGCACTTCAAGTTTAGCGTATATATGTAATTCAGCATGGCATAATGTACAGTGTGAGCACCCGCATAATGTAGGCTATTTTTCTTTTAGTCTGTCTATTATGAAGCTTTAACATCACTAAGATACCAAGAAATAGAACTATATCAAGGTAAGAGTGTCTTAAATGAAGCAGCAAATGAAAATAGCTTGTTAGTGAAATATCAACCATTGAAGAGTCACCATTTCCTTGGGTTGCCCCTGTGGAACAGTGGTCTAAGCGCTGGCTTCTGATCATTCGTCCGAGATGTGTCGGGGTTCAAATCCTATTTAGGCATGAATGTTGTGTTTGTCTTACAGCAGTGGCTGTCTCCTTTTACTGGAACCATTGGCCCTAAATTAGAGACAGGCAACAACCTATATCCCACTGAGTTGCTCATGATGGTCATTGAACTCCCAATCAAATCAAATATTTTCCTTGGATTCTCTTTTGCACATATACTTAGTGGCACCTTAGGGTGTATCTGCAACTTCTTCTTGCCACCTCATGTAATTCTCTTGTAATTTAGTAACATTTCTTAGTTGTATACTATTGTAGTAGTAGTAGTGTACAAATTATGTAAAATTTCTTTTTTAAATGATGTACCCTGAGGAAATTTGGGATTGTTGTTTATTCTCTATAATTTCAGAAGAACTACTACCATAAGATAATCAGGTTTATTATTACACAGCAAAAAAAAATGTTGGAAATAACCTTGGAAGAAATTTGTTTACTACTAGCAGTTAAAAGCCAAAAAAATGAAGTACGCAGAAGGAGTCATCCAATCAAGATGAAAATTGGTGTGTAAAATGTACATGTATAAGAAAAGAAATTACAATTCCAGAGCAGGTGGGCAATATATTTGGATAAAACAGCTACACCATGGAGGCAACTCAGTACATTGCAGCATCACGTGTGGCTTGGATATATGCGAGACATAGATACATACAGTTTACGGATGCTGTCCTGAGGTATAGCACGCCAATTGTCATCAAAACATTTGATTGTTTAAACGTGTGATCAGGCTGGCCACAGAAGGGTGTCAACATTATAAAGTCATGCCGTGGAGATCTATGTTGTGTGTGGCCAGGGTTTACCCTATATAGTGTGGGAAAATATTCTTATAATATGTGGCCAATACATCATGATAATTAACACAGCAATCAGACATTGCTGAATTGACTGTAATTACTAAATATACAATGTCATCGCTCTGTCCACGTTATTTTATAAACAACGAATAGCAAATAAAAAATAGTTCTACTGACACTGCTGGGATCGAATCCCAGATCTCTCGATAACTAGCCGAGTGCTTTTGCTTAACGCTACGGTGCCAACAATTCACAGCGCTATTCGTGGTTTATCAGTCAGCATCTGACTACACAAATCCATACTGATGGGCTCAGCAACTGATGTGTCGCCATCTAGTGGCATTCAACAAAGCAAGCTGTTTTAATTACAGCTGATAAATCCGAAGGGCGATAGAAATGTTGAATATATATTCGTTGTTTATAAAATAATGTGGACTGAGCGATGACATTGTATATTTACATTATCTTGACTGTAATTACTGGTCCACACGTAATATCCATCGCATCAGAAAACTTGAAAATTTCCCGCTGTGGTGCAATGAAATTTTCAAGTTTTTTTATGTGATTGATATTACTTATGGAACAGTAATTATAGTCAATTCAGTGATGTCTGATTGCTGTGTTCATTATCATGAGGCTTTATCCTGTTCAAAATTGCTCGGTGATGTTGCAACAGGAATGGCAACACAACAGATCATGGACGCACGTTTGAGCTGTAAGGGTGGCATGGAAGACTATTAAGAGTGTCTGGCTGTCGTAAAAAATGGTCCCCCAGACACCCCCCCCACACACACACACATACCCCAGTGTGAGAGCCATGCGCTGTTCAACAGTAGAGGCAGGATCCATGCGCTGGCTGGTTATTCTCCAGACGTGTATAGGCTGGTCACTAGTAGGGTAGGCAGCAGAGTGGCCCCTTTGAATGTAGTCTCTGTGCTGCAAGTCATCTAGCAACAGTCTGGATAACCACTTCCATACCTGTAGATGATGCCGCATTGCCACAAATGGTTGAGAGCGAGGATTCAATTTCTGTTCATGTAACTCTTACAATCGCCCAATCCATTCACTGGGTTGTGCCCTCCTCGATCCATTGGTGCCAACATTGTCCAATTGCTGCATTGCTCTGACTCTAATGCTTGGTGATACGGCAACTTGACCAAACAGTGTCTCCCAGCCCAGTTATACATCCTCTATCAAACTTGCTCGTATCGCGCATGGATCTGACGTTGAGGCATCCTCACAGTTAGTGGAAGTTAATGTAACTATAATGTGCTGTCTCTGCATGCGAGCTTTGATATACCCTCTTCGATGCACGGTTCCCTTGTGCTATGATGGACTAATATTTAGTCGTTAGTTGATATTTCTTAATCATTTGCATATTTGGCAGTGAGTACTAACATGTGGAGCTTCATCACGATTGAACAACTTTCTCAGGGTGCTTCATTTTTTTTTTGGCAAAGTGTGTATATATATATATATATATCTAGTGGTCTAAACACTAGCTTGTGATCGTTCATCCGAGTGGTCTGAGTTCAAGTCCTGAATGTGGCATGTGTGGTGTGTTTGTCTTATGACACTGGCTTTCAAAACATACATTGATAGTTTAAAAAAATGAATTTTTGCTGTTTATTTATTTTAAGTTGAAATAAGGCTATTGAGAGCCTGCATTGTTTTCTGATTAGTTTTATGGCTATTAAGAAAGTCCTAATAATTTCAGTGCACAGCAAAGTTGGCTGCTGGTGCAGTTACCTGAGAATAATCTTCAATGGAGATATGCCGATTGCATTTTGTGTTCTCAATTTCTTCCAGAGGTACAAATTATTATGTTGCCAAACCCAAGTTGTTGCTAATGCAATCTTGGAAGCACTCTTCTTCCATTAAAATTATAGCATTCCAGTCAAATCTTTTAAGTGATATGTTCATGGAGAGATTCATCTGGAAAGTGAATGCGTACAAATATCTATAGGATGTGAAGCAAGAACAGGTACGTACTGGAGGTAACACTTAATGTGATCAATGGTAAGCTCAGGAGGAATGGGTGCATTCTACAAAGTGATGCATAAACCAGGTGGATGACAAGACATTGTGATAACGAGAGGCAGAGGATGTGAGGAGATTGGAATTTGTGGCAAAGGGAAAGGGTGGAAAGAAAGTTTGGTAAACAGAATGTGCCTGATTTGAATTCCTAATGTATAACTGAGGAGAAAACTAATTCTTGATAAATGTGTAATAAATTAAATTTACCATTAAGAGCAGTTGAGAACTTTTGGACCAGATACACATTTTACATGTGAAAAATAGATAAACAGGGTTTTACTGTAAAACTTTTCATCTTAGCATTATTATTTCTTTAATGGTGTGCTACATTTCTCACAGATGCTGCTGATGTGCTGTCATGCAAATTATAAGTCAGAAAAGATAGATGCAGTCGCAATGTTCAAATTTCTCAAGGATCCTGACCTGCAAGAAAAAGTGGATTACTGCTCTCAACAGAGATAACTGTGATTTGTATTCAGCATTTTAGTGATGAACTTATTTGAGTTAATGCAGTTTCAAGACATGATGATCACTGGTCTCAGTTCCTTGGAAAATATTAAAATTAGCTACCTTATATTTTTTCCAAACCAACCATCATGCCTTCTCTGCAAAGGTTATACTAAAATGTAGGCATGATTTTATTTGTTCGCTTAAAAAGTGGTATTGCATTTCAGTTTCTGCTGAAATTTATTCAAAGCACATCCAGCATCACCTTAATCGAACAAGTTTGTTCATATCAGTTTAATATCCCATTTTTGTGTTTTGCACTTTAGCATAAACCTGTTATTACAAAGGTTTTGGCAGTTTACAACTTTAGTGTATTTCATGTATCTTAAACTCGTGTTGTGCAACCTCCTCCTTCTTCTTTTTTGTCTTCCCAACAGAAGTCAGGGGACCAAACCTTGGAAGACTTGTACTACTGTGTAGCATATTGCATGCTGTGAAAAACATTTTACTCTGGCTGTTTATATCACCTGTGGCAACATTGACTATTTGGGAGAAGTGTTTTGTAGTGGATTTAAATAAAAAGTTTCACTCCAAACATTTCTTTTTAATGGTCTGAATTGTAGCCGTAAGCTGTTCTGAAGTTCAGGGAAGAAATACTGTGGGTATGCTTCTTTTCTTTAATGAATTTTTTATGATCAGAAAAAGTTATGCAGGAACCATTAGTTTTCAATCAGAGAAAAACAATGCTATATACATTTGGCTTTGTACAATTACTTTATTTGATATTTGTATGACCTGCATATGTATCTCTAATTGGCTTTAAAATTAGTCTTCATGCAATTTAGTTGAACCAATTTCAAATTCATATTAGCATTGTTCCTTCCAAGAACAACTAGCAGCACCTTCATAATAAATTACAATTTATACTTCAACTAAAGTTCAAATTTTAGTTTATTATGAATAAGCAAATTTATAAATAATATACTAGTATATTTGTAAATTTGATTAAGTAGCATTGCAGATGTTGACATTGTATTTTCAATGGGCTGAGTATTAGTTGTAACATATGGAATTGAGGTAGGGGGTGAATTAATTAACTGCTATATGGAAATCAGATTTTTTGAAGCACAGACCCACTCAAAATTGTACAATGAACATTGATTTTTGTATTCATTTATATGTCAGAAGACATGCTGAACATATGTTCTGAGTAATCAGTTTAAAAAAAAAAGGCTGAACTCATTTCTGAGTGAAGTGTAACTTTACTAATTCCTGAAAGCCTAAATTTCTTAGGTGTAAACACAATTTTGCATCACATTTATTAATATTCTATGGATAATTAGCAGGGCTTGAAAAATACCATGCCCGAGATACCTGCGGCATGTAAATTATTGGCCTGGGCAAGTAAGTAAAAATGAAATCTAGTTGCACGGTCAGGCAACTAGATTTAAGGAAAAAACGTTTGGAATGGGGAATTTTCTGCTCTAGCAAAAAAGATGTTCGTCGCATGTATTTCATTTTACTGCAGTTGTATTATTGTTACGGAATGAATGCCAAGGCCAGAAGAATAGCGCTTCTTTAATTATATTATGTTCTACGTCCAGAAATTGGGGCCATACGTAGTTTTGCTCCAGATGTTGTTTACAGTTAACGACGGGATGCATGCATCGGACGAAACTAGCCTCCAGTGTTTAGTGACAAAATGCATAAACTGCCATGAAACAGGAGGATGCATACTGATGGCCAAAAAAGCCGTACTTTATGGGGAAGGAGTTACAACTGAATAATTATTGCACAACACGAGGTGGGGTTACGTCTCTGACATAACTTGGTCAAGTGAGGGAGGGTAAAGTGAAAGCTTCTACCCGAGTGCGCGCCCACACACCTGAACTGACAGCGGAACTACTGAAACAAAAGCTAAGTTTCGTTTAAGAACGAGCCTGCGCAGTGAACTCCACTTAACCGGGAGAAGAACAAAAATTACCAACGCCGATAACTTAGTTTATCCGGGAGAACAGTTTTCGTGTTAGTTGCGATTCATGTTAGCTGTGGATATAAGTTCTATTTAGTAATGGATATAATTTTTTTTTTGGAAAATAAAATCCAGCAATGAGAGTATATCTCATAGTAAGCAATTATGTGAAATTCCCGATCTGTCAGCGGTAGTTACAAATTTGTCTTCCGCACTGTTGAGTGACGTAATTGCAGAATCGGAATCTACATTGTTGGCAAATCTGAAACTTATGCAAGCGGACTATGATAGAGCGTACACACACAAAAAAAAAGCTGTTGCACTGTTGAAGAATCTTGGATAAAAACATTTAATTCGCTAAAATCAAATGGCAATACTATTATGTTGTGCAGTGTTTGCAAAATCCATCCTAAAATTGCTGATACCACCAGTAATTTTTTCAAGCAATGTGGGGTGTCAGGCGATAATATAGTTTAATAACTAAGTGCACACAACAGTAGTCAAAAACATAAGATTTACCTTTGTAACCGAACAACAATTCTTGTGATTTTATGGTGCAAAATTACTTTTGTTTGTACAGGAGAAAAGTTAAATAATTTTTGCATTCAAAATTGTTGTTAAAAACTACTTAAACTGCCATACAGTTAACTATGATTATTTAATTTTTTTGTAAAACACAGGACATATTTTAAAAATTCTTGAACATCACTAAATTTCTCAAATGCCATCAATTACCTTTCTTAAAACTAGAGATATATGTTTTTGTGCGTTTTGAATACAAACACTTTAAAATAGTGATGCAAAAAATGTATAAAAAGTTTATCATAATTTTTAACTTTAAAAAGATGAGGCTTCTGTTTTGTTATCTTAAAAGATAAATTTTTCTGGGAATGTAGAATTTACTTCTGGGCAAGTAAATATTTTCTGCACATGCCCATCTGGGCATGTATTTTTTCAGATATTTTTCAAGCCCTGAATAGGATTTATAGAAAACCCTGCCCTATTGGTAGGAAGGCCATTTCACATAATATGAAGATATGAAGAAAATAATAATGAAACAAAAAATTTGGAATTGTCACAAAAAAAATGCACCCTTCTCCAATAAATTTTCATTGTGCTACAGAGAAAGCATTGAAATTCTCTTCAATAAAAACTTGCAATTCTGATGCATTCTCAGTATTCTGATAATTTGGAAATCTGTACTGGCAACAGCTAAAGAAACGATGTCAACCACGTGAGTACTTGCTCTTAGTGTGAACAAGGCTGGCGTTTCAAATGAAAGACCTCTTACTATTCCTAAAATTTAGTCCGTAATAAATTGTGCACAAAAATTTTTGCTTTCATTATTTGAATCATGCCCTATTTAAATAACCATTGCGATATGAAATAGAGTGATGATTCAAGTTGTTTTATTATCCAAGCATAAAATGGTTCTGTGCTATCATTACTACATCAAAACATGTACTACGTCAAATGTATATAAACTACTTCATGTACATACAAAATACATCCAAGGAATATAATGCTACATATGTAAATACATATACTACATACCTGCCAACTACAACGAAATGTCCATAGTTTCTACAGATTTTGTTGTCTGACTGCAGGACTCACTGTTGAAACTATGGATTCTACAAATTTTCACATTTATTTTTTTCTATTTTGCTATTATTTTATGATATACGTGATATTCTTAAGTGGATTCACGGAATTCCATCATTTTTCTCATTTAGATCATTCTCAAGATCGATGCAAAACTGAAGAGAATTTGGGGGAGGAGTGTCGTCTTCCATCTGGGGGCAGTATTTGTGTTTCAAAACTTTTGAAAACAATTGTTTACGAGGTAAAAAATTTTGTGGTAATCGTAATTTTCTCATTCCCGATGCTGCCTTTGTGTCCAGTATTCTTGTTAAATATCATTATATTGCATAAATGTTTGTATTTCAGCTTGAAACTGTATGCAGCAATTTGCAAAAACAGAAGTCAGACGCCATAGAAATTTCTCTGTAATCTTCAGGCATAAGATTCTTTCACGAATTTGAGGAATTTGGACATTTTCGTTGTTATTTTGGTCATCACAAGATCGATGCACAAGTGAACAGAAATGGGGTGGTGGTGTGTGTGTGTGGAGGGGGGATGATCGTTGTAGGATGGAATTTCATTTTTACAAAACTTTCTAAAACTGCAGGTCGGCGAAGTACAGAATTTTTTCGCAATGTTACTTTATTTTTCTCGCGATTTTGCCTTTTGTCCATTATTATTGTCAAATAAA
The DNA here is from genome assembly GCA_039090855.1 of Macrothele yani. Taxonomy (NCBI): domain Eukaryota; kingdom Metazoa; phylum Arthropoda; class Arachnida; order Araneae; family Macrothelidae; genus Macrothele; species Macrothele yani. The sequence goes on along the minus strand of CM077031.1, from coordinate 59,874,618 downwards.
ATTTTGCTGTATAAATATTTTCCAAAATCAGAAGTTAGACCAAGCAAAGATTTTTCCTGTAAGCACCCCCCTTTATGTTCCCGCTCTTCTGCATTGCTAAATGTTCCCCATCCCATAAGTATTTGCATTTAAGCTGAGAAGGGAGCAGGAAATCCACAAAAACGGGAGTTACAGAGTTGAAAAGTTGTAAAAATTGAAGAACTTTTTTACAAATTTTGGATTTCCGTCTGTGACGTGTTGTGGAATTCTGAATGCGTCTGACTGATTTTACCGGAGGAAGTTTTGAACTTCAATAGCACAAAGCTGCTCAGAGAGAGAGAGAGAGAGACAGAGAGAGATGCTTTGTTTCAAAGCACAACAAGCAGGCTAAAGTATCGTATCATACTCTCGAAAGCAAAGCAAGTTTATTCTCTCTTTGGGCTGACAACTTTGAAATGGATTTAGCATCAATGGTTTTCCCAAATAATTTTGAATTTGAAGTAGATCAAAATCAACTAAAGGTAAAAGAAATTAATTGCAAGGAAATGGCAGTGGTAGTCTTTATGAAATTTTATAAGTTCCAAACACTTGTTCTCAGTTTTAAAACTTGCGGTCACCCAGTGAGCAAGTGGTAACAAGCACTGGCTTCTATGAGTATTTTTGAATTAATGCATATAGTTAATATAAAATAGTTGTGGATTTGAATCAAAACAGAACCCTTTAGCTTACCTAACTGTACTTTGTTATCAATTACAGGCTTGCAGAAAGTCTGTATAAGATAGCCATAGTGCATTTTCTGGACATGGGTTTTCCATGAATATTTTTCAATTAATGTAAATAGTTGATGGAAAGGAATTTGATTTTAAGCAAAAAGAATGTTTTAGCTGACTTTATACTTTATTACACACATATTGTTTAAATCATTTGTTCAAAATGGGTCTGGGCTTGAATGCCTGGTGGGGCGTGATTGTAAGATTTTCCATCAATGGTCTTCACACATAATTTGAGCAGGGAATATTGCTAAACCATTTCAGGTAGAGGGCTGAAGCCTCAATAATCTTGCTATCTCAGTGGCATACCAGAAAAGTTCACCCCCTCCCTGCAAAAAATATCTTCAAAGCCCATTTGAAAAAAAGTCCATTTTGACTTTCAATTACTGAAATTTTTTAGTTCCATATTAACAAGGTTTTCTGGGCATTTTAATAATACAAGTTCTTTAGAACCTACAGCCGCTTTTCATGAAACCAAAATTATTGCACTTTATTGTGTAAAATACAAATGTGACATTGTAATTGAAATGATTGCTCTTATTTTCTGTGAACAAAAAATACCACAAAACACACTTCAAAATTAATCGTATCACGCAAATTTTATTCTTTAACCCTTTAAGTGGCCGATGTACCTGAACTGAAAGGTGCCAAAAAAATTCTGCTCTCCCCAAACAGAGTTGTTTCCATAACGACCGATTTCACAAAAACTAAGGCAAAACAATTTCTTTCGCTCTCTCATCTGAACAGTAAGGACTATAAACCTGTCACGAGTGATTAGCGCTCCCTTCTAGTCCTTTATTTTCTGATTCATGACAAGATGGGGTAGGTCTAGTCCTCCTGACACGGATATCATTCAACAGAATAAAAAAAAACCTCTAACATCTTCTGTTTCCTTTTTTAGGTTTGTCGCCACTGTTGTGGCACTATCAGCATCTAATCAGTCAGAAAGGATCATTGTCAATCACTTCTCTAATTGACACCTTTGAATAACAAATCAAAGGGGGAAAGTAGCATTTTCTGACCCTCAGGTATTTCAGGTAATTCCTTCAAGTGGCGATAAGACCACTAAACCTTCCCCAAATGAATTCGTTCTAGCCACATTTCACACACTTCTTAGACAGCGAATATATCCGTCTGAGCTGACATCAGCACATTTTGATAACCACGAGTTAACTCGATCCGGCCACTTAAAGGGGTAAAGAACTATGGCAAACTTCCTTGAAATGTATCACGATCACACACAAAACATGTAACTGCCACGTGACAGTGTCTTCGATATCTCTTGCATTGAGACAACATGATTTATTCCGACAACTGTTTGCCTTTTGAAGTAACTTGTATTATTTGTGATGCAATGGTCTATGCACTGACTTCTAACTACTCATCAGATCAGTTTCAAGTCTCATGTGGGGCATTAGTAGTGTATTTGTCTTAAGGCAGTGGTTCTCTCCCTTTGTTGGCTACAAATTAAGGACGAGCAGCTTTGTATAGCACCTACAATTGGTTTCCATGATTGTTAATGCTGCGCCCCCCCCCCTCCAAAGAACAAAAAAAGAAGTACAAATGTTATTGACGTCGAAATCGTCTATATTTCACCAACTCTAAACATTGGGGCAGTTTCATACTAATAATGGCCTTTTCTGATTTATAAATGAGTAACAATTAAAGAGTAATGTTGCAAAAAAAAAATAAAAAAAAACTGTTTGAATTATTTACTCTTGATTGAAAAAAAGCCACTTATGTAAAATAATGCCACAATATTTTGCGCGTAGCAAATTTGTTTTCCTTAATTCCTGTAAAGAAACAAAGACATATACTCTCCTTTTCTTAGTCCACACAAAGAACATCTTTTTGTTCATTATATTTTTAAGAATGCACAGTTATGTGCAAACAATTGTAATACACCTTATTCTCAATAAAAACACTTTATTCTCAGTGGTGTAAAAATGTCATTCCTTGAACTGGTATTTCTTTCACATTCTCTTATTAATATATGTACATGTATATGAACTAGTGCTATTGCTATGAAAAGGTCCTTAACATCCTCTGGATTTGATGCTTTCCTGTCTGTCATCCAGTTTTTATAAACTTTAAAACTGTAAAAATGATTTCTGAAGATTTTACTTATTTACAAAAAAAAAAATATACATATATATATTTCTGCTTAATACTTCATTCAAAGTTGCTGTCAAAAATTCCTAGCTATTTCTTTAAGCAGTTTCAAATTGACAAAAAAGTTTTGCAGATGTTTTTGTTGAGCCCCCCTTCCCTAATGCAAGGGTCACAGAGCCTACCCGTGAGCCCCTACATAATCTACAAGGACGTTTTTTGCTTAAGTTAAAAAAAAATTTGTAAGCCTTGACAAAATTTCGAATAACATCATTATTATTTTAAATCAATGATCAATCATAAAAAAATAAAATAAAGAAGACAAAAAATATCGATGGTAAATTTATATTTGGCCATTGTATGTTACCAAAGGATGCATATGGAACCACCAATTGCTTTAAGACATGCCCACAGATCATTGGGTGTGTAATGCAGTTCATACATTTTTTAGCCATAGTTTCTTCACAAGATTTGGCAGCATTGTATGCCCCTGGTGGACATGATCAATTGGATACTTGGGCATTTTGATCGCATATGCTGAATCTGTTCCTTTTTTTTTTTTTTTTTTGTTGTTGTTGTTTTATCATGTGGTGGGTTTCTTCCTTTCTTTTTTTTATTGCTCAATACTCCTCACCACAGCAAAGCAACTAGGGACCATCTCTCTGTTCTCAAAAACCCACCAAAAATGGGGAAAAGGCCAACATTTAAATAATATATTACTGCACTTAAATTTATCCTAAAACTGAATATCACAAGGTTACATTGGTTGCAAGTGAAATTAAATTTTATTCATCTCAAATTTAAAATGCAATCAAATTAAATGACAATCATGAATTTTAAAATTCTGCAGTTTTCTTGTTTTATTCATTATAGAAGCAAGGGAATGGGGTGAGTACAATGTAGCAAAATAAATTAAACCTTCTTTAGCACCCTAGTGTTATTAGTCTAGTGATGCTTCTGATATTGAATATGATAAATCAAAATCAACTAAAGGTTCCTTAGTGAAATTAACTGTGGGGTGAAAAGTAGTGCTTTGGAAAAACTTAATTCCCTGTTTAAAAATTTGAGACCCTCCTGTGGCCTAGTGGTATGATATGCTGAATTCTAATCATTAACTAAAGATGGATCTGGGTATTTCATGAATAGTGTGCTAGTTTTATGATGCACTACTGCTCTCCCTGAAACAGATGGGCCCAATTCAGTGATGAGCAACTGCTTGTAGTCCATTGAGTTGTTCATGGTGGTAGTTAAACACCAAATAAAAAATGGATTTGCAGTTCAGTTACTATATAGATTAACCGAATGTTTCTGTAATGTCTCTCACACAGTTCATTACATTCACATGTGGGGTAAGGATGTTAAAATTGTAACTCTTAAGTCTCGTAGCCTATTTTAAAGTTTTCCAAGAGGATTCGTGAATCTCTTTGCTGATCACTGCAAATGAAGAGTGGAATTCTGTTTACATAGTGATTTAGTGTTAAAGCTTTTCACCCATCCTCCCATCTGTCTGCTACATAAGTATTAGGCTAGTTTCTTTTTTTTTTATGTCTTTATTCCATGTATGATAAAATGTTACACTGCAGGCATATATTTACCTCTTATTTTTAATATCACTAATTACATGGAGATCACTAATTAATGAGTTCAGTCATAGACAAATAGGAGTGAGGAAGGTTTCAGCAACTGTGGCATTCTGATAGGAGGTCGCATGTGTGGTATTGATCACGTGAGGCCATGGACCTGAATCATCAAGTTGGAGTGTTACATACCAGTGGAGGTGGTGTCTGTGGTACATTTACTAATAAGCCACCTCTTTGGGACTTTTTGCACCTACTGAGACCCCCGTCATAGCACAAGACAATGTTTATGTACTTGTTGAGCACATACTGCCACTCATGCTTACTCAATAGAAATATAGACAATTATGCATGGTCTTATTTGTTTGGCTCACATAGTGGTAAAAGTTATATTTTGTTACATAGTGAAAGTATGATGCAAAGGAATGATGAGCCTGATTGAAAATAAACAGTTTATAATAGCAAAATATATCAGAACAGCAACAAAACTGATCTTAGGGGAAATATCATTTTGTTGTTATTCAAAATCATCTGTCATGGATGCTTTGAATAGCCTGTGTGAGTCTGTAAAGGATAGTGAAAGACTGCTAGTGCTGTTGATTTAACTTTTTAGTTTGCTGAAAACTGGTGATGCCTACACAAATGTAAAACTTTCTCTAATCTTTAAAAATGCATGCATGAAAAAAAGCTTACCTGCAGTATTTCTAGCTTGAACTTCAGAATCAACCACAGTTATAAATTTAAACCATTAAAAAGAAATGTTTGGAGCAAAATTTATTTAAATCCACTACAAAACACTTTTCTCAAATAGTTAACCTTGCACACAGGTGACATCCATTATTGGCTACAGCAAAATGTTTTCCACCACATGTGACATGCTTCACAGTAGTATAAGTCATGTTCTTGAATTTAGTCCCAACTGGCTATTCTGATAAGGCAAAAAAAAAAAAAAAATTAAAATAAATAAATAAATAAATAAAAGTGGTACAGGAAATACATTAAAGTTTATAAATTGCTGAGGTATTTGTAACAAGAGGTTTATCATAAAATGCGAAACATGCAGAAAATATGCAATTTTTCCAGAATACCACAGAACAAAAGGGGTGGTATTAAAGTGATATGAACAGACTGGCTTAATTAAGGGGCTGCTGGAAGTGTTGTGAAGAAAAGCTACCAGAAATGTGAATGTTATCCCTATGCTTAAGTCAAAATATAAAGTCTCACCTACATTTTTGCCATAACTTTTGAAAAAAAAAATGATAGTTGGTTTGGAAATATATAAGGTATCACCTGGATTGTTAATTTAAGTACTTTCCATGGAACTGATAACAGTGAATGACCATCCCTTGAAATTGTATCAACTTCAGTAACATTTGCATTCATCACTAAAATGATGAATACAAATTATACTGCTGTGATTTGGTATCAAGTTGTCTTTGCAGAGAGAAGTAATCCCACTATTCTTGCAATTCAGGATCCTTGGAAAACTTAAATCTTTTCCTACTTATAATCTGCATGACAAACTGGAGCACAAATGCAAACATATATTTAGTACAAAAATTCTGAATTGACCTTAATGTTAAATTTTAGTAATTACACATTAATCAAATTAGCTTTATTCTCATTTATGTGTTAAATTGTGGTATTGTGAATAAGAAATTCAAAGTACGCAGATTCTATTTGCCGGACTCTCTTTTCACCTAGTTCTTGTTTGCAATGAAAAAATTCTATTTTCCAATCTCTGTACTCCCTCTCCTCTCTATTCTCTATCTTCCACGTGTTTTATGTTTCACTGTGAAAAATGCACCAATTCCTTTTGAGCTAACATTAGTCAGATCAGTTGTCACCTATGGTAGACACCTGCTCTTGCTCGGCATCACATAGCCCTATGTTTGAATTTGCTTTCCAGACACATCTATAGGTACGGAACATATTTCACAATTTGACTGGAATATTATAATTGGAAAGGAAGATGGGTTGAGCCTCAATGATTACATCAGCTGCAATGCGCATTTGGCAATATCAACACTTATGACTCAAGATTAAATCACTGAAAACAAAAAGTGCCATGAGAATGTCTCTAGCGGCAAAAGCGATGATGATTACCAGGTAAATGCATCAGCACTCCAACTTTGCAATGTACTGAAATCATTGGGACTTCTTTTATAGCCAAAGTAGTAATCAGGAAACAATGAAGTCTTTTAATAGCCTTGTTTCATTTTAAAAGTAAACAACAATAAGAAATTAATGATTTTTAAACTATATATATATATCATCATCATCATCATTGTCAACCATTATCAATCCATTGCTGGACGAAGGTCTCCTCAAGTTTCCTCCACAACGGTCTGTCTTGTGCCAGTCTCCTCCATCTCACCCCTGCATACTTTCGAATTTCATCCACCCATCTCCCATGTGGTCTTCTTCTGGGTCTTTTCCTGTCTCTTGGAATCCAATCTAAAATTTCGGCTGTCCATCGATGATCTGTCCTTCTGGCAGTATGTCCAGCCTATTGCCATTTCAGGGATTTAACTCTGATCATGATGTCTTCCACTCTTGTCATTTTTCGGATCCACGTGTTCCTCTTCTTATCTCTCTTGGTTACACCAAGCATGCACCTCTCCATGCTTCTTTGAGTTGTCTGCAGCCTTTGTATGTCTCTTTTAGTTAAGGTCCACGTCTCTGCACCATACGTAAGCACTGGAAGGATGCATTGATCAAACACTTTTCTTTTAAGGCATAATTACATATTGCTCTTGAAAATTATGCTGTTTCTTCCAAAAGCTCTAAAGGCAAGTTTTGTACGCCGATTAATTTCTTCATCAATGTGACCCTCACTTGATATCTGCGGTCCAAGATAAACGTACGTGTCTGTTATCTCCAGCTTTTCTCCATCAATCGATAAATCTTCATTTCTTGTAAAAGCATTGTACATCACTTTTGTCTTCTGAAAGTTCATTTTTAATCCCACTTCTTTACTCTTGTCAGCAAGTTCCTGGATCATACTCTGTAGCTCTGATGGGGTAGTTGAAAAAATGACTACGTCATCAGCAAAACGAAGGTGGGTTAGATAATCTCCATTAATCTTTATCCCCTTGTTTTCCCAGCTCAGCGACTGAAAAACACCCTCCAATGTGGCATTAAAGAGCTTCGGAGATATGGTGTCACCTTGTCTCACTCCCTTTCCAATTTTTACGTGTGCTGTATTTTTCAAACAGCCGAATCTTTGCACTTTATTATTAATAATTAGATGTTATTAATAATATTAATGTATGCATCTTCAATACCGCAGGTTTTCAGAGCCATTGTAACTGCTGATGGTTTCACCGAATCAAAGGCTTTTTCATAATCGATAAAAGCCATGCACAATGGAAGTTCATATTCCCTCGCTCTTTTAATTAGTTCTCTCAGTACGTGGATATGATCTATTGTGCTGTAGCCACTCCTGAATCCAGCTTGTTCTCTCGGTTGAGCCATGTCCAGTGTTACCTTCAAGCGGTGTGAAAGAACTTTAGTGAAGATTTTATAAACTACTGATAGGAGGCTGATAGGTCTGTAGTTTCTGAGATCCTCAATGTCACCTTTCTTATGTAGCAGGATCATTGTAGCGGTGTTCCAATCCTCAGGAATCTTTCCTTCATTAAGGCATCGAGTGAAAATTTGGGCGAGTACTGTTTCGATTTCTCCACTTGCTTCTTGTATGATGTCTACAGTAATTCCATCTTCTCCTGGAGCTTTTCCCCGCTTCATGTTCTTGATTGCATGTGCAAATTCTGCTGGAAGGACTGGAGGAACTCTGGTACTGGTATCTTTCATGATGTCTGGAGTGCATGTATCATCCCTTTCATATAATTTGGAGTAGAAATCTTTCACTCTTGTCAAAATTTCGCCTCTATTTCTTGTTACAGAACCATCTTCTTTTCTCAGTGCTATAATCTGTTTTCTTCCCTTACTGAGATGTCCCTTTGCTATCTTTAGGCTTTGGTTGTTTTCAATTGCTTTCCTCACTAGTTCACAGTTGAATTTTCTTACGTCTTCAGTGATAATTTTTCTTACTGTCTTGTATAGCCCTATATATTCCACTTTGGAAGTCACATCTTCTTTAGTTGTCCTCATCTCTCTTCTTTTTTGCTTCAACATTTTCGTTTTTCCTGATAATTTGTTTACATGCAACTTGTTCTTAGACCCAGCTAATTTTGTTGCTGTTTCCATAAGAGTTTTGGTTACTTTTCTGTTAACTTCAGAGATGTCCACTTCTTCCGATGTTAGGCCTTCTAAAGCAGAGAACCGGTTCTTCAGGTCCAACTTGAAGGTATTATGGTGTTTTTAAGGTTGGTTATGTCAATAGATTTTGTTTGTCTTATGAGCTTGACACGTTCAAGTTTAGTGTTGAGGTGCATCTTACATCTCACCAATCTATGGTCACTACCTGTGTTGAACTTGTTTAGCACACTGCAGTCTTCTATGACGAATTTTTTGTTACACATAATAAAATCAATTTCACTTGTCGTCCCATTTGGATGTCTCCATGTCCATTTCCTGTGTGGCTTTTTCTTGAAGAAGGAGTTCAAGATGAAAAACCCTTCTGCCTCTGCAAACTCAACGAGAGTATTTCCACGCTGGTTTCTGTTGCCGTGACCGAATTTACCTACTGAAGTTTCATTCTGTTGCCGTTGCCCTATTTTTGCATTGAAATCTTCCATAATTATTTTCAAGTGCTGCTTACCTTTATTATTTGGATGACAAATTTCCTCATAAAATTCTTCAATTTCTTCTTCAGGATGACTTGTGGTGGTTGCATAAGTTTGAATAATCTGAGCCTGGTATCTTTTCGAGAGTTGGATAACAAGTCGTGCAGCTCTGTCAGAGGAACTTTCAACTTCTACAACTTTATCCTTCAGTTTCTTGTTTATTATAAATCCAACACCACTAGTTCTGCCAGTATCTGTCCCACGATAGTAGAAGAGATATCCACTTTTCAGTTCGATTAGATCTCCTTTTCTCCTTACCTCACTTAGCCCCACGATGTCCCACTTGATCCTTTGTAGTTACTCTTCCAATTCAAGAAGCCTTGAATCAGAAGATAGGGAGCGTCCATTATACGTAGCCAAGGTCAGCATCGGATGGGAGCCTAGTCCGGTCCTCCGGGGATTCTTAGCACGCTCTGCCTTTATGTCGCACTGGCCGCTGCCTTGGCCAGGTACATTCCAGCTGCCGGAGACTGAGGGCCGAGATTTAGGTTGTGGAATCATTTTGGAGGGGTTTGGCCATAACTCACCACGCTGGCCAAGCGGGTTGGTGAGTGTGGGATAGAATTTCCTCTAATCCCGATGGTATAGTTATACCGCTATTGGCGGTCGTCAGAGCCCCTTTAGTGAGAACAGGATGCACTTGAGAAGGCGGGGTTGACATTTGTCAAGGAGAGGCTGTGATGTTACGCATCACCTGACCTTACATCCCATATATATATCATCAACCATTATCAATCCACTGCTGGAAGAAGGTCTCCCCAAATTTCTTCTACAATTGCCTGTCGTGGGCCTGTCACTCCAGCCAACAATTGTCTGTCTTGGGCCTGTCACTATAGCCAACTTTCGAATTTCATCCATCCATCTCTCATGGGGTCTTCTGGGTTTCTTCCTGTCCCTCGGAATCCAGTCTAAAAGTTTGGTTGTCCATCAGAGGTCTGTTCTTTTGGCAACATGTCCAGCCCACTGCTATTTCAATGATTTCACTGTGGTCATGATCCACAACCAAGCTTTACGCCTGTGCTTCGGTGCTTTCCGTACGTCTCCTGTCCACAGCCTGCATGCCGAATCTCATGAACCACCGTCATGCCTCCGCCGTAAGCAACTGTCTCTCCAGCTCTAAATCAAGCTGAAATCTCTCCCTGATCACCCACTTCATGATTCCATTTTTACGCCACAATGTGCTCGCCTATTTTCCAACCGCCCTTCTTGTGTTCCCACCTTCGGAATTCGGATGTCAGACATAGTTCGAGATGCCGGCATAGACTTGTCGTTAATCGGTGTGACCCGTGCCTTTAACGATCCACCTTGGCAGCTAGTTCAGGCAGTGACTGACCTCTCTCTTTCTGGATGGCCTAAGTCCTCCACACTTGCACTGGTGTACCAGAAACTTTTGCAGAACACATTTCCCTCTATCCCGATTTCGTGCCTGTCTTCACCGATGGTTCGAAATCCGGTGATTTTGTGGGTTCCGCCTTTGTTTGTGCGGATGAGACTTATGCTGAGAGGATTCTGCCGGTTGCGACAGTCTTTACGGCAGAGATGCATGCGGTGCACCTCGCTTTGCGCCACATTCATTCCAAACACCATCGTTGCACTATGATCTGTATTGTTTCTCAATCAGTCATTAAAGCTTTATTCTCCCCGGAGAATAGTGACTCACCAATTACCAGAGATGTCCGTCGTCTCCTGGGAACTTTGGCGGGTGCTGGGTACCTGGTCCGATTCTGTTGGATTCCCTGCCATGTTGGGATTCGGGGTAACGGGCTGGTCGACACCGCAGCCAGATCTGTTCCATCCTTGGCAATCACCCAACTGCCACTATTTTTTCGAGATTTTCACCCGTGAATTCGCAACTTTATCATGGAGGAGTAGCAATCCCTGTGGACTCAACAGGGGGGGGGCAACAAACTTCTTTCCATCAAACCGCAGATCGGACTATGGCAATCTGGATAGCAGAGGAATCGTCGCGAGGAAGTAGTTCTTGCGCGTCTGCGCATTAAGCATTGTCATTTCACCCACCGCATCTTGCTGTGTGGCGACACTGCCTCAATGTGCGAGACGTGTAACAGTCGTCTCAGTGTCCTTCATGTCTTGTGTACTTGTGTCCGCTTTCGTGATAACCGTTTTCAATATTACCCAACTTATTCATTGGAAGACAATTCAGCTTCTCGTCAAAGAATCTTAGGTGACTGTTGTGATACGTTCGCAGTTTTTTTTCATTTTTCAGGCAAATTGACTTTCTTAAACTAATCTAAATTACCAAGCTTTTATCGTTCTTGTTTTTCAATTGTCCTACTCCGCCGTGCTTCTTATTACTCTTCCTAGCTTTTAACTTGTTTTCTTTAATTGCTTCGTGATTGGCGCTCTTTGGCCAGACCTGGCCCTTGCGCCATTAAAATACACCAATCAAATAACCTATCTTTCCTGGTTACACCAAGCATGCATCCTTGAGTTGTCTGCAGTCTTTGTATGTCTTTTTTAGTTAAGGTCCATGTCTCTGCTCCATACGTAAGCACTGGCAGGATGCATTGATTAAACACTTTTCTTTTGAGACATAATGGCATACTGCTCTTAAAAATTGTGCTGTTTCTTCCAAAAGCTATCCATCCAAATTTTATATGCTGATTAATTTATTCATCAATGTGTCCCTCACTTGATATCTGCTGCCCAAGATAAATGTAGGAATCGGTTGTCTCAAGCTTTTCTCCATCAATCGATAAATCTTCGTTTCTTGTAAAAGCATTATACATCATATTTGTCTTCTGAAAGTTTATTTTTAATCCCACTTCTTTACTCTTGTCAGCAAGTTCTTGAATCATACTCTGCAGCTCTGAAGGGGTAGTTGCAAAGATGACTACGTCATCAGCAAAACGAAGATGAGTTAAGTAATCTCCGTCCATAAATACAATATATGGTAACTTCTGAGTATTTCTAATTACGTTGTCTACTTGAGATAGTGCAGCAGATCCTTAGTCAGCCGCGATAACCTGCTACATTTAGATCATACGGCTGACAAAATCTGCGAAATTAGTGATCCCTCAACAGCAATTTACTCCCTGATTTGTCTTCATCTCCTGGGCCAAATGCTATGCTCGAGCAACAAAACCACGGTATGAAGCGATGGTAGATGATTTTTTTCCAAAGTAGCCAGGTACCTCCGATCTCGTTGCCGCTTACCAGAAAACAAAGGTACCTTTGTTCATTACCAGACGTCCAGGCGAAACAAAACGTTCCAGCAGGAAGCGTTTATATCATCAGCACTTCGGCGAAACGGTGGGAAATGTGAAACACCAAACCCATCCTTTTCGGATGTCATATATGTAAACGAGGTGAACTGTAAACAGTTTTCTGGACCATGGTAAAATACTTAGCCAACCTAGAGCTGATATTTCTGTTCTTTTAATTTTCGTCCCGAGGCTCATGAATCTCGAAAAGATGCAATTGCTTGATCAGATACGCATAAGAATAACGTGTGATTGCTAACGTTGTCCTTAATTTATGATGGGCCTTCCCGCTGGAGCAGTGGTCTAAGCGATGGCTTCTAATCATTCGTCCGATAGGGGTCCGTGTTCGAATCCCTGTGAGATATGGATATTGTGTTTGCCTTACGGCGCCGGCTTTGTCCTTTCCCTGGGACCAGTGTCCCTAAATTAGGGACGGGCGACTGCTCATAACTCATTGAGTTGCTCACGGTGGTCGTTAAACCTCCAATCAAACGAACATCAATGTTTTCAGGTACTTTCGCGATTGTCTGAGCTTAACTTCTGTTTACAGCAGATTTCCATCGGTAAACTGGATTCCTGGAGGATGTTAAAAAATATCAACTTGTTGATACAGGAGAAAATCTCAATATAATAGGCCTCATCGTTCGGACTTCCGCAAGTGGTATCAAATATCTATATTTTATTTCGAGAATTCCCATTGAATTCCAGTACTTCTGAAGTTCACACAGCTCTACAGATGTGCTTATTGATATTTGTTGAGTAAGATTTACTTCCATCCGGCAACTGGAGACCCAGCCAATCGATAGATGACTGATTAGATACTTCTTTTCGTGGAATTTGTGGTTCGTTTCACATAGCTCCGAAAATATCTGCTGATTGGACGTATTGTAAATAATTGAGGTATCGAGATGCTCTTACCTTTAAAAATGGATATCCAGCTTTGTACATTCAAAATTACACTCAATTTCTATCTTCAAATTATTTTTTTAAACCCTGATTCTGATCAAAGCTTATTATCAACTACTAATTAATCAATCAGAAGTCAACGAAATAGCTGCCACAACGTCGTTTGAAATATTAGTATATGTATGTATATTATTAGGCCAAAAATTATTTCGGGAAAACTTCCGAGGTTCATCAATACCGTTTCGCAGACACAGTATGGTTGTACAGCGTATCTGGATGATATTCTTTCGCTTAAAATACACTTGATGAATATCTCGTTCGTGTGCGTACAATATTCGAAACCCTTTCTGTTTGGAAGGTTTCCCTTCGTTGTACAAATATTTTGAAAGAAACAATAATAAAATAATGGATATATTTTTGAGGGACCTGACAACTCTTATCTTAATAAGGGATCTCATTCATGACAACACATATGCTTAAGAAATCTTCCTCGAGAATACACAAATTATAAATCATTTTGAGTTCTACATTTGTAACATTTTTTTTTTTTGCTGTTCCTTTAACATAGAATTTTTTATACCCATCGATATAAAGAAGAAAATCAAACATAACAACATTTTTCAAAGCATCAGAGTACATGAGTATGTACAGAACATTATACTAAATGCATTATCCTAGTAAACGTTTCCCCATATAAGGCATTTAAAGATAAAGATAAAGTCACCACAACATTCTGATTATTTTCAGTGTCAATTATACAACAAAACAAAATCCAAGTAGTGATGATGTGCACTACTTCCAATCCATATATACCTGAATACATCATGACAACCAGAAAGTTCGAATTTAAAGGAATTTAATGTTTTATTCGTGCACATTCCTCGGATTTTTATGTCAAAACGTTTTGTTTCTTTAATGTTCTGGGAAGTATAACTTTATTTAATGGTAAGCAGTATTTTATTTTTAAAGTGGGAAATATATAATTGAAACATTTTGGACCTTTTCGTATGGCGTCCTTGTTCGATTTATAGTATTAGAGTGAGTTAACGTTCACATCTGTACAGAAATTAGAAGCTATTTTATTAAAATCGATGTGATTGTAGTATATTTTTGTTCATTGGGTTAGAAGAATACTGATCTTCTGCCTCATTATAAGTACCGCATGTCGAACATTGCTCATTTAATGCAAGCAAAATGAAAGTCTACTTAGTCAATATCTACAGTCAATAGTTTTTTGCCGTAGAACGGGCAGTTCTTTCCGCTGACCACCGTCTACACTAGAACTCCTAAGGGACCGTCGGCAAATTGAGTTTCAAACAGTCTTCTAAGAAACAGCAAGGATTGATTGTCAAGCGGAGGCAAACAAACTCATATCTGTCCTATTACATAGACAAGAAAGCGTTCGCACTCTATTGTAGTACGATGACGTCTATCGTCCTTGAAAATATAACTATTTGAACATGAAACGGAAAACAAGAAAAAATATGAACTAGAAATAATAGTTAGATAAACACGCAGTTTATCTAACTGTTATCTGTAACTAATGACTCTCAATCTGTATTTAAACAGCTCTTGCTACCGATAGGATTCCCCACGTTAAAATGGCTGTACTTGCTTAGTTGTTATTAAACTTTTCTATAAGTTTAAGATAAAATCGTTATTGATAACTTTGAGCGTAACCTCTTGCAGGAAATAAATTTTCACATGGATGAGCATAAAAAGAAACCTGCGAATTTTGACATGAATTGCAATTAAAACGCTTGTTTATAGAAAGGATAGGAGATATAAAATTATGTCTAACCCTTCCTGTGTGGGATGTTTTTCAATTACGTCTGCTGATGATTTCTTCCTGCCACTTGGGCCGAATGGGTTTATTTCCTACTCATGCAAAGTGTCCCTAGTTCCAAATCTTTGTCTCTTTCTGTCAGGCAGGATATCCTCAATAACTCTCAAGCAATAAACTGCTGTAAACAGAAATAATTTATAAATAACAGGTTATATCTACTGAACGTAACGTTTGAGAAATGAATGAAGAGTATGTAACACCAGCTAAAATCTATATAACTCTACTTGCACCGCCAGAGTATAGATTTAGTGATATGTTTTATAATACATTTCATTGTGCACAAAAACACGTAATTCCGTTCATACCGAAAACCAAAAAAAAATGTGCCACGAAAAGTGCATAGGAAAATGAACTGTGCATATAAAACTTTAGCTCCAAACTGCAGCGAAAGTTGTTTTAAGTGCTACTTTAACTAAAATGTAATTTAAATGGTATTGTAATGACTCAAACTACCTTTCTGCCGAAATTACCCAGCGCGCCTTATCGGTGAAATGATATGTAGATAAGAATTAGCAATAGATATTTTAAAATGTTTTATTTTGTAGGCAAGTGTGATTGAAAACTTTATACTCAAAAGGTAAACTCTGATTTTAGTATTTTCTGCATAAAATTAGTTATATAGAATTACAATTGTGTTGTACAATGTTTCCCAGAATTCATAGTACTTTGTGAGATATCGTCTTTAGTTAGACTAAGTTTCTTAAAATAAGGTGTCGGCAAAGGTCGCCTAATGCAGGTATAGCTGGAGAACCGTGGATATCGATAGTTTCCGATTGTAAGAAAACATTCGGAGACTTAACTGTAATTGGTAGGTATTAATAACATTTTTTCAGGAGAAATGTTGCTTTCTGTGCTGAAAATGATTTTTGGTAACAGTATTTCTTACCCTTCTATATTTTGAAAAGATAAGGTCCGATAAACTTTGAAACGTATCTTTAGAGGTCCCATTCTAAACAAGTTCTTGAGTTTGAGCATGCCGCGAGGAAATATATCTCATGAATTGCGACCAAATGTATGGTTTCTTTATAATCATATTTCGTTTTGCACTATATATTTTCTTCATTTTAGTTTTCACAAAAGCTAAAAAAAAGGCAACTTTGCAGTTATATAAAGCAAAATAAAAAATACAAAAAAGGAAAGGAAAGAAAAATATACTGAAAGCCGGGATATAATCCGTAAGAAAGTAAATGAATAAGTTTTAAATATGGTTGTAGCTCAGTTAATTATTTTTTTTTATTTTCGTTTCGTAAGTTAAACCCTTTCGATTTAACATGTAGAATGAAATCGATGACCAAGGTACGAGAGAATGAGAATGACTGTTTTAATTGGCTATCAAATCCGGCGGCAGTGTACCTTGACCCGCGAGAACTAACTGGATATAATATCGGAGGAAGAAAATGGAAAATGACTGAATCAGCGAGATATCGAATTCGAAGAGAGGTAAATATCTCAGGTTCAATGAAAAATGCAAAATCGGCACTTCAACTACGTATGAAAATCCTGTAAAATGAGCATGAACAGCAAACGTGGTCATGTTTAAGCTTGGAGAGAGATACAGATGTAACAAATCCAATATGGCAGACCTAGGAAATCAGACCTGTGGGAATCTTCCGCAGCACAATGTGTTGCGCACCTCATAAAATTTGCAGGAAGAAACAACCCTCAAACCCCACTGTGGACCTTTTCTTCGCATTTAGCATAGCATTGGAAATATTTCAGGGACAAAAAAATTAGGGAACATATTTGCTAAGTGCACTAGTGTTAGCAAAATATACGTTCTAAACAGGTTAATTTTCTAATGTTGAAAGAAAATTTTACAATTACTGAATCATTGTAGCTGTGATTTACTTTCCGACACCAACGAATGACCTAGAAGCGGACGTTCCTATCATTAGCCATCGGTGTTGCATGAATCGTTTACACTTGCGGAATTGAAATCCAAAATACTTTTGATAGTAAGAAAAATATAGATGTACTATCGATTTTCGGAACTGGGCAAAACTAACAATAGTTTTATCGATGGTATATCCAGCTCTAAATACAAGAAATTTTAAAATTCACAAATGCTGCGACATCTAGAGAAGTAAATCGCTGGATGAGGGAATTTTCTTCGTTGACGACTGGCTATTCTGGGCCCCCTATTTGGCTCGTTGGCAAATTGCGTTTGTAACAGCAAGTTAGGAATAATAGAAATGATTGTCAAGACCGCAATACAAATTTAAATCTGTCTTGCTACGTCTACCCAAGATCCTCTCCACTCCATATTAGTGCAATGACGTGTTTCGTTCATACCCTTCTATATGTGATGAAAATACGTACTGGATGTAATGTTATTTCAATACTATAATTAATCAGTCTTCATTAAGGCTAGTAAATTAATACTTGCAGATGCCATACTTCGAGTTCGGGAAAAATGTGTTTTCAAAACTTACTGTGTTTTAGTTTTTTTTCTTTTGCAAATAACTGAATGAAAGCAGCTACTCTGAAGATAAAGCAGGTAAGGATTTTATGTGTTAAATTGGAATATCCAAAGATCCCTGTAAATATACATATGCTTGTCGAAACGCGCGCTTATGACTTCTATGCCTTTAATATATACACGGTATGAATGCTAATATGTAGTAATCGAGGCTTTAAATAAAAACAAATTTGAGAGAAGACACTGATTATAGGGCAATGACCACTTACGTAAACATCGGTATTGGCATTTTCTTAATTGAAATTTAAGTTGCAGTAACTCTTTCCTAAAACTGTATATTTACAAACCACTCGTATTTACGTTTTGGTAATGTAAATGTACACATTACCTTTAGAAATTTGCCTTTCAATAGGCTCACAAGCTGTACAGGGAGCATGTCCAGAAAATTCGCCACGGCAATCTTATACAGATTCCACCCAAGGCTGTGATTGGCTGTTCAGAGAGGGAGACACGAGCTCCCGAAGTAACATACTCTCGAAAGCAGAGATGTAATTGTGTACTACAGCCACTGTTTGTTGACATTGAGTAACGATGTGTATTTTCTGGACGGCCGTTAATGTATGTTGACATTGCTCTGTGCACTTCATGTTTGCTCAGAAGTCCTGGATTAGTTGGTGAATATAATAATTTTAAATACATTGAGGGAGAATGAAGTAATCCTTACAGAGCTTTGTGTTTCAAGATCATCCGTTTTTGCAGATGCATGTTACAGGTAGCCATATTTGAGTGTCCCAATGGGTTTGGGTGAACTGGTGTATGACACATCAGGAAAGCATAAGAATGGAAAGGAAAAAAGTTCGAGTCAGAAATATTTGAGCCACCCAGTGGAGAGCAAAAGCCTGGAGTATATACATACGTCTTATGTCAGTAAATAAACCGATTTTATTTATTTTATTGATGGTTTAACCACCACTATAAGCAACTCCATAGGCTATATAAGCGGTCGCCCGTCCCTAATTTAGAGCAACTGGTTCAAGGGAAGGAAGAGAGCCCGTGCTGTAAGACAAAACCACATCCAGGGTCCGATTAAGGCCCTAGTGAGTCCTGGGCTAAGACATTTGAATGGGCCCTCAAAGATTTATGATGGGGAATCATTATGAAATCCATTAAAACATTAAACATAAAATATGCTTGTAATAATTAATACCAAGTGCATTCTTCAAACTACTCTAATTATCTGTAGAGTTCTCAGAATAACTCACTGTATTTTCTATTGTTCTCATAAGAATGCGAGTTAAAAGCTTAAGATTCCTAATTTCTGTCTTGAATTTTTTTAATGGTTTACCAGTCTACTTTTCTTGGTGCATCTTTTTTGTTATGCAATGTGAAGCCACAGGTGATTTCGACCATTAACGGTTCCAAGTGCAAGCCGGGAGGTGTGGGTAGATGGTAGTGAAAATGCGCCGACCCCGCTGTACACAGCAACATGAAACCTTTACCCTTTTTGAGTCATTGCTTTGAAATCTGTTTCTGTACCAGCCCCTGTTTTTGACAAAGTGGAGATCGCGAAACAAAAGTTAAACTAGTTTTCATGAACCTTTGTCTCTCTCTACCTCTCTGTTTAAATATTTATTGTTTGCCCAGGAATGTCTCCTGGGACATAGCCCCTATAGAACCCCTCCCATCTTAATCCTGAACACATCCATGCCTCACTGGGATCCGAACTTAGACTCATCTCGGATGAAAAGTCATAAGCCAAGCGCATGGACCACTGAGCCACCGGAACAGCTAAACAGATTTTACTACGCTATAAGTGATTTTTGATTAGAATCGGAAGCTGGCCTCAGGAATGTTTCATTATGAAGGCAGTGTTACAAAGCATTGCCCAATGTTTTTATAAAGAAAATTTATACATTAAATCAAAAGAAGCTTGTTTTATTAGAATATATTAAAATTTGCCTAAAAATATTTATGTGCAGAAGTTCAAGTTATTTGGAAGAAGTACTTTAAAAAAAAATTTAACAAAAAGCACTAGTATTTTTTTCTTTTGAGAATCAGGTGTACTTCATGTTTATCCCATCCTGGTAATCTATAATTGTAATTCTTCAGCATTCTGCAAATCAGAACCTTCCCAGGTACATTTGCACCCTGATGCATAGCCCATTCCCAGTAAAATGGAAAGTTTTTGAAATTTATTCAAATGTGTGTTAGCTGCCCCGGTGGCGCAGTGTTCTAAGCAATGGCCTCTGATCATTCGTCCAAAAGGGGTCTGGGTTCGAATCCCGGTTGGTCAGGGATGTGTTAGTCTTACTGTGCTGGCTCTCTCCCTTCCCTGGAACCAATGATCCTAAATTAGGGACGGGCAACTGCTTATAGCCCATTGAGTTGCTCGTGGTGGTCGTTAAACCTCCAATCGAAAAAAAATGTGTGTTAAAAACAATGTACTTAGTTTTTAATGTCCCTTTTGGCTAGCCTTCCATTCATCCATTGCATCAAGTAAATCAATACACATTGTGCAAATATTTGTTTCAATTGAAACATTTATAACTAGCACTTTTGTAAAGAAAAATAAGCTTTGTTTTATAGAAATGAAATACTAAGTAATAAATAATTATATATTCCTAGTTTCTTTGCCTCCTTAATGGAACTATAAGCACTGATAATTTACTTACATTTTATGTAAATTCTTGTTTAAATTGGGATAGTAATAAGCAGCAGTTTTATAAAGAAAAATAAGATTTATTTTATAGAAATGAATTGAATAATATTTGTTGCTAGCTTCCTTGCATCACTAACAGAACTACTTGGTGCGTTGATAATCAGAAGGCTAGCCCTCCTTTACAAGTACACATAGTGGCAGTTGTTAAAGAAACAGATGGGTGCCCTGGTGGTACAGTGGTCTTAAGTTCTAGCTTCTGACCACTCGCCCGAGAAGGGTCTGGGTTCAGATCCCGGTGAGGCATGGATATTGTGTTTTAGCACTGGCTCTCTCCCTTCCCTTGAACCAGTGGCCTTAAAGTAGGGATGGGCGACTACGTATAGCTCATTGAGTTGCTCATTGTGGTTGTTAAACTTTCAGTATTAAAATATTTTCAGTTATCCTTATTTTTTAACTTCATTGATTTCATTCATATTGCATAGATTTACAACATTTGTAAATGCAGTATGTAGTACAACTACTGTATGTACATAGCATTGCTACTAATTTATTCATAATTGGTATTTTTTGCACAAGGTGTTGTGATGTAGTATATTATGAAACTTACACACACACATACATATATATATATATATATATATATATATATATGGGATGTAAGGTCAGGTGATGCGTAACATCACAGCCTCTCCTTGACAAATGTCAACCCCGCCTTCTCGTGGTGCATCCTGTTCCCACTAAAGGGGCTCTGACGACCGCAAATAGCGGTATAACTATACCATCGGGATCAGAGGAAATGCTATCCCACACTCACCAACCCGCTTGGCCAGCGTGGTGAGTTATGGCCAAACACCTCCAAAATGACTCTACAACTTAAATCTTGGCCCTCAGTCTCCGGCAGCTGGAATGTACCTGGCCAAGGCAGCGGCCAGTGCGACATGAAGGCAGAGGGTGCTAAGAATCCCCGGAGGACCGGACTAGGCTGCCATTTGATGCTGACCTTGGCTACCTACAACGGACGCTCCCTATCTTCTGATTCAAGGCTTCTTGAATTGGAAGAGGAACTACAAAGGATCAAGTGGGACATCGTCGGGCTAAGTGAGGTAAGGAGAAAAGGAGAAGATCTCATTGAACTGAAAAGTGGACATCTCTTCTATTATCGTGGGACAGATACTGGCAGAACTAGTGGTGTTGGATTTATAATAAACAAGAAACTGAAGGGTAAAGTTGTAGAAGTTGAAAGTTCCTCTGACAGAGCTGCACGACTCGTTATCCAACTATCGAGAAGATACCAGGCTCAGATTATTCAAACTTATGCACCCACCACAAGTCATCCTGAAGAAGAAATTGAAGAATTTTATGAGGAAATTCGTCATCTAAATAATAAAGGTAAGCAGCACTTGAAGATAATTATGGGAGATTTCAATGCAAAAATAGGGCACCGGCAACAGAATGAAACTTCAGTAGGTAAATTCGGTCACGGCAACAGAAACCAGCGTGGAAATACTCTCGTTGAGTTTGCAGAGGCAGAAGGATTTTTCATCTTGAATTCCTTTTTCAAGAAAAAGCCACACAGGAAATGGACATGGAGACATCCAATTGGGACGACAAGTGAAATTGATTTCATTATGTGTAACAAAAAATTCGTCATCGAAGACTGCAGTGTGCTAAACAAGTTCAACACAGGTAGTGACCATAGATTGGTGAGATGTAAGATGCACCTCAACACTAAACTGGAACGTGGCAAGCTCATGAGACAAACAAAATGTATTGACATAACCAACCTTAAAAAACACCATAATACTTTCAAGTTGGAACTGAAGAACAGATTCTCTGCTTTAGAAGGCCTAACATCGGAAGAAGTGGATATTTCTGAAGTTAACAGAAAAGTAACCAAAGCTCTTATGGAAACAGCAACAAAATTAGCTGGGTCTAAGAACAAGTTGCATGTAAACAAATTATCAGGAAAAACCAAAATGTTGATGCAAAAAAGAAGAGAGATGAGGACAACTAAAGAAGATGTGACTTCCAAAGTGGAATATATAGAGCTATGCAAGACAGCACGAAAAAGCATCACTGAAGACGTAAGGAAATTCAACTGTGAGCTAGTGAGGAAAGCAATTGAAAACAACCAAAGCCTAAAGATAGCAAAGGGACATCTCAGTAAGGGAAGAAAACAGATTATGGCTCTGAGAAAAGAAGATGGTTCTATAACAAGAAATAGAGGCGAAATTTTGACAAGAGTGAAAGATTTCTACTCCAAATTATATGAAAGGGATGATACATGTACTCCAGACATCATGAAAGGTACCAGAGTTCTTCCAGTCCTCCCAGCAGAAGTTGCTCATGCAATCAAGAACATGAAGCGGGGGAAAGCTCCAGGAGAAGATGGAATTACTATAGACATCATACAAGAAGCAAGTGGAGAAATTGAAACAGTACTCGCCCAAATTTTCACTCGATGCCTTAATGAAGGGAAGATTCCTGAGGATTGGAACAATGCTACAATGATCCTGCTACATAAAAAAGGTGACATTGAGGATCTCAGGAACTACAGACCTATCAGCGTCCTATCAGTGGTTTATAAAATCTTCACTAAAGTTCTTTCACACCGCTTGAAGGTAACACTGGACATGGCTCAACCGAGAGAACAAGCTGGATTCAGGAGTGGCTACAGCACAATAGATCATATCCATGTACTGAGAGAACTAATTAAAAGAGCGAGGGAATATGAACTTCCATTGTGCATGGCTTTTATCGATTATGAAAAAGCCTTTGATTCGGTGAAACCATCAGCAGTTACCACGGCTCTGAAATCCTGCGGTATTGAAGATGCATACATTAATATTATTAATAACATCTATGAAAATGCAAGTGCAAAGATTCGGCTGTTTGAAAATACAACACACATAAAAATTGGAAAGGGAGTGAGACAAGGTGACACCATATCTCCGAAGCTCTTTAATGCCACATTGGAAAATGTCTTTCAATCACTGAACTGGAAAAACAAAGGCATAAAGATTAATGGAGATTATCTAACCCACCTTCGTTTTGCTGATGACGTAGTCATTTTTGCAACTACCCCATCAGAGCTGCAGAGTATGATCCAGGAACTTGCTGACAAGAGTAAAGAAGTGGGATTAAAAATGAACTTTCAGAAGACAAAAGTGATGTTCAATGCTTTTACAAGAAATGAAGATTTATCGATTGATGGAGAAAAGGTGGAGATAACAGACACGTACGTTTATCTTGGACAGCAGATATCAAGTGAGGGTCACATTGATGAAGAAATTAATCGGCGTACAAAACTTGCCTGGAGAGCTTTTGGAAGAAACAGCATAATTTTCAAGAGCAATATGCCATTATGTCTTAAAAGAAAAGTGTTTGATCAATGCATCCTTCCAGTGCTTACGTATGGTGCAGAGACGTGGACCTTAACTAAAAGAGACATACAAAGGCTGCAGACAACTCAAAGAAGCATGGAGAGGTGCATGCTTGGTATAACCAGGAGAGATAAGAAGAGGAACTCGTGGATCCGAAAAATGACGAGAGTGGAAGACATCATGATCAGAGTTAAATCCCTGAAATGGCAATGGGCTGGACATACTGCCAGAAGGACAGACCATAGATGGACAGCCGAAATTTTAGATTGGATTCCAAGGGACAGGAAAAGACCCAGAAAAAGACCACATGGGAGATGGGTGGATGAAATTCGTAAATATGCGGGAGTGACATGGAGGAGACTGGCACAAGACAGACCGTTGTGGAGGAAACTTGGGGAGACCTTCGTCCAGCAGTGGATTGATAATGGTTGACAATGATGATGATGATGATATATATATATATATGATAGGGATGATACATCTATTCCAGACATTATGACAGGTACCAGTGCCAATATCTCTCCAATCCTCCCCGCAGAAGTTACATATGCAATTAAGAATATGAAACGGGGAAGAGCTCCAGGAGAAGATGGAATTACTGTGGACATTATACAAGAAGCAAGTGCAGAAATTGAAACTACACTCGCCCAAGTTTTCACCAGATGTCTTAATGAAGGGAAGATTCCTGACGATTGGAACAATGATCGTGCTTCATAAAAAAGATGATGTTGAGAATCTTAGTAACTACGGGCACATCAGCCTCCTGTTGGTAGTTTATAAAATCTTTACTAAGATTCTTTCACATCGCTTGAAGGCAACATTAGACATGTCCCAACCAAGAGAACAAGCTGGATTCAGGAGTGGTTACAGCACTATAGATCATATCCATGTACTAAGACAACTAATTGAAAGAACAAGAAAATATGAACTCCCATTATGCATGGCTTTTATTGACTATGAAAAGGCCTTCGATTCCGTGAAACTATCAGCAGTAACAATGGCTTTGAAATCCTGTGGTATTGAAAAGGCATACATTAGCATTATTAATAACATCTATGAAAATGCAAGTGCAAAGGTTCGGATATTTGAGGATACAGCACAAATAAGAATTGGAAAGGGAGTGAGACAAGGTGACACCATATCTCCCAAGCTCTTTAATGCCAAATTGGAAAATGTCTTTCAATCATTGAACTGGGAAAACAAAGGGATAAAGATTAATGGAGATTACTTAACTCATCTTCGTTTTGCTGATGACGTAGTCATCGTTGCAACTACGCCTTCAGAGCTGCAGAGTATGATCCAAGAACTTGCTGACAAGAGTAAAGAAGTGGGATTAAAAATAAACTTTCAGAAGACAAATATGATGTATAATGCTTTTACAAGAAACGAAGATTTATCGATTGATGGAGAAAAGCTTGAGACAACCGATTCCTACATTTATCTTGGGCAGCAGATATCAAGTGAGGGACACATTGATGAATAAATTAATCAGCATATAAAATTTGGATGGATAGCTTTTGGAAGAAACAGCACAATTTTTAAGAGCAGTACGCCATTATGTCTCAAAAGAAAAGTGTTTAATCAATGCATCCTGCCAGTGCTTACGTATGGAGCAGAGACATGGAACTTAACTAAAAAGGACATACAAAGACTGCAGACAACTCAAGGATGCATGCTTGGTGTAACCAGGAAAGATAGGTTAATTGATTGGTGTATTTTAATGGCGCAAGGGCCAGGTCTGGCCAAAGAGCGCCAATCACGAAGCAATTAAAGAAAACAAGTTAAAAGCTAGGAAGAGTAATAAGAAGCACGGCGGAGTAGGACAACTGAAAAACAAGAACGATAAAAGCTTGGTAATTTAGATTAGTTTAAGAAAGTCAATTTGCCTGAAAAATGAAAATAACTGCAAACGTATCACAACAGTCACCTAAGATTCTTTGAAGGGAAGCTGAATTGTCTTCCAATGAATAAGCTCGGTAATATTGAAAACGTTTATCACGAAAGCGGACACAAGTACACAAGACATGAAGGACACTGAGACGGCTGTTACATGTCTCGCACATTGAGGCAGTGTCGCCACACAGCAAGAAGCGGTGGGTGAAATGACAATGCTTAATGCGCAGACGCGCAAGAACTACTTCCTCGCGACGATTCTTCTGCTTTCCAGATTGCCATAGTCCGATCTGCGGTTTGATGGAAAGAAGTTTGTTGCCCACCCCCTGTTGAGTCCACAGGGATTGCTACTCCTCCATGATAAAGTTGCGAATTCACGGGTGAAAATCTCGAAAAAATAGTGGCAGTCGGGTGATTGCCAAGGATGGAACAGATCTGGCTGCGGTGTCGACCAGCTCGTTACCCCGAATCCCAACATGGCCGGGAATCCAACAGAATCGGACCAGGTACCCAGCACCAGCCAAAGTTCCCAGGAGACGACGGACATCTCTGGTGATTAATGAGTCACTAT
This sequence comes from Macrothele yani, assembly GCA_039090855.1. Classification (NCBI taxonomy): domain Eukaryota; kingdom Metazoa; phylum Arthropoda; class Arachnida; order Araneae; family Macrothelidae; genus Macrothele; species Macrothele yani. Next base: position 59,848,531 of record CM077031.1, on the reverse strand, counting down.
TCTTCGGGGAGAATAAGGCTTTAATGACTGATTGAGAAACAATACAAATCATAGTGCAACGATGGTGTTTGGAATGAATGTGGCGCAAAGCGAGGTGCACCGCATGCATCTCTGCCGTAAAGACTGTCGCAACCGGCGGAATCCTCTCAGCATAAGTCTCATCCGCACAAAAAAAGGCGGAGCCCACAAAATCACCGGATTTCGAACCATCGGTGAAGACAGGCACGAAATCGGGATAGAGGGAAAGGTGTTCTGCGAAAAGTTTCTGGTACACCAGTGCAGGTTTGGAGGACTTAGGCCATCCAGAAAGAGAGAGGTCAGTCACTGCCTGAACTAGCTGCCAAGGTGGATCGTTAAAGGCACGGGTCACACCGATTAACGACAAGTCTATGCCGGCATCTCGCACTATGTCTGACATCCGAATTCCGAAGGTGGGAACACAAGAAGGGCGGTTGGAAAATAGGCGAACACATTGTGGCGTGAAGATGGAATCATGCAGTGGGTGATCAGGGAGAGATTTCAGCTTGATGTAGAACTGGAGTGACAGTTGCTTACGGCGGAGGCATAACGGTGGTTCATGAGATTCGGCATGCAGGCTGTGGACAGGAGACGTACGGAAAGCACCGAAGCACAGGCGTAAAGCTTGGTGGTGGATCATGACCACAGTGAAATCACTGAAATAGCAGTGGGCTGGACATGTTGCCAGACGAACAGACCACTGATGGACAACCAAAATTTTAGACTGGATTTCGAGGGACAGGAAAAATTCCAGAAGAAGACACCATGAGAGATGGATGGATGAAATTCGAAAGTTGGCTGGAGTGACAGGCCCAAGACAGGCAATTGTAGAAGAAATTTGGGGAGACCTTCTTCCAGCAGTGGATTGATAATGGTTGATGCTGATGATGATGATATATATATATATAGTTTAAAAATCATTAATTTTTATTTGTTGTTTACTTTTAAAACGAAACAAGGCTATTAAAAGCCTGCATTGTTTCCAGATTAGTACTTTGGCTATAAAAGAAGTCCCAATGATTTCAGTACATTGCAAAGTTGGAGTGCTGATGCATTTACCTGGAAATCATCATCGCTTTTGCCGCTAGAGACATTCTCATGGCACTTTTTGTTTTCAGTGATTTTATCTTGAGTCATAAGTGTTGATATTGCCAAATGCGCATTGCAGCTGATGTAATCATAGAGGCTCAACCCATCTTCCTTTCCAATTATAATATTCCAGTCAAATTGTGAAATATGTTCCGTACCTATAGATGTGTCTGGAAAGCAAATTCAAACATAGGGCTATGTGATGCCGAGCAAGAGCAGGTGTCTACCATAGGTGACAACTGATCTGACTAATGTTAGCTCAAAAGGAATTGGTGCATTTTTCACAGTGAAACATAAAACACGTGGAAGATAGGGAATGGAGAGCAGAGGGAGTACAGAGATTGGAAAATAGAATTTTTCATAGCAAACGAGAACTAGGTGAAAAGAGAGTTCGGCAAACAGAATCTGCATACTTTGAATTTCTTATTCACAATACCACAATTTAACACATAAATGAGAATAAAGCTAATTTGAATAATGTGCAATTATTAAAATTTAGCATTAAGGTCAATTCAGAATTTTTGTACTAAATATATGTTTGCATTTGTGCTCCAGTTTGTCATGCAGATTATAAGTAGGAAAAGATTTAAGTTTTCCAAGGATCCTGAATTGCAAGAATAGTGGATTACTGCTCTCTGCAGAGACAACTTGATACCAAATCACAGCAGTATAATTTATATTCATCATTTTAGTGATGAATGCAAATGTTACTGAAGTTGATACAATTTCAAGGGATGGCCATTCACTGTTATCAGTTCCTTGGAAAGTACTTAAATTAACAATCCATGTGATACCTTAAATATTTCCAAACCAACTATCATATTTTTTTTCAAAAGTTATGACAAAAATGTAGGTGAGACTTCATATTTTGACTTAAGCAGAGAGATAACATTCACATTTCTGGTAGCTTTTCTTCACAACACTTCCAGCAGCCCCTTAATTAAGCCAGTCTGTTCATATCACTTTAATACCACCACGTTTGTTCTGTGATATTCTGGAAAAATTGCATATTTTCTGCATGTTTCGCATTTTATAATAAACTTCTTGTTACAAATATCTCAGCAATTTATAAACTTTAATGTATTTCCTGTACCACCTTTATTTATTTATTTATTTTAATTTTTTTTTTTTTTTTTGCCTTATCAGAATAGCCAGTTGGGACTAAATTCAAGAACATGACTTATACTACTGTGAAGCATGTCACATGTGGTGGAAAACATTTTGCTGTAGCCAATAATGGATGTCACCTGTGTGCAAGGTTAACTATTTGAGAAAAGTGTTTTGTAGTGGATTTAAATAAATTTTGCTCCAAACATTTCTTTTTAATGGTTTAAATTTATAACTGTGGTTGATTCTGAAGTTCAAGCTAGAAATACTGCAGGTAAGCTTTTTTTCATGCATGTATTTTTAAAGATTAGAGAAAGTTTTACATTTGTGTAGGCATCACCAGTTTTCAGCAAACTAAAAAGTTAAATCAACAGCACTAGCAGTCTTTCACTATCCTTTACAGACTCACACAGGCTATTCAAAGCATCCATGACAGATGATTTTGAATAACAACAAAATGATATTTCCCCTAAGATCAGTTTTGTTGCTGTTCTGATATATTTTGCTATTATAAACTGTTTATTTTCAATCAGGCTCATCATTCCTTTGCATCATACTTTCACTATGTAACAAAATATAACTTTTACCACTATGTGAGCCAAACAAATAAGACCATGCATAATTGTCTATATTTCTATTGAGTAAGCATGAGTGGCAGTATGTGCTCAACAAGTACATAAACATTGTCTTGTGCTATGACGGGGGTCTCAGTAGGTGCAAAAAGTCCCAAAGAGATGGCTTATTAGTAAATGTACCACAGACACCACCTCCACTGGTATGTAACACTCCAACTTGATGATTCAGGTCCATGGCCTCACGTGATCAATACCACACATGCGACCTCCTATCAGAATGCCACAGTTGCTGAAACCTTCCTCACTCCTATTTGTCTATGACTGAACTCATTAATTAGTGATCTCCATGTAATTAGTGATATTAAAAATAAGAGGTAAATATATGCCTGCAGTGTAACATTTTATCATACATGGAATAAAGACATAAAAAAAAAGAAACTAGCCTAATACTTATGTAGCAGACAGATGGGAGGATGGGTGAAAAGCTTTAACACTAAATCACTATGTAAACAGAATTCCACTCTTCATTTGCAGTGATCAGCAAAGAGATTCACGAATCCTCTTGGAAAACTTTAAAATAGGCTACGAGACTTAAGAGTTACAATTTTAACATCCTTACCCCACATGTGAATGCAATGAACTGTGTGAGAGACATTACAGAAACATTCGGTTAATCTATATAGTAACTGAACTGCAAATCCATTTTTTTATTTGGTGTTTAACTACCACCATGAACAACTCAATGGACTACAAGCAGTTGCTCATCACTGAATTGGGCCCATCTGTTTCAGGGAGAGCAGTAGTGCATCATAAAACTAGCACACTATTCATGAAATACCCAGATCCATCTTTAGTTAATGATTAGAATTCAGCATATCATACCACTAGGCCACAGGAGGGTCTCAAATTTTTAAACAGGGAATTAAGTTTTTCCAAAGCACTACTTTTCACCCCACAGTTAATTTCACTAAGGAACCTTTAGTTGATTTCGATTTATCATATTCAATATCAGAAGCATCACTAGACTAATAACACTAGGGTGCTAAAGAAGGTTTAATTTATTTTGCTACATTGTACTCACCCCATTCCCTTGCTTCTATAATGAATAAAACAAGAAAACTGCAGAATTTTAAAATTCATGATTGTCATTTAATTTGATTGCATTTTAAATTTGAGATGAATTAATTTAATTTCACTTGCAACCAATGTAACCTTGTGATATTCAGTTTTAGGATTAATTTAAGTTCAGTAATATATTATTTAAATGTTGGCCTTTTCCCCATTTTTAGTGGGTTTTTGAGAACAGAGAGATAGTCCCTAGTTGCTTTGCTGTGGTGAGGAGTATTGAGCAGTGGTACAGAGGAGTTATGAGCAATAAAGAAAGAAAGGAAGAAACCCACCACATGGCACACCAGAAAACATCACATGATAAAACAACAACAACAACAAAAAAAAAACAGATCCAGCATATGCGATCAAAATGCCCAAGTATCCAATTGATCATGTCCACCAGGGACATACAATGCTGCCAAATCTTGTGAAGAAACTATGGCTAAAAAATGTATGAACTGCATTACACACCCAATGATCTGTGGGCATATCTTAAAGCAATTGGTGGTTCCATATGCATCCTTTGGTAACATACAATGGCCAAATATAAATTTACCATCGATATTTTTTGTCTTCTTTATTTTATTTTTTTATGATTGATCATTGATTTAAAATAATAATGATGTTATTCGAAATTTTGTCAAGGCTTACAAATTTTTCTTTTAACTTAAGTAAAAAACGTCCTTGTAGATTATGTAGGGCCTCACTGGTAGGCTCTGTGACCCATGTATTAGGGAAGGGGGCTCAACAAAAACATCTGCAAAACTTTTTTGTCAATTTGAAACGGCTTAAAGAAATAGCTAGGAATTTTTGACAGCAACTTTGAATGAAGTATTAAGCAAAATATATATATATATATATATATATATATATATATATATATTTGGAAATAAGTAAAATCTTGAGAAATCATTTTTACAGTTTTAAAGTTTATAAAAACTGGATGACAGACAGGAAAGCATCAAATCCAGAGGATGTTAAGCCCCGTTTCATAGCAATAGCAATAGTTCATATACATGTACATATATTAATAAGAGAATGTGAAAGAAATACCAGCTCAAGGAATGACATTTTTACACCACTGAGAATAAAGTGTTTTTATTGAGAATAAGGTGTATTACAATTGTTTGCACATAACTGTGCATTCTTAAAAATATAATGAACAAAAAGATTTTATTTGTGTGGACAAAGAAACAGAGAGCATATGTCTTTGTTTCTTTACAGGAATTAAGGAAAACAAATTTGCTACGCACAAAATATTGTGGCATTATTTTACATAAGTGTTTTTTTTTCAATCAATAGTAAATAATTCAAACAGTTTTTTTTTTTTATTTTTTTTGCAACATTACTCTTTAATTGTTACTCATTTATAAATCAGAAAAGGCCATTATTAGTATGAAACTGCCCCAATGTTTAGAGTTGGTAAAATATAGACGATTTCGACGTCAATAACATTTTTACTTCTTTTTTTGTTCTTTGGAGGGGGGGCGCAGCATTAACAATCATGGAAACCAATTGTAGGTGCTATACAAAGCTGCTCGTCCTTAATTTGTAGCCAACGAAGGGAGAGAACCACTGCCTTAAGACAAATACACTACTAATGCCCCACATGAGACTTGAAACTGATCTGATGAGTAGTCAGAAGTCATGGAATAGACCATTGCACCACAAATAATACAAGTTACTTCAAAAGGCAAACAGTTGTCGGAATAAATCATGTTGTCTCAATGCAAGAGATATCGAAGACACTGTCACGTGGCAGTTACATGTTTTGTGTGTGTGATCGTAATACATTTCAAGGAAGTTTGCCATAGTTCTTTACCCCTTTAAGTGGCCGGAACGAGTTAACTCGTGGTTATCAAAATGGGCTGATGTCAGCTCAGACGGATATATTCGTTGTCTAAGAAGTGTGTGAAATGTGGCTAGAACGAATTCATTTGGGGAAGGTTTAGTGGTCTTATCACCACTTGAAGGAATTACCTGAAATACCTGAGTGTCAGAAAATGCTACTTTCCCCCTTTGATTTGTTATTCAAAGGTGTCAATTGGAGAAGTGATTGACAATGATCCTTTCTGACTGATTAGATGCTGATAGTGCCACAACAGTGGCGACAAACCTAAAAAAGGAAACAGAAGATGTTAGAGGTTTTTTTTTATTCTGTTGAATGATATCCGTGTCAGGAGGACTAGACCTACCCCATCTTGTCATCAATCAGAGAATAAAGGACTAGAAGGGAGCGCTAATCACTCGTGACAGGTTTATAGTCCTTACTGTTCAGATGAGAGAGCGAAAGAAATTTTTTTGCCTTAGTTTTTGTGAAATCGGTCGTTATGGAAACAACTCTGTTTGGGGAGAGCAGAATTTTTTTGGCACCTTTCAGTTCAGGTACATCGGCCACTTAAAGGGTTAAGGAATAAAATTTGCATGATACGATTAATTTTGAAGTGTGTTTTGTGGTATTTTTTGTTCACAGAAAATAAGAGCAATCATTTCAATTACAATGTCACATTTGTATTTTACACAATAAAGTGCAATAATTTTGGTTTTATGAAAAGCGGCTGTAGGTTCTAAAGAACTTGTATTATTAAAATGCGCAGAAAATCTAGTTAATATGGAATTAAAAAATTCAGTAATTGAAAGTCAAAATGGATTTTTTTTCAAATGGGCTTTGAAGATATTTTTTGCAGGGAGGGGGTGAATTTTTCTGGTATGCCACTGAGATAGCAAGATTATTAAGGCTTCAGCCCCTTCCTGAAATGGTGTAGCAATGTCCCTGTTCAAATTATGTGTGAAGACCATTGATGGAAAATCTAACATTCACGCCCCACCACGCATTGAAGCCCAGACCCATTTTGAACAAATGATTTAAACAATATGTGTGTAATAAAGTATAAAGTCAGCTAAAAACATTGCTTTTTGCTTAAAATCAAATTCTTTTCCATCAACTATTTACATTAATTGAAAAATATTCATGGAAAACCCATGTCCAGAAAATGCGCTATGGCTATCTTATACAGACTTTCTGCAAGTCTGTAATTGATAGCAAAGTACAGTTAGGTGAGCTAAAGAGTTCCTTTCTGATTCAAATAAACAACTATTTTCTATTAACTATATACATTAATTCAAAAATACTCATAGAAGCCAGTGCTGATTAACACTTGCTCACTGGGTGACCGCAAGTTTCAAAACTGATAACTAAGTGTTTGGAACTTATAGAATTGCATAAAGACTACCACTGCCATTTCCTTGCAATTAATTTCTTTTACCTTTAGTTGATTTTGATCTACTTCAAATTCAAAATTATTTGGGAAAACCATTGATGCTAAATCCAGCAGCCCAAAGACAGAGTAAACTTGCTTTGCTTTCGAGAGTATGATACGATACTTTAGGCTGCTTGTGCTTTGAAACAAAGCATCTCTCTCTCTCTCTCTCTCTCTCTCTCTTTCTCTCTCTCTGAGCAGATTTGTGCTATTGAAGTTCAAAACTTCAGCCAGTAAAATTAGTCAGACGCATTCGGAATTCCACAACACTTCACAGACGAAAAATTCAAAATTTGTAAAAAGTTCTTTAATTTTTCAACTCTGTTACTCCCGTTTTTGTGGATTTCCTGCTCCCTTCTCAGCTTAAATGCAAAAACTTATGGGATGGGGAATATTTAGCAATGCAGAAGAGCGGGAACTTTAGGGGGGGGATGCTTACAGGAAAAATTTTTGCTTGGTCTAACTTTTGGTTTTGGAAAATTTTCCCCTCTTTTCAAGCTGAAAGAAAAATATTTATACAGTAAAATTTTATTTGACAATAATACTGGACAAAGGCAAAATCGCGAGAAGAATAAAGTACCATTGCGAAAAAAATCTGAACTCCGCCGACCTGCCGTTTTAGAAAGTTTTGTAAAAATGAAATTCCATCCTACAACGAACACCACCCCATTTCTGTTCACTTGTGCATCGATCTTGTGATGACCAAAATAACAACGAAAATGTCCAAATTCCTCAAATTCGTGGAAGAATCTTATGCCTGAAGATTACAGAGAAATTTCTATGGCGTCTGACTTCTGTTTTTGCAAATTGCTGCATACAGTTTCAAGCTGAAATACAAACATTTATGCAATATAATGATATTTAACAAGAAGACTGGACACAAAGGCAGCATTGGGAATGAGAAAATTACGATTACCACAAAATTTTTTACTCTGTTTAACTATTGTTTTCAAAAGTTTTGAAACACAAATACCGCCCCCAGATGGAAGACGACACTCCTCTCCCAAATTCTCTTCAGCTTTACATCGATCTTGAGAATGATCTAAATGACAAAAAAGGCGGAATTCCGTAAATCCACTTAAGAATATCACGTATATCATAAAATAATAGCAAAATAGAAAAAAGTAAATGTGAAAATTTTTAGAATTCATAGTTTTAACAGTGAGTCCTGTAGTCAGACAACAAAATCTGTAGAAACTATGGACATTTCATTGTAGTTAGAAGGTATGTAGTATATGTATTTACATATATAGCATTATATTTCTTGGATGTATTTTGTATGTACATGAGGTAGTATATATACATTTGGCGTAGTACATGTTTTGATGTAGTAATGATAGCACAGAACCATTTTATGCTTGGATAATAAAACGACTTGAATCATCACTCTAAATCATATCGCATTGGTTATTTAAATAGGGCATGATTCCAATAATGAAGCAAACATTTTTATGCACAATTTATTACGGACTAAATTTTAGGAATAGTAAGAGATCTTTCATTTGAAATGCCAGCCTTGTTCACACTAAAAGCAAGTACTCACGTGGTTGACATCGTTTCTTTAGCTGTTGCCAGTAGAGATTTCCAAATTATCAGAATACTGAGAATGCATCAGAATTGCAAGTTTTTATTGAAGAGAATTTCAATGCTTTCTCTGTAGCATAATGAAAATTTATTGGAGAAGGGTGCATAATTTTGTGACAGTTCCAAATTTTTTGTTTCATTATTGGTTTCTTCATATCTTCATATTATGTGAAATGGCCTTCCTACCAATAGGGCAGGGTTTTTTCTATAAATGCTATTCAGGGCTTGAAAAATATCTGAAAAAATACATGCCCAGATGGGCATGTGCAGAAAATATTTACTTGCCCAGAAGTAAATTCTACATTCCCAGAAAAATTTATCTTTTAAGATAACAAAACAGAAGCCTCATCTTTTTAAAGTTAAAAATTATGATAAACTTTTTATACATTTTTTGCATCACCATTTTAAAGTGTCTCGATTCAAAATGCACAAAAGCATATATCTCAAGTTTTAAGAAAGGTAATTGATGGCATTTGAGACATTTAGTGATGTTCAAGAATTTTTAATGTATGTCCTGTGTTTTACAAAAAAATTAAATAATCATAGTTAACTGTATGGAAGTTTAAGTAGTTTTTAACAACAATTTTGAATGTAAAAATTATTTACCTTTTCTCTTGTACAAACAAAAGTAATTTTACATCATAAAATCCCAAAAATTGTTGTTTTGTTACAAAGGTAAATCTTATGTTTTTGACTACTGTTGTGTGCCCTTAGTTATTAAACTATATTATCGCCTGACACCCCACATTGCTTGAAAAAATTACTGGTGGTATCAGCAATTTTAGGATGGATTTTGCAAACACTGCACAACATAATAGTATTGCCATTTGATTTTAGCGAATTAAATGTTTTTATCCAAGATTCTTCAACTGTGCAACAGCTTTTTTTTTCCGCTTGCATAAGTTTCAGATTTGCCAACAATGTAGATTCCGATTCTGCAATTACGTCACTCAACAGTGCGGAAGACAAATTTGTAACTACCGCTGACAGATCGGGAATTTCACATAATTGCTTACTATGAGATATACTCTCATTGCTGGATTTTATTTTCAAAAAAAAAAAAAAAAAAAAAAAAAAAGAAATCATATCCGTTACTAAATACAACTTATATCCACAGCTAACATGAATCGCAACTAACACGAAAACTGTTCTCTCAGGTAAACTAAGTTATCGGCGTTGGTAATTTTTGCTCGTCTCCCGGTTAAGTGGAATGCATTGCGCAGGCTCGTTCTTAAACGAAACTTAGCTTTTGTTTCAGTAGTTCCGCTGTCAGTTCAGGTGTGTGGGCGCGCACTCGGGTAGAAGCTTTCACTTTACCCTCCCTCACTTGACCAAGTTATGTCAGAGACGTAACCCCACCTGGTGTTGCGCAATAAATATTCAGTTGTCACTCCTTCCCCATAAAGTACGGCTTTTTTGGCCATCAGTATGCATCCTCCTGTTTCATGGCAGTTTATGCATTTTGTCACTAAACACTGGAGGCTAGTTTCGTCCAATGCATGCATCCCGTCGTTAACTGTAAACAACATCTGGAGCAAAACTACGTATGGCCCCAATTTCTGGACGTAGAGCATAATATAATTAAAGAAGCGCTATTCTTCTGGCCTTGGCACTTATTCCGTAACAATAATACAACTGCAGTAAAATGAAATACATGCGGCGAACGTCTTTTTTTCTAGAGCAGAAAATTCTCTATTCCAAACTTTTTTCTTTAAATCTAGTTGCCTGACCGGGCAACTAGATTTCATTTTTGCCCCCACAGGCCAATAATTTACATGCCCCACGCATCTCAGGCATGGTATTTTTCAAGCCCTGCTATTTATCCATAGATTATAAGTGATTAAAAATTGTGTTTACACCTAAGAAATTTAGGCTTTCAGGAATTAGAAAAGTTACACTTCACTCAGCAATGAGTTCAGTTTTTTTTTAAACTGATTACTCAGAACATATGTTCAGCATGTCTTCTGACATATAAATGAATACGAAAATCAATGTTCATTGTACAATTTCGAGTGGGTCTGTGCCTCAAAAAATCTGACTTCCATATAGTTGTTAATTACATTCACCCCCTACCTCAATTCCATATGTTACAACTAGTACTCAGCCCATTGAAAATACAATGTCAACATCTGCAATGCTACTTAATCAAATTTACAAATATACTAGTATATTATTTATAAATTTGCTTATTCATAATAAACTAAAGTTTGATCTTTAGTTGAAGTATAAATTGTAATTTATTATGAAGGTGCTGCTAGTGATATCAGTCAGTTTTGTTGTTCTTGGAAGGAACAATGCTAATATGAATTTGAAAGAGGTTCAACTAAACTGCATGTAGACTAATTTTAAAGCCAATTAGAGATACATATGCAGGTCATACGAATATCAAATAAAGTAATTGTACCAAGCCAAATGTATATAGCATTTTTTTTATCTGATTGAAAACTAATGATTCCTGCATAACTTTTTCTGATCATAAAAATTCATTTAAGAAAAGAAGCATACCCACAGTATTTCTAGCCTGAACTTCAGAACAGCTTACGGCTAAAATTCAGACCATTAAAAAAAATGTTTGGAATGAATTTTTTTATTTTAATCCACTACAAAACACTTCTCCCAAATAGTCAATGTTGCCACAGGTGATATACACAGCCAGAGCAAAATGTTTTTCACAGCATGAAATATGCTCCACAGTAGTACAAGTCTTCAAAGGATTGGTCCCCTGACTTCTGTTGGGAAGACAAAAAAGAAGAAGGTGGAGATTGCACAACACGAGTTTAAGATACATGAAATACACTAAAGTTGTAAACTGCCAAAATATTTGTAATAACAGGTTTATGCTAAAGTGCAAAACACAAAAAAATGGGATATGAAACTGATATGAACAAACTTGTTCGATTAAGGTGATGCTGGATGTGCATTGAAGAAATTTCAGCAGACGCTGAAATGCATTACCACTTTTTAAGCGGACAAATAAAATCATGCCTACAATTTAGTATAACTTTTGCAGAGAAAACATGATGGTTGGTTTAGAAAAAATATAAGGTAGCTAATTTTAATATTTTCCAAGGAACTGAGACCAGTGATCATCATGTCTTTAAACTGCATTAACTCAAATAAGTTTATCACTAAAATGCTGAATACAAATCACATCATTGAGATTTGGTATCAAGTTATCTCTGTTGAGAGCAGTAATCCACTTTTCTTGCAGGTCAGGATCCTTAGGAAATTTGTATATTGCGACTGCATCTATCTTTTCTGACTTATAATTTGCATGGCAGCACATCAGCAGCATCTGTGAGAAATGTAGCACACCATTAAAGAAATAATAATGCTAAGATGAAAAGTTTTACAGTAAAACCCTGTTTATCTATTTTTCACATGTGAAATGTGTATCTGGTCCAAACGTTCTTAACTGCTCTTAATGGTAAATTTAATTTATTACACATTAATCAAGAATTAGTTTTCTCCTCAGTTATACATTAGAAATTCAAATCATGCAAATTCTCTTTAATAAACTTTCTTTCCACCCTTTCCCTTTGCCACAAATTCCAATCTCCCCACATCCTCTGCCTCTCGTTATCACAATGCCCTGTCATCCACCTGGTTTATGCATCACTTTGCAGAACGCACCCATTCCTCCTGAGTTTACCATTGATCACATCAGGTATTACCTCCAGTACGTATCTGCTCTTGCTTCACATCATATAGATCTTTGTACGCAATCACTTTCCAGATGAATCTCTCCATGAACATATCACTTAAAGGATTTGACTGGAATGCTGTAATTTTAATGGAAGAAGAGTGATTCCAAGATTACATTAGCAACAACTTGGGTTTGGCAACATAATAATTTATACCTCTAGAAGAAATTGAGAACACAAAGTGCAATCGGAATATCTCCATTGAAGATTATTCTCAGGTAAGTGCATCAGCAGCCAACTTTGCTGTGCACTGAAATTATTAGGACTTCCTTTATAACCATAAAACTAATCAGAAAACAATGCAGGTTCTCAATAGCATTATTTCAACTTAAAATAAATAAACAGCAAAAATTCATTTTTTTAAACTATCAATGTATGTTTTGAAAGCCAGTGTCATAAGACAAACACACCACACATGCCACGTTCAGGACTTGAACTCAGACCACTCGGATGAACGATCACAAGCTCGTGTTCAGACCACTAGAGCAGTGTTCTATATTGCTGACCCAAGGAATACATAATCTTTAGTGCCTTATATATATATATATATATATATATATATATATATCTAATTGAAAGAGCGAGGGAATATGAACTTCCATTGTGCATGGCTTTTATCGATTATGAAAAAGCCTTTGATTCAGTGAAACCATCAGCAGTTACCACGGCTCTGAAATCCTGCGGTATTGAAGATGCATACATTAATATTATTAATAACATCTATGAAAATGCAAGTGCAAAGATTCGGCTGTTTGAAAATACAACACACATAAAAATCGGAAAGGGAGTGAGACAAGGTGACACCATATCTCCGAAGCTCTTTAATGCCACATTGGAAAATGTCTTTCAATCACTGAACTGGGAAAACAAAGGGATAAAGATTAATGGAGATTATCTAACCCACCTTCGTTTTGCTGATGACGTAGTCATTTTTGCAACTACTCCATCAGAGCTGCAGAGTATGATCCAGGAACTTGCTGACAAGAGTAAAGAAGTGGGATTAAAAATGAACTTTCAGAAGACAAAAGTGATGTTCAATGCTTTTACAAGAAATGAAGATTTATCGATTGATGGAGAAAAACTGGAGATAACAGATACGTATGTTTATCTTGGACAGCAGATATCAAGTGAGGGTCACATTGATGAAGAAATTAATCGGCTTACAAAACTTGCCTGGAGAGCTTTTGGAAGAAACAGCATAATTTTCAAGAGCAATATGCCATTATGTCTTAAAAGAAAAGTGTTTGATCAATGCATCCTTCCAGTGCTTACGTATGGTGCAGAGACGTGGACCTTAACTAAAAGAGACATACAAAGGCTGCAGACAACTCAAAGAGGCATGGAGAGGTGCATGCTTGGTATAACCAGGAGAGATAAGAAGAGAAACTCGTGGATCCGAAAAATGACGAGAGTGGAAGACATCATGATCAGGGTTAAATCCCTGAAATGGCAATGGGCTGGACATACTGCCAGAAGGACAGACCATCGATGGACAGCCGAAATTTTAGATTGGATTCCAAGGGACAGGAAAAGACCCAGAAAAAGACCACATGGGAGATGGGTGGATGAAATTCGTAAATATGCGGGAGTGACATGGAGGAGACTGGCACAAGATATATATATCATCATCATCATCATTGTCAACCATTATCAATCCACGGCTGGACGAAGGTCTCCCCAAGTTTCCTCCACAACGGTCTGTCTTGTGCCAGTCTCCTCCATGTCAGCCTTGCATACTTTCGAATTTCATCCACCCATCTCCCATGTGGTCTTCTTCTGGGTCTTTTCCTGTCCCTTGGAATAAAATCTAAAATTTCGGCTGTTCATCGATGATCTGTCCTTCTGGCAGTATGTCCAGCCCATTGCCATTTCAGGGATTTAACCCTGAACATGATGTCTTCCACTCTTGTCATTTTTCGGATCCACGAGTTCCACTTCTTATCTCTCCTGGTTACACCAAGTATGCACCTCTCCCGGCCTCTTTGAGTTGTCTGCAGCCTTTGTATGTCTCTTTTAGTTAAGGTCCACGTCTCTGCACCATACGTAAGCACTGGAAGGATGCATTGATCAAACACTTTTCTTTTAAGACATAATGGCATATTGCTCTTGAAAATTATGCTGTTTCTTCTAAAAGCTCTCCGAGCAAGTTTTGTACGCAGATTAATTTCTTCATCAATGTGACCCTCACTTGATATCTGCTGTCCAAGATAAAGGTACGTGTCTGTTATCTCCAACTTTTCTCCATCAATCGATAAATCTTCATTTCTTGTAAAAGCATTGAACATCACTTTTGTCTTCTGAAAGTTCATTTTTAATCCCACTTCTTTACTCTTGTCAGCAAGTTCCAGGATCATACACTGCAGCTCTGATGGGGTAGTTGCAAAAATGACTACGTCATCAGCAAAACGAAGGTGGGTTAGATAATCTCCATTAATCTTTATCCCTTTGTTTTCCCAGTTCAGTGATTGAAATACATTTTCCAATGTGGCATTAAAGAGCTTCGGAGATATGGTGTCACCTTGTCTCACTCCGTTTCCAATTTTTATGTGTGTTGTATTTTCAAACAGCCGAATCTTTGCACTTGCATTTTCATAGATGTTATTAATAATATTAATGTATGCATCTTCAATACCGCAGGTTTTGAGAGCCATTGTAACTGCTGATGGTTTCACCGAATCAAAGGCTTTTTCATAATCGATAAAAGCCATGCACAATGGAAGTTCATATTCCCTTGCTCTTTCAATTAGTTCTCTCAGTACGTGGATATGATCTATTGTGCTGTAGCCGCTCCTGATGCCAGCTTGTTCTCTCGGTTGAGCCATGTCCAGTGTTACCTTCAAGCGGTGTGAAAGAACTTTAGTGAAGATTTTATAAACTACTGATAGGAGGCTGATAGGTCTGTAGTTTCCGAGATCCTCAATGTCACCTTTCTTATGTAGCATGATCATTGTAGCGGTGTTCCAATCCTCAGGAATCTTTCCTTCATTAAGGCATCGAGTGAAAATTTTAGCGAGTACTGTTTCGATTTCTCCACTTGCTTCTGGTATGATGTCTACAGTAATTCCATCTTCTCCTGGAGCTTTTCCCCGCTTCATGTTTTTGATTGCATGTGCCACTTCTGCTGGATGGACTGGAGGAACTCTGGTACTGGTATCTTTCATGATGTCTGGAGTGCATGTATCACCCCTTTCATATAATTTGGAGTAGAAATCTTTCACTCTTGTCAAAATTTCGCCTCTATTTCTTTTTACAGAACCATCTTCTTTTCTCAGTGCCATAATCTGTTTTTTTCCCTTACTGAGATGTCCCTTTGCTATCTTTAGGCTTTGGTTGTTTTCAATTGCTTTCCTCACTAGTTCATAATTGAATTTTCTTACGTCTTCATTGATACTTTTTCTTACTGTCTTGCATAGCTCTATATATTCTACTTTGGAAGTCACATCTTCTTTAGTTGTCCTCATCTCTCTTCTTTTTTGCATCAACATTTTCGTTTTTCCTGATAAATTGTTTACATGCAACTTGTTCTTAGACCCAGCTAATTTTGTTGTTGTTTCCATAAGAGCTTTGGTTACTTTTCTGTTAACTTCAGGGATGTCCACTTCTTCCGATGTTAGGCCTTCTAAAGCAGAGAACCTGTTCTTCAGTTCCAACTTGAAGGTACTATGGTGTTTTTTAAGGTTGGTTATGTCAATAGATTTTGTTTGTCTTATGAGCTTGCCACGTTCAAGTTTGGTGTTGACGTGCAACTTACATCTCACCAATCTATGGTCACTACCAGTGTTGAACTTGTTTAGCACACTGCAGTCTTCTATGACGAATTTTTTATTACACATAATAAAATCAATTTCACTTGTCGTCCCATTTGGATGTCTCCATGTCCATTTCCTGTGTGGCTTTTTCTTGAAGAAGGAGTTCAAGATGAAAAACCCTTCTGCCTCTGCAAACTCAACGAGAGTATTTCCACGCTGATTTCTGTTGCCGTGACCGAATTTACCTACTGAAGTTTCATTCTGTTGCCGTTGCCCTGTTTTTGCATTGAAATCTCCTATAATTATCTTCAAGTGCTGCTTACCTTTATTATTTAGATCACGAATTTCCTCATAAAATTCTTCAATTTCTTCTTCAGGATGACTTGTGGTGGGTGCATAAGTTTGAATAATCTGAGCCTGGTATCTTATCGAGAGTTTGATAACGAGTCGTGCAGCTCTGTCAGAGGAACTTTCAACTTCTACAACTTTATCCTTCAGTTTCTTGTTTATTATAAATCCAACAACACTAGTTATGCCAGTATCTGTCCCACGATAGTAGAAATGATGTCCACTTTTCAGTTCAATGAGATCTTTTCCTTTTCTCCTTACCTCACTTAGCCCGACGATGTCCCACTTGATCCTTTGTAGTTCCTCTTCCAATTCAAGAAGCCTTGAATCAGAAGATAGGAAGCGTCCGTTATACGTAGCCAAGGTCAGCATCAGATGACAGCCTAGTCCGGTCCTCCGGGGATTCTTAGCACCCTCTGCCTTCATGTCGCACTGGCCGCTGCCTTGGCCAGGTACATTCCAGCTGCCGGAGACTGAGGGCCAAGATTTAAGATGTGGAGTCATTTTGGAGGGGTTTGGCCATAACTCACCACGCTGGCCAAGCGGGTTGGTGAGAATTAACTCTAATCCCGATGGTATAGTTATACCGCTATTGGCGATCGTCAGAGCCCCTTTAGTTTGAACAGGATGAACCACGAGAAGGCGGGGTTGACATATATATATATCATCATCATCATCATTGTCAGCCATTATCAATCCACTGCTGGACGAAGGTCTCCCCAAGTTTCCTCCACAACGGTCTGTCTTGTGCCAGTCTCCTCCATGTCACTCCCGCATACTTTCGAATTTCATTCACCCATCTTCCATGTGGTCTTCTTCTGGGTATTTTCCTGTCCCTTGGAATCCAATCTAAAATTTCGGCTGTCCATCGATGGTCTGTTCTTCTGGCAGTATGTCCAGCCCATTGCCATTTCAGGGATTTAACTCTGATCATGATGTCTTCCACTCTTGTCATTTTTCGGATCCACGTGTTCCTCTTCTTATCTCTCCTGGTTACACCAAGCATGCACCTCTCCATGCTACTTTGAGTTGTCTGCAGCCTTTGTATGTCTCTTTTACTTTAAGGTCCACGTCTCTGCACCATACGTAAGCACTGGAAGGATGCATTGATCAAACACTTTTCTTTTAAGACATAATGGCATATTGCTCTTGAAAATTATGCTGTTTCTTCTAAAAGCTCTCCAGGCAAGTTTTGTACGCCGATTAATTTCTTCACCAATGTGACCCTCACTTGATATCTGCTGTCCAAGATAAACGTACGTGTCTGTTATCTCCAGCTTTTCTCCATCAATCGATAAATCTTCATTTCTTGTAAAAGCATTGTACATCACTTTTGTCTTCTGAAAGTTCATTTTTAATCCCACTTCTTTACTCTTGTCAGCAAGTTCCTGGATCATACTCTGTAGCTCTGATGGGGTAGTTGCAAAAATGACTATGTCATCAGCAAAACGAAGGTGGGTTAGATAATCTCCATTAATCTTTATCCCTTTGTTTTCCCAGTTCAGTGATTGAAAGACATTTTCCAATGTGGCATTAAAGAGCTTCGGAGATATGGTGTCACCTTGTCTCACTCCTTTTCCAATTTTTATGTGTGTTGTATTTTCAAACAGCCGAACCTTTGCACTTGCATTTTCATAGATGTTATTAATAATATTAATGTATGCATCTTCAATACCGCAGGTTTTGAGAGCCATTGTAACTGCTGATGGTTTCACGGAATCAAAGGCTTTTTCATAATCGATAAAAGCCATGCACAATGGAAGCTCATATTCCCTTGCTCTTTCAATTAGTTCTCTCAGTACGTGGATATGATATATTGTGCTGTAGCCACTCCTGAATCCAGCTTGTTCTCTCGGTTGAGCCATGTCCAGTGTTACCTTCAAGCGGTGTGAAAGAACTTTAGTGAAGATTTTATAAACTACTGATAGGAGGCTGATAGGTCTGTAGTTTCCGAGATCCTCAATGTCACCTTTCTTATGTAGCAGGATCATTGTAGCATTGTTCCAATCCTCAGGAATTTTCCCTTCATAATGGCATCGAGTGAAAATTTGGGCGAGTACTGTTTCGATTTCTCTACTTGCTTCTTGTATGATGTCTACAGTAATTCCATCTTCTCCTGGAGCTTTTCCCCGCTTCATGTTCTTGATTGCATGTGCAACTTCTGCTGGAAGGACTGGAAGAGCTCTGGTACTGGTACCTTTCATGATGTCTGGAGTACATGTATCATCCCTTTCATATAATTTGGAGTAGAAATCTTTCACTCTTGTCAAAATTTCGCCTCTATTTCTTGTTACAGAACCATCTTCTTTTCTCAGTGCCATAATCTGTTTTTTCCCCTTACTGAGATGTCCCTTTGCTATCTTTAGGCTTTGGTTGTTTTCAATTGCTTTCGTTACTAGTTCACAGTTGAATTTCCTTACGTCTTCAGTGATACTTTTTCGTACTGTCTTACATAGCTCTATATATTCCACTTTGGAAGTCACATCTTCTTTAGTTGTCCTCATCACTCTTCTTTTTTGCATCAACATTTTGGTTTTTCCTGATAATTTGTTCACATGAAATTTGTTCTTAGACCCAGCTAATTTTGCTGCTGTTTCCATAAGAGCTTTGGTTACTTTTCTGTTAACTTCAGAAATATCCACTTCTTCCGATGTTAGGCCTTCTAAAGCAGAGAATCTGTTCTTCAGTTCCAATTTGAAGGTATTATTGTGTTTTTTAAGGTTGGTTATGTCAATACATTTTGTTTGTCTTATGAGATTGCTACGTTCGAGTTTAGTGTTGTATATATATGAATATATATATACTTTGCCAAAAAAAAAAAAAAAAAAAGAAATGAAGCACCCTCAGAAAGTTGTTCAATCGTGATGAAGCTCCACGTGTTACTACTCACTGCCAAATATGCAAATGATTAAGAAAAAGCAACCAACGACTAAATATTAGTCCATCATAGCACAAGGGAACCGTGCATCGAAGAGGGTATATCAAAGCTCGCATGCAGAGACAGCACATTATAGTTACATTAACTTCCACTAACTGTGAGGATGCCTCAACGTCAGATCCATGCGCGACACGAGCAAGTTTGATAGAGGATGTATAACTGGGCTGGGAGACACTGTTTGGTCAAGTTGCCGTATCGCCAAGCATTAGAGTCAGAGCAATGCAGCAATTGGACAATGTTGGCAACAATGGGTCGAGGAGGGCACAACCATGTGAATGGATTGATCGATTGTAAGAGTTACATGAACAGAAATGGAATCCTCGCTCTCAAGCACTTGTGGCCATGCTGCATCATCTACAGGTATGGAAGTTTTTATAAAGACTGTTGCTAAATGACTTGCAGCACAGTGACTACATTCAAAGAGGCCACTCTGCTGCCTACCCTACCACTGACCAGCGTATATATGTCTGGAGACTAACCAGCCAGCGCATGGATCCTGCCTTTACTGTTGAACAGCGCATGGCTCACACACTGGTGTGTGTGTGTGGGGGGGTTGTCTGGGGGAGCCATTTTTTACGACAGCCAGACACTCTTGGTAGTCTTCCATGCCACCCTTACAGCTCAACCGTGCGTCCAGATAATGTAAATATACAATGTCATCGCTCTGTCCACGTTATTTTTTAAACAACGAATATATATTCAACATTTCTATCGCCCTTCGGATTTATCAGCTGTAATTAAAACAGCTTGCTTTGTTGAATGCCACTGGATGTCGACACATCAATATGGATTTGTGTAGTCAGATGCTGACTGATAAACCACGAATAGCACTGTGAATTGTTGGCACCGTAGCATAAAGCAAAAGCTCTCGGCTAGTTATCGAGAGATCTGGGATTCGATCCCAGCATTGTCAGTAGAACTATTTTTCAGTTGCTATTCGTTGTTTATAAAATAACGTGGACAGAGCGACGACATTGTATATTTAGTAATTACAGTCAATTCAGCAATGTCTGATTGCTGTGTTAATTATCATGATGTATTGGCCACATATTATAATAATATTTTCCCACACTATATAGGGTAAACCCTGGATACACACAACATAGCTCTCCAAGGCCTGACTTCATAATGTTGACACCCTTCTGTGGCCAGCCTGATCACACGTTTAAACAATCAAATGTTTTGATGACTATTGGCGTACTATACCTCACGACAGCATCCGTAAACTGTATGTATCTATCTATGTCTCGAATATATCCAAGCCACACGTGATGCTGCAATGTACTGAGTTGCCTCCATGGTGTAGCTGTTTTATCCAAATATATTGCCTAACTGCTCTGGAATTGTAATTTCTTTTCTTATACATGTACATTTTACACACCAATTTTCATCTTGATTGGATGATTCCTTCTGTGTACTTCATTTTTTTGGCTTTTAACTACTAGTAGTAAAAAAAAATTTTCCAAGGTCATTTCCAACAGTTTTTTTTTGCAGTGTAATAATAAACCTGGTTATCTTATGGTAGTAGTTCTTCCGAAATTATAGAGAATGAACAACAATCCCAAATTTCCCCAGAGTACATCATTTAAAAAAGAAACTACATAATTTGTACACTACTACAACAGTATACAAATAAGAAATGTTACTAAATTACAAGAGAAGTTGTAGATACACCCTAAGGTACCACTAAGTATATGTGCAAAAGAGAATCCAAGGAAAATATTTGATTTGATTGGGAGTTTAACGACCATCATGAGCAACTCAGTGGGATATAGGTTGTTGCCTGTCCCTAATTTAAGGCCAATGGTTTCAGTGAAAGGAGACAGCCACTGCTGTAAGACAAACACAACATTCATGCCTAAATAGGATTTGAACCCCGACTCATCACGGACGAATGATCAGAAGCCAGCGTTTAGACCACTGTTCCACCCCAAGGGAAATAGTGACTCTTCAATTGTTAATATTTCACTAACAAACTATTTTCTTTTGCTGCTTCATTTAAGACACCCTTACCTTGATATAGTTCAATTTCTTGGTATCTTAGTGATGTTAAAGCTTCCTAATAGACAGACTAAAAGAAAAGTAGCCTACATTATGCAGGCGTTCACACTGTACCTTATGCCATGCTGAATTACATATATACGCTAAACTTGAAGTGCACCTGAACCTAAAAAAAATAGTTTGAAATGGTGCTACACATTAAATATAACTTTACCTGTTATTCATCAACATGCACTTAACTACCATCCAGAAAGTGCACCACGTTCATCAATGTCAACAACGCAGGCATTACTTAAAATGGACCACAGCTAACGTGTACAATTACATCCGTGTTTTACCTCTACACGCAAAATATGACTTACCTATAACATTATTCATCCATATGCAGTTAACGCCCGTCCAGAAAATACACCATCTTCGTCGATGTCAACAACGAAGTTACAGAAAATGCACCACTTCACAATTACATGATACATCCCTACTTTTGAGAATGAGAGTACTCGGGTTCCTCGGGCTTCGGGTTGTTTCCGATCAAATCGTCTCCCTCTCTGAACAGCCAATGATAGCTTTGCGTGGAACCCGTATAAGATTGCCGTGGTGCATTTTCTGGACATGCGGCCCACGCACCGATTTGTGACATCACTAGAGTAGTCCGTAGTCGCGGAGAGGAGTATTACGGCGACGTGCGAACGAACGCGTCTTTACATACACCAACCAACCAGGTCGTGCGTTCTTTTAGAGTTTCATTGCATTTAAATAAGTACTTGTGTGTTAGTTTTTAAATAACTGCAGAGTTACCAAGTTTGTTTAATAATCTTTTAAAATACAGAAGAAAAAGAAATTACAGCGTAAAATTTAGCGTAGCAATAATTTCGATTTGAAAGACAGATTCGTCAACTTAATGAAAGCATCACTGTCATTTCACTGGAAGTGATAAACCATTCCTATAATCGAAATTATAAACTGTTGTCGTAATTTCACTTGAAGTTATGGTGTCTTTATAGTTAACCGAATGATTCCTGTACTTGTGAACAAATCGTTCTTGTACTTGAAAGATTAGTTTGAGGGTCCATTACGAAGTATCGCCGTCGTTTCGAAAGATGTCGATTGATTGATTTAAGGAATCAGATTTTTCATTCATTGCAAACTTATGATTATGAAAATTTCAGTAATGAAATAATTTCTTCAGTGAAAATGTATTTTCACATCAAACAGTAACTAGCAATTTATATGCAATCCGTGATCACTAATATAGAAAAAAAGGTCAAGAAAAACTGAATTTTTTTCTGTGTTTTTTAATTATTACCAAAGGCTCAATAAAACACGTTTTAACATACATACAGTAAATTGCTGCTTGATCCACTGATTGCATCAAATAAATTAAGATTTTAAGAAAATTATGCAATTGCTACATTATTAAACGTACAATAATGACATAACAAGTTATCCTAATTTCAGTACCATCTAGTTACGTGCTTGGACAACTTCATTTTGATAAGCAAATATACAGTTTCTAATTTTTGTCTTCCAGAGCACTATTTCAAAAAAGTTACCTTGTCAAAGTTCAACACATCTGTATTAAGTACATTAGTAGCATTAAGCAAAACTATTTGGATCCACAATATAAGCATTTCATTTTAGGTGGAAAAATACAAGTAACTTATTGGCAGAAATTTCCTGAAATCTCATTTTCAAGAAGTATTCAGGAAAACTGCCAATGTACAAACAATTATGGTTGTGTAGTTCTTTGTGTATCACAATCACAATTTGATTATGTGTCCGTTAGCTGTTCCTTGAAGAATTCCAAAGACACATTTAATATATATCAAATACGTGGAGATAATGTAAATGGACGATGTAATCACTCTTTCCACGTTATTTTTAAACAACGCATAGCGACTGAAAAATTGTATTTCGGCACTGCTGGGATCGAACCCCAGAACTCTCGATAACTAGTCGAGTGCGTTCGAATTTACGCTACAGCGCCAACAATTCTCAGCGCAATGCGTGGTTTATCAGTCAGCATCTGACTATACGAATGCGTATTGATGGTCTTAGCAACTGAGACCATCAATACGCATTCGTATTGATGGTCTCAGTTGCTGCATTTGTATAGTCAGATGCTGACTGATAAACCACGCATTGCGCTGAGAATTGTTGGCGCTGTAGCGTAAATTCGAACGCACTCGACTAGTTATCGAGAGTTCTGGGGTTCGATCCCAGCAGTGCCGAAATACAATTTTTCAGTCGCTATGCGTTGTTTAAAAAATAACGTGGAAAGAGTGATTACATCGTCCATTTACATTATCTCCACGTATTTGATATATATTAAACATTTCTATCGCCCTTTGAATTTATCAGCTACAATTAAAATAGCTGTTGCGTTAAATGCCACCAGATGATGACATCTCAGTTGCTGAGACCATCAATACGCATTCGTATAGTCAGATGCTGACTGATAAACCACGCATTGCGCTGAGAATTGTTGGCGCTGTAGCGTAAATTCGAACGCACTCGACTAGTTATCGAGAGTTCTGGGGTTCGATCCCAGCAGTGCCGAAATACAATTTTTCAGTCGCTATGCGTTGTTTAAAAAATAACGTGGAAAGAGTGATTACATCGTCCATTTCCAAAGACATATTTCTAAGAAAATATAAAATTTGTTCCAATAATTTCTTAAAGTATTTTTTCAGATAATTATTATATTTTACTAGAACCTGACAAATGCACATGCAGTTATTGTACTGAATAAATCTAAGTGATTGTTTTGTTATTATAGGATGTATTTTAAAAGATGTACATGTTTCATTATAAATTGACTAGCTTGATGTACCATTTTCTCAGAAACAATAAAAAGCAATGGTATAAAATTTTGCACAAATGTTTTGTCATTACTAAAGCTACCGAAAAAGATTGTTTTTTCCTTTTTTTATGATTTTGGTTTCAAAAAAATTCTATGAAGGATTGAAGAAGTTTTTCCCCATACAAAAATTGACACCCACCCCCACGTTTGGAAGCACACTTTCCAGTAGTTATCGGATAATATGAGATATATTATTTCCAGTTATTATAGCTGTAGCTTGTGAAGACACAGTGCAGGAAGTCTAGAAACAGATAAGTCTAAATAAATGAATAAAAAGTTGATCTCTCATTTTAAGCAAATGTTTTCAAGAAAAAAAGCGAGTATATATTTCTACTTGTATTTTAAAAATCTTGTTGGTTTAGAACATAGTTTCCACAATATGTGGATTCATGTCGATCCAGGCTTTTTTTTCTCTTAAAAATAACAGTATCCAAGGCTTAAAAATACCATGCCCGAGATGCCCAGAGCATGTAAATCATTCGTCTGGGCAGGTAAATAAAACAGCTAATATCTAATTGCCTGTGCATGGTAACTAAATTTTAAAATAAAAAAGTTTGTAATAAAATTTCGTACTACACAAGAAAAAAAGACAGTCATCACATGTCGTGTTTCATGTCATTGTTAATTAATGGAAGTTGTGTTATTGTTACGAAGTACCAAGGAAAGAGTAATATCACATCTTTAATTATGTTATGCTCTACTCCCACAAATCGGAAACCTAGTTTTGCTCCAAATTTTGTTTATAATCAACAACAGTATGCATGCCTCTGATGTAACTGGCCTCTCATGTTTAGTGACAAAGGGAGAAAACTTTAACAAAAGGAACATGGCAGAATCACTAAATTTCCGAAACACCAGTTTCATCATCGAACCATTTCATACCAATTTTAGCATCAGCATCTTAAAAATGATATACACACGTGCATTGAACATTTGTGATACAGGCCCTTAAAATGGAAGTGCAAACATGTTAAAACAGTTCACATTTTTACCTTTAAAAAAATTAGGGTTCTGGTTTGTTTTCTTGAAAGATAAATTTTCCTGCGCATCCAGCTTTTACTACCTGGGCAAGTAAATAATTTCTTCCCCAGGTAGTACTGATATATTTCACCTAATTTTTAAGAAATTGAATGGTTCTGATATATTCCCATCCTACCACAGATAGAGCATACACACTGCTCACACGCGAGTTCTTCAGTGTGTAGGTTTGCAGAAAAATGCTTCAAAATCTTTAAACGGACATTTTATAGGCAAACTGACTCCTAAACTATGTGTGAACTTCTGTTTTTGTGCATTCATATTTAATTTTTGCTGTCTATACTTGATTCAGTGTTTGTGTTCCTTTAGTAATAAATATTAAAAATGATAATTCAATGACACTCTCCATGTCTGCAAGCACAAAAGATATATTTCACATGGTAACAAGGCCTTAGCAATTACATAAAGGACATCGGCATGTTAGATGTGTACATGACATACATATATTTCGTATAGGATATAGGTATTTTACAAGCACTTGTGCCCAGAAATAGGGACCCCAAAAAAGTTTATTTGGCACTGCCTAAACACTTAAATAACTAAGTACGAATGCATCAACATATTACTCTTGGGATCAAAAACATGCAACCCTTATTATTCTGTGTCCATAATAAAGTTTAAAATCCCTTCCTAAATATACATATTTTACTTTGAACTTATTTGATACATTGGCAAAAACATGTTATGGGTTACTATAACAACACAAGTAATCTATTCTTTCCATTACAAACATAAATTTCATTTTTCAAAAATCTTTTCAGTGCTGTGACTTCCCGCTGTGAGATGCATTAGATTATAAAATTAGCTAAATTTAAATTTTCTAGTTCAAAATTTTTATTTTACGAGTAGTTTAAATAAGGTTAACAAAAGGTTTCCACTTACCTTAGAGTTTGCTGTAATCCATTTCTGAGAACCTCCTAATTAGTAGGGAATTTGAAGACTTAATATTCCTTCATAAAAAATAAACTTAGTTGACAATTTGACAACAACAACCACGCTTACACAGAGTGAGCAAGCTCATGCATGCTCGACCACCCACCACGGACATCAGCCTACTCTTCCCTACGTCACGCAGCTTCCGGTGTTCGGTGCGCGGGGCTGTAAAGCTATTAGGGAGTGATGGAACTGGGCACTACTAACCTTTCCACGTAGGTTGAGTTCTTATGAAGCGAATATTTTTCATGGTTAAGGGCTCCGCACAGCAACGGGTGCGTTTGTGGTGTTTCGGGTTACGGTAACACAGTCATTTACTGCAGTGAAAATCAGAATGTTCAGGTTTCATGTTAAGCTATAAACCCAAACTTTAGCTTTAAAAGTTTCTAGGACCAAGAACGATATACGTATATCAAACATATTGTGCTTCAATACAAACCTTTTTGTACCATAATTATATATTTAATGAGCTAACTAGAAGTGAGTTATGGTTTCTGTGCTTAACAGGAAAAAACTAATGTTGAAACGCGGCTAGGATCATACATTTTTCAATTCATATATTTAGTCATTGTTCCAACGTATTACCTCCACATCACCTGAAACACCAGGGCAAACGCTTTGTTTAGCTGGCTACTTTCTCAGCATACTTAGATTCGAGAACTTCATTACCCAGCAGAACAAATAATTCCGAAAATTTCAATTATATAAATTTTAGTTTTGCAGTAATATACTGCAAAAAAAATGTCGCATTAATGTTTTTTAAATTAATCGTCCCTGAACAAACAAAGAAACAGTAGATGTCATCTTGAATATTTTTGTCATGAAAAATCTACTTAAATGAATTTCATTAATGTCATGTACAGGGTATTCCTGTTCTCAAGATAAACCGGTAGATTAACCAATTTCACTTTACTGGTAAAGCGGTGACTGTTAATATTTCTCTCTTTAACAAATGGAATCTCTCCACTTCACAGCAACTTATTATGTGTTCCCTGTGATTTTCTATGCTCTCAGTGTTTTTCGATACAGAACAATCCTGCTGAAATGGAACTTCAGCTTCTACAACTTATATGTACTATTTTGATGTTAAACTCCAGTCCGTGGTGAGCCCACAACATAAATATAATTATTCCTCGCATACTAAAGCGTTTAAATTATTTTATACGAACTTGTGCACACGCTATCATCACACACTCAGTTTAGGAATTATCCCAATGAAAGTCACAACCATCCTATTCCTGAGGAATTGCACAAAATAAAACTTTGTTTTCCTAATGCTTTTATAAGCATAATTTACTCAAAACATTCATTTTGCTTTTGATTGGGTGTTTAACTACCAACGTTAATAACTCAATGGGTTATAATAAGCATTCGCCACTGCTCCAATTTAGGGTCACTGGTTCCGGGGAAGGGAGAGACCCAGTGCCGTAAGATAAGCACAACATCCATGCCTCACGGGATTCGGACCATACCCCATTCACGGACGAATGGTCATAAGCCATCGCTAAGACCTCTGCGCCACTGGGGCGGCCCTTCATTTTCTAAGCATCTGTGTCTTAGACAGTTTTCAGCAGTGTATCATGTGGTATATCCGCTTTTCCCACGATTATCTCCCGTGTCGTAAGCGTATTGTACGTCACAATTGCAGTAACTTGCATCAGCGCTGCATGGATGCCCAGGGAAAAGCACGCAAACACAAAAAGGAAGAATATTAGAACCAGAGCTACAAAAATAATTCAACAATGACGTAAGGCATTTTTGTTGTGTTTGTAAAGAACTCCTGTGTGCCAAAACATTTTGCCATTTTATCATTTTTGTTTTAATTCTGGAGAACACGAACAGAAATTCTTTTATCAGAAATAATATCATGTGGCGAACATTTAAATTTGAAGCCCAGTTGTACCCCTCCAAGAAAGATAAAATTCATGTGCACCTATTGGGTTGTCGGAAAATTCATGACGTATTTTAGCCATGTTTTGCAAAGGTCATTTATTGATAGAAATAACAAAGATCAATCAATGATATAATGCCCGTTTTGTTCGATAACCTTTTGCTATCTTTCAGTGAGCTGCAGAATTCCTCTATCATAGAAGGAACTGTCTTTCTTGGCGAAAAACTATACAAGGCGCTGATTTACAGCCTCATCTGAATTGAACGTTATACCACGCAAGGACTGAAGGACTGTTGAAGAGAGCGAAACAAGTGGAAGTCTGACGGCGCAATGTCAGGCGAGTACGCTGGGTTTGGCAACACATCCCACCTAAGCTCCAATCATATTTTGCGGGTGATCAAACTTGTGTGTGGTCTCGCGTTGACGTGATGGAACATAACACATTTACGACGAACGAGCTGTGGATGTTTCTGGATGATGGATTCGTTCAAAATGTTCAATTACCGTCAGTACACATTCGAATTGATTGTTTGGTTCCGTAGTAGGAGCTCGAAAAACAAGACACCTTTAAAATTCCACCACACTGAGACCAGAACCTTCCGCTGATGAATGTCTGCTTTGGATGTCGTTTGAGGCGAAGCAGCACGTCGGGACCGAAACCGTTTGCGCAGCACATTGTTGTACACACTACACTTTTCGTCACGAGTTATCAGTCGCTTTAAAAATGGATCCTTTTCCTCACGTTTAATGAGCATATCACAGATGTTTATACGCGCCGTCAATTGAGCTTCTTTGAGTTCACGATTAACCAACACATCGAGCTTGCTTACGTATCCCAGCTTCTTCAGGTGGTCATGAACGCTAGAATAATGGATGTGCAATATGTCAGTAATCTCTCGTGTCGTGTAACGTGGGTTTGACTCGATCAATGCCTGTATTTGGTCGTCATCAAGCTCAGTGGGCCTCCCGGACCGAGGAGCATCGTTGAGGTCAAAATAACCAGCACGGAATTTTGCGAACCACCGCTGGCACTGACGCTCTTGTAGAGCATTATCACCGTACACTTTACGCAACTTTTCACAAGCTTGACGCACGTTCTTCCCTTTACGGAAATAAAACAGTGAAATATGGCGAAAATGCACAGTTTGGTCTTCCGTCTTCAACTTGATGTCAAATCTCCAGAAATCAACCAAATCGCTTACTATTCCTTTTAGACTGCATCTAGAAGTTGCACGTGTCGATTGCCATAGCGATACGAGAGTTGCACATGCCTCTAGTATTTCCAAAACTATCAAACCGCCATCGGGTGCCAAAATACGTGATGACCTTCCTGACAACCCAATAGATACCAATTTCTTCGGTACACCTGCATCCGACCAGTAAATGGCTCACTATAAGTCGTGAAATGGTACCGGACCGAGGGTGCTGTACGAATTGGGGCTGGTATACCTGACGAGCATCAGTTCGCGTAATAAAGAGAGCCGCAATTCGCATATCGAGTGATCTTAAAGACTTTAATGGTGTCATGATAACTCGTTACGGGTTTACTGGTTCGAGAATCTACCGAATGGTTGTCCTCCATGGTTATTCAAGTGCTGCCGTAAAAACGATTTTCCGTGAATGGAGCAACAGAAAAAAATCTTGCACTATAGGGTGATCCGCTGGAAGAATTAATTTGTCGGTTACGGTCACAGGAATCTGGCGATGTGGTTCAATGCATTTCGTCTTCGAAAATTACCCATGGCACTAGAGTTGGACTCTGCAGT
The DNA here is from genome assembly GCA_039090855.1 of Macrothele yani. Taxonomy (NCBI): domain Eukaryota; kingdom Metazoa; phylum Arthropoda; class Arachnida; order Araneae; family Macrothelidae; genus Macrothele; species Macrothele yani. The sequence continues at coordinate 59,818,557 of CM077031.1, read as the reverse complement.
GATTGGACGAATAGGCCAATTCTGTTCACTTACACGACTAATTGCAAGTACAACATTGTGCGTGTTAAGCTACGTAGTAGCGTGTTATGTGCAGATTAAAGACATCTCGGGATGCGAAAGGCATCAGGAATACACTTTGTGATTTTGCAAAGTTACTCAGGGACATCATTTTTGTCCTCATATTTGAATTCAAACTCACACGAGAGATCAAGCGCATCAATATTTTGAACTATCAAGTCTTTTAACAGGACAGATATTTTCACAGACATGCAGCAGCGAGTGATGACTTTATGTCACGAACGGGCTAAGGGCTGACACGGCGTATTTCAAAGTTCGCAACGATGTCGAGATGCAGACTCTTAAGCTAAAATAAGACTCCTACTTGATTAAATTAGCCTCCTTTCATAACAGTTCAGGGAAGATATCATCAGATAAAGATCTTGGCATTACCTGTGGGAAACCCATTTCCATTGCTGTCTCTGAAGACTGGAATGCCAAAACCATATTGGATTACTGGAACATTTAACAGTGTTGGTGTGGTACTTTCACTGTACATTGACAATTATCAGAAAAAACATAACAAGGCCGTTCTTCTCAAATTTCTTCTCCTTATATGGTGGGCTGATGTCATTGATTTTTCAGGCCACTAGTTTCCGAGCCACTTCCATCAGATCCCATGTGTCACCGGATTGCAATCATTAGTTAGTCAGAGTGAAATTGAATGGTGTCTCAGTCGACAAGCGGACAAAATTCACCACTGATATGATTCTGTCCCAAGAAATTACTGCTCTTACATTACAAGGCTTGGACACTAAAGCTTCTTCTAACATTGACGAAGAGATATGAGCTCTAATCCGCTCCAGTCAGTCAGCTCTTGACCATTAAATAAAGCCCTGTACTCCACATCCAGGATCTTTTTGCACATCCATTTTGTATCATACGGATGATCCAAGAGATGAACAAGTACGGGAAGACCTGTGACGGGACAAACGAATTTGTTACTGCTTGTGTCGTCACCACAGTAGGGCAGATTTTAATCACTCCAATGAATTTGCAGTTTTAATGACTCCAATGAAAGAAGTAACTTCTGAATGCTGGACATCCTGGTCAAGATGACTTGTGGATCATCATTTGGAAATATGTAGGAAGTGAAATGATCATACAGTCATTCTTGCCCCCAAGTTGTAGTGCTTGGTGATGATGAGAGAGAAGGAGTTCTTTCTGCAGGAACAGTTCTCACATCATGACAATGAAAACTCTGATCTTTCAGGCAGTACAACAGGGGCATTAGGTGGGTGTAATTTTGATAACACCAACGAGGAAACAGCTTTTGTCAGCCACTCCGTGATATCTATGTATATCAAAACGCTAAAGGTAAAGACCGTTCCCTTAAGAGATGGGACTTCCGTAAAATGAGGTGAACTACTACCCGACTGCTGTATCTATTTGCTGTCTAAGATGTTGAAGAGAGCCCTCTTCTAGAAGTACTTTCCCAAAGACGGGAGGAAAGCAGTGGAAGTTTTGTAGCCGAAGCCTGGAATTCTTGCCCCCAAGTTGTAGTGCTTGGTGATGATGAGAGAGAAGGAGTTCTTTCTGCAGGAACAGTTCTCACATCATGACAATGAAAACTCTGATCTCTCAGGCAGTACAACAGGGGCATTAGGTGGGTGTGATTTTGATAACACCAACGAGGAAACAGCTTTTGTCAGCCACTAAGTGATATCTATGTATATCAAAACGCTAAAGGTAAAGACCGTTCCCTTCAGAGATGGGACTTCCGTAAAATGAGGTGAACTACTACCCGACTGCTGTACCTATTTGCTGTCTAAGATGTTGAAGAGAGCCCTCTTCTAGAAGTACTTTCCCAAAGATGGGAGGAAAGCAGTGGAAGTTTTGTAGCCGAAGCCTGGAATCAACGAGACGTTTCCGTTCAAATGCCGCCCAATATCTCTTCTACCCGTTCTGGATAAGCTCATAGAAAGGGTCATCTTCCCAATTTTAAATTTATTTGACGCTGCTATGGGAGTTATTCCTAAGTAGAGATGTTTCCAGATCAAACCGGCGACTACCACCTAGTTGATCACACTTATGCAGTTCTTCTCTGAAGGACATGCAAAGAGTGCGTATTCCTTTGCAAACCTCCTGGAAATTAGCAAGGCCATAGACAGAATTTCGCAAGCATGGATAGGATAAATGCTGAGCTCTCTTTATAAGGAGATGAATTCTCGAGAAAGGAGGGGGAATTTCGTTAACTTTTCTGCTCCAACTGATATTAAAATTAACGCGGTTGTATCAAGGGGAGGCAAAGGTTCCTCCCGTTTGCAGCTAAAAAGCTAAATGATATTTGGAATCTATAAACGCTCACCTTGTTCTGCAAAGCACACGTCGTTGTCTTTTACTGTCCTTTGCTAACATTCGACCGGAGGAATGATCCCACGTCGGTACCACTCGGCAGGTTTCACATGTACCATTGAAGCTAAGTGCCGTCTTTATAAAATATGTAATCTGTACACAATAATCTCGTTCTGCAAAAGACAGGCCGTTGTCTTCCGCTTTACTTTGCTAAAGTTACCCCGGAGGAATGAACCCAGGGCGGTACGACTCGGTAGGCTTTTTTTTTTTTTTTTGATTGGGGTTTTAACGACTACTATGAGCACCTTAGTGTGCTATAAGCAGACGCTCGTCCCCAATTTAGGGCCACTGGTTCCAGGGAAGAGTGTCACGTAGCGCCGTAAGACAAACACAACATCCATGCTTCACCGGAAGTCTAACCGGGGCTCATCTCGGACGCATCATCAGAAGCCATCGCTCAAACCAATGTGCCGCCAATGCGGCTCTCGGCAGGTTTCACACCTACCATTGAAACCTTTGTAGGATATGGTCTTTAGAACAAAATTGGTGTTAGTCAGGTGGGCTAAGTTCCGGGCTGTACGGGGTACACAAACGAACCTCAACCTCCTTCAATGGCTGCAATTTTCAGCGGAGACTCTGATGACTTGTCGCGCTGACCATTTGCAAAAGTGCCAGCTTCCTATTGATGAACGCTCGGTAGCGTTGACGCTCAGCATCATGCACCCACTGTAGTTGTTCGGTATAGAGGTTACCTTCGACAGTATGAGCATCTGGCACGAGTTCCTGTTGCACATGACACTCACAGTTAAACGCTAGTCAAGATAGTATAACTGTTTGTTTAAAGATGGAAATACTACACCCCTGTAGTCAATGGAGTTATTCACTTTTAATTGTGTGTAAAACTAAAGCATTCTACACAAAATAACATACCTGAATTAATACTTACGCCGACATACGGAAACTTGGGACGACGTGTTTTTTATCTCTGCAGAATGCCCTTTGCATATCCCTGATGGTGCCTGTAAATGTTAGCTCCTTTGTATTTCACCGTGGCATCTGAAGAGGAATGGACTGACTCAGCCAATTCTTCTGTACTTCACTTTCATGTGTCTTTCCTGTAGGACCCTTAAGCCCAAATTTCAAGACTTCTTACGCTTGAAAGGTGTTAAAGACCAACGGACAAACAATCGCATCTAGAAATGCGCACAGCTGCTTATTCATCAACAGAGATTAAATTTAACTGCGATCGGAAAGTTAAAAGGCAACTGTAACTAAAATAAAATGCGGCAACGTTTCACGACATATAATATTTTCAGTATATCTTCGCTTATGTTATTAGAAATTACAAAATGTAAAACTTTGTAAATAGTATATTTCCTATTTGTAATAAGAATATTCATCTTATATTAGGGTTAATTGTATCTATAGTTATTCTATTAAAAACTTTTGTTCTCAGTAGATGTTTGCAAATATGAAGGCATGTTTCATTATGTAGCAGATGACGTGGCTTATTATCTTCTAGTGTAAGTCTTCTGTGCTAAAATAAATGTTTCATTCAACTTTCCCGTACGAGAGAACGAATCAGAGCAATTTGGATTCAAATTCTGTAAGCTTACTGGCTGAATGTATTACGAACAATGTCACATTACAAGAGCACGAAATATTTGGGAAAAGGACAGAGGCATAGAATCAAATACATTTTAAAGTCACATAGCAATGAATGATTGAGATGTAAAGAAAAAGGACGATAAAAGGATCGATGACAGCTTAAATCATGCTGTTTTTCGTGTTCACATTACTTATCTAAAAGAAACGGATATTTTGGACAAAAGTGTTCAGTCGACGATTATATATACACTCTTTGCCCCCAAAAGAAACACGAAGCACTCCAGGGTGAGTCATCTAATCGAGATGAAAATGGAGATGGGCAATGTACATATATAGCAAAATTGTCATTTAACTGCATGAATGAAATAAGAGATTATACCATATAATACAAATTTCGAAGATGACAATCCGTTTTTTAGTGTAAATATGACAAGCATGGTAAGTGAGATAACATCCGAAAACTTGAAAATTTCGTCTTCCTGTAGCGGGAATCGAATGCGCGTGTCCCAGATAGTGCCCGGGTATGCTAACCTATCGTTATCTGACTTACCATCCTTATCATAGTTACACCAAAAAGTGGACTGTCATCTTGAAATTTTTATTGTTTGGTGTAATCCCGAATTCCATTCATGATTTATCTGCTCTTCCGGGCAATCACAGGATAGGATTCTTAAACTCCATATTCGCTAAACATGAATGCCAGTTGCTTCCACTAGCCAATCCTGTGATGGTTATATTCAAATTAATGGGAAACTTGAGAATTAGTCGTTCTTGGAGGTGTAGTGATTAGCATACCTGGGCGCTATCCGGGAGACGCGGGACGATTTCCGCTCCAGGACGAAGAAATTTTTAGGTTTCCGGATCTCGTTTGACTTACCATCCTTGTCCGTTCTACCACAAAAAACGGATTGTCATCTTTAAAATTTGTAATGACTGCAGTTCCAGAGCAGTTACCGGACGTCGTATAGAAGCATACAGTTCACATACACTGTCCTGAGGTATAGCATGCCAGGTGGTATCCAAAATGCTGGCCAGATCACCGACATTCTGGAATCGACGTACTGTAGGCGCGCCTCATCATGTTCCAAACATGTTCGACCGATGAGAAGTCGGAAGATCTGGCTGGCAAGGGAATGGTGCCGACTCCACGGAAGCAGGCGTCAGAGAGCCGTGCCGTGTGTGGCCCGGCATTATCCTCTTAGAAAGTTGCTCGGTGATGCTGCGATAAAACTGGTGACACAACAGATCGTAGAATGTCGTCGACGCATGGTTGAACCAAGAGGGCAGTACGGAAGACTACCAAAGGTGTCCGGCTATAGTAAAAAATAGCTCCTGATGTTCGAACAGTGTGCCTTTCCACTGTAAAGGCAAGATCCGTGCGATGGCCGGTTCGTCTGCAGATACGTATCTGCTTGTCTTAGGCTCCTTGTCCAACCGTCACCTCGCGTTCTGTAGTTGCCATCAGCCTCTACTGGCCACGGCGCCGCTCTGTTGTGCCCTCCTCGACACGTTGGCGCCAACATGCTCCATTTGCCGGGTTGCTCCGGTCCTAGTGCCTGGCGATACGGCGACATTACGAACCGTCCTCTCTCAAACTCGCTCAGCTGCTCGTAGTGAGCACAGATCCGACGTCAACGCATCGTTATAGCCCGGGAAAGTAAACGCAACCGCAATCCGCTGTCACAGTGCTCTTTATATATTCTCCTCCATTCGCCGTTCCCATACGTTTTGCCTGGACACTATTTCTAACGACTTTCTCGGGGCACTTTTATTTGTTCTTTTTTTTTTTTTTTTTTTTTGCAAAGCGTGTATATACTTATATTAATATTCAGATGAATTGTTCTAAGCCCGGATAGCTTTCCTTCGAGTGTTTTGCTTCAGTACCATTTTCTTTAGGAAAATAAATTTCATAACAAAAAAGGAATCTGCTAATCCTAATAACAAAACTCTGCAAATATGATTGAATCCATAAGCATTACCAGTCTCCGATTATATGCGTTACTAAGAGCGAAAATAAAACTCAAATAACTGCTGAGTAATAAGCTTGATCATAAGGATTCTTGCTTCTGTGTAGCTGTTATTTAGTAGCATTTCGAACTACATCTACCCTTGTCATGAAATGAACAACCAAAAGAAGAGAAACAATACTAAAACATTGGATGATAATCTCTAAAAAACACTCTCTGTTTAAGATAGCATATTTAAAAATATACAAATTTAGAAATATTCCAGAAATAATTACACATGATCCCTGACAAGTAGTGTATAGGGGATTTCTGTGTAACAGTTTTATGTGCATTCCATTAATATCCAAAGTGAGTTACTCAGTAGTCTCTAAGCAGTCGCCCGTCCTTAATTTGGGTTACTCGTTCCAAGGAAGGGAGAGATGCAATTCTGTGAGAAAACCCACTCTCCATTTCTCACCGAGCACTCAAGACCGGACCGAATCAAACAAACGGCCAGAAACCAGCGCTCAGACCACTGCGCAACCATTCGTGAAATTATTTTACTACCATTTTTGTTTCATATATGTCGGCACTACCCATGTTTTTGTTCCTTTTTAAAGGGCGTGTTGATTCCCTGTAAGTGTTTTTTTATTCATTTTAAGTAAGAGTTACGAGATAATATGTAGTACAAAGTAATAAATTTACCAGCAATGCATTAACTAAAACAAAAGTGCACCACTTTCTCAAGTGTAGTGAGAACGTCTTTTGAAAACGTTTTGTCATCAAAGCCATTTCAAAATTTAGATATTACAATAACAGAACAGGTGTCGCAGTAAAACTTTTTACGACGGCTGTGGAAGATGTGCTCATTATGTTAAATGACAAAATCGACGCAATGTGCATCGTACTTAATGGAACTAGTCGCTAATATAACCTTTTCAATTAGATATCTACAGGCATAATTTGTACATGTGGATGTACAAATGCAGGAGTTATTACATATGCAGACTTGCGAGAAATTGGCTATTGTAAAATACCAAATATTTCGAAGAAAAGAATTCACAACGGTGTGGAAATTGGACACACAAAAAAAGAAATTAAATTGAAGAAATAGAAGTTCTCCGGATGAAAACATGAATCTACTTTACACTCCCAAGCAGGTAAGATTTGCATCATTTGATGAAGGAAATCAAAGGTTCCAAACAAATCTCCAATTTATTTTAAAGCCACTACTTTTAACTCGAAGCAACGCACACTGCCTAGCAGGGAAGATTTTGTCTCATTTGAAAAATATACTCAAAAGTTCCAAACAAAGCTCCATTTTAATATAATGTCATGACATTTAAGTCATTAAAAGGCATTGGGCCTCACGGTACGGGAGAACATAAAAATACTTACTCTTTTCTTCTCAAATTGATAAATTAAAAAATATATATAGAGTAAAAATAAATTTACTGTTCTGGGTTTCGGGTGCATGGTTTTACCCAAATTAACTCTTAGCACATCATCCAGAAATATTAATTTTCTTGATAATATGTACGCTGACTAAAATCATTTACACAGTAACGTCATTTTGAAAATCCTCTACAACGGAGCTCAGAGACTGGGGTGCTTTTTCTGGCACATTCGTATAGAATACAATAAACATTTTGTTTTAATTTTTGTATTTGATATAACCTCCCATCTTTCCATTAAAATTCCTGCCTTTTCATTCAGTACAGTTTTAGTGACAATAACAAAATTCTTGTCACACAAGTAAAAGTACTTTGGAAAAGCTAATTTTACGAGACACACCAAATAACTTCACCGATGTTCAGCTCCTTAAGGGAATTTCAGTGGGAAGAAGTCTTACTAAATATGAAAACAGAACCTACAGAGAATGTGACATAAATTTCAATAAACAAACGTAGGTATTTATCATGTTACCTACGATTATTTCATGTGTCATAAATGTCCATGAAATAGCCGTAGGTGTTATGATGAATGCCAGTACTGTACTTGAGTGGCCATAATTACAAACGTATGGACTTTCTTCCTTAACAAAGATGCCCCCGCTTTTAATTTCCCATATTTATTACCCAGTAGGATATCACAAACTCTTTAAATACTATGAAAGCTGTAATAAAACAATGGTAAACCTCCTGAATACAATAATAGCTGTGAAAGTTCTCGAGTTATCGGCAGCAAATAACACAAACAAACAGGAATACACACTGACGCCACCGTAAAAATAATCATTTTCTGGGGAACCTAAAATCTATGTTTCTGTTGAAATCTCGAAGTCGTTTTCTTTATACATTTGTATTGGGAAATGTGGGTGGGACAATTAAAATTATTTTTTGTAGGTTGACGTGTCGTCAACCGATGATGTGCTCAAGGCTCTAATAATTGAACATCCTCATCCTCCACTAGGTTGCACTAATCAAATTCAGAACTTATAAAACTTATGGTGATTTCTCAAATGATACTTGGATTTAACAATTGTATACATACTTCATCAAGGTTAATTGCAGTTTACTCCCATTTATGTTGTTCTGAAAATCTCTGGTTTGTTTTCTTTGAAAATATGGGACAGGGCGAGTACCTAAATACACGAGCTTGAAATTTAAGAGACATATCTGAAGACACGTGTCCGTACTAACATGTCAGAAATCCCGATGGAGGTGTGTAAGACCGGAGTTTGAGTACAGAGATATAATCGAACTTTAAGTGATCTAAATCGCGAAAATATATTTTTAAAAATTACAAACATTTATCATACGTTGGTTCCACCTTACTGACCGTTGTATTGTCGAAAAATTGATTTTTATTTCATTTCCTAGTGTTTTGAAACTATGTTCTTACAAATTTTTGGAAAAATGTGCAAATTGCTGCAGTTTCCCCCCTAGAATTTCTGCAGGTTCATTCTATACACTGGGGTGAATAGTAAACTTTTCACTGTGTTCCCCAAATACTACCTACCATTCTACTATTGCAAATGTTTTCAGAAGTTAGCAGACCTGTGATACGGATAATACCCCGAAAATTATAAAAATTTTTTTGGAAGCGCATAATCGCCTTCTACCCTTTGCGGAAGATGGCACATCATCTTAAATAACGCCCATCGGTTAAAGCAACGAGAATTTTTATTTCTGACTTTTGGACCCCACAGGCCCCTTCCAGAATCGTGAAAAATATAAACTAAACTTGAAAAAACTTGTTATTTATATTTATATATCATGGTTTTCAAATTATTTACTGCATTTTAATTTAAAAATAAATTTAACATGGAGGAATAGTCGTTTTTTTCAAATCGGGTTGTACATAAACCTTTCTCAAAAATGTTTGGAAATTAGTTCAGCTGAAACATAAACATTGATATGAATATTGATAAAATGCTATTTTAAATCAACACTTCGGATGATTTGCACTGAAAATTTTTCAATCATAAACTTTCAGAATTCCAGGAATTATGAAAATTCCAAAATTTTTCCAATTCACCTGTCCATAACTTTAACAGTTTTGTATATCACGTATCTAAAATGCATAAAATTCCTGCTTTCATCGAGGTATTTCGAATTTCATAAGATCCTTGGAAGAAATTGTCAAACCAAATAAGGAGAAGAACTCTTGGGCAGGCAACGAAAATAGTAAAGTAGTAAGAATCCAAGGCAGGAAAAAAAGGATGCAGGGAAACAAGAGGTCAGCAGGAAGTTAAATGCAGGAAGAGGTGTGGAACAAAACTTCACCGATTGAACAATCCTGTCGGATCATCATAAAATAGGTCTCCCAATCACGGGAAACAAGAGACCTTATAAAAAAGTATCCTTATTAAAAATAAAATCATATCCTCATATAATAAATATCTTCGAGAAATAAGTCTGCTTATTATGGAACAGAAATTGGGATATTATGAAGTTTGGAACGTAGCTTGCTTAGGATATGCGGAAACAATTTACCCAGAAAGTACAAACTTTTAAAATTATGCCGCTAGGGATCAATTTCGCTGGCAATGCAAGAAAAGAACGGATTTTCGCGTGAATTTACTGGTTATTACTGACAGCACAATAGTTTCAGTAATAAATGTGGTAAATATGCTGTCCATCATAACTTATTATTACATGTGGTGCACAGGAGATACATTACTGCTGAAATTCAAGAAATTTGCGGTCGTTCACATGAAAAGGTTTCTACTCTAATATGACATGCTGAGTCCGTCAGGGTAAAACCGGAAATGATCAGACTGCCGGTAGTCATTATGGCTCTTGCAAAAAAGGAACGCTCTCTGCTTATAAAACTGTGTTACCGAAATTCAAGTAGTGCAAATTGTTCTCGACGACACTATCACCGACAGAGAATCGTTCAGTCAAACTTTCGGCAATGAAAGCTTATTTTCTTTGATGTGGGCGCAGTCCATGCTATCCTTTAATTTAAGGCTTTGAGGATACCCGAAATGGAGTTTTCTTTGGAAACGCATAACCTCGCTCTGACATCTGAAAACGAGCATCAGACGTGAAGTGATTAACACTAACCACGACATGCTGTTAGAACCCGTGTCACATGCCCGTTCTTTGTTTATGGCATGTCATCCCTTCTGATGGCCAGCAGGATTTGCTCTGAACGCTTGACACGTCAACCACAAACAGAAAATTTATGCGCGTGTCTGTTCCTTTCGTGCGTCTGCAGTACCATAGTTCCCCCGATATAAAAGATTTTAACTATTTATTGTTCGTTGAATCGTTTACAGTGCCCTCAATGAGCAACCTATAAGGCTTCGTCGTGATATTTTCATTTCTTGTTATACGAAGCAAGGATTTTACTTTGATCATGATGTCATCGACTCATATCACTGCTCCATAAGGTTCCATTTCTATGCTTCCTAGTAAAACGACTAATGAAATTTAAATTGATCATGATTTCATCGACTCGCATCACTTTCCTGATCCATGTATTTCACTTCCTCCTTTTCCTGGTTGTATGAAGCCTGGATTTTACTTTGAAACCACGATGTCATCGGCTCATATCGCTTTCCTGATCCATGAGTTCCTCTTCCTACCTTCCCTCGTTATACGGAGTAAGCACCACGCAATGCTTCTTTCAGCAGTTCGCAGCTTCTGAATGTCTTTCTTAGTTAAGTCCATTCTCTGATCAATGCGCAAGAACTGGAAAGACAATTTCTTAAAACACATTTTTAAGATGTAATTGTAAATTGCTCTTGAAAATGGGACTCTTTCTTTCAAATGCTCTTCAACCAAGTTTGCACGCCTATTAATTTCTTCTTCGATGACACCCCCGTTTGATATCCATTGCCCAAGGTAAATACAGGCATATGTTAGTTTTAGATTGGCTCCAGTTATTGCTAAATCTTCAGAAGTTTTAAAAGTATCGGACATCAATTTTGTTTTCTGAAAGTTTCTTTTTAAACTCACTGTCTTACCCTGGTCAGCAATTTCCTGGATCATAATCCGGAGCTCTGCGAGATCACTTGCCAAAAGGACTATGTTATTTGCAAACCTAAGGTGGGCTAAAAAATATCAATTAATTTTTATTGCTATGGTTACCAGTTCAGTAGTTGACAAACATTTTATAATGTGACACTGAAGAGATGGTAATGTACGGTGTCACCTTTTCTCCCATTGCAATAAGCACTGTGTCCTCAAACAGTCGAACCATTTCAGTTACTTATTTATAGGTTTTATTGGTTATATTAATAATGCATCTCTAATCCTGCAGGATTTCAATCATATTATAACTGCTGATGGAAACAAAGAATCGGAATCCTCATCATAACCAATAAAGCTTTTTTTTTTTTTTTTTACCCATTTATTATTTTAATTAATTACCTCAGTACACGAGCATTAAAACAAATGAAGTATGAATGAAATCGGAGAAACGTCAAATGGAATGATATCAGAGTACCACATAGAGTCATGTCGTCAGCGAACATTTTCCTGAAAAGAATCGATTGATAGAAATCAATAAAATGATGTTAAACAATAAGAAGTATTATTGTTAGATATCATTTTATTCCATAGATATTTGTGTTTCGTCTTTAAAATAGACGAGGAAATTTCCAACAACAGATGTTGAACGGAAATTCTTGGACAGTGTTTTCTTTTTTTTATTAATTCATTAATATTTCTTTTATTGTACCTATACAAATTCTCATCAATTTTTGAACCCAGGAGTTGTCTTCCAAAATGTCCCCCAAATATTCGACGCATTTTCATAAGGAATTTTATGCGATTGGTGTGTTCATATTGAGTAATGCTTCCCGCAAAGTCACGATGTCAAACGTAAAAAAAGAAACGCGGGGGTGTGGTTTGGAATAAAAATTGGTTTCATATTTTTTTATCACACACATAAGCGCGATTTAAAAAACTGATAAATCTCTGAGATGTCACTTTGTGGTTCCTCCATTTTTTGGCGCAGTAGAATTGAATCCTAAATGTATATTAAATATCCAACATATTGTTTTCAAATGGAAGTACTTAGGGTCCTGAGTAAAATCAAGGCTGTTAGTTCATGAGTTCCATACCGAAGCGCAAGTCTCAAAATCTTTGTTGTGAGCCTTTCATAATCTAGAATCAAGATTAATGAATGGATTACGGGATTACTCCACTGTACAATACAACATTTGATATTGTCTGACTTGCGATTCATGTCATATGTACACCAATGAATGGATTCACAACTTTAAAATTTGTATTCTACGACCAAGACTTTCACAGACAGATAGAATTGTCCAAAGAGAAGTTTGATTTTCGTAAATTTATTATTTTTGCACTGCTTTGTTCGGGAAGACACGACGACCACCCTAAGAAACTCGAAGAGCTACAAGCTGTCGCCTGTCCCTAATTCAGGGCCATTGTTTCCAGGGAAGGGAGCAAGACAGTTCCGTAACAAAAACACAATATTTATACCAGAACGGGATTCGAAATCGGGCCCATCTCGACTTTTGCAAAGCGTGTTTTTTCCTTTGCCGCCAATTCCACTTTAAATGTATCATTATTGAGGATAACTTTATTCCTCTTTAAAGCATAATTTTTACAAAATCATTTATTTGTTATTAAGACTATTCCAAAAAGAAGCGAATAACAGAGGTATGTAACTTTTGAACTGATGGGAGTTGTTCACAGTTGGCGCCATTAGAAGAACTCATGTTTTCACATAACACACAGAGAGGCCTTTTATGACATCGCATGTTTTGTTTGTTTCGTTTGGACATTTTGTGTCAGATTGTGATATGTTGGCTACCATAAGCAGTTCCAAATGTCGTGTACAGTCACCGGTCGTAATTTTAAAGCCACTGGATCCAGGAAGAGGTGGTGTCTACCACGCTCTGTTGAGCGAACTCTCATTTGTTGAGAGGCTGAACGCCAGGTACCGGCGCTTTTAACAGCTCCACCCAAGAGACAGCAGTACTACTGGGAAAAGATCTTGACAAATAAATTTGTTGGGATAAGTGCATTTCTCTTTATGTTAGCAATTATTTTCTATTAATTTCTTACTGTCCTGATCTTTTCTGCAAAATTTGTACTTAAATCGTAGCAAGGCTAAGGCTAAGCTCGCAATGCAATGAAAGGCGGTTGTGTTTCCTTCAGTGCTTAATAAAATTCCAGTCACAAATGTGAAACTCGAAATTTAACTGTTATTTATAAAAAAACACCTGTTTTCTGAGCACGTACATAAAAAATGCTAACCTCAGTATCGGGCGAATTCTTAAAGAAGAGATATATTTGATTTTTATGTTTGCTCGGCACAAGAATCATAGGTATTGTTTAGGTTGATCCTTTTCGGATACGAGTTGCTATTGGCTGGTATAGCGACGCCCCACAGGAAGCAAAGAGCCCACACAACAGACATTACACTTACCGGTAAGATGTTATCGAGGAATGTAATCAACAAGTTTGATGGAAAATGTTTTCAAAAACTTGGAATTTCAAGTTTTAATATTAACATATTTTTCAGTGATCTCTTATTTCCAGTTGCATAAATCAGCGATTAATTTTGAAACCAACAACACAAATTAAACCGTTCGAATCGAAAATATAAGTACACTGCTGTAAATACATTGCAGCAGTTGGTAATTAAAAGTAAATCTTATTTACAAAAACTTAATATCGATGCGAACGCAAAGGCTTAAACATGTAAACTATTTGAATATTCATCATTAGTTAACTACTTACAAGCGATATGGAAAAGGGAGCGTTTTTCAAACTCAAGTTTTAGTATTCTACTTTTGAAAATATTTTGTTAGTAACATATCTTTCAGTTCGGAAAAATGTTTATTTTCCAATTTTGTTTTATAAATAAATTTTATACTTTCACAACTTTATCATTGAATCACGATTCAAGAGGATTAGCAGCTGCAATAAGTTTACGTCGATTTCACCTGGTAATTTGAACATAAATATAGTTTTTTTATTTCTTTTTTATGGTAATTCAGGAAATTCTGGCTTTAAATCACGAATATAACTATCATCCGTAAATCACGAATATAACTATCATCCGTAACATAGCTGGAGCAAATTCATGCCTTTTCTGCTTCAAAATTATACTTTCGTTTATAACAGACTCCAGTTTCCATCTTAACTTTGCTGCATTGATGAAATATCTTTGTGGTAGCGCTCGCAATGCTTATCACTCACATCAGTCTTCTGGGAAGAAATCAAGACGACAGTGCAGACAATGATTATTTAGAGATATGTTGCAGCCAAATTTCTTGTTAGTTCAAAGCAAAGCATCCATATGCTCTCTATAATTTTCTGTCCTCTTGTTTCCCAAAGGTTTTACATAAAATACCTTAAAACTCTGCCATTCTGCTTTCTCGTTACCTTGCAATATTTCATCGAAGTGACGATTTGTAAAACAGACACCTTGCTTGGCATTCGCCATTCTCTGTAGAACAAACTTTGCCTTAAGTGCGTGAAGGCCGTCTCTATCTTTGTTCATGGCGTTAATAAAATTCTTCATGAGGCGTAGCTTAATGTGAAGAGGTGGATGTAACATATCCTGTGAATAAACCGAGGATTGTTTTAGAATCTCTTTGAGCCTTGCTCTAGAGATTTTTTAATTCAGTTTGTTTACAGAAATGAATGAGAAGCACGTTCCCTAGTGTCAGATTCAGTAAAAACGCAACGAAAATTTTATACTCTAGTTGCATGCTTAATGAAAAGGGCAGTAACCTTGATACCCACAAACCTGCCACTGGAAGACTTTGAGAAGTCTCACATTTGAGTAAGACTCCTTTATGTGAGCTTCATGGCCAATAGGAACTGAGGAAAGCTCTTCCGCAATGTGTAGCGTAACCACTTTTAAACTCAGCTTTGAGAAGTGTCAATAAAAAGTCTTCAGCCTTGAGGTTTCTGATCTATGTTCTGACCTTCAATAGGCCGTTAGCCATGATGCACGCAGCAAGAGTTTGTTTCACAGTGAAGAAAGGGTTTTAATCTCTCTCCGACTCCTGTATATGGATATTTTTACTTTACCTTTCAGATGACTCCTCTCATGCAATATGAAGGCATAACTTCTGCTTTGCTTTTAAAAAGATCCAAATCTCTGATCAGCTCATTTTGAATACCCCCCCCCAGCAATCCGTAATGAAATCCTTTTTTGCGTTATTTTATGTGGTTCAGATGTGGGTAAATCCACATTAAACTTAGGGTCCATAGAAGTACTTTGCTCAGAAGACTTACCTTTAGCAATAACGTCATCCGTATCATCATCATCCTCATCATAATCAGACTCAAGGTCATACACCTTTGGCGCTTTAGGTACAAGAAGGTCTTGTTCGTGGAGTACTGTACATGTAGCTGATGGTGGGTTAGGTCAGGTCACTGTCAACGTTAGTTTTCTTCGAAAAATCTTGATTAAATTGACGCACAGAACAAAAGAGCAGTCTCTAACATGGATTGTACGCTCTCTTCATATTATTGGCACAACGTAAGGGCATAAAGCGTCTTTTACCATTTATCCAATTTCTGATATTGCAAGTACTGTTGTTACAACATACATGTGGTGCCCATTTTTTACTTGGGTCATCAACCTTGTTGACCAAAATAATAATATTTGCTTCCGTATGGTGCGTTTCTGTGCGAAAAATGTCACTTCCGCACGGAAATAACAAATTACCAGCACTATTGATTCATACACGTAGCATATTTGCCTAAAACGTGCGGACAATCTATAGAAACACACTCAAACAGCTGATATGATTGTAACATGATTGTAACATAAATCGAACAATGTGATTGGAAACGACAACCCCGAAGGCATTGCGTTGCCGTTCCGTGGTAAAATATATATCTAATTTCTTATCACCCTTCATTTTGATTACTAAGGAGTCTATCATGGAAACTAGAGCTAAGACTCAATTTTTTATTATATTCGTGGTCCGCACAACAAAATTAGTAAGATTAACTATTTGAAAAAATGATACATTTTTCTTGTTGATTGGTGTAATCATTTTACTGCCCTTAGGTGCTAGTTCTGCATATGTAAAACCATGGACTTTTCGAAAGATGTGATTAGATAATTTCACCGAGCAAGCATTTATATTGTCGGGCTCCTTCTTCCACCCCGGCAGGGGGAGACGAAACAGCTGTGTGCATAACTCTCCTCAAAGCTAACGATCAGTGATTAAATGCTAAAAGTCAGGACCTCAAACCTAACGAGCGCGTTAGCAAACCGAGCGGAGGGAAACATGTCGCACTTCTTCGACAGTGCTTGCACTATTATGGATGTATACGAAAGGTTTGTTCGGGAAAATTCAACATTTTAATCGAGCAGCTGTGAAATTCCGAATAATTGTCTGTATTTCCGAAGTGTTACTGATTGGTGGATTTATTTACATTTCTCTTTATGACTCTCCTTGTGATAGTACGTGATGTAAATAGTTCCCCAACGAAATGGAGAATATAGCGAGCCTGTTTCCGAGTAGTATAATAACATACTTTCGAAAAGTCAAATAGTACACTCACGGCCAAAGATATTTTCTCACCAAAAAGGATGCATCGAATTTAACTGAAATTTTATCGACATAATGATACAGTTTAATGATACCCATGCTGGCAAAAAAAACAAAAAACAACTGCAGGCCAATTACAGAGGGTTCCGTGGAACGCCGTCAGGTCATCTTCATCAGCTAGTCGCACCGTCTCGTGCAGCGATACATGAGGCAATACGGTGGTCCGGCATGGAGACGAACAGACAGCTGATGTTTTCCTGCGACAGACTGGCCCACACGTATTGGCTGATGTTTTCCTGCGGCAGACTGGCCCACACGTATTGGCTGATGTTTTCATGCGGCAGACTGGCCCACACGTATTGGACGATGTGCTCCAAATCCCGGATAGTGCGGCACGGAGGCAGCCGACCTTTCAATTGGTCCAACACATGCTCGATAGGGGAGATGTCCGAGGAGCGGGAAGGCCATGGAAATGTTTGGACATGACGTAAGAAGTCCTGGGCAACCCAAGCCATGTGCGCGGGGCCATTATGCTGCGGGAATGGCGCACATAAATCCATCGCCGGGAATGGAGCAAATGGAGACGTGGGGTCTCATCTACATACTGATGGCCCGTCAATGATCCACATACCACTACTAGAGTTGATCGGCTATGGTAGGCAATGGCTCCCTAAACCATAATGCCTGCAGCGGAGGAGGTGTGTCACCCGATAGCAAGGTTGGGGTTGTGCCGTTGACCGGGGACCTCCATACCCTGACACGATGATCATCTGTCCCCAAAACTAAACAGCACTCAGTGCTAAACACCACCTGTTTCCAGTCTGTGGCGATCCACGTCGCTCTGTCCTGGCACCACTGCACACGGAGCTTGCGATGTTCCGGTGGTAAAGGCAGCACACGTAAGGTGTGCTGGAATCGCAGATTCACTTACGCGAGACGTCGGGAAAAGGTTCGTGGGCACACAAGGGCCGCTATATCTGAGTGTATAGCGGACCGGGTCCCTGTGGGATGCGTTCGTGGCGGGAGCACGATCCGACGATTCTCTCTATCGGTGGTTTTCCTGGTCCTTCCGGAACCGCTCCGCCGTGTGCCACTACCGTCACCTGTCCACTGCGCCCAACACAGTCAGACGGTACTGTCATAACGATCCACCGTTTTCAGTCCGATTATCAGGCCTCTCTCAAAGCTCGCAAGCTGCGTAAATCGACGTCGTCTGGCGTCTACCCGGCAATCGTGTGACTCTGAACCCTTGCTTTCGTTTCCCGGTGCTTTTCGCTTTCATTCGGCATCGACCACATGCCGTTTTATAAGGCTGCCGGTTCGTGATTGTAGCGCCGTCACAAGGTGTGCGGCCATGCGCACTCGCAGCAAACGTGGATCATTTTCACACCAGGACGCACTATAGCTATTTGCAAAGTTTCGCGGCTGTAACACGTTTTCTCCTAGATGCCCAAATTTCGTTGTACGTGAGTCTATTTTTTTTAACGAACTTTAAGACCCAGTTGCACTGACTTTTTAAACATGGTTGCCGTTAGGGAATAACCCGTCACACTTTCGTATACAGAATTGTGATACCCAAAAGCGTTCTTTGTTGGTTTGGATGGTATTTTCAACGCAGATTGATGAATTGGTAAATATAATTAAAACAACTGAATGAAAGAAATAAATCCTTAATTTGTATTTCAGATATTTAAATTTTTTTCAGTTGTATTTTGATTTATTTTTTATTATTGAACGTTTATTTACTTTTTAAAATATACGTTTTACTAACGCTTTAAGCCAACGTTCTCTTGTCGTATCCTCAGCTGTGTAGCCCTGTTGGTGATGGAGAGGGACTCAACTGAGGATATCTCATCTCAAAAGAAACAAACCCGTTGGCAACTGCAGTGGGAGAATTCGTGCGTTAGTCTTCATAAGGCGTAATAGTGCCTGTAAAGGCAAAATCTCAAGCATAAACAAAGGTGTCGGCGAAGGACGCGGAGGGATACCTGTAGCACTTTGAAAGTACTTCCCAATATTTTAGTAGTTAGGACGAAACGCTGCCCACAGCATGAATTTATGATCAGCAATTTAGAATAACACTAAGAACATGATGAAAAGTGTAATCCACTCCATTCCTTTGTACAAAGCAAACTAGAAATCGGTGGAAATAATATTACTAAATTTCCTAGTAATTATAAATGAGCTACAAGAAATATTAATAATGTAAGGTATAGGTTCTCCATTTCGCCAGAGCGTTATATGGGGCAATTATATTAAACAATATTTTTGTTTACCACGAGAAGCCATTTCACTTACTCTGGTTTCCTTACATGCCCTTTGTGTGAAGGTTTTTTTTTGTTTATCGGCATCAAACTTAGGAGCGGAGGACGCTCCTTATGGAATGGAGCAAACTTCCAATGTTTGAAAAAATCTAACATGGCTCTATTGAATGTCACTTCAGAAAATTCGAAACACATTCTAAAACCATTAGACGTCAAAAGCTTTCCAAACTTTCATCCCAGCACTTCGTTCCTTAAAGTCCTTTTTGAAAACTTTTGCAATGCAAGCTTTCGATTGAAAATCAAAATTATTCAGTCACTTAAAAGTTTACGTTCCGCAAAACTTATTCACTCACGCGCGTGCCTGCTCTTTCCTTGCGTCTTTAGCATCATTGTTCCCTTAGGCCCGCAATTTTGAACAATCGTTTCCTGCTACATCATTTCCGTATGCTCTGAATATGCAACCCACCAAGTTTCCTCAAGGACTTCTAGAACGCCTTAGGACTTGTAGAACATAAGTCACATACAAGGACTTGTAGAGCGCCGTTTTTCTCTCGCACGTTCTGCATGGCTAGCCGATCACAGTAACACAGAATCCTTAAGAGCTCGCATGGTGATTGATGCACATCATTCTACTCAAGTGTCTCTCTTCCCCCCATGAAAATGCTTGTATGAGCTCGACTCTGATGGTACATCGCTTTCTTCCAGACAACCCAAACACCTCATCCCACATCTACACACGTTCACACGTGGAAAATACCACTCCAACCACGGTATACACACTAAATGTTTAAAACAGCAACAGACAAAAATTCCAGGCTTCAAAGAAGTTTGTGTGTGTGTGTGGGGGGGGGGGCTCTAATCAAGGCTCTAGTAAACAGAAACATTAAACGAATACAAACCGAAGTCAAATGTACAGTACAGAATAAGAAATACTGTTAGGTACAATAAACTGTGACTGCTGAACTTCGGAAAAGCAGCGCATTCACGTGCGGCCGAACACTAAGGATTTATAGACGGTTCTCGTTCCCACGGTGAAGCATCCGTCATACCAATATTTAAATGGAAGGAATAAAACTTAACAGCAGGTCATCACGATTATGTGTTTGATGGGATTCTACAGCGTTCTTGATTACAAGAGAATTCTTTAAGTTCGAAATAGCGCATTGAAAACTTTGAAAATATGTGTACTTTAGCTATGCAGACATATCGTTTTAAAAATTCTCTCTCATGTGTTTAAAAACAAACTACCCTCAACAGAGGGAGAAGCTGAAAATATAATATTTAATAATATTCGTACGAAACATTTACTGTAATGTTATTAATGTATTGTAGATAGTTTCTCGGAGTGCTGCTTTTGTTTTTGTTTGGCAATGATTGTGTATATTTATATACATTTTCAAATGAATTGTTCTAAGACGGACCGTTTTCGTTCGAGTGTTTTGCTACAGTACCATTTCCCTGTGGGGAAATAAATTTCATATAAAAATAAATCGAAAAACAAGGCTCCGCTGATATGATTGAATGTATAAGCATCAAGAGTCTCCAATTACATGTGTTTCTAACAGCGAAAATTATACTCTTGTAACTACAGAGTGAGAAGCTTGATCTTAAGAATTTTGGCTGTGTGTTGCTGTTATTCAGTAGCGTTTCGAACTAAATCTACCCATTTCATGAAATGAGCAACCAAAATAAGAGAGCACTACAAAAAATCTATACAGAATTTATTGAAGAAAACTCACACTTTTAAAATACAATTATTAAAACTATACAAATTTAGAAATATTCCACAAAGAATTACACATGATCCCTAATAAGGAGTGTATTACGGTACCTTGAGTAATTGTTTCATGTGTAGTTCTTTAATATCCATTGTGAGTGACTCAGTGGGCTATAAGCAGTCGTCCGTTCCTAATTTGGGTTACTGTCTTCCAGAAAGGGTGAGATTCCTTGAGTAACTGTTTCATGTGTAGTTCTTTAATATCCCTTCTGAGTGACTCAATGGGTTTTAAGCAGTCGTCCATTCTTAACGTGGGTCACTGGCTTCAAGAAAGTGTGAGATGCAGTCCCGTTAGAAAATACGCAGTTTCCATGTCTGACTCAGACCCGGATCCACTCGGACGAACGGTCAGACGTTTGTGCTCAGACCATGGCGCAACCAGGCTGGCTTTCTAGAATTTTGCCTACGATCTTAGTTTCATATATGATAGCAATACCCATGTTTTTGTTCTTTTTTCAATGGCGCATTTATGCCCTGTATATGCTCTTTTTTATTTATTGTAAATGAGAGTTACCAGACTTATAAACTAAAAAACTTACGAGCAATTGATTAAGAGCAACAAAAGAGCACCACTTTCTCAAGTGAAATGAGAGAGGCTTTCGAATGCTTACGGGCACCAAATGCATTTCAAAAGGTAGATATTAGAATAAATGAAGAAATGTCTCAAAAAATATTTGCCACGGAAGTGGATGATCTGAGCATTATTTAAAACACATAATCGAAGCAATGTGCATCGTAGTTAATAGAACTTGTCACGAAAAAGACCGTTTAAAACAGATATCTAGAAACAGAATTTCTACATCTGGATATCCAAATGTAGGAATTATTACACAT
This sequence comes from Macrothele yani, assembly GCA_039090855.1. Classification (NCBI taxonomy): domain Eukaryota; kingdom Metazoa; phylum Arthropoda; class Arachnida; order Araneae; family Macrothelidae; genus Macrothele; species Macrothele yani. Next base: position 59,796,828 of record CM077031.1, on the reverse strand, counting down.
GCGAACATGCGAGAAATTTGCTATTGTAAAAACAAAAGTTGCAAAAAGAATCGGACCAGTGTAGATACTGGAAACAAAAAAAAAAAAAAATTAAAGTGAAGAATTAAAAGTTGTCTGAATGAAAACGTAAATCACCTTTACGCTCCCAAGCAGAGAATATTTGCATCATTTGAAGGAAAGCATCCAAAGTTCCAAAAAAATCGCGAGTTTATTATAATTTTTTTACTTTTAGGCTAAATCTCCTGGATACATCAGAGGCTGATCCAATGCCCAAGAACCAAAAAGGCTCAGCCTCCAGACGCTGGAGAACCAACAAATAATTATTTTTTCATTTTCTTTCTGAAATTGATACATTTACATAAAGGCACAGTGTGAGAAACAAATCCCTGTTCTGGGTTTTGGGAGCATGGTTCCACATAAAGTACATAATCCAGAAATATTAATTTCCTAGCTAAAATGTAAGCTGAATAATATCATTTTCAGAGTAATGTTATTTAATACTGCACTCAAGTGAACTCTGAAATTGGGATATTATTTCTGGCGGATTTGCATAGAATACAATAAAAATTTTATCGTTAGTTTTCTGCTTAATGTAACCCCCCCTTTCCCTTAAAATTACCTTTTCCTCATTCAGTCCAGGTTAAGAGAGAATAATAGGACTGTTGCCACACAAGTAAAGTAACAGCTAGGTTTAAGAGACATACTAATTTACTTCATCTATGTTCGGCTCTTTAGGTGAATTTCAGTGGGACGAGATCTTATGATACGCGAAATCAGAACCTACAGGGAATGTGGAATAAATACCAGTGAAAGCAGAACCATGAGATATCCGTAGGTAACATGTTAAATACCAGTACTGTACTTCAGTTGCCATCCCTACAAAAGTTCCGACTTCTCTTCCTCAAGTAAGAGGCTCCCAATTTTAACTTCCTTTATTTATCCCGCATCAGGATATTACAAAATCTTTAAAAGTTATGGAGCTGTAATAAAACAACACCAAACTCCCTGCATATCAAAACAGCAGAAAGAGTTTCGCGTTATATGCAACAAACCACCCAAACAGACAGAAAAACACTCTGACGCCCCAGTGAAAATAATGATGTTTCTGGGAGCATACAATGTACATATATTTCTGTTGAAATCTGTAAGTCAATTTTTTTCATGCATTAGTATGGAAAAGTGCTGGTGGGACACCATAAATTTTATTTTTCTTGCATGATGATGTGCTCATGGATGATGTGCTCAATCGATGATGTGCTCATGGCTCCAATAACTCAACATGCAAAACTGGGTATCTCTAATCAAATTAAGAACACAAAGCTTTTGATGTTTTCTCAAATGATATTCCGATTTCGCAATTGTATATATACATCGTACATTTTAATTGAAGTTTACCCCCATTTATGTTGCTCTGAAAATCTTTGGTTTGTATTCTATGAACGTATGAGCCCGTGCGAGTATCTCAATAAATGATCCTAAAATTGTATTCATATTTTTATGGGTACATGGCCGTACTAACGAGTCAAACATTCCGCTGGAGGTATACAAGATCGGAGTTAGAATACAGAGCTATCATCGAATTTTAAATAATTCAAATCACGAATAAAAGGTTTAAAAAAATTACAAACATTTACCATATCTTGATTTTACCTCACTGACTGCTGCGTTGTCAAATAATTTATTGTTGTTTCCTTCTCTAGTATTTTAAAACTATATTGTTTCATATTTTCGAAAAAGAGAGCAAATATTCGCAGGTTTATTCGATATACTGGTGTAAATAATAAAACTTTCGCTGTGTTGCCCAGATACTACCATTCTGCTATTGTAAATGTTTTCAGAAGTTAGCAGACGTATAATACGAATTACATTCCGAAAATTATAAATATTTCGTATGAAAGACGCAGTCGTTACCTACACCTCGAAATATGAGTATCTTCTACTTTTAACGCAAGATGGAACATTCTCGCTATGCTCAACGCACCTTTACGTAACGTCTATTTGTTAGGACCTTTAGAACAACTGACGTACATAAAAGTTAGATTACTAATTTTTGAACCCGTAGGCCCATTCTTGATGTCGCTTATGAGTGGCGTTCAACTCCATCAACAGATGTAGTATTTATTATATATATATATAATTCTTTTCTAATTATTTCCTGTATTTAAATTCAAAAATAAAAGTTACATAAAAGAATGTTCGTTTTCTTAAAACAGGGTTGTATTTACATATTTCTCAATAACTCTTGAAAATAAGTTCAACTGAAAAATCAATGTCAGTACGAATATTGATAAATTGCTATTTTAAATAAAGAGTTAGGCTGGTTTCAACTGAAAAAAATTTCAATCTTAACATTTCAAAATTACAGAGCTATTATTTAAATTTAAAATTATTTCCATTCTGCCTGTCCATACTAATAAGTTAATAACAATTGTTTTGTATATCACATATCTGAAATGCATAACATTCCTACATTCATCGCCGTATTTCGAATTTCATAAGTCCCTAGGAAGAATGTGTCAAACCGAATAAGGGGAAGAGCTATTAGGCAAGCAACGAAAATAGTAAGTGAGGGATTCCGAGAAAGAAAAAAAGGATGGAAGGAAACAAGAGGTCAGCTGGATATTAAATACGCGGCGACAGCCTGAAGATGTTTGTAAAGAAACTGCGCCGATTGAACAATCATGTCTGAACATTATGAGATAAGCCTTCCGTTCTCGGGAAAATAAGAGACCTTATAAATTAAATATCCTTGTTAAAAATAAAATTATATAGTCATAAAATAAACATCCTAGGGAAAATAGATCCTCTTATTATGGTACATAGACAACGTCAAGCGGCGAAATCAAATGACAATTTGCTTCTAAACCACACTTTGAATTTTGGGCCGGTTTTGATGATGAATTTTCTGCACTGAAGTCAAGAGTTTGTGTATACTTTTGCCATTTCTAACAACTTATCTTTGGGAACTATGGTTTTCTTCAGAGGCTGCCCTAAAAACAAATTATAGATCTTAGCTAAATATAGAAATAGAACAAAGGCTGTCAATATCCAATATATCACGACCTTGTGAAAACTTTGCTCCACAAGAGAGGCCTAAGGGATCCATTAAATTTTAGATTTATAATTTCTGTTTAATTTTAACTAGTTACTTGGTATATTTTCCAAAATGGATATGTACCCGTTAGCATATCTAGATTGTTCAATGCAGCAGATGTCAGAAAAAAAATATTTATTTGCATTTTACCTTCCCTGTGGCATTAAATGTACGCGCACTACAAGCTTGGTTATTACAAACGGTAAACGAAACAGGCTCATTCGCGTTTGTAAGGAAACTTGTTAAATAAACAAAGTATTTCACTTGAGCTATGGTTCACAAAACAAATCGGTACAGAAACTGTGACACGCATTTCGGGATACGGCTGGAAACATTACTCCTCCCAAAACTCGCTGGCAATCAATTTACGCACAACAAGCTTTCGTGTACAATCACCACTTAGTGGGTCCTCTTTTTGCAGCATATATGTCGGCAATTTGGCTAGGTATCAATTCGACGTAGGTACGACAAAGGTTTTGTGGAATATCGGCACAGGCTTTCTGAAGAACAGTAGTCACTATTTTTTTCCCCGGGGATTAAGGTTTCGCACTTCTTTCTTGAGGATACGCCGAAGGTTCTCGGTTGTGTTGTGATTGGCTGAATTCGGGTCCTAGTCCGAGATTTGAAACCGATTTTGGCGAATCCAAGCAGTGGTGGAGCGTAAGGTATGCGGTTTGGCAAGAAAGCGGTCTACGGAAGGCAGGAAATGCTGTTGCAAAATTGCTTGGTAGTGTTGATCATTGACAGTCCTATCATACGAACCAAATCACCAATGTCAAAACACCATCGCACTTGCACAGTGACTGGGAACGTGACGTATTGCTTCACACATTTCTGGGGGAGTCTTTCATTTGGCCAGCGTATGACTCTCCTTCCAATATTCCCGTATAGGACTGGGAAGAACGTTTCGTCAGACCAATTCACTCTACGCCCTTGAGCCTCCGCCGAGGACAAGTGGTCTCTGGCCCATGCAAACCGCATCTTCCTCTGAACTGGCGTCAACATAGGGTTTCGCTTACTCTTGTACGATTCGTAACCCATGTAATGTAGCCTGTTGCTAGCAGTTGCCGTTCGCTACGCAGTTCTGCAGCTTCCAAGAACGTACCATTTCGGTAGTTCGCGAGAAGGCGACGCAAAAGTCGATTATCCCTGGCAACAGTCGTGGGCGTTTGACTTTTGCTGCATCCAAGAGTGATAGAATTGGTTTACTCGTAGTGCCTGAAGAACGTTATCACAATACACTTGTTCAAACACAATTCCCCACTGATCAATCGCATAACTGAGCCATTTAGTCGTTTCTGAAAGATCACATACCGTACCTATAGCTCTAATTTCCTTCAGGACTTTTTTCGAGTTTTGAGCAATGCAGAGACTACACCAGATTTTATACTGTCCTTCGTTTCCATATTGCCAACTGCGCAAGACACAAAGAAGCAAAAATGTTGCAAGTCCAACCGAGCAGCGTTTGACAAGAGCTGGGTGCCACTGAATTTATTGCCACTGAGTTTTGGGAGGCAATAAGGTATATCTCGAAACGCCTGTTGCAGTTTTTGTACAGATTTTTGTCGTAAACCATAGCGCAAGTTGAATACTTCGCTTATTAAACAGGTTTCCTTACAAACGCGAACAAGTCCGCTTTTCTAACCGTTTATAACAAACACTCTTGGGGTGAGCGCGCATGTATTTCCACGGAGAAGGTATTATTTTATTTTCAGAATGTATTTTATTTTTTTGTTGTTGTTGATTCAATAAACAGTTTTTTCCTTCGATTTCCAGTTTTCTTCTCCCCCATTTAGATATTTTGCACCCCTTTAGGGAGATGTGCCGCAGAGGTAGAGAATCACTGACGTATTACTTACATAATAATAGCAATGAAGTCCCCAACCCCGTCATCACATATTATATCAAGTTGCAAGAAGAGACAGTGGGAGAAGGAAAAAGTAGATGTGGACGCTATACCATTGGTATATCGTGACAATACGGAAAAGATTTATATCGGAATGACAAATTGATTCTAGGGCACTAGATGAAAAGGACACGTGCAAAGTGTGGACCAGGACATGCAGAATACAGCCCTCTCCAGAGGCATTTTGCATGCATCGACCGCTCCTGTATGGAATAGTATACGAAGATTTGACCCGTACACGAACTTTAAGGAGACTGCCATCAGGGAAACAATCGAATCCTCTCCAGCAAACTAACATGCAATGAAATGGTCTCTACTAAGCTACCAATAGTTTGGCATGCGTTATTAAAAATGGAAACACATCTCAGTGTACCCTATAATTGGCTGATAAAGAATGCATGTAACATGCTCGTAATGTCACCCAAGTTATTTTTAAAAAAAATTCTTACATATTCAAATTCCGTACATTTTTATGTACACCATTGCTTCGAAAAAGCCTCCCAGTGGAATGCAAAGACTTGGCACATCTGTGTGTTCAATACGCCATATGAGTTTCTTGAGTAATGAATGAATTAATTGTCTTTCGTTGAGATTATCTCTTCAGTTTTGCAGAAGTTTTGGTCAGCACCAGAGGGGCGGTCACTACTTGTCTTCGAACGTACTTCGGTCTTGGCAACGCTCTGGCGATATTGTTCCCCAAACGCCGGGTGACATAGTTTCTCCAAATGGTAGGGTGCCGTATAGTTTCCATTCTTGTTCCCCAAAAGGCCCGGTGCACCATATTTGCAATTTTGGTTCCCCAAACGGCAGGGTGCTGTATAGCTTCTGTTCTTGTTCCCCAAATAGCTGGGTACTGTATAGCTTCTGTTCTTTTTCCCCAAATGGCAGGGTGCTGTATAGCATCTGTTCTTGTTCCGCAAACGGCCCGGTGCACCATAGTTGCAGTTTTTGTTTCCCAAATGGCAGGGTGCTGTATAGCTTCTGTTCTTGTTCCCCAAATGGTAGGGGGCTGTATAGCTTCTGTTCATGTTCCTTAAATGGCAGGGTGACGTATAGTTTCTGTTCTTGTTCTATTCGATTAAAACTCCGATTTGAGGAAATCTTTCTGCTCCGGATAGAGTTCCTGATATGAAATCTTTTGGATATAATTTCTAATTTTTGTAAAATATAGTTTGGCCAGCAGGGATAAAGCGATCATACACCAGTAAAATATTATTTCGCACGTATTTTTTATCGAAGCCCCGTGTTTCTAAACAAGTGAGAACTGCTCAGTTATTGTTTGTTCATTTTGATCACATAACTCAATTAAGTCCAGGACGTAGATTATAATTTCCGCTTCTGATGAATTTGCAGCAAAATCTGGAATTCTAAAGTCTCGATTGAAAAAAAATTCGTTCGTGGACCGACACTACTCGGGTCGATATACTTTTCGGAAACTTTGTTTTTTTAAATAATGCATGGTTTCTCCGCCAGGAGGCGTAAATGTATATATATTTTTTTGTCAACATCTCTACTTCTAAGAATCCGATTTGAAAAATTCCCTCTTTGGTGGATAGAGTTTCTGGTGCGACATATTCCTTTATAATTCCGAAAGTTTCAAATAATTCATAGACTTTCCGCTAGGGGTTGTTAAGCTTAATTGCGTTTTCCCCAATATCTCCATTTCCAAAACTTCGATTTGGAAAACTTTTCCTGTATCGCATACAGCTCCAGATGGAAAATGCTTTGTATATAATTTCTAATATTTGGAAAAACATGGGTTGGCCACCAGGGGTCTTAAGCATCTATTTCTGCTTCTGACGTATTTCCAGTAACATCTGAGCTCCTGAAAACACGATTGAAAAAATTCTTTCATAGACCGATACTGCTCACATCGGAAAACCTTTTGAGAATACTTTCTTAAAATAATGCATTGTTTTACCGTCTAGGGTTATAGATGCAATATTATATTTGTCGATATCTCTGCTTCTGAGAGTCCGATTTAAAAACTTATTTCTTCGTTGGAGGGCGTTTCTGCTGTAAAATGTTCCCTAAATAATATAATCTTGATTTTTTCTTAACGCACTTATCTGAAACCAGGAAACGTAAGTTCACGATTCCGTTTACAGCAATATCTGCGGGATAAAAAAGCCGATTAGAAAACTTCTTTTTTCGGTCAAATACTACTTTTTTCCATGCCGGTTCCATTGATTTTAAATAGCTTTGATAAATTTAATTAGTGTCAAAGACATACTGGTTACAACCAAAAATTTGGTTTTAAACATTTTTGAACACTGCTGATATTTTATAAATATCTTAAATGATGTAGATAAAACAAGCACACCAGCATACGTCCTTCTCTAACAATGGCTCCGTCACTACCTGTCATGGGACAGTACTCACATTATCGAACTCAGATTGTAAGAACTGGACTTTTTTTGTATTTATCCCAGCAAAGGCAGTTATTTAATTATCAAAATCCATATTTTCCTTGCTTTATACCCTCTTCAATTGAGAAAGTTGCCAAAGACATCAATCTTTGTTGAGACATGACAGATCTTAAATAAGATATAATCAGCTTCATGCGCGAAAAGCTTCTTTCTAACGTTGCAGCCGTTACTGCAAAATTACGTAATATCCCGCAGGCGATGAAAGCATTAGGGAAATGATTCTGAATTTTATTCGTCTATCTTAAAGCACCGGCTGCAGTTTATACATCAGATGGAAGTAACTCACTTAGCGCACGTTTTTCAATAACTATCAGTGCATGGTGCACATTAAAAGATATGACTTCAATACTAATGTTTCGCTAGACATAATATTGTAGTTTGCTGCCGACGATATTTCGGTAAATATAAATTCGGCAAACGATATTATAAAAAAAGGATAATTAAACCAGACGGAGTTTAAAAAACAAAATTAGAATAATTGAAAATATGAAATGCCTTCCCTCGTTCTTTCTCTCACGCTGTCTCAATTTCTTTCTCTTTGTCTTAGGGAGTGAGCACGCACCCCCCCTCCCCATAAATCGGGGCCCAGTGCGACCGCACATGTCGGACACCCCAACGGGCGGCTCTGGTTAGTATTAACAGTATTTTTTTCACACTCTTCTTGATAAATGAAGAAGTGCGTTTATCATTGTGACATATAAGAGTTATATGCCACAATGATAAAAAAAATGATGCATTTAGCCAACGTACTGAATAAGAAATCTCAGCGTTTTGTTTATATGACACATACAGACACCCACTTCCACGGAAGCCAAAAAACGAACAGTAGTTCTGATTAATAATAAAGATCTGTGCACCAACTATTCTTAAGGTAGCATACCTATACTAATAATCCGAATTTTTTGGGGTAGAATACAAATCAAATGTTCGAAGCTTTCGCACAGCAACCAGATGGCTTTTATTTTCCACTTTATCATTTTGATTAATGTACGAAAGCTTGGAAACTTTGATTTCTATTCTTCGCCAAGAAATTCAGATTCCTACTGCAGTTATACTATTTTAAGTAGTTTTGATATCATTTGCATTGCTGGAGTTTCGTTCCTGTTTCGGATGATTTTTTACGGTACCTTTTTTTACAAGTGATGAGCTTTGTATCGCTGGCGTTTTGTTCCTGTATCGGCTGCTCTTTTACGGGATCTTCAGGAAAGATAACACACCTACCTGTTAGTTCCACTTTGTTTACAGTTCATGTATTTTCTAGCGGGACACCGTTAGGTTTCTCGACCTCGGTTTTTCACTCACTTCACGTGTGTTCTTTTCCTGTAATAAGAGGAATTGTAAGAGTTTTTTAATATATTCCTAGGGACGAGGAACTCGTCTGTTTTGTCGTGTGAACAACAGGGTTAGCATGCGGCGTCAAGATGTTCCGCTGGTCACCCAATGACTCTCTGAGTGTATTTGTCACAAAGTTCTGGACGATTCAGGTGTACACCTTGCAAAAAAGGAAACTTTGCAGAGAAGAATCTGTTGTGTTCCGTACACTTTCTACATGGTTCCATAATCCTCATATTTTGCTTAAATCATTTTTATATGTACATCAATAGGCGTCCACTGAAATTTAAGCTAACAAAGGTAATTTAAGAAATTCATTAGGCACAGAACAGTCTGGCATTTTCATTCCGACGGAATAATCTTTCCTCAGAACACAGCATTGATAATTGATCTCCGTCTTCAGACATATCCTCCGTTGAATTTAATCAATGTACTTGATAAATGCATATCATCCGTTGAAATGACAGACAATTTCCGATTCATGATGAATCTACACCTTTCCTTTAGAATAAATACATCGGAGTACAAAAGAAATTAACATACCATAACGTCCTCTGTAAATCAAGTCGCAATAATAATGAAAGACGATCGAAATACAAAACAACTTGCGGTTACCCTTCACATTGGCCGACTGATAACAGCAAGCCAAGCGTTAAAGTGCATTTCGAATTTTTGAAAGCTTCGGTTTGTTTCGGAAAACTTCTAAAATTTGTTAATGACTATTAACTTTATTATACATATCTTTTTTACTAAATTATATAGTGTTTTAAATTATTTAATAAGTTGGTGTCACGTCGAAAGGTGTTCATTTTTATTTTATATTGTTTTTAATTACATTTCTTCATTTAATCACATTTTATATACTTCTTTCAGAAATAATTTGAAAATATGTTCACCTAAAATATGAAATTTGAAATTAATATTAGTAAAAAGCGATAAATTTTGCGACAAATTTATCTGAAAACATTTGCAATCATAAGATTTCAGAGTTAATACATGAATTTCAAGATATTTCCATTCCGCCTGTTCATACTAAGAGCAATGGTTTTGTACACCACCATATTTTAAATGTTTAAAATTGCAAATTTCATCTCGGTATTTGTGATTTTATATGAATGTAGGAAGAAACTGTCAATTAAGGAAAAGAGCTCTTGTGCATGCATGGAAAATCATAAATATAGTATTCCAAAGGAGATAAAAGAATTGAGCAAAAAATGAGGTTATCAGCGATTTTAATACTTGCAGACAGCACAACGAAATGCGGCAAGAAACGGTGTGGACTAAACACTCATTCAGTGTGATTACAAAATTAGTCTCCTATTTCTCGGGGGAAATACGTGTCTTTTTAAAAAAAGAAATCTTATTAAATATAAAATACGCATATCCTCATAAAATAAGTCTCCCTATTCTCGTACCTCCAGAAAAGCAAGAAATAGAGATATCTCGAAGATACTTGGAAAATAGCTTACCGAGGGTGTGCTGAAACGATTTAGCGAGAGAATGAAATACTTCATAATTGAGGAGCTAGGGAAAATTGCGCTGCAGACGCAAAAACAGAACAGACTAATGCGTGAATTTGCTGGTGGTTGACCACAAAAAGTTCAGGACATAATCTTCTCAATAAACTGGCCACCAATGAATTTTACCTGTGACGCACAGAAGATACACCATGCTGAAATCCAAGAAATTACCGGTCGTTTACATAGAAAGCTTCGGATTCAAATATGGCATGCTGTCCGGCAGGATAGAGTGTGTAATGTATGTAATCGAAATCGGTGTAATGCAAATTGCGCGCTACTTCAGTATAGCCGCCAAAGAATCGTTCAGACGTATATTCGGCATTGAACTGTAATTTCTAAGGGTTGTCCGTAGTTCTGACCAGAGTGCACACCTAATATTATTCCTTGTGATGTCTAGCTTTGGGGATACTTTAAAGACAGAGTTCATCGGGAATACATACGCTCGCTCTCAGATATCAAGGCGAGTATGAGATGTGAAGTAGTCAACATTAACCGTGGTCTGTGCCTAGCAGTCGTTTCACATGCTGTTTTCCGGTTGTAGCAATTCACCTCTTCTGATGGCCAGCAAATTTTGTTCTGAAACGTTTATGCTGTTTATAAAGAAAAAATCTTGCTTGCGTCTGTTCTGCTCTTGCATCTACAGTGTCGTAGTTACCGTAGCGGAGAAATTTTGAACTATTTTTTTTCCATTGTATGGTTTCTCAGTGCTGTCAATAACCAACCTATCAAGTGCATCGTGATATTACCATTTCTTCCTCTTCTAGTCACCCGAGAATATCGATGCTTATTTTAAAACAACCTGGTACATCAAGAATATAGGTGGCTTTTAAGCTAAAATCGTAAAAATACTCCAAACTTCGGTGCTCACGAGTGGCGATCGTATAAGCCAGTTTTCCCAAAGGAAAAAACAGTTTTCTTTTCCGACACTTCCAACTATTACGATGGTTGCGATTATCATTGCCATAAATGATAAGCTGAGTTTGTGATGATAGCTTGTGCACAATTCGTGTAAAATATACAGTACAGTGCGGAAGAAACGTCACTCTCATAATACTTGGCCAAAACTTTATGATAATTAACACAGGAATCATACAGAGCTGAATTGACTGTAATTACTATTTCACACGTAGTATCAGTCACCTCAGGAAATTTAAAAACATCACTGTCCTGGAGCGGGGATCGAACCCGCATCTCCCGATGACCGTTCTAACATGCAATCCGCTACAACACCCAGGCCAAGAAAGTCAGAAATATCTGCATGTTAAGAACATCGGAATATTCTCTGACCGCATTCTTAGCCAAAGCATATTGTGCTGTCGTCTAGCGTGGTTAAGTAAAATTTCCAGTTGTTCGGGTATACAGTATGGAAGAAATATTCTTCTCATAATACGCGGTCAATACGTCATTATCATTAACATAGCAATCCGAAATCTCTGAATTGATTGTAATTACTATTTCAGGCGTAGTATTGCAGTCAGTCCAGCGATGTCTGATTGTTCTGTTAATTTTCCTGTCGTGTAAAATAATTTGCACACTTTGGCATCCCAAAAATAACTACATTTTTGTTGTGGAACAACCACGTACTAAACTTCAGAATGGCATATGTAAAGTTCCACTGTCGCACGATTCTTCTTTGTCAAAATAGAATAAGAAGATAGAACATCGCAGAACAAACATTATAAGTTGTTCTGTAGATGGAGAGATTTTATTTGTTGCATAAAGAAATTTCAGCAGTCACCGCTATACCTGTAAAGGGAAATTTTATAATCTACACGTTTATCTTGTAAACATTCATACTCTCTTCAAGACCTTAATAAAATTAATTTAAGTAGATCTCTCATAACAAAATTATTCAATATGACATTTGCAGTTTCTTTATGTATTCAGAGACGTTTTAATTTGAGCACATAAGGTCAACTTTTATAAAGTTTATGAAACATCCTTTTGCAGTATATTACTACAAAATTAGATTAATGACTGAAAATTTTAAAAACATTTGATAACAAAAAAAATAGTGAAATGATCATGGTACGTATAACAAACAAATGATGCACTCGTGCAATTAAGCCAAAACATACAGAAACACTGTATCTACACGGTAATCTGTATGCTAGACACGGTCTACATATAGGGTAAAATAATTTAATCGTTAAAATACTACTTTCAATTAAAATCTAATACTAAACAAAACGAGATATTTCGTAAGGGCGCCCTTTGCATCATCAGGATGCAAACAAGACTGAGAATTGCCCCAAGACATATATAGTCATTCGGTGTTATGACATATCCAATGGTAGTGCGCTTCGTCAGGTGCGCCGAACCACATCTATGTAACAATGGCGCAGAGATTCACGGCTGGGGTGAATAGGGGGGCCTTAAATATTGCTGGTGTCCATAATTCATCTCCTGTCTCGATGGGGTTGGTACATACACAGGTGTTTCATCATTACAACATTGTGTTCGATACTTATAAATATATATAGATTTCGGCAAATAACGCTTGGTCCTTGTTCGTAGTAATATATATGCGTCACGGCATGACGGGAGCAGCCATTCAAAAAACGGTCAAGTGCAGTGTTATAGGCACGAACTCTGGCGCTATATTGGATTTCGAAGCGTGCTGTCTGTATACCACTTATTACCATGCTCTTGATCCTTTCCCTTCATTGGTACACAATATACCCCGGATTTCGGAGTATGTATATATCTTCATTGGCACATGGAAGATGGGTGGATGAAATTTGAAAGTATGCGGGAGGGACATGCAGGAGACTGGCACAAGACAGACCGTTGTGGAGGAAACTTGGGGAGACCTTCGTCCAGCAGTGGATTGATAATGGTTGACAATGATGATGATATATCTACATTGACACACTATATATTCCGGATTTTGGAGCATATGCAATGACGGAAAAAGAAATCCCAACACTAAGAAGGGGTTGTGTAAGATAAACGATAGTTGGTAGGCGGTGAGGGTACATCTGTAAGATGACGTCTATGCAAATTTCGCGCTCTGCGCATACATGTGGCGCTAGTGGCGCCTCTCGGAACATGCAAAGCAGGTTTGCTGTAAATACCCGCTGTAACGTTTGTTAGCGTTAGTTATCGTTGAGATTCGACATAGTGTGTTGATGTTATTCAAGAATGACTTTAGGGAGACGAACGGAGTTTGAACGAGGACGTGTAATAGGGCTACGAGAAGGTAGATTTTCGTTCCGCAATATTGCAGAACGACTTGGCAGGAATGTAGCCACTGTGCATGATTGTTGGCAGCCGTGGTCAAGGGAAGGTACTGCCTCAAGAAGACCGGGTTCCGGCCGGCCACGTGGCACTACTAAGAGGGAAGACCGCCGTGTACGGCGTATGGCCGTGGCGCATCGTACCGCGTCTGCGGCAGTAATTCGAGCTGCAGTTGCTACCACAGTGACACAACGAACTGTTACAAATCGGTTACTTGAAGGATAGCTCCGAGCCAGACGCCGTGTAGCGTGCATTCCACTTACTCCAAACCACTGCCGTTTGCGACGTCCGTGGTGTCAAGCTAGAGCTCATTGGAGGACGGAGTGGAGATCTGTTGTGTTTTCTGATGAAAGCCGGTTCAGCCTGGGTGCCAGTGATGGCCGTGTGTTGGTTAGAAGGGGGCCAGGTGAGCGCCTGCAACCAACCTGACTGCGGCCGAGACACACTGGGCCTACACCTGGAGTTATAGTCTGGCGAGCAATTTCCTATGACAGCAGGAGCACTCTCGTGGTTATCCCACGTACCCTGACGGCACAGTTGTACGTCGGTCTGGTGATTACACCTGTTGTGCTGCCATTCATGATCAGCATTCCTGGGGGTGTATTCCAACAGGATGACGCTCGCCCGCATACCGCTGTTGTAACCCAACATGCTCTATAGAGTGTCGACATGTTGCCGTGGCCTGCTAGATTACCAGATCTTTCACCAATCGAGCAGGTATAGGACATCATTGGACGACAACTCCAACGTCCCCCATCCAGCATTAACCGCCTCTGCATTGACCGACCAAGTGCAACAGGCATGGAACTCCATCCCACAAACTGACATCCAGCACCTGTACAAAACAATGCATGAACGTTTGCGTGCTTGCATTCAACATTCTGGTGGTTACACCGGTTATTAATGTACCAGCAATTCGCATTTAAAATGTCTCTTCTCGCGCTTACATTAATCTGTGATCTTGAAACCTTAATGGATTAAATATGTTACCTATACAAATGTATTGCCGCCATTTCATTCCTCTACAATGTTTTTTCCGTCAGTGTATATTTTCATTGGTACACAATGTACTCCGAATTTTGGAGTGTATATATCTTCATTGATACACAATATACTCCGGATTTTGAAGAATACATCCCTTCATTGGTACACCATATGCTCCGGATGTTGGAGTATATATCCCTTTATTGGTACACAATTTACTCTTGATTTTGGAGTATACATCCCTTTATTGGTGGTACACGATACACTCCGGATTTCGGAGTATATATCCTTTCATTGGTACCCAATGTACTACGGATTTCGGAGTATATATCCCTTAATTGGTACGCAATATACTCTGGATTTTGGAGTATATATATATCTTCATTGGTACACAATATACTCCAGGTTTCGGAGAATATATCCCTTCGTTGGTGCTGAATATACTCTGGACGTTGGGAGATTCATCCGTGAAACGAATGTATCCAAAACAAGTTTTCGCTAATGTCTCTGACCAGGTTTGGGAATATTGTATTTTTTATCTCATTGGGAAGAGCTTGAATGGCGCAGACCAATTAAATAAAGAAGTTGCATATTAATTTTGAAATGCGTGAAGAATGTTTGATGTGGAGGTATGACAATGAAACAGTGATAGCAAATTAACAGATATTAATTCAAAAATGTACTAATCTGGCGGTTTTCAACATTAATGTTTTTCTGATGAAGAACTGAAAACATGATAATCTCTTCTGGATAGCCCATGGGATATACATTTTTTATAGGAAAGGGTTTGTATTGATCAACATCAAGTTTAATAGATGTCGTTCTATGTCTTGGAAACATTTACAGCTAAAACGTTGGTTTACCGTTTATGATGCAATCTGTATATTCTGATTTTTGCTGCAGTGAATGAATGTATTATGTGTAAACTCCCCTCCCAAACTCGTTGAATTTCGAACCGTTTAAACATGAAACATATTAACTGTATGTACGTGCAAAAGTTAGCAATGCACAATCCACTGCCGTTTCTCCAACAAAAAGCCGTTCTGAACTGCGAATGTGGTGTCATCTGGTGGATAACGCACACTTTATGACGTGTATGGTAAAAAAACTGTGGAAGGATGGAACATAATGGATGGTATACCGAAATACGTACTATGAACGTCAAAAAATTCCTAGAAATTAGTAAACAATTTTTCTTCAAAAGTATGACTTTCCAAAAGGCAGAGAACCTATGTTTTTCTATTCGACGGAAATTCGGAAAGGCAGAAAAAACGTCACTTTTAACGAAAAATCAGTGATTCCTGGAAAGGCAAAGAAACTATCTTTTTACCCTGAGATCCGCAACAAGATGGGCAGAGAACATAACTGATTTAGGCAGGGCACCTATGTTCTGAATTTACCCTTTATTGAAGTGCAATCGTAATAAGCACCCACTGCACTAAGGCGGCGGTCAACATTTGAACTCTTCTATTGAACAAAAGTATTCTCTGAAAAAATCTGTTTTATTCTAGTAGTGAAAAAAGGGCTGAGAACCTGCTTTTTACCGTAAGAGGAGTAGCGATCTATCTTTTTATCCGAAGGTCTATTTAAATATTATATTTGAAATATTTTTAGAACGTATATTAAAAACATATATTTAATTTCGGACAGCTGGGAGCCTATTCCTTTTAAGGGAGAACAGATCCATTTTCTTTTTTGAGTACAATGAGTTCTATTCGGGAAGAGAACCCAGTACGAAAACCTAGCCCAATACTTACCAACGAGACGGGTATGGAGGTGGTTAAAAAGTGATACAATTTAAAATAAAATCCACTTTTCCTTAACAGCATTTGGACAAGATGAAGGAACAAAATATCCAGGAAGACTTTTGACTTTTTGCGGAAAAACAACAATTCCTAGAACCTCCGCCCACACAGCTGAGGAAAAAGACATTATTTTTAAAAACCCCAACTCGGAGGTGCTTGATATTAACTTTTGACCACAGTACATTCTTAAACTGAATTAGAAAATTTATTATTTATAAATTTAATTTTTTAAGCTATTTACTAAAAACTAAAGAATTCAAATTTAAGTATGATTACGCTTTTTTCGAAAGAACTAAAACAGATGAAGTAATACTATATATATGCTGTAAGGTTAGTTCAAATTTCTTACTGTTTTATGTAGTAAAGATTTAGATATGATTTATATGTTTTCATAAATATTTAACTGAACAAACTAAGTAAACAAAGAGAAGTACCAAGAATACTTTAAATTAACTAATGCCTTGTTTAGTGAATTTTTATGATTCATGACAGCATATCTTGAAGCGACTAATTAAAAACTATTTTGGCTCAGAAGAAGTATATTTGAAAATTATGTAGATTTAAAGTTACCCACCTGTAATTTTCTTTGCAATGTAAATGAACTAAGATATTAAAGTTGTTACCTGAAAAAAGAGTGCATCTCTTTCTTTCTTATTTTTTTTACTGTGCCTTGCAACCGCGCATGAATTTCTCTATCACTCCTACACCAAACTGTCTTTCTTAGTGGTTTAAAAAGGTATTCCCTGTTACCAATGGGAATGCTTTTCTGAATGTCACACGTCAGGAGATACTCTTATCATTTACCGGTTCCAAATAGTTATTTAACTAGTAGTTAAATATGCTACACAAATTTTGGAATTAAGAACAGTACTTACGTACTGCAAATGTGAAAGTGATTCTTCTGTATTTGATACTGAAATCGACAAAGTCACTAAAGTGAGCAAATAACTCAACAAATTTGTAAAATATTTAAATATTCCAAAATTTAAACTTCTGTTTGTCTTTCAAATTTAAACTATAATAAAGATTTTGTATTTCAGAACAACTGCCAGAGGTCAGATTCTGAGTAACACTCTTTGGATTCTGGTGACACAATTGGAAACGTTTTACTAAAATTTTTGAGTTCACTCGTTTTTAAAACATTAACGTTTTCCGTCAAACCTTAGAAACGAAAACTAATATTTCATTGAATGAATGAAATGCTTTGTATGTTTTAGTGAGAATTGATGCAACATTATTATTCGTGTATAAAATATATATCCTCATCATCATCATTGTCAACCATTATCAATCCACTGCTGGACGAAGGTCTCCCCAAGTTTCCTCCACAACTGTCTGTCTTGTGCCAGTCTCCTCCATGTCACTCCCGCATACTTTCGAATTTCATCCACCCATCTCCCATGTGGTCTTCTTCTGGGTTTTTTCCTGTCCCTTGGAATCCAATCTAAAATTTCGGCTGTCCATCGATGGTCTGCCCTTCTGGCAGTATGTCCAGCCCTTTGCCATTTCAGGGATTTAACTCTGAACATGATGTCTTCCACTCTTGTCATTTTTCGGATCCACGAGTTCCTCTTCTTATCTCTCCTGGTTACACCAAGCATGAATCTCTCCATGCTTCTTTGAGTTGTCTCCAGCCTTTGTATTTTTCTTTTAGTTAAGGTCCATGTCTCTGCTCCATACGTAAGCATTGGAAGGATGCATTGATCAAACACTTTTCTTTTAAGACACAATGGCATATTGCTCTTGAAAATTATGCTATTTCTTCCAAAAGCTCTCCAGGCAAGTTTTGTACGCCAATTAATTTCTTCATCAATGTGACCCTCACTTGATATCTGCTGTCCGAGATAAATGTACGTGTCTGTTATCTCCAGCTTTTCTCCATCAATCGATAAATCTTCATTTCTTGTAAAAGCATTGAACATCACTTTTGTCTTCTGAAAGTTCATTTTTAATCCCACTTCTTTACTCTTGTCAGCAAGTTCTTGGATCATACTCTGCAGTTCTGATGGGATAGTTGCAAAAATGACTACGTCATCAGCAAAACGAAGGTGAGTTATATAATCTCCATTAATCTTTATCCCTTTGTTTTCCCAGTTCAGTGATTGAAAGTCATTTTCCATTTGGCATTCTTCACATTTTCCATTTGGCAGCTTCGGAAATATGGTGTCACCTTGCCTCACTCAGTTTCCAATTTTTATGTGTGTTGTATTTTCAAACAGGCGAATCTTTGCACTTGCATTTTCATAGATGTTATTAATGATATTAATGTATGCATCTTCAATACCGCAGGATTTCAGAGCCATTGTAACTGCTAATGATTTCACCGAATCAAAGGCTTTTTCATAATCGATAAAAGCCATGCACAATGGAAGTTCATATTCCCTCGCTCTTTCAATTAGTTCTCTCAGTACGTGGATATGATCTATTGTGCTGTAGCCACTCCTGAATCCAGCTTGTTCTCTCGGTTGAGCCATGTCCAGTGTTACCTTCAAACGGTGTGAAAGAACTTTGGTATAGATTTCATAAACCACTGATAGGAGGCTGATAGGTCTGTAGTCCCTGAGATCCTCAATGTCACCTTTTTTATGTAGCAAGATAATTGTAGCGTTGTTCCAATCCTCAGGAATCTTTCCTTCATTAAGGCGTCGAGAGTAAAAATTTGGGCGAGTACTGTTTCGATTTCTCCACATGCTTCTTGTATGATGTCTACAGTAATTCCATCTTCTCCTGGAGCTTTCCCCTGCTTCATGTTCTTGATTGCATGTGCAACTTATGCTGGGAGGACTGGAAGAACTCTGGTACTGGTACCTTTCATGATGTCTGGAGTAAAAAAAATATATATATATATATATCAAGCTTTTCTCTTCCACTAAAGGATTATCGAAGGCTTTTTTGTTAGAGAAGAACTGTGATTTTCGTTGATTTCCACCTAAGTGTATTAAGGGAGACTTCATCTGTTGTGACATATGACAGCATATACGTAAATACAGCGTTATTCAGACATATCACAGGAAAGGAATGGCGATTAAATTATGCGACATAATGCAAGGAACAGTATCTGAAAAGCATTGTCCGATTGCTTGGCTTCGATTAGAATTTTGAGTTTCGAAATATTTTCTGATAAACAGCAACGAAAGGTGTTACCACTATGAGAATATACTCTTTCTTAACGATTCCTGCAAAAACAATTTGCTTCAATTTCATTTCTTACCAATCAAATACTGGTGCATTTATACACGCGGAACCATTAGAACCGCTACGTAATAATTTACCAACAACCACTGTGATTCCAAATCATTCTTACACATCGTGGGATAACAGAAGATGTGCATTCTCAGAGATATAAACCAATACTTGTGCATTTATACACGCGTATCCATTAGAAATGCAACGCAATAAATTATCAACAGCCTGTGTGATTCAAAATCATTCGTACACATGGTATAACTTTACGAGATGGATACTCTCGTAGATATAAACCTATCTTAGCGATCTTAATTCCTCTTTCAAAGCTATGAGTTTCAAACATTTTTCAGACAACATTTCCAGAGTGCGAAATTTATACGTATACCTCAGGGTTGTTTGCGGACTCGTTTGTTAAGGTTTGAGATCGTTAGTTTTAAGGTCAGTTATATGCTGAGCTGTCACCTGAACATATCATTAGGGAGACGACATTATAAGTAATTGGTTAATAAAACCATCCAATCCAATCCAACAACAAACTCTTGCTACAGAAAGCCATTAAATCCGACCCAACGGAGAGCAACCCAAGCAAAAAAAAGACGCTTTGGGTAAAGCAACATCTTCTTATAAATCCAAGCAAGTTTGGAAGGTTAATTCAACCGCATATTAGAAACCATCATGGAAAATACAAAGAACGCTATTTGAATGATTGAAAGCCTCTCATTACTCTATTCGAATGCAAGAATACCACCTTCTGTATCGCGTAGTGGCACAGAAAGTGGTAGGACTGGCAACATAAACAAGGTCGACAAGACATCGCCCTTCGGAAGAAAATGTTTATTTAAGTACGAAATACTGTGAAAATCTTTTTCTTCAGCCGAAATACTGTGAATTTTTTTTTTCTTCAGCCATAAAATGTTTATTTAAGTACGAAATACTGTGAAAAGTTTTAATTTTTTTTATGATTTTTTTGTTGTTTCTATTTGTACTTAAGAATGGTTAAAACCTCCAAGAAAGGTCTCTTTTAACTGTGAATTTTATTTGTTGTTCTCTTTGGGAAATTTAACGATCACCGTGAGCAGTTTAAAAAGAGGCAGCTCATCCTTAATTTAGGGTAATTGCTTCTAGTGAAGGGATTCGGCCAGGCCCACCCGCTTATCAATTTGGTATCCACTAGGAAGAACTGCACGTCTGGGATGGATCTGTCCCTTCGGAGACACTGCCTTTTTACATTTATATACGTCGGCACTGCCCATGTTTTTTTTTCAAGTATCGTCCCACCTGGTATTGCTAATGAATGCATGCACCCCTAGTGAGAGTTATCAGCTTTTAATATAAACTAATAAATTAACCACAAGGATAAAAAAATCATAAAACGACACCACTTTCGCAGGTGTAAGGTGCTTTCTTTCTGATTGTGGGTGTAACGACCACCGTGAGTAAGTTTCTCTGTGAGCTACAAGCAGCCGCCCGTTTCTAATTTAGGACCACTGGTTCCAGGAAAGGAAAAGAGCCGGTGCCGTAAGATAAACACAACATCCATGCGTCACCGGAATTCGAACCCTGACTCATGTCAGACGAATGGTTTATAGCTAGAGCTTAGACCACTGCGCCACCGGATGCTTTAAATGCTTTCTGTAAGTGAAGACATTTGTCAAAGCTGATATGGAAAAATAAAAAGGGTGTCTCTTCGAAAACAGAATTCATTTAATACCATAGTTGAAGCATTGCGCTTCATTCAAATAACATTATCGCTGCCGTGCGCTTCAATCCACATGTGGACATTACTATTACCACCCCCTTTCGCATAGTGTGGTAGGGAGGGATATAATGCTAACTCTTTAAAACGGATCGTCAAAAGTGAGCCAAAGAGTTGTGTTTCCTTCCGAGGATGGCGACACAAATTTTCAGCCGGACTGTGCGTTGTGTTTTCATATGAGAGCGCACGCGAAACGTACGCCTTCATATGCCGCAATAGTTTTTAAACATTAAAATAAATGAAATTTGGGAAAAAAAAGAAATGATCGAATGGTTTGAATTTTAAAGACAAAATTCCCCACTAGGACTAGATAGGTTATCACACACTTCCTGTTCTCTCGACGTCCCACATCAAACCACCTTAACATTAAACACTAAAAAAAGGAATCAAGTTCTCTAAAAGCAAACAAAGATATAATATAACAATAACAACTGTTTATTGTGAGACAACTTAACCTAGTACAGTTTGCGTGAAGAACCATCCAATTATTTAATTAAAATTTGCTGTAGTATGTAATCTGCACCAAACTAGATAATAAGCTCTCGATATTTGCTTTGCTCAAATAAGAATTTAATTTCAGTAATGTCGCTGCACATTTAAAACACTATGCTCTGGATACCAAACACATGAAATTAACTCAACTGCCCACAATACTCTTATCGAATTATTAAATTTTTTTATAATGAAAAAACTCGTCCTAACACACAATATACGGCAATGAAAAATTTGGCATGGAAAAATACGCTTTGCTTCAATTTCTGATATTAATTAAATTTCAACTGTACTGCCGAAACCCTTCCAAAAGCTGAACTTGTAGATATCGTCAATTGACACTTAAATTGCAATTAGCCTTAATAACTTCTGAATTCCTGCCTCGTATCTGACAGTCGTTCATACACAAATTATCATGAAAATACTCTATGAAAATTTTAGTTTAAGGGATCTGGAGAAAGTGTGCCAAATTCGCCTAACAATAAATCACAGAAATTTTATATGCTTGTCAGTAAAATTAGATTTACTTTACCTCGCACTTCAGCTGTCGACATCATCGAAGAAGTCTCTGGATGTGGGGGTCAAAGTTCATCGGTGGTTTACCGTCTGCGGCCGATCTCCGTTCCTTGAAACTGGTGGTCCGATGGCACTCCTCTGTCTACACGTCTATCGGGAATCTCCGCTCTATCCGGAGGGGCACACGGCTGGCTCGAACTTTACCGTTTCGTGGCCTCGCACTGCCGGGTTAATTGGACGTAGGTCGCCGGAAGTCTTTTCGTCCTCGCTGAATGGGTGAAGTCCTTACGGTTGCCGTTCCTGGGGTTTCCTAAAGAGAGGTGGGCCCGGATGTTCCTCCTGGGGCTCGCAAGATGGGGCCTTCAGATGGGGTTCGTTCTATAACGTCAGCTTGGCCTCCCAATCTCTTTCCCTTCGGATTCCTCGGACTTCTTTAGTCCTGCTTGTTTTATTCGCTGAGAAAATGCGTAGCTGTTCTCCATCAAAGGAGAGTACCTTTGCGCTGGGTATGCACGTTACGGGGGCCGCAGATTGAAGACTTAGCATCTGGCCGCATACATACTCCTCGACTTCGGTGAAATCTCACCGCTCGACGGCGATGAACAGAGAAGTTGCTTCTCTGAATCTTTCTGAGTGAATGCTTCTCCAAAACTCCTGGTCGCTCTCGACCTAAAGTCGGGTGTTTTCAAATCCCGCCCCTGTTTCCTATCATAAACCAAAATTTTACCGCTGACTGGCTATGACTGCATAAAGAAATCTTCCTCAATTCGTCAATTTAGAAACTCTGTGCCTGTGCTGTGCTAAACGTGGCCGGCGAATCGCTGTAGGACACATACCGTGAGATTCCTGCTATCGCCTGCCGGTGTAATAAATTTTAGTTGTTTACTTCATGTCAACGGTATTGTTCGTAGTTCTTAATTTGTGTATCGAGCTTTGTGTGCCCATTGATTGCGGTTGGTGCGGCGGTCATCAGCATTAGGTTAATGGCATCCTCAAAAGGTAGCGTCTCTATGCCACGAGCTTGTCTGCTTACTGCGGTGCTTTTGAGTCTACCTGAGTACACGACGTTACTGTTCCTTGAGTTCTCCGCTGGTTGGGGGGTTTCAAAGGGGTGAAGGTCACCTAACCGCTCCTCTGGCCATCTCATGGAGTGGCTCTCCGCAGCTGACTGAAGGGAGGGGGTGGCGAGAAATTGAACGGGGCTGCTCCTGTCCTCGTGATAAATAAAGAGAAGAAAAAAAGAATCATATCTCTCCCTTCGATCCTTATGAAAAAAAATTAAATCTGAAATTAATATTTATGCATGCCCCCTTCCGTTCAACCTTGGGTTTTCCAGAAATCATTCCATGGTAACTAATTACATATTTATTTAAAAATCCTCCTCTTAAAATTAAAATTCGGTTCTGCCCGAAAGGCTATGTTTAAATAATTCATTTAAATTTTAAATGTGGCTGCCAAGAGCAATTGGCTTGCCAACAGCATGTTAATTATAAGGGCTCTTTAAGATCTGCAGTCAAACATTTTCTTCCTAAAAATCATCTCTATCAATGTTCATTCATTAAAATATTTTAATACGGATGGTAACGCGGGCACTTTCTTTCACTGCATCTAGGTGGAGGAGCGATTGACTGACATGCTTAACCAGGATCATCAACTATTTGTGTAACTGCTGAAAGCTCCGTCAGTCCACCGTCAACGTACAGGCAGTGTTTCACATTTCTGCCACCGTGGCGCTGAACGCAAATCACGAACGATCCTTGTCGAAAAAAAACTGGAATTTCGTGGGTGCGGAATCTCATCCATTCCTTTCGTAGTGTCTTGGATGGAACATTTTGACATGTAAATAAAACCAGCGTGAGATGAGAAGTCATTTGATTTGTCTTGGTATTAAATTTCTTCAGCTCTTAAAAAATTAATTCCTAATTTTACAAAAGAACAGCTTGCCTAATATTCCATTGGACGGAGTAGGGAAATAGATAAATAAACTACTTTGAAATTACCACAAATATAACGAACTTTCGCAGAAGATTGCTTTTTCTTTCTTTTTATTCAATTAAAATATTTATTAACCAACCAAAATATTTTTGTACGTTAAATGAAAAGTCTTTAATTGCGTAGTAAGTTACGTATAAAGGAAACCCAATAAAACCCTATTTTAGGAAATATGGAACTGCATATATAAAACACCTTCAGAGAATTACAAAACATATTGTTGATATACAATTCAAATTCCAACATTGGCTTCACATTAAAATAAATATTGATGGAAAGCATCGGACACTTTATTTGAATCACTTACGCAGAATTTTTGGGTAAAAATGCATACCAATTCAAACAGGGAACAAAATTTGAAAAAATTGGTTTATATATGCATTATACTGAGTTTGCAGATCCTTTCAAAGTAAATTACGTATTTTCGGTTGCAGTGTACAAGTCACATTGCATTACTTTCAACTTCTCATCAATGCAATATATGATCTGTTCTTGGCTTTTTATGAAGTTTTTGAGGTCCTTAATATTTTCAGAAAATGTGGTCTGTGTGTAAACACAAGTACTCAGAACTGCTAATTAGAGGAATCACATTTGCATCATTTAGATATGAATCAACAGATTGCAATTTCCTTCGCTTAGTCGGGGCACTTCGACTTTTGTTACTAACATTAGGGGTTTCTCAGGAGTTGGAATTTTGTAGGAGGGTGTACCTAGGGAAAATACTTGGAACACATTATTTTTTCTGCCATCTAACTTTCAGGCCAGAAACATAATCAACCTACCGAAAGTGTACACAGCAAACTACAGTCGATGGAGAAAAGTAATCGTTCGTAAAATTTTCTGTTCAAATAACTTTTAACCACTTTTCTCTCAAATAAATCTGAACGGAAAATTTATATTAGCTCACTCCTTTGGTTTTCCCATTGTTCGAGTTATAATAATGTACACAGAAGTACACCATGGTAGCTACTGAATTCAATTAAAAAAAACTTTTTCAGTTTTAGTACAATATAGTCTATATAATAAATTATTCATTTCATTTTGCCTTTTTACAATTGTTTTACTGAATTGATAAACTTCACGAAAATAAATTAAGACAGACTGTCGATTTACCTCACTATAGTGAATGCATAAAATGGCCGGCACAATGAAAAAGTAATGACGATCAGCCAAAAAAAAAAAAATCATTGAGTGAGGGGTTGCTTTTACAACCATCCCCGTACAGGTAGCCGAAGTGACCGAGCCTTCGTCAGTTAACCGTCCCAGTTTGCTGCGATATATACAAGAACACGAACCGGAAGAGAAGTTTGAAATATGACGGCTGAACTACTAAACTTTCGTTCTACCCAAAGATCCTCCAGCGAACCCAGTTCCAACTACCGGCTTTTAAACCAAAAGTAACACCTGTCATAAATTTTCTAATACATGTGCCTCCATTTTTTTAGTAATATAGCGCAAACAAATATTTCTGCTCTAACTTTTGAAAATTGATGTCTTATGTGTTCAAAATCGAACGCCTCGGAACAAAAGAAGAAACAGTAAACGTCATATTGAGAAAAAAATTATTGGCAATCTATTTAATCTAATTTTATTTATGTATTGTGGAGGATATTTATGTTCTTAAGATATACCGCAGATTAAGTAATTTGACTATAGCAGCAGAGCTGTGACTGTTGATATTTCTTTACATAACAAATGGAATCTGTCCTTCTACAGAACAAATCGTTACACAGGATGTCTCAAAAAGCCTAGGCATATTTAATAAATTTGTTGAAAAACACTGTTCCAGATATCAACATAATTCTTCCAGATTTTGTCAACTTACTTAATCAAGTTATTTTCTATTTCCCAAGTAGAGCATTAGGTAGCTCTACTGATTCAACCAAACCGCTGGTTGAAAAAATATCTACTCCAGCACAGAAAGAGATATGTGTTGATTGGGTTTTCGAAACGAAATCAATTTACTAAGTGAAAAAATTTTCGTTGGAAATTTAGAACAGATCCTCCAAATGGCAATACCATCTTAGCTTTTTACAGGAAGTTTCTGGAAACTAGAAGTATCCTTGATGGGTGAAGAAGTGGAAGATCAAAACAGGAGAAGGCGATATTAAAAGCTTTCGTGAAGCTCTTTCATGTAGCCCTAATAAATCCATACGAACTGCAGCAATGGACCTGACAATTCCTCGTTGAACAGTGCATCGAATCTTGCACCAAAAACTCCTCTTCTATGCCCACAAAATGCAGATATTGCAAGCTATACAGCTGCACAACAAGCCACGCTGTTTTTACTTTGTTGTGGACACGCTACATCATCTAAAGGTCACTAATGACTTTCTTCGAATCATTGGTTTTACAAATCAAACAGCTTTTTATGTTTCAGGTAAAATCAACCGCCACAATATCGGAATTTAGGAGTGAAAGAATCCACACAACTTAATCGGACATGCCCATAATAAACCTTAAACTGAATGTGTGTTATGGCTGACTCTGTGATCGGACCTTCCTGTTTTGCAGAATCGGCAGTCACAAAATGAAATTTACTTGGACATGAATAAACAATTTTCGGTCCCTCAAATTTGGCATTTACATCCTAAGATTATTTGAAAACAAGATGGTGCACCTCCACATTGGGGATAAATTTGTGCGAATTTTTTTAAATATGGAATTTCCAACCTAGCGGATTGAACGAAATTGACCCATCCCGTGTCCCGCTAGTTCTCGAGATATCACATCACCTAGGTTTCTTGTGGGAATATATGAAAGACACAGTTTATTCATTCAAAGTGCAAAGTGTTGACGAATTGAAAACTAGCTTAGCTGCTGCAATTGCATGTGCACAGAATCCACTTTGTCACGTACACGGCAGAGATTAAATATCGGCATGAGGTACTCCGCGGAAAAAAAGATGCACGTATTGAAGTTTATTAACTATACCAAAAATAATCTTTTTTGAAATAAGTTTACAGGATCTGAAAATATTTTGCTCCCATCCCGAAAAAAAATTGTTTTTTCATTTTTTTAAATGTTTCAAAGTCTTTTTGGACACGCTGTACTTTAATCAAATATATAGTAAAATACAAATGAAGAAACATTTTAAATAAATGAAATCGCAACCGTCTTCTTATTTCTTCCAGTCAGTTATTTTACTTACAGTTATCACTTCATTAAACTTCGCGTAGTTAAGACCATACAAACCAACGAGGAATGCTAACACTATTCGTTTTACAAAAGGATGACATAACTGTCACTTATACAGAAGCAAGTTAAGGTCTGGAAAGACGTTATTTGACTTTATGAAATTCGCTTATTATTCTACTCGCAGGCGAGCACCTATTTTTTTACATATCCTCGTGGAACTATTTATATAGCGCAGTGACTCACTGAGAGTGATAACGGAAAAATTGAACAGCCGGGCAACAGGCAGCACCTCCGTAGTCCAATCCAGGCACTGCTCTTTCATGTTTTCTTAAAACATAGCGGAGATATGTCTGCTATTGGAAATTTTCGAAATAAAGCGTTTCGTGTTTTGGGTAAGTGCATTTCTAATTTCTTCTTTCTCTGTATACTATTAAGATCTAAATTTCGCAATTCGTAGTTCATAAATGATGCCTTTAAAACGAGAAACATACAGCCATCTTTAAAACGAGAAACCTTAGCGAATGTCATGGGACGAAGCCCCATAGAAATGTGTTTATTTTCTTTGTAAGTATTCATACAGCGCATGTGTTCTTGGTTTACAGCTTTTTTAAGAGAATTTGAGTGAAAAAATGCATGTTGTAAAATAATTTAGTAATACTCTTTGTGATACGAGTTGCCAGATAACCCATAAAATTAAGATTCTATGAGATCTGGCGAGGACCGAGGAGTACCTGGTGCAAGTCCACAAGAAAAATCGGAATCAGTTGTGCAAGCGAAATTTTTGCAAGGAATATATCAGCTAGGCAAGTTAATAACGAAGTTATATGCCTATAGAATATATGTAAATTTCATTTTTACTGTCTCAGGTGTAAAGATCCAAGCAAATACCAGCATCAAGTACGTTCGAAGTGCAAAACATCTTCGTGCGTGTAAGCATTTGCCATTCCGCAGTTGGGACGAATAATACAATTCAACCTTTCCTTCTTTTTAATGTCTTATTATGTAAATTTGTTTTTATCTTCTTTATGACCTTTTCAATCTAAACGGCACATTTTCCGCTCGCGAAGAATTCGTGTTTAGTAACCTTGAAGACGTCTAAATATAACGATGTATACTAAGGCCGATAAAAGTTGCTGTTTCGAAATGTATCAAATGACTTTGTGAGTGATTTTATTTTATTTCAACGGTATTCAAGAACTCATGCTGCCAGAGTAATATTTCGTGTTCTTACTTAATGTCTATGTTTCCTTGGTTTGTAGTCCGATTTGTTTCTCGGATGGAGATGATAATTTACTTTATGCCATTTTTACTACGACCTTGTGGATTATTCTAATCAGGAATGCATAAAAGCAAAACCATGATCGTTTCTAAAGTGATATGTTCTGTTGGCAAATAAAACATACCAGCCACTCAATTAGAAACTTTCACTCAATACCGAATTGAACCACCTTTAACCCGATTTACAGCATTACGCGGGTGGCATTGATTCCTCAAGGAGCTAAGAGTACATCTACGTCTATGGCATACGAGTCGTTCACCAGTGTTTTAACTGACTCAAATTTGGCGAAAAACACATTACACACGAATCTGGTTTTCAAACATGTTCCATACATTTTCAATGAGGTTCAGATACAGGCTTTGTAATGGCCAGGTAAGATGGTGGAAGTCGCTGTCCTGCTCAACGAACCACTGCTGAAAACATCTTGCGCTATTTGCAGTAGCATTGTTGTCCATGAAGAGAGCCGTCACCTGCTGGATTAAAAGACAATATTGAAGAAAAGACTTGATCGGCAACAACATTCAGATAATCTTTGAAGGACATGTATATTCCAGCAATATCAGAAGACCGGTTCTGCACCAACAGAATGTGCCCCACACCATGGCACGACATCCAGAATCTTGAGTTGTGTTTACAAGGCAAGCTGCGTCAATTGATTCATTGGTAGCCCGCAAAACGCTCCTCCTATCGTCGGTATAGAACAAGATGTGTCGCTACTCGTACAACCACATGATTTTTTTCCAATCTCACAGTGTCCAGTCACGGAGTTCCTACGCCGTTGTAGATAATTTATTCGATCCTTCGCAGAAATCAGGGGGTTCCATATAAGCGGACGACTGTTTATAGCTGACCTTTTCAGTTTCCTGCACATAGGTTGCTAAGATATCGTTCGGGAACCGCCTTCATTGAATGTTTCGGCCAATTGCTTAGCATGGGAAGCCCTGCTCCTCCGAACAAGCATTCTCAGACGACGGTGATCTCGTTCCTGACAAACTTTCGTCGAGCCACAAGTGCGCCGCTTAGATAAACAATGGAGGTTATTTTTCCCTGATGAAATATAGAATATATCACCTTCTTACGAACCAGTCAGCTCTGATGTTTTCACAATCGTCGCCCCATCAGGACTGGCACCCATATTAAGCACTTTATCGAACTACGAAAGATTCATTGCTTTTCCCATTGGGGTCAACTCTGCGAACGAGCAGCTGTCTTAAATAGTTCACTAGATTACGTAGTGGCACGCAACCGATCACGTATTTTTCATATAAATTGCGTAAGTGACGTTTTCGTACATCTGCATAAACGTTTCTAATTACCGTAGAGCATCGATTATACGTTTTTGCAGGGACCCAAATAAAAACATAAATGTAAAACACGTATAAATGGAACTTCCTTTTTCGATGGTATTACAGTAGAACATACAACCTCTTACATTTTAGAAATACAGTGTTTAACGTAGGTCGCAGATATTAGATGTATTTACAATTAGCAGATCATCATTACTAGATTTAATCGCCTTTCATTTTCATTCAATTTTTAAAATGTAGATATGTGTTGTATCGTCCTTTAGTCGTGGTTGGCATGGAAACAGGTATATCAAGTTTTTTTAGCAACTTCCACCGTCGTTAAATGGGAATGTCATCGACTTGCATTAAAATTAATTTGCATCATATCGCTTAGCGACAGGGCATTTCTTTTACAAGAAGCCATATTGATTTAAAGAGAAGGGTAAAATGAAAACCTCTAAGATAAACAGCAGAACAGAATTTAGGCTAAAGGATCTCATTTTTCGATAGAAAAAGTTCTGCAGATATCTCCGAATGTAAGTAAAAGTGCAAAGGTCACACTAATTACAGAGGCCGGTTTTTACCAAAAAGAAGAATGGTATCACAAACAAGAATACACTGCTTTCATCTTACTGTCTTCATAACGACGACGTCATGGTTTATCGGAGCTGCCGTTTGACACACATCTGTCTTCCTCACTAAATGCCTGTGGCAGCGATTAAGGGGACAGAAAAAAACGGAAGTTTACAGTAAAACGAGCAGGTAGTTCTCGATACATTTCTAAGGCTCAAAAAATGAATTTCTCCTTTTCGCTAAAAAATGAAAAGGTATCCGCAAAAGGTTTCATGGAATTTCTCATTAAATTTGATAATTTTCTTAGGGCAGAAGTTTGCCACTAGAGGCCGTAAGCTGAAGCTTTTGTTTACTGCAATATCCGCGGGACCAAAAATTCGATAGAGAAATTCTTTTTCAATCAGGTATTGCTATCTGTGAAATTCTTTGTGTGTATTTTCTTCCCAAAGTAATGCACAATTTCACCGCTGGAGCGCCGATGTAGTTAATGCTTTCTTCGCAATATCTCAGCTTCTATTCTGTCATTTAAAAAATTCTTTCGACACCGGATGCCACCTACCTTGTGGTACACTTTAGTTTACCATTTGAGGAGTTTTACAGTTCACAGTTCTGTCGCTTGATGGTGTTTGTGTACTTCTGTCTGCAGTTATATCTCCCTTTTTTAAAACATTTTTCCTTGTCTTGATATAGTTCCAGGAGCAGCGGAGAGCTGCGAAAGCAATTGCCATGCTATAAAGCACCTATGACACCCTGCGGTTAAAGCGACGTAAAGATCCTCACTCGGTGTCTGACGACTTCAACGACCCCAGGACATTCCACCAGTGTTGTTGTACGGTTGTCATAACCCTGAAAGCACACAGGGGTAGACATGTAATTCTGTTGCATGGGCATGAAACTGACCATCGTTTTAGTCGTTCCATTACTCTCTACCGTACTGCTCGGGATACAAGTGTGTGAGACATAACGAAAATACTTGCAGCCTTCGAAATGCACCATATACGCTTAGTCAACGATAAACCCGTTGACATTAAATATGTAATTCAATTTACATATTGGATAGCATTTTGCTCACTGATATGCAAAGTTTGCTGCGAATATTTGCTTTTCTGAGTCTATTTGCGTTTGTGCTGTGAGCATCACGACATTTCATTGAGTGCTTTGGATGAATACCCGCTGTTGCCTTTCGGCCTTTAATTTGGGATTTCAATAAACTCTTTATTATATGACATAAAGGATTTGAACTTTTAGGTTCACTAATTTCTTTGAAACTTTATAAATAAGTATTAGTTTTTTTTCTTAATAACGTTGTAGGTTAAAAAACTCGGGTAGTTAAATTTATTTCGGACTTTGGGTCCGTTCTAATTCAATAAATTTCCGTGAACGGTCGTTGTATACCGATTTTACCACGTGGTTTACTTGTATGAGTAAGATTTCGTTTGGATGTTTCAATTAAGCAGAGCGTTTCTAATGAAATAAAAATTTTGGAACATTTCTTAAATACTAAAAATGATTTATACTCACATTTTGTTAATACTATTATAAAAGAACACGTTAGAGGGCCTGAGATTTTTACCGAAATAAATAAGGAACCTTTATCATAAAACAATTCATTGATCTTTTATAGTTTACCAGATTTTAATATTGTAATTAATACCATACGGCGACATGTGCGTGGAAAGCTGAATTTGTGCATTCATTGACATTCGTTGTAAACGATGGATTCGTGCGTAGTAAACGAGGATTGTGGAAGGTAGTGTCAGTAGGGTAAGAGAAAAACAACAGCGAGATGCTTTATGGGCCATTTCTTAGTTATATCATTAATATATCAATTGAATTCATTCAAATTTGTTAGATTTTATTAAGAGCATGGTGGTTCAAACCTCACCACCCAACTCTTATTTACCTAATTCCAGTCAATAAACCTGCTGGGGTTATTTCTCCCTGTTCATCTAAGAAGCAATTTCGAGGAACATAAATTTTATGAATTCTGTGTTATCCTTAGATAAATAACTATTATTAATTACAAATATAATATCAAACATTTTGACTAAGGAATGTTATAAGTGGAAAAAAGCATAATAATGCATTGTTGAGATAATAAGTGAACACACTTATTCTGAAAAAAAAACAAAAACAATGTGCTGACTCATGTACGAAACCTCGCAGTTTATTTGAAATATGCATTTAAATTTGTAAAACCAACAGTTAGGTCCTTACAAATTAGGCCTTTCTGCCCTGCCTGGCTCAGCTTCATTCCTTAAATTATAGGGAAATGCAACCTCTTGGTTGCATTATAAGACATTTCTGCTGATGGGAAATCACATGGTATGTAAACTCATATTTCAGACTATATGTACCTACTGGTCCAGAGGCCTTTATCTACACCTTGCACTGATCCTGTTCATTGGCGGCTAAGTACCAGCCCCTTTATTTTGTTTCTTTTTTCATCCACTTTGACAGCCCGGCTATAAATGCTTAAGTTTTATACGAATAATAAGTTATCAACTGTATTTATTTTTCTTGACTACAATTATTTCTTGTGTAAACCGAATATTATTAGTTGCAAAATATTGCATCGGATACAGCTTCGACGTGTCCTCTAACGCATGGTCTATGTCAGTGCTGTATTAATGACTAATACGATGCCTCATGAGCTTGTGACACTCATGATTACTAGTAGCTTCCGCACCTGCTAAGATGTATCTGCTGTATTGCGGCACAAACCTTATTTGTTAGGCATTTGCTGTGAACATATGAACCGCTGTCTGCCACTATTGGAACAAATTGCCTTCAAATTACATCTCAGGTTCTTTTGCACGATGGCATGTGTTTATTTTTCCTCTGACTACAATGTATCTGCGTATCAACTGTATGACATTTTTATTTTAGGGTTGTTTACCCAAAACTTGTTTGATGCTCTGCCATAATTCTAACCAGTTTCCTATGATCTTGTATGACACATACATTCCAGTCAATAAGACTGCTGGTGTTGTTCTTGCTACTTTGAAACATCTTGATTTCAGGCTACCTGCTTCATCGACTTCCGCCCATTTACACGTGATTAATCTCACTGTTTGCCGTATACTCTTATGCTCGTAGTATGTATAGGTGTTAATAAACAACCACCCTATTTCTGCTTACATTCATATGTTGACTTTCAAGTATGGAACGCCAATTGTGCCCTATACTAATATTTAACATAGCTTTGTCTTGGCAATATTTTACGCCACTTGTTTCAACATTGGCCACACAACTTTTGCTTGCTAACCTTGTTCCCTACTGCTCCTTTATCTATGTAAAGGATACGTGGTTGGATTCTTGCCGGTCCACCCGTGTTTTGGAGTGAGTGACTGAACAGACCAAGATTGTTAGAACTCTGAAAGACATCTCTGCTCATGCTGTTGATGAAGGGAGGTGATGTGGTAGGTTAGCTCATATTTCAGACATTTTTACGTGCTAGTCCAAGGGCCGTTGTCTGTGCTTGTGCTGATCCTGTGAATTGGGCAAGTGTTGGCGATGTGTTGTTCAATTGCATTTCATTTGTTACCCCATTTCTTTCACCTTCTTTAGTCCATTTTGACAGCTGAGCAATACATGCTTAAGTTCCTTACGAATGATGTATTACCAATTGCATTTATTGTTTTTGCCCATAATTACTTCTAGAGTTAACTTAATAAGCTTGGCTACTGAAATTATATTCGCTACATTTTTCAACGTGACCTCTGGCACATGATCTATGTCAATGCCGTATTAATGACAAAATTAATGCCTCATGAGCTTGTGAAAATCATGATGGCTAGTGGCTCCTTAATCTGCTATATTGCAAAACAAAAGTAATTTTTTCTATTCTTGCTGCACACATGTAGCTCGCTATCTGCCGCTATTGGAATAAATTGCTCTCTTATTGCATATCAGGCTGTTTTGCATGCTGGTGTGTATTCATAATTGCCCTCGTCATAATGCATTCCAGAAATCAAGTGCCAGGTATTTCTATTTCAGTGTTGCCACCACAACTTCACTTGATGCCGTGCTGTACTTTTAACCAGTTTTCTGTGATTGTAATAACACATATACTCCAGCCAATAGGCCTACTGGGGTCGACGTCTTTATTACCTAACACGTTCTATATTGGTCACTCAGCTACTACTTGCTAAACCTTTTCCCCTAATGCCCCTCTATATATGCACATGTCATATATTGGGTTACTGCCTGTCCACCCGTGCAACGGAGTTGGTCATGCTTTGCTTTAAGGTTAAAGATTGACTACCAACTATATTTATCGGTCTTACAAATATAGTCCCCTATGTGTCTAATGTTCTGTGCTGCACCACAATTATATTGTTTTCCATAAATTTTTTGGGCGCCCAGCTGTATATGATTCGGCTGATACCAGGCTATATGACTATGCTGCCCCCTTTTATGGCTAGTGGGTAGCGGGACAGTTGGGGATATCGCCTCTTTCTTCTTAAATTTTTTATGCATTCAAT
Source organism: Macrothele yani (assembly GCA_039090855.1). Taxonomy (NCBI): domain Eukaryota; kingdom Metazoa; phylum Arthropoda; class Arachnida; order Araneae; family Macrothelidae; genus Macrothele; species Macrothele yani. Next base: position 59,761,813 of record CM077031.1, on the reverse strand, counting down.
GCTCTGCTTATATTACGAATATACTACTGCCTGCTTGCCTTGTCGGCATCAATCGTTACTTACATTTGGCTCCAAACTCCCTTGTAGCTTATCATACTTCCATTGATATTTCTATTCATAATACATGAATTACACTGAAGAACAATTGAGTTAGAGATACCTGTCACCCTGATGACGGCGGTGATTCGTCTCGGCATAGACTCGACAAGACACCGGAAGCGTTGGGAAGCCATACGAATCCACGACCCCTGAACAAGCTCCCACAGTTCACGAAAGTTTGATGGACGAGGGTCATAGCCTCGAACATCTCTCTCGATGGCATCCCAGATGTGCTCGATGGGATTGAGTTCAGGTGACCTAGATGGCCAAAGAAGCGAGGTCACGTCAGTGGAGTGTTCATACAACCAGTCGGATACAATTCGGGAGCAATGGCACGGTGCATTGTCTTGTTGCAGGACGAGGTCCCCAGTGGGATGTTGAAGGCGCATAAACGGGAAAATATAGTCGTTCAGGATATCCCGGTAGCGGCGACCTATGAGGGACGAAGTCACACGTACTAGGGGTCCCATTTCAGTCCACGTAAAGAGTCCCCAGACGAGAATGCCACCCCCACGAGTTTCAAGAGTACCCTGCTGGCAAGAAGGATACATCGCTTCATGTGGTTTGCGCCGTAATCGTATCCTGTAATCCGCATGTGCCAACGTGAATCTCGACTCATTAGTCCAGGCAACATTTTTTCACATGTCTAGGGCCCAGTAGCGATGTTCCCGAGCCCATGCTAATCTTTGCACCCTGTGATATACGGTCAGCAGCGGTACCCTCGGGGGACGATGGCTTCTGTACGCCATAGCAAAGAGATTGTTTTGGATGGTGTGGCTGCTTACACGTTTTTGTGCACCAGCGTTAAGTTGCGGATTGAGTTCTTGCACTGTGGCCCGTCTATCCGCTGTTACATTGCGAACTAGCCATCGATGACCCCTCTCATCCACACAATGCTGTCCACGGCAGTTGGTCCTTGCAGGGATGGTTTTAGCGGATTCGATGTACTCACGGTGCACCCGTGACACAGTGGCTCGTGAAAACTCCCGTGCTTGCACGACTTCCGAGATGGAGTGACCCATTTGTCGCACCCCGACAATTTGCCCACGATCAAATGCGCTTAGATCATTCGTCTTACCGATACTGCGTCCGACTTTTACTGATCCCCGTCGCATCACTCCTTATATTGTCGGATCGCTGCATACGTCATGTCGTTTCCCTTTACAGGGACGCCCACAGCGCCTGCATAACGCCAGCTGTCTCTAATTCAATTGCTCTTGAGCGTAGTTCATGAGTTCTCTAGGGGAACCCGTTAGCTGTTTCGACGCCGCTTTTTCACTTAGTTTACAGGTGTCATTTTGATGTAGCATGTGGAAGTGGAAGATATTTTTTAAGAAGTTCCTGGGGGCGATGAAATCATCCCTTTCGTCGTGTAAATAGCAGGGACAGCACGCAACGACAAGAACATATTCTCAGGGTCACCCAATGTCGCTTTGATTGGATTTATCGCAATGTTTTGGACAATTCAAGTGTTGGAAGAAGAACACTGCAGAAAATAATTGTCTGTGTTCCCGAACACTTGGGACTTGGTTCCATAACCCTCATGTTTCTCATGATATCTTTATGATGTGGAGAGCAACAGAAGTTCACTAAAACATAAGCTAACTGATAATACATAAACTTTATTTGGCAGACCGCTTTCTGAAATTTTTGTACCTACGGAATCATCTTTCCTCAGAACCAACTTTGAAGTATTGATCACCATCGTCAGACAATTCTACTCTACAGGTAATATCAATGTACTTGACTCTGTAGACAAGTTCCGATTCATAGGAATACAAAAAAAATTTTCAGAATAAATATTTCTGGGTAGGGAAGGAAGTAACATGCCTAAACAGTAACCAAACGAAATGGATACAAATGCAACGTGAGTTCACATCGGCCGAAAGATAGCAGAAGGTCGAGAAAAACTCCTCCGGCAAACAATCCAAATTAGAGTTCTTGAACCCGCAGGTTCGATCTTGAGTAAATGTTTCTTTCTCGCAAGTAATACAAGATTTATATTTGTTACGTTATATATATAACTCAATTTTTAATTATGTAGTGTCTTTAATTAGTTCTTAAATACATATGTGGCACGTACAGGTGCATCCGTTTTTACTAGGTCGCATTATATATATATACTTCTTTCAAAAGTATTTTAGAAATAAATTTGACTAAAATATGATTGTTGAAATGAATATTGTGAAAAATCAATTTGACATCAATAATTTTGGGATGGTTTTACCTGAAAATGTTTTCAATAATAACATTTCCGAGTTGTAGGTTAATTTCAAAATACTTCCAATCTGCCTATTGGTACGAAAAACATTGCAGTAGTTCTTTGGTATATCAACATGTTTGATATGTATAAAATTCCAACTTTAATCTCAGTGTTTCCGATCTGATGAGATTCTAGTAAGAAATTGTGAAATAAGGAAAAGAGCTCTTGTGCTGGCATTAGAAATTAGTACAGATAGGATTCCAAGGTAAAAAAAAGGATTAAGGTAAAAAAAACAGGTTTTCAGGGTCTTTAATACGGGGTAATAACCCGATGAAGGGCAGAAAGAAACATCGCTGATTGAAGATTCATTCCGAGTGATTGTAAAATAAGTCTCCCGATTTTCGGGATCATAAGTGTCCATCTAAAACAAGTATTCTTATTAAAAGTAAAATCCGTTGTACTCGGGAAAATAAGTCTTCCTCTTCTCGTACCTCTAGAAAAGTGAGCAATGGAGATGTCTGGGAGAAACTTGAAAGTAGATTACTGAGGGCATGCTGAAACAAATTACCTGAGAAATAAAATACTTTGAAATTGAGCCGCTAGCGAATAAGTGGCGCTCTGAAGATGCAAGTTAAGGACACACTTGTGCGTGAATTTACTGGTGTAGCACCTTAAAAGTTTCTGGACCAAATCTGCTCAATATGCTGGCCACCAATAGTCATTACTATCTGCGATATATACTTCTGCTAAAATCCAAGAAATTGCATATCGTTTACATGGAAAGCTTGATATGTAAATATGGCAAGCTGGGTCTGACAGGGAAAATGCAGAAATGATCAGGCTGCTAGCAGTCATTATGACCCACGCAAAGAAGGAACGCCCTCTACTTATTGAAATTCATTTAATGCAAATCGCGCGCTGCGACATTATCGCCGCCAAAAAATCGTTCAGTCGAACAATCGCCAATGTGTGCCCGCAGATCTTGCCAGCCCACTCACCGGTTATTTCTCCTCGCGATTTCTGACATTGGGGATACCTTAAAGACTGATTTAACAGGGGAGGCATACGCTTGCCCTCAGAAAACGAGTATAATATATGAAGAGGCCAGCCGTGTCACATGCCGTCTTTTGTAGCATGTGGCCTTCTCTGATTTTTTCCATAAACGTTAGTACTTGTCAATAACAGTAAATTCATGGGCGCGTCTGTTCTTTTCTTGCGTCGGCAGCGCAGTGACTCTTTGAGCGTCACAATGTTTCCACTTCTATCTTTTCTACACACACAAAAAGAGGGATACTTATTTTACAACCAGCCAGTGCATCAAGAGTTTACATAGCATAATACAGAATTGGTTGTTAAAGTAAATTGCCGATATTGAGTACTTCGCTATCTATGAGCGGCTACCGTGTAAGACAATGTTCCAAATAGTTTATTACCAGTTTCTTTTTTCGAAGGGTTATGAGTGGTTTGACCACTGTGACTGACTCCATGTAGTATAAGAAACTGTCTGTCGTTAATTTAAGGCCACTGGTTCCAAGAAAGTGAGAGAATCAGTGCCATAAGTCAAAAACAATATCCATATCTCAGAGAATTCGATCCCTGTCACACTTCGGGTCAGAAGTCGGCACTTAGGTCAATGCAACAATGTGGCGAAAATGCTTTTGTAACACTCCCACTGTACCAACAATCATTTCGATACTCAAAATGAAGTTTACACAAGGAATCGGGATTGTACCTGAGTACTTGGAAACTTTTCTTTTAACTAGGTATTAGTAAATGAAAAATGGGATTGGCTCTGATGTCTGGGGAGAGGGAATGGTAAACAAAAATGCTTGAACACACCGCTTGAATCGGTTGTAACGATATAAAAATGTCACAAAGCGACACGTCTACCATTCACCTGTAATGTAGCAGAAAGATTCGGAGTCAAAGTCTTTCCCGAGGCCGAAGGCAATTGGATGCAAAATGCTGTTATCAGGACGAGTCAAATGTTCGTCCCTTTTTGAGATGCACGTAATGTTCGACTTCCATTCCTGTGGCAAAGTCGTGCTCAGAATTGACTGGTTAGCGTTATGACGTGAGACACACACAGCCGATGATGGGCCACTGTATTTTCAGTTCATCAGAGAATGGCGGTCGATAAACGTTCTGATTGAGTGCTATAACACTTATAACTTTGGGTTCCCAGTTCATAACAGTTAAAACAATTTCTGCAATGAGAAATCGAAGATATTAGGATATACAGTAGTGTCCCCTAGTGTCATTTCTTTTCGAAAAATCGGTATGTGCTCGAACATTTGCTGTTATATTTGCAAAGGTATTATTGGTAATATTAATGTAGGTATGTTAACTTTAATCCAGCAGGATTTCAATCACGTTGTAACTGTTGATGATTTCACGGAGTCAGAAGCATTTTGAAAATCAATAAAATACATGCACTATGGAGTTCATACTCACTGGCTCTTTCAATTTAATGCGAACATTCAACCTCTTGTCTAACGACCAATGCATAAAAACAAAAGTTATATTAACATCTTTTACAGTAGTTTTAGAAGAAGAGAACGGCGGTATCTGAAGGCAACTTCTTTCATAGTGTAACAACATTTTGTTAAAATAGTATGGTTTCTTATTTATTTCCATAAAATTTTTAATTCCGTAGAATATAACGCTTTTCTAGAATTTTTAACTAAAGCTTTTATGGAAGTAAGGAAAATCCAGGATTTTTTTTTTTGCCATCGACCAAATTTTACACTTGATCAAAGAAATCCCTGGTGAATCAAAGTCAGTACCAGAGAAATCCTTAGTCATGTGGAAATTTAATTTACTTCATTTTATTGAAAAAGCTTACAATGGACATTATTTCATGGTATCCGTCCGCAGTTGATTAGATATCTTTGTTCAAATGTAGTGACAGGCCGCGCATTGGTAGTTGTTACCCCTGAACTTATGTGGTCCGAAAACGAGAACCATCAGGTCGTGTGACGATAGGCAGGAGGTTTTGCTTGCCCTCCAAATTCAATGCGTTTTTAAGGCTATGGCGGACTACATTTAAATAATTCAGTTTAATAAATCACTTAAGTTTGAAGCGTCGTTTTTCGGAATGACACACCATTCGTTAGGAAATAATCATTCATTAAAATTTAATTCCAATTGAATTTCTCATTTGGTCGAAGCAGGTAATTTGATTTCCGTGTCTTTGTGTGAATCCGTTGCATTTGTTTGTATGGCTTTTCGTCCCGCCTTTGCCTTCTCTGTGATGGTAGATGGCCCGAAAAGTGGCAGCACGTCAGCTTTCACTATTTTGTGATGGCAGGGATTGCTTACGACATGAATATTATTCAAGACCACCAATGACAATGAGAGGGGACTTGTCTTATCGTACTGGACAAATCAAGGGTCGGAAGAAGAAGGTGTCACAGATATTTTTTCTGGGTTCGTATTCCCTTGTGACATGACTCCATACTTCTCATATTCCTCTTGATACCCTAATAATGTGGACAGCAATGAGTGTCGACTAGAACGTAAGTTGACAAATTGGGATCAAGAATTCATTTGACAGATCTTATTCTAAAAAAGTCCGACGCAATGAAATATTTCACATTAAGAATACCATTAGTATCCTTAAAGGCACTTCTAAGCGCCATCCAAAATAGTAATGAAGTTCAATAGATACATTACTTACGTGCTGCCATCTGCCGGCCGATCTGTAATTATCTCGCAGAGTGGAACATGGTGGAAGGACCGATAAACCTTGATTTGCATCTTCAGATAGTACTTCCTTGTTACGTGATCCGTGTTCTTGAATTCGTCTGGTAAATAGATGAGCTCCAGTTCATTCGGAAAGAAACTTTTTCCCTGTGACAAAATACTGTATTTCACATTATGGTCACCATCAACATCACTAAAGGTCCTTTTAAGGACCACCAAAATAGTAACGAAACGCCTTAGAGGCTGTGCTGACCGACTGCTATCTATCGGCAGATCTGTAATCATCATTTCTCACATAGAATTCCAGGGTTGGAAGGATAATCTTTTGCATTTGAAAAAAATATTTTCATTAATAATTTATAGTACAAAACTACACTACGTTCATTCTATTGTAATGTGCAAATTTCTTATATATAAAGTTAAATAAAAATTCACTCCAAGGACATTGTCGTACTAAAACTAAATTTATAATACTTCAGAAATGTATGTGCACAGATCGAGTTGCCAGAGGTCGAGATTTATATTAATGTGGTGAGTATTTGCGAAATATTTTAAACGTGTTCATTCATTTTTTATCATGGATGACCATTTTATTTGTAAATAGCCACACGTTTTTTAGTTTGGGAACTGAACCTTAGTCTTGATTATTTCTCCCGGAACATCATATCAGTTACTGAACATTTTAAGAATACCGAACGTTTTTCTGTTCCATGATGCTGGAAATTTACAGGTTTTAAGATGAATTAAAATCTAGGAGAACCCAAAACCGTGTGGCCAAATATTATACTTCGAGACGTACAAAAGAGATCCCTCAAAAGTCAAAAGAGCAAGTCTCGCCGATAAACCGAAGCCGGTGTTTTTACATTTCCGCACTTTTCCTGCGAAAATATTGCAGAAAAATGTGCAGATGATGAGCAGAGAGATGTTTGTTCGAAATCATCGCCGCCAAAAGAGTGCTTTATTTCGAAAAATAATAATTTCTACATTGGCGCTCGAACATTAAATTCATATCCTGGCCTCGATGTTGAAGAAACATTTGCGATGCTTCTTCCATACGTCGCCTGGAATTAATAGATATTCCTTCTTGTACACTGCTCTCTGTTCTGTTCACGGTTTGCTGCAGACGCGAAACGTCTTATTTCGCTGCACCGCCTTTCTCAAGGTGTGGATATGTGTAAAATACCGCTGGGGTAACATAAGACTCAAAACTAGAGGTTGCAGTCACAAGCCAAGGTAGGTCTAGTGCAAGCGGAAAAATGCCCGACCCCAAAGTAGGAAGACTGGGATTAGAATCCCAACACTGGGAAATAAGGTTTGTTTTGCTGTAACTTTCGACATGTGATAATAAGAAAAATAGCAGCTATTTTACCCTTCGTAGTTGGAGTTAAATATTTCCTACTAGAGAGATTAAGACATAGTTTTCTTCTCGCAACTTCTTCGGGAAAACACAAAATTCATGCAAAAAACGTATCAAAATCTAAACCAGACTTTCCCTATTCTGGTGATTTCAAAATCGATTTATTTGTCTAAAGATATGTACAAAAGATACATAATGGGTTATTTACCCATTAAATGAAGTGAAATAATAAAATAATATTTATAACGAAAAATGATAATTTCTACTGATTTACTGAAAATCAGGTATTGACGGAGGAAGCAGATCATATATCTGCAAATGATCAAAGATGATAAACACTAAAAATAAATCGTAGCTTGGAATGTGTCTCAGAGTTCAATGAGAAGTAACCAATTGAGAAAGTTCAAAGTGTTTTTAAAGTAAAGCAACACATGAAGGATGGTGAAAGGCTAGTAGGAAGCTAACGTAAGTTGAAGGAGATTCTATGATTGTCAAAAATTAGCCAACCCTTCTCTTGTGTAAGCCAGATGTTGTTGAAATGTACAATATTTCAAGTTCGTTGGGCTTCAGCAAAGATCTGCCTGGATGCGGGCAAAACATGTATTTTTGAAGTAGGAGAAAAATTATTGTTCAGCTTGCTGTAGGGAAATGATGGTGGAGGTTAAAGAAAGGTCAAGGTGAAGGCTGTACATTACATATTTCGCCAAGACAAAAAAAGTAGAAGCAGAGTAGTGAAGCATGATGAATGGTTGCAGTTGGCCAAAGTACGAACTGATAGTTGTCACGGTTCTGATTTGCTAGGCAAAGAGTTTGAACAAAAGAAAACATCAAATGAAAAAGAGGAAGAAGAATCTGACAATGAATATAAATATGGTGGACGGAGCTTTGTGACAAGCAAAACTGACAGAATGAAGATGGAATCAAATGCATTTTAATAAAAGGCAATTGGACGAAAAGTCGACAGTGTAGAAAAAGCCATTGAATGTTAGATTCAGGATGATTGACAAGATGAAAGAGAGAAGATCAAGTCAGAATGAGTGAATAAGGAGGAACAAAGTGAGTGGCTCAAGGAGAAACAGAATGTCATGCGCAGTTTAGTCGTAGTCATATTTATATGGTCGAAGATATAGATAACCTCTGTCCCACATGAAATAGCCTATACTGTACATTGGCCCGATAACCAATCATTCGGTTTCCAATCCCATTCGACGGGGCCATGGGTCGCACAGTGTGTAGGCTTATCTACAATTCACAACGTACGTCTAGGAGAAGCTGCGCATATTAGTACCACAATCTGAGATCGGTATCGCATTCCTCTATCCAAAACAGAAAAGTAGATCCTGCATGTCAACCACCTTACAAGATGATCCCCAACTAACTCAACCAAAGACACTGTAGGAAAATAACCGGAAAAAAGGCATTCTACTTCGGGCACACTTTCAAAGCCGTCACTGTAGGGAGTATCCAGTGTGTTGACGTCTTCGTGCGAGTTTTTTTTTCATTTCTCTACTCTGTGCATATGGCCGGCCGTTTCTCGTACTTTTCGTGTTTGTTTTTTCTCAGATATGAAATGTTTCTAATTAGAATGTAATCTAGAAAGTACTGAGGTCGTACGCCAACATTCTTGCGACATAATTTCCTCAGAACATTGTGAATTGAATCAAACTCTATTGCTTTCTACATGTAATAGCCATCTGTCCACTTCCAACTCCCCCTTCATTCATAGATGGCATTGCATGTTCACTTGGTCTCCGACGTTTCAGGACCGCTATCTTTACGTTTGCCAGTCTATGCTACTCCAATGCTTTGAGCTAAACCCAAACACTCTAGCAGTCACATTTCGCTGTACATACGAACTCGAGACTACGACATCGGGATACATCCACAACGAGCAGCTCAAGGCAGAGGTCTATACGTTTGCCCGAACAAGACCTGGTACCTCGTCCGGATTGGGCCTGGAAAGGAAAATTTAGCATTTTGCTCATGGGTGGAAGAAAATCTTTTCAACACACAAACTGAAGACTGATTTTTAATTTGTGAAACGCCAAAGATCCTGAGTGATGGAAAACATGGAAGTTAATCGGCCTCCGGATGTTTTGACAAATTACAGCCGAAATCAACAAGTAGGGCGGCAACATGTTGTCGGGAACAGAACATTCAACAGGACTGTTTGGTACAACTTCTCAACAGTTGCGTCATAAGAACACAGATGCAATTTGAAGAAAAATCTTAAGTGGAGGTAAATATTCTTTAAATCAGCTCATTTTATTGTGTGGGACAATTGTTGCTTTACGGATTATGTTTATGTTTCCAAATGTCAGTCCTTCTCTTTCAACGTACAGGCAGTGTTTCACATTTCTGCCACCGTGGTGCTAAACGCAAACCACGAACGATTCTTGTCGGAAAATTTTCCAACTGTAATTTCGTGGGTGCGGAATCTCATCCATTCCTTTTGTAGTGTCTTAGACGGAACATTTTGACATGCAAATATACCAGCGTGAGACCAGAAGTCATTTGATTTGCCTTGGAATTCAATTTTTTTCAGGTGTTAAATAAAACGAATTCCTAATTTTACAACAGAAGTGTTCCACTGGACGGAGTAGGGAAATTGATAGATAAACTAATTTGCAATTTCAACAAAAATAATGAAAGCTCGCAGAAGATTTCTTTTTTTGTCTTTTTATTCAAGTAAAATATTTACTAAGCAACCAAAATATTTTTGTACGTTAAATGAAAAGTCTTTAATTGCGTACTAAGTTACGTATACATTTAAGGAAACCCATTGAAACAGTGGTTTCGGAACTCTGAAGCTGAATATATGAAACACCTGCAGATAATTACAAAAATTATTGTTCATATACAATTCAAATTCTAACTTTGGTTTCACATTAAAAAAAATATTGATGGGAAACATGGGACAATTTATTTGCATCACTTTTGCAAAATGTTTGGTAAAAAGTGTATACCAATTCAAAAAGGGAATATAATTTGGAAAAATTGATTTATATGTACATTAAACTAAGTTTGCAGACTGCAAAGAAAATGTACATGTTTTACTTTGCAGTGTACAAGTCACATTGCATTACCTTTAACTTATCATTAAGGCAAAATATCTTCTGTTGTTGGCCTTTCACAAGGTTTTTGTGATCCTAATATTTGCAAAAAACTGTGGTCTGTGTACAGATACAAGTATCCATCCTCAGAAATGCTAATTACAGGAATCTCATTTCGTGATGAATTAACAGATTGCAATTTCAGCCTCTTAGCTGGAGCAACTTCAACTTTTGTTACTAACATTATTGGTTTCTCAGCAGTTGGATTTTCGTAGGAGGGGTACCTAGGGAAATACTAGGAACAGATTATTTTTTCACGCGTCTAACGTTCAGGCAAGAAACATAATTATCCTGTCGAATGTGTACACTGCAAACTACAGTCGGTGGAGAAAACTCATTGGTCGTATGATTTTCTCTTCAAATAACTTTTAACCACTTTTCTCTCAACTAAAACTCAACGGGAAATTCATTTTAGTTCACTGCTTTGGTTTTCCCATTTTTGGAGTTATAATAATTTTCACAGCAGTAAACCATGGTAGCTACTGAATTCAATAAAAAAATTTTCAGTTTGAGTACAATATAGTGTATAAAATAAATTCTTCACTTTATTTTGCCTACTTACTGTTGCTTTACTGAATTGATAAACCACGAAAACAAATTAAAACAGACAGTCAATTTACCTCATTCTAGTGCACGCATAAATTGGCCGGCACAATAAAAAACTAATAAAGAACAGCCAAAAAGAAAAAAAAAGAAAAAAAAATCATCATTGACTGTGGTTGGCTTTTACAACCCTCTAATGAAGAAGAGCGGGATTTTTCTTGTACGCGCAATCCCGTACAGGTAGCCAAAGTGACCGAGCCTTGAGCAGTTTTCTGCGATATGTACTATAATAACGAAATCTAGAAGAGATCTATTGATGGTTCTCGTTATCATTTACTTCCGCCCTACCCAAATTTGAACCGAAAGTAAACTCAAAATAGTGTAGAGGCGATTGTCACTTGGAGAGATACTGCAGCGTATCTTGAACATTTTACACTAATTCCACCGAAATTAAGCAACTTATTCACAAATTGTCTAATATATGTATTCTAATTTTTTTAGTAATATAGCGCAAGCAAGTATTTTTGCTATAACTTTCAGAAAATTTTTGTCTAATGTGTTAAAATCGAACGCCTCTGAACAAAGGAAGAAACAGTAAACGTCATATTGAAAAATGTTATTATTGGTAATCTTCTTAATCTAATTTTTTTTATGTATTGTAGAGGGTATTTATGATCTTAAGATATACCCGTATATTACTTAATTTTACTTCAACAGCAAAGCTGTGACTGTTGATATTTATTTACATAAGAAATGAAATCTCTCCTACAGAATAACTCATTACACAGTATGTCTCAGAAAGCCTAGTCGTATTTTAAAAATGTGTTGAAAAACACTTCCAGATATCAACATAATTTTTGGAGATGTTGTCAACTTACTTAACCAAGTAGTTTCTTTCTGTTTCCCAAGTAGGTCACTAGGTGGCTCTACTGATTCAATGGCAAGGCTGGTTGAAGACATATCTACTCCAGCACAGAAAGCGATATGTGTTGTTTGGGTTTTCGAAACGATATCTGCTAACTAAGTGCAGAAATGTTCGTTAGAAATTTAGAATAGATCCTCCAAATAGCAATACCATCTTAGCTTTGTAGAGGAAGTTTCTGGAAAGTAGAAGTATCCTTGATGGGTGAAGACGTGGAAGATCAAAAACGGGAGATGGCGATGTTGAAAGCATTCGTGAAGCTATTTCATGTCGCCCTACTAAATCGATACGAACTGCAGCATAGGAGCTGGCAATTCCTCGTTGAGCAGTGCATCAAGTCTTCCACATAAAAGTTCCTCCTCTATGGCCATAAAATGCAGATATTGCAAGCTATACAGCCGGACAACAAACCACGCTGTTTGTTCTTTGTTGTGTACACGCTAAATCATCTAAAGGCAACTAATTACTTTCTTCGAAACATTGTTTTTACAAAAAAAAAACAGCTTTTCATGTTTCAGGTATAATCAACCGCCACAATATCAAAATGTAGGGGTGAAAGAATCCACACAACTTAATCGGACATTCCTACCATAAACCGTAAACTGAATGTGTGGTGTGGCTTAATGGCTGATTTTGTGATCGGACCTTTTTTTATTGCAGAATCGACAGTCAAAAAATGAAATTTATTTGGACATGATTCAAAGTATTTCTGTCCCTCAAATTTGTCATTTATATCCTAAAATTATTTAGCAACAAGATGGTGCACCTCCACATTGGGGTTACATTTGTGCGAATTTTTTTAAATAAGGAATTTCCAACCAGGCGGATTGAACGAAACTGACCCATCCCATGGCTCCGTAGTTCTCCAGATATCCCACCCCCTTGGTTTCTTGTGGGGATATATGAAAGACAAAGTTTATTCATTCAAAGTGCAAAGTGTTGACGAATTGAAAATTTGTATAGTTGATGCAATTTCATGTGTACAGAATCCACTTTGTGAAGTACATGGGCAGAGATTTAAAATCGGCTGTATGTACTCCTCAGAAAAAGAGATGCACACATTGAAGTTTATTAACAATACCAAAAATAATCCTTTTTGAAAAAACGTTTAACAGAATCTGAAGAAAGCTTGCTCCAATCCCGAAAAGTTTTTTTAATAATTTTTTTAAATGTTTCAGTCTTTTGGGACACCTTGTACTTTAATTAAACATAAAGTAAAATACAAATGAAAGAACATTTTAAATAAATGAAATAGAAACCGTCTTCTTATTTCTTCCATTCAGTTATTTTATGTATATTTATCATTTCATTAAACTTTGCCATCCAAACCAACGAGGAATGCTAACACTATTCGTTCGACAAAAGGATGACATCACTGTGTCTTATACAGAAGCAAGTTAAGAAAGTCACTTCAACAGCGTACTTGTGTGGTAGATCTTGAAAGACGTTATTTGACCTTATGAAAATCGGTTATTATTCTACTCGCAGGCGAGCACCCATTTTTACATATACTCGTGGAAATATTTATATCGCGCAGTGGCACACTGAGAGTGATAACAGAAGGAATTAACAGCCTGAGAACAGGCAGCACCTCCGTACTTCAATCAAGGCATGATTATTAATGTTTTCTTTACACATAGCTGAGATACGTGTTGGAATGGAAATTTTCGAAATAAGACATTTCATGTTTTGGGTAAGTGCGTTTCTAATTTCTTCTTTCTATCTATACTATTAACATCTAAATTTCGCAATTCGTAGTTAATAAATGCTGCCTATAAAACTAGAAACATACAGCCATCTTCAAAACGAGAAACCGTAGCGAATGTCACAGGACGAAGCCCCATAGAAAAGTATTAATATTCTTCATAAATATTCAATCAGCGCACGTGTTCTTGGTTTACAGCCTTCTTAAAAGAATTCGAATAAAAGAATGAATGTTGCAAAGTATTTTAAGAATGTTCTGTGTGATACAAGGTCACAAAGAGTTCTACAATTATGATTCTATGAGATGTGGTGAGGACCGTGGAGTACATGGTGCAAGTGGACAAGGAAAATCAGAATTAGTGTGAGCAAAAGTTTTGCAAGATATATATATATCTTGCAAATTTAATAACGAAGTCATGACTGAAAGAATATATGTAAATTTTATTTTTACTGTCTGAGGTGTAAAGATCCTTGCAAATACCAGCACCAAGTGCGTTCGAAATGAAAAAATCTTCTTGCGTGTAACCATTTGCCACTCGCAGTTGTGACGTATATTCTAATTTAACCTTCCTTTATTTTTAATGTCTTATTATGTAAATGTATTTTTATCTTCTTTAAGGCCTCGTCAATTTAAACGGAACACTTTCCGCTCGCGACGAATTTGTGTTTAGTAACCCTGAAGACGTCGAAATATAACGATGATAAATTGCTGTTTTCAAATGTATCAAGTGGCTTTTTGAACGATTTTATCTTATTTCAAAGGTATTCAAGAACTCGTGTTGCCTGAGTAATATCTCATGTTCTTACGCAATGTTTATGTTTCCTTGTTTTGGAGTCCGATTTGTTTCTCGTTTGGAGACGGTATTTTACTTTATGTTATTTTTAGTACGACCTTATGGATTATGCTATTCACGAAGGCATCAAAGCAAAACGGTGATTGTGTCTAAGTTGATATATTCTGTTGCGAAGTAAACCATACCAGCCACAGAATTAAAAACTTTTATTCAATACTGAATTGAACCATCTTTAACCCGATTTACAGCTGTATGAGTGTGGCATTGATTCCTCAAGGTGCTAAGAGTGCATTTTTGTTTATAGCATTCCAGTCGTTCAGCAGTCTTTTAACTGGCTCAGATTTGGCGAAAAAAGCTTTGCACACGGATCTGGTTTTCCAACATGTTCCGTACATTGTCAGTGAGGTCCAGGTCCAAAGCTTTGTGGAGGCCTGGAAAGATGGTGGAAGTCACTGTCATGCTCAATGAACCCCTACTAAGTGCATCATGCGCTTTGGACAGAAGCTTTGTTGTCCATAAACACAGCCTTTACCTGCTGGATAAAAAGTCAGTATTGCAGAATGGACTTGATCGGCAATAACGTCCATACAATCCTTGGAGGACATGAATATTCCAGCAATATCAGAAGACCAATTCCGCACCACCAGAACCAGCCCCACATAATGTCACCACATCCAGAACCTTGAGTTGTGTTTACAAAGCAAGCTGGGTCAATTGCTTCATTGGGAACCCGCCAAACGCTCCTCCTGTCGTCGGTATAGAATAAAATGTTCTGCAACTCGTATGACGACATGATCTTTTTACAGTCTTACAATGTCCCACTCACAGGGTTCTTACGCAATTGCAGACGAATTATTCGATTCTTCCCAGATATCAGTGGTTTCCGTACAAGTGCGCGACTGTTAGTAGCTGGCTTTTTCAATTTCCTGCACATAGGTTGCTAGGATATTGGTCGAGAAGAGCTTTCACTGAATGCGTCGGTCAATTGCTTAGCATGGGAAGTCCTGCTCCTCCGAACAAGTATTATTAGACGTTCCTGACACTTTCGTCGAGCCATAAGTGCGTCGCTTAGACAAACAATGGGGGTTATTTTTCCCTGATGAAATATAGAACATATTACCTTCTGCCGAACCAGTCAGCTCTGATGTTTTCAAAATCGTCCCTCCAGGACGACGGGCACCCACATTAAGCATTTTATCGAACTCCGAAAGATTCATTGCCTTTCCCATTGGGGATCAACTCTACAAACGAGCAGCTGTCTTCAATAGTTCACTAGATCACGTGGGGGCACGCAACCGACTAGGAATTTTCATATAAACTGCGTAAGTGACGTTTTCGTACATCTGCATAAACTTTTCTCATTACCGCAGAGCATCGATTATACGTTTTTCCAGGGACCGAAATATAAAACATAACTGTAAAACACGTATAAATGAAATTTCATGTTTTAATGGCATTACAATGGAAAATAAAAACTCTTACATTTTAGAATTACGGTGTTTAACGTAGGCTGCATATATTTGATGCACTTACTATTAGCAAAACGTTATTCCTTGATTTAATCGCCTTTCATTTTCATAAATATTTTGAAATAGATATGTGACGCATCGTCTTTTAGTAGTGGTCAGCGTGGAAACAGGCATATCAAGTTTTTTAGCAAGTTCCACCTTTGCTAAATGCCGAATGTCATCCACTTGCATTAAAATTTGCATTTTATCGCTTAGCGACAGGGCCTTTCTTTTACGAGAAGCCATATTGATTTGAAGAGAAGGGGAAAACGAGAACCTCTAAGACAAACAGCAGGACAGAAAACAGGCTAAAGGAGCTCATTTTTCGACAGAAAAGTTTCGGCTAAGATTCCCGATCATTAGTCAAGGTGCGAAGATCACACTAACTATTCAGGCCGGTTTTTACCAAAAAGAAGACTGGTATGGCAAGCATGAATATTATCCCACTCTCCTCATAAAGACGACGTCGTGGTTTATCGGAGCGGGCGTTTGACACATACTGTCTTCCTCACTAGATGCCTGTGGCAGCGATTAAGGGGACAGAAGAAATGGAAGTTTACAAGAAAGAGAGCACGTAGTTTTCGATACCTCTCTAAGACTAAAAAAAGGAATTTCTCCTTGTTCGCTAGAAAATGAAATGGTATGAACGAAGCTTACATACTGACGAATAACCTACAACTGAAATAAATTAACATTAACGCCTGTCGGAATCTGCCGGGACTTCAGAAGTTCAACGTATAAATGATAAAAACGTATAATTCGAGAAATGTATAGTCGATACTCTGTTGTATGTGCATTTGTTTTAGGACAGTGTCTAAAATATTAGAAGTTCTTGACGCACGTGAACAAAATGGCATGGTTTACTTAACTTTCATGTGGCTGTTGTTATGCCTAATGTTTAATTAAGTATGCAGTTGCAACGAAATTAGGTTGTCCGGAATTGTTCGAAACAATTTAGTAACACATATTCCGAAAAACTATTGTTTTCCAACGCAATAAAGTGTGCTGCTTTAACTGTAATTAATCTCCACTCAATGTCCTTAAACTGCCCCTGCGTTCCTTTAATGCAACTTCCGAGGAGTGGTAACTAACGCCCCAGTTAAATGTTCTGTTCTCCAAAACCTGCTGCTGCAAGGCTTGTCGATTGCGCGATATACATAAGTACGTGTTATTAATTTACCTGCTGCAGTAGCTGGAGTGTTTGTCTACAATTTAAACTACGCACTGGTAATTTTGAAAGCTCAGAATATACAACAGAGCGTCAGCTTACACAGTAAGCAAAGAGCATTTAAAGAAATATATATATATATATATATATTAGTTAAACATAAATCAAAATAGAAGTGATCGAGCATTGCAGATACCTGAAATAGTGAATTCGTTTTTACTTCTTCCATTCAGTTGTTGTAATAACATTTTTCAGTTCACAGAACTGCATAGTATAGACCATCTAAACCAATGAACAATGCTATCGAGTAAAGCTGTTCGCTTTTTGAAAGTGAAACGACATTGTCTCATATCCGCTAATGAATTTAGGAAGCTATTGGGATGTTGAAAAAGCCATGACGTATTTTAGCCATGTTTTGCAAAGGTCATTTATTGATAGAAATAACAAAGATCAATTAATGATATAATTCCTGTTTTGTTCGATAACCTTTTGCCATCTTTCTGTGAGCTGCAGAATGCCTCGTTCATAGAAGGCCCTGTCTTTCGTGGCGAAAAACTGGAGAAGGTGTTGATTTACAGCCTGACGTGCAACATGGCCGCCAATCACAACACAATTCGATGCTAAGGCCAGTATTAAAATCAACGTTCGGACACTGAAACGTTGCATCGTAACATCTGCCTGACGTGCAACTAGGCCGCAAATCACAACGCAATTCGATGATGGGGCCACTACTAAAATAAGCGTTCGGACAGTCAAAATTTGTTCTATGTTGTTCCAAAGCCGAAGGATCACGCGGGTGCCATTGCTGAGCCGACGACCCAAGGCTGTGAGCCTCATCTGGGCTCGGTAGCACCGCCATTATACTCAAGGTGGCCGACTGCGGGTGCAGCGACAACCCCCGAGAGACAATGCATATCACACGCCTACAAGGGTAGGTGCAGGCCGGTGGTGGCTTTGTTATGATGTGAGGTGTTATCAGGTGGCCCGTATTAGGACCCATGACACGTCTGCAGACCTGCTGGACTGATGGCGGCTACGTAACCATTCTTTGAGGTCATCTGCACTCGTTCGACCATGCAACCGCTCCGACGGGCGCGACCTCTTTGAACACGATGCTCCACAGCACTCGTCCACAATCGCCCTTTTTCCTCGGAGTTTGGCATCCTTTCTTGGTCCCCATGGTCGCCGGATTTCAATGCTACAGAAAACAGTCGGAATGCTTTCAACTTGTCGTCAATGCCAGGAACCCTCCACCACCGAATATTAAGGAATTGTAGGAAGCTCTTCAGGAAGCATGATGTGCGCTCTATCCACGGTACAATGGAGAGATCGTGCACTTCGCGTTCCTGAGGTCATCAGGTTTCCATAAGGACCAACTCTGTAGATGACAGGTATCCCAGTTTTTTGGCACTTCAATGTACTGGTACTGCTGTCGCAGTACATTGAAAAACCCTGGAAGGAGATATGGGTGAACAGCATACACCACGTGAACACATGACACGAATATTTGTGAAGCATTAAAATATTTTGCAATCCTAAGTATGAATCCATTTATGTACATTCAATTTAAATAACGCTGTTAAAAGAGACATTAGAAATAGTATGTGGTGCAAAAGAAAAAAAAAGCTTTTCACTCTTTTGTAACAAATAAATAATCTCTTTCTACTCTTGCATATCGGTTTGGAAATAATTAAATAACTCAATCAAGGAACATGCAGGACTAATTTTACTGTAGGTAGCATTTCTGACGATATACAGTACATTAGGAATGTTTGAAGTCATATCCGAGGAGGTATTGTAAACTGATGGTTATTAATTCTGAACACAACTGGAAACATAACTACAATCAACGTTTAAAGTCTCTTTCTAAACTGAATAGACATTAACAGCAATAATTCATCATGCTTTTTAGTCCCCCAACCAGGGATGAGCTGGATAACACTTCGAATAAGTACTCAAATCAAAACACTTTGCCATTTTGTAAAATAAATAATTGATTTTCTGCATTATTTACTGCAAGACAAAAATGTTCTATGTAATTTAAAAAAGGCGCATTCACCATGTCGGGTCAAATTATGCGTTTAGTAATATCAATTTAGATTGTATTCTTTCTGCCCTAATTGATGCAGTAAGCTTTCAATGAATGTTGCAAAGAATTTTAAGAGTTTTGGGTGTGATATAAGGTCACAAATAGCTCTTAAAAGTACGATTGTGGGAAATATGAAGAAGACAGTGGAGTAGAAAGTGCAGGTCCACTATGAAAATCAGAATGAGTTGTGTTACAATATTTTCGCCAGGTATATGTTAGCTGGGAACGTTAATAAAGAAGTCAAGCGAATAAAATAAAAATGCGTACATTCTATTTTTACCGTCTCAAGTGTAAAGACCCAAGCGAATATCTGAATTAAGTACGTTCTACTTAAAAAAATCTTTTTACGTGATTGCATTTGTAATTTCATAGTTGACGTACAATCTAGTTTAACCTTATTATTAATTTAATGTCTTGTTATATAAATTCATGTTTATTCTCGTTAAGAGCTTTTCAATCGGTAGAGTGCATTTCGGATCTCGAATTTGTTTTAATTAGCAACCCTGAAAACAAGTCAAAGTATAATGGCGTAAGCTTTTTAAAGCTGACGATCACAGTTGCTGTCTTGAAATGTATGAAAATACTATTTTAACGATTTAATTCGATTTCAAGAGCATTCAAGAATTTACTACCTTCAGTCGTCGCTCACGTTCTCACTCAATGTTTACGATTCCTTGTTTCAGAGGCTGACTTCTTTTTCGGATGGTGCCCATTTTTTACTTTATGATGTTTTGAGCATGACATTGTGGATTATGCTCATCACGAATGCAAAAAAGCTAAACGATGATTGTGTCGAAGGTGATATGTTCTGTCGCCAAGCAACAGAAACCACACACTGAATTAGAAACTTTTATTCAATACCGGGTTGAATGTCCTTTAACCAAAATTACATTGTGGATTATGCTAATCACAAATGCATCAAAGCAAAACGATGATTGTGTCTTAGGTGATATGTTCTGTCGCCAAGCAAAACATAATACACATTGAATTAGAAACTTTTATCAGAACCGGGCTGAACCTCATTTAACCCGATTTACAATTCGTATACGGTTAGGCGTTGGTTCAGCAAGGTGTTGGATGACATTCACGTCTAAAACAAATCAATCGTTAATTACAGTCTAAAACAAAGCAATCGTTAATTACATTACAGTCTTTTAACTGGCTCTGATCTAACGGAAGACGAATTTGGGTTTCAAACACGTTCCGTACACTCTCAGTGGAGTTCAGTCCCGGGCTTCGTGTTTCCCACAGAAGATAGTGGAAGACACTTTTATGTTCGATGAACCTGTGTTGAACATATTTTACGGTAAGGACAGTATCATTACCTTCCGTGAAACAGCCGTTACTTGCTGGATAAAAAGTTAACTTGCAGGATGGACTTAATAGGCAACAATGATATGATAATCCTTGCAGGACACGGATATTCCAGTAATACCAGGGGAACCTTTCCGTAGCAACAGAACATGCCCCACACTATGTCACCACATCCAGAACCCTGAGTTCTGTTTATAAGTCGAACTGGGTCCTTTGTTTCATGGGACTCCCGTTAAACACTCAGCAGACCGACGGTATACATGCGGTATACATCATTTGTGGAGTATTCATAGCACACTGAAAAGAACGATCATGTGACCAACTTAGTCTCAGATCAGATGTAGAGGACCCCAGGTCTTAAACAACCCTTAGAAATAGGAAAGTGACACGGAAGCGAGGTAGAAAGGGGGTGGTAGACGCCATTATTTATTGCCGGGTGGCCACCACCCGAAGAACGCAATCTGTTTAGAAAATGAAGGTTTTGTCGGATAACTTTAAATTATGGAAGTTCATAAATTATTCAAGCGTTGAGCTTGGTAGAAGTGCACTTCTGAAATTTCATTACTCACAACCAGAAATAAAAAGAAAAAAGAAACGGAAGAAAGCAGGAAAATGCATGAAAGTAATGAAAAACAAGTTTTCTTTTCTGGTTTTCCCAACTGTTCGGATGATTAAGATTTCCATTACCATAATTGCTAAACTGAGTTTGTGATGATCATGTGTACAAATTTGCGTCAAATAATTAGGACGCTCTGGAATCCCAGAAATAATTAAATTTATATTGTGGAGCAACCACGGACTGGAGTTTAACGAAGTAGTAGTATATACGTATATAACGTGAAGAAAGTGGAACTCCACTTCAGCAGGAGGTCTCTTTTTCGATATTGACTGAGAGAATAGAAAACCGTATGTATAACATAACGAGTTCTTCTGTAGATGGAAAGATTTCATTTGTTATATAAAGAAATATCAACAGTCACCGCTTTACCCTTAAGGTGAAATTTTCAAATTTACCTTTTTTATCTTGAAAACATGATTACTATCTAAAATACGTAAATAAATGAATTAAAGTAGAATTTTCATAACACAGTTTTTTAATTTGACATTTACTGTTTCTGCATTTGTTCAGGGACGTTTTATTTTGAACAAATAAGATGAAATTTAAAAAAAATAATAGACATCCTTATTTTCCAGTATCATCATCATCATCATCATCATTCTTAACCGTTATCAATTAACTGCAGCACGAAAGTCTCCCCAAGTTTCTTCCACAACGATCTGCCTTGTGGCAATCTCCTACATGTTACTCTCGCATATTTTCGAATTTCATTCACCTATCTTCCATGTGGTCTTCTTCTGGGTCTTTTTCTGTCCCTTGGAATCCAATCTAAAATTTCGGCTGTCCATCGATGGTCTGTCCTTCTGGCAATATGTCCAGCACATTGCCATTTTAAGAACTTTACTCTAATCGCGATATTGTCCACTCTTGTCATTTTTCTGATCCACGAGTCCTCTTCTTATCATTCCTCGTTACACCTAGCATGAACCACTCCATGCTTCTTTGAGTTGTCTGCAGTCTTTGTCTTTTTGTCTGTATATTACTACAAACTTAAATTATATATATAAAAGAAAAGTTGGAAAATAACGGGTCTTTTCAAAAAACTGCATCCAGTCACGCTGGGAAACTGACCAGCGAAGCATGTCTACAACGATATTGCCGCGGTAGTGTTGCTAGCCAGGTTTGGATACTTGCGTTCGTTATCTGCTTTGGTAGCGGTTGAACAACGCAGAAAATCAGTTAACGAAGTGACGTATTCGTTTGAAATGCGTGTAGAGATTTGGATGCGCAGGTGTGACGATGGGACAGTCATAGCAAATCAGCATATATCAATATTAATTCAAAGCTGTACGAAACTAGCGGTGTTTTAACATCAATATTTTTATGTTGAACAACAGAAAACATGACAATCTCCTCTAGATAGCTCATGCAATATACATTAATGATACGAAAAGGTCTGTATAGAAGCACAATAATTTTAATTCATGTCATCTTTGTCGTATTTACCGTTTGATTTGCAACCTGCATAATCTGATTTTTACTGCAGTTAACGATTGTGTTATGTGTCACCCACCTATCCACCCCATCCCGTTGCCCTGCGAACTCCTTAACAATAAAAAATATTCGATTCATATGCACTCTATGTACGTGAAAATGTTAGCAGTGAACAGTCCCTGGTACTTCCGATTAAAGGCCCTTCTGTCTTGCGAAAGTGGCGCCATATAGTGGGTGATTACCACTTTAGCACATGTGCGGTCAAGAAACTGAGGAAGGATGGCAAATAACGAATGATTAGATCAGATCATGTGGAGAGGATTTTAGGAAGGAAGTGTCTGACCCCAGGTCTTAAACAACCCTTAGAAATGGGAAGCTAGGAGATTTGGGCTACAATGCCCGATAGGAAAGCGACACGGAAGATAGGTAGAAAGCGGAAGGAAGACATTCTGATTCATTACGGTGGCCCAGTACTCGAGGTCCGACGGCTAAGTGTGCCCATCCGACGCACGGCAGATGTTTAGTGGTTCCACCGTTCGTACCTGTCTGGGATCGAACCTGAGAGTTCTCCGTGGCAGTCATGACATTGACCACTAGGCAATCCGCGGCCAAAAGAATAAATGGTATATCGAAGTGCATGTTACGAAAGTTCTTTTATGAAATTAACGCGAATAATTATTTTTGCCAATGATCTTTGGTGTTCTGCAACACGTGCACTCGGACAGTAGTGTGTAGTGCTCTATTATGAGGTCCGTTATATCCTTCTGCCAATTAGGAGCCGTCGGACGGAAAGTAAGGAATTTTGTGTCAACATAAGTGGTACAAACTCTCTTTTCGGAAAAAAATGACATGCATTCCTTTATAAATAATATTTCTGTAGCACCATAACAACTGCAATCTTTAAATACTGTGTCATGCTCCATTAACAGGACCTTAGATCCTCTGATTACGTACCGAAAAACGTGCTACAAACTTTCCTTTCAAAAAATGAATGGCCCTTGTATTTTGTAAATACTATTTGAAGAATTATATAACGTCTTCACTGTAGAAATACTGCATACTATTCTAATGTTAGGATTTTTAGATCCATCTTCGAAATGAAAAGTAAGGAAGGCTCTGATGAAATTGGTAATTGTGAAAATAAGTTCAAGTATCATGCTATAAATATTATTTATGGAGATCTATAACGCCTGCACACTTGAAGTTTTTAACGTAGTTTTAAATTGAGCACATTTGGTTAACACTACAGAATGCTATGTGGGTAAAGAAATTGATAGTTTTGAAAAATTAGTTACGTGAGTCACTGCAGAGGGAAACATCGGATGATTTATGTCTATGCGAATTGTGTGAGAAATAATCAGCAAATAGTTTTATAGGATTAGGGGAATGTTAAAAAAACATTGCACTCAAGATGGGCTTCGGTAACTGTTAGGTAAATCTTCCGCGTTCTGTCCGAAAATAGGTTTTCAAAGAGAAGATAGAATGCTACGCGTTATCATTGCATCGTTAACCGTTTCGTTACATTGTAAAAGTGCCAAAGGAAGTCAATAATGTGGATTAAGGGTGGACCTTAAAAAAGACCTTTTTGAATGCTGATTGTGGCATATGTGTGATATATTTATTTTGACGAAACAATTGTCCTTCCTCGTGAATATGAAACTTCTGGCTATCAGAATAAAAGAACGAAAAGGTTTTATCAGCCAGGGAAGAACTGTCTGATATCAGGAATCACGACTTCAAAGCAGTGTTTAGAGAAAGACGACAATTCCGTCGGAATAAATATGCAAGATTTTGGTCTGCCAAGTACATTTTGTGGTTGCCCTGTATTAATTTATGTTTTAGGGGACGCCAATTGCTCTCCACTCCTTGTGTATGCGCCCCTGTAATGGAATCAAGGAAGTTGAGGGTGTGGTTGACGGTGAAATGGTCGTAGCCACAGCTTGGAAGGTTCCGATATACGGCACACTGATCCGTCATGATCGTTGTTCCTGGCTCCACGAGTTTCAGGATGAGGAGCAATAATGTATCTGCATATCACTTGTTATTAGGTCAGATCTACACGTTGAATCGCTTGGTATCTCGTTAAAAGATACCAAGAATCCAGCTGCCTTCGACGTGACGACCGCAGTTGCACTTCCGCCTTCGCTTCGTCTACTCTTACAATGATTCCAACAGCGCCAAGCCTTCCTTCCTCATATTGCGAGGCTACTATGAACTGTAAGACTAGTTGCCCGCAATAGGAATTCCAGTCGCAAACTGTCTCAGTGGATGTAGTAACATTCCCATGTGAGGTTTCTTCCATCGCCTCATCGTAAGGCAATCTTTTTGCGAAATAATACGTCAGAATCATCACTTTATCAACAGAAATCTGAACATAAAAAAAATAAATAAAACACATACTAAGTGTACGGGAAGTTTACTCATCATTCCGTATAGTGTGCTTCTTCCGACACGTGAATTCTCTTAAACGATGAGACGCATCGTAAGAGCTGGGAGAGCTGAAGTGGTTCCGTGGCGCCATCTATCTTTGCTTTCAAAAACTGGCTCGGCCGACCGTGCCGAAAGTGGAAGTTTAGCCGATAATTGAAACATGAGCAACTTTTAATTTTGATGCAACTCTAAGAAATTCAAATGAAAGGGAGATGTTAAAGGAACTGTACATGAAGGACACAGTTTCAGCCTCTATCAAATGTAAGTAAAATCCAAGAGAACTTTCAACTTCTAAACCCGTCACACAAACCTGGGATATGATGGCTAAACCATTTCAGAGGCGGATGAAACCCCTCCCATCGCATCTGAAACTCTCGCAATAGTGGACAAAAATCATTTGGTATGACAAATGGATTTCTGATTTCCTTGTACTCATTTGCGTTTGAAGGGATGTAAATTAGTTGTCTCCAATACTAATACCAGTGGCTGACTGCCTCAGTGGATGGGGACCATTCTAGGCTAAGGTTCCGTCTTCGGCCTGCTCGATAGATGGCGCCACGGTATGACGTGAGCTGTGTTCTCTTCTCGCAGTTTAACGTGAAATGCGTGTGCTATTCTCGCAATTTAACGTTCAAGTCTCCGAGTTTATGATAGCATCGCAATGTGTGGAAGGAAGGCTTGGAGGTCAGGGAGTGATCGTAGAAATTGACGAAGAAAAGTAGGAAAACGGAAGTTTAACTGCGGTCGTCTCGTGGAGTGGACCTGGATCCTCGGAATATTAGAACGCGGTACGAAGCGTTTCAGGGTTGAGATCTGCCCTGAAAACAACCGATCTGCGAAAACGTTGATCCCCCTCATAATGAAACACGTTGAAGCAGAAACAACCATCATGACAGACCAATGGGCTGCGTACAACAATGTCGAAACATTGGGATACAGCCATTTATCTGTTAATCACTCACTTCACTTCGTTGATCCAACAACAGGCGCTCATACACAAGGCATAGAGATTAACTGGCGTTCCCTGAAAGGACAACTTACAGAGGGCAATAAAAAATTGTACTTGGCAGATCACATTCTTGAATACTTATTCAGATGGAATTGCCGAATTTCCTCCGAACATTGCTTAATTAATAAAACAGTACTTTCCTAGCACGTAAAAATTGTAGTTTACATGCCAGAAAGACATTTCTAAATTCATGAGGAAAAACATTGATTCAATCTCCATAAATATTTATGTAAGCTGCAAGAAATACAACTCCAAAAGGCCCTTTTAAGGGCCACTAATTTAAAATATTAGTATATGATTTTTGTCCTTTAAAACGTCACGTAAATCGTAACACTCCCCGATTAAGCGATAACGGTTCGCCATCTGTCGTTACTTTTGCAAACCATGTCGCCATCTATCGAGCAGGCCGAAGACGGAACCTTAACCCGATTCTACGTTTGTCTGATCGTAGGACAATCTTTTGGTGAAATTCTACGTTTGTCTCTTCGTAGGACAATCTTTTGGTGACCTTCTACGTTTGCCTCATCTTAGGACAATCTTTTGGTAAAATCCTACATTTGCCTCATTGTAGAAGAATCTTTTGGTGACATTCTACGTTTGCCTCATCGTAGGACAATCTTTTGGTGAAATTCTACGTTTGCCTCATCGTAGGACAATCTTTTGGTAAAATCCTACATTTGCCTCATCGTAGGACAATCTTTTGGTCTAATTCTACGTTTGCCTCATCGTAGGACAATCTTTTGGCGACATTCTACGTTTGCCTCATCGTAGGACAATCTTTTGGTAAAATCCTACATTTGCCTCATCGTAGGACAATCTTTTGGTCTAATTCTACGTTTGCCTCATCGTAGGACAATCGTTTAGGGGAACATACACTAGAATAATCAAAATACATAGTTGAATGAGTATGAGCATCAAAATATCTAATGGAATGAATATGAGCATCATGAAACCACGTTTCAGGTATACTAGAACGCAACTCATGATACCCTGAAAAGTGCTTCCGCAGATACGTGAATAATTCAAAACGATGAAACATATTCAACTGAGGATCATTGCCCGCCCGTTTGAACGTCTTGAATTTGGAAGCAATCTTCAGTGTTCACATAACGAAAGAAACGTAGCCACTTTTTTTACCAATTTCATCGGAAAATCTTATCTAATACCGGATTTTAAAGGCGCTCGAGACAAAAAATAATTTAATACGCTACAAAACATACCTTCAAGAAACAACTCGAACAGTTCAAACTAAGCGAACACCTAGTGTTCTGCCATCTATCGGCCGATCTATAATCGCAACGAATTTTCATAATTCGCGGAGAATAGTCACGGTTGGAACTATATCCCAATATTCTTAGGAAAGCAACGCTCCAGATGTTGGTCTTCCCGTACTTAAAATTAGAATGAGCCCTCGGGAAATAAATCACTCGATTTAGCGAGGAGTCATCACCAAAATGAGGATACCCCCATATCCTTTCAATTTTGTTCTAACAGGGGTGCAGTCGTTCGCTGTTCCGCTCCTGGCGGTCAAATAGTGATTTTCACAGGAAAAGCGAATTAACTCCTGCTCATTGTAGTGGTGGGGTTTTCTCCAGTAAATAATGTTTGATCTACTCTATCAGGCTGTTTAATATTCGACCACACCTCTTGTCTTGGAAGTAGAGGTAACAAATTAGTGAATAGGAACTCCATATCCTCCCAGAACTGAGAGCGTTCTTGAAGTTAGCCGGATGATGGGTCAGCCTATTTTAAGTGCTGTTCTATCGTTCGCCTTCCCTCCCGTTTTTCAAATGAATGATGAACAGCCTTTTTAAAGAGAGTGTTCCAACAGTGATTACTCTCTCATCATTACCCCACTCTTTCAAATTAAGATGACTATACAATTAGACCCTGTTCAATGGGCGCACATATGGTGGGTAAGAGGAGGCATTTTCCTTCCTCTGGAAATCTGATTACACTGTATTAGTGCTTGGGAGGTAATGCAAAGATTTTTGCAGTAACGCAAATTCTGAATACTACTTTTTCTGGTCACGTGACGGTAAAAACTTACAATATTTCGGTAATGCCGTCTAATAAAATCGTTACTATTAGGTGACCAAGGATAATTGGGATCATCAACTGCAACTGTTAACTGCTAAAAGCTCTGTGAGTTCGGTGATCTCTACGGGGATTCGCGTACAACAAAAATGCCACTTTTCGGCGCTAGAAAGTGTAGAACCCAACCCCAGTTGGTGATTTTTTTCTTTTGGCTGATCGTCATTAGTTTCTCCTTATTTCTGAGAAGTATAGTTTAAAGTTAGCCAAGAATTTCATCTGTTTACATATTAATTACATTTGAAAGAAAGCTTTTTTGACTGCGTTCTGTTGGCCGAAATCGTGGCAAAATATTAGACAGTAATTATGACCAGTAGTTCCATGTTTAAAATGGATACACCCTTTTCGCTCCAAAAAAAATCAGTTAAAAATGCTCTGTAAATGGTTTCAATAAATTTCAATGTCGGAATTTGAATTCTATATAAATGTTCTGCACAAGTGTTTTTCATAATGTCTTTTTGTTCGAATTTGGCCCAACTTTTTCTAAGTGATTCTAATAAGTTATTACATGATTTTTATTGACCCTTTTAATGAGAGTTTAATGTTTGAATGTTATGTATATGTAAACTATGGATAGAAAATCTGTTAGAGGTGGGGCAGTGAGTGGCCTAGTAGTCAAGTAACAAATAAGGGCGTCTTTCTACTTGGCTGCCGTTTCAACAAGCTTCATATTTGTAAGGGTTGTTTAAGACCTGGTGTCAGACGCTCCGTTTCTTAAGTCATCTGAACTGTTAGAGGTTGTCGTGTAGCGTCCCAGTGATTTTAACGGTAATCTCAACAGTTGGTGATCCCAGTTAGCCGTGAGTTAACCAAAAAAAATCGTGCGGATTTCGGCAGAATTTCCTGCCGTGACTTGTGTTGTGTTGTAGTTGTTTCGTAAGCGCAGTTTTCTATGTGTGTTTTAGACACGCGTCAGTCAATCGGTGCGAACTAACTTGATGTGCACTCATTTTCTTTTTCTGTGACTTTGAACATTTTTAAAACGTCAGATGGACCTGGCGTAATTTGGTCTTGTTAGCTTTACGAATTTAAACTCCGTCTGAATGTTTTAAATGCGTCCTGAAAGATCCGGTAGCACAACGTACTGCGCAGAAATTGTTTAAAAAAATTGTTTCAGGTGGCGAATCACTTGAAGATGCACGTTCAGGAAAACTCTCCATTGTAGTTAATAAAAAAATTACATACGTCTGTTGAAAATAATTGTAGGTCAACATGTCAAGAACTTTCCCAAATGTTTAACGCAAGTGGTGGAACAATTCGTTTGCGCTTGCATCAATTGCCAGAATCATGGAAGCTAAGCAAGTGGGTCCCACGTGCATTATAAAAATGCAAGAACCTGTTTGAATACCTGATATTTTACGTAAAAGAAGCTTTCCCTTTTTCATTAGGAAGTTATTCTTTAGCATCAATACTAAGCTTGCACATATGACTTCCATCAACAAAGAAATTTTACGGCACTTGGCTGAAAGGTGAATGAGTCAGAGTCCGAAACAAAAATTCAGCCTTCTGACACCAACAGCTGCTTAAAGACAATTCAATAGCAATAGCACTTAAAAGTGCGCACACATCTCGTGTAAGCTACCACTGTTTCACAACAGCTCATGAGAACGGAAAAAAGTGCATTAAGTCTTCCCTGAACAGAGTGTACTGATCACGAGCATTCTGTGCTCAAAATATTATAAATTTCACAACAAGAAAATAAATCATCACACCGGTGATTAAAATGTCGTTGAAAGTAGTCATGACATTGTGCTTTTATTGAGACAGCAAAAATCCGGGATTTCTTCTTGAATTTTATTTTTAGGGTACCCCAAGGAGGCTTAAATAGATGGAGAATGGGTCCACCCATTCCTATCGTGCAATCAAAATGAAGCCAGCGAAACGTCACAATAATGACATCACAGACTTTGTCGCCATGATTGTTAGTGAGACAACTGAGATCAAAACAGCGCACTGAGTTCTGTGGACAGGGCTACCCTTTATCGAGGCTTTCCCTCGATATCTTTAATTTTCAACATGTGCATCAGTGAAAAATAATGCTCTCATGAAGTAACATGTAAGAAACGTTTAACGTTCGCAATGAAGCATTTAATGAAGTTTTCATACATCAGAAATTTTTGTTGTTGCCTGATGTTCTTAGAATATCAGACACGCATATAATTGGTTCGTTCAGATGAAAGTGGCCGTGAAAATGGTAACTTACGCGGATAAGCTAAAACCATTATGCAATTTAATGGTTTTCAATTTAATCGCCATGAGCGTTTAGACAAGCACTCCATCTTGAAACGACTGAACGGATGGCGTGATCGAAGAAAGAAAACAACTGCTGGGTGAGCCAATCCATGACGAGCTCTTTGATTTCGCCGTCGTATGTAAAGTGGCGTACTTTCAAGTGTTTTTAGGGGGCCAAAACTGTAGCAGCCACAAAGCGCCGTATCCGGACTGTAGGGCGGATGCACAGGACATCCCATCGCAGTTTGACAACTTTAGCGCTAATAACTTTAGAGGTGTGTGGTTGTGCGTTATCTTGCATGAGAACCACAACTTGCGTTAAGTTCGCAGATCGTTTTGGTTTCAACGCCTGCCGTAGGTCTTGAAGCGTTGCGCAGTATTGTTCTTCATTAACTGTTGCATCTTCTAGTTGACAGTCAAGCAGCAGTATTGATCCACGGTGATCAAAAAATACGGGGAACATCTCTTTACCAGGGTTGTCGTCTGCTAACATTTGGACGAATCCATCGTTCACAGCAGCGCACATTTCTCTGCAGTACTGCACGTTCCGATACTTTCAAACAGAATGACTGCTACAGATCGAGAAATGTTTATTAAACGATCGTACTCAACTACTTCCGCCTTGCAAGCGTACGCGCCATTTTTCACTATGCCGCCGTTGCCGGTTTTATTTGAACGACCTAATATTAAACTCGGGAGAGTATTTTTTTCTACTTATTTGCAAAATCAACTCTTCAGAACAAATTAACTGCAGTGTTTAACATGAAAAATGCGCAGTGTTTAACATGAAAAATGCTGTACTTAAATAAAAGTTTATTCATTTTGTTAATTTGCAATGAAAATTTCATTTAAACGTTTATTCTAACAAATCTTCATAAAGCGACGCCTGAGATCACTGATTAATCAGTTTATATTAAAAATTTGTTCACCGTGTTCTACACTAGCGTGCAAAAATTAAGGACGAGACGCTTTTTCGAATTTAACGTCGTGCAGAAGTGCTCCACATCGACTCAAATCATACCATAAGATCCCCAAGATATAAGAATATGGGGCAAGTGAGCAAAGCCGTTCAAACAAGAAATCCAAAGGATACATAGGCACTTTATTGAAAAGGTAGCTTCAAGCAAAACTGGACAGAAGACAGAAACGTCCATGTGATAGGCGGCTGCCAAGAAAAATCCAGCCTTTAGTAGGGGATATGATCACCCCTGACAGCGTTGCAGGATTCACAACGTCTGTCCATGCTGAGGGCCAGGTTGTCAAGGAGTTGTTGAGGTATTGCGGCCCATTCTTCTTGTAGCGCCAATCGCAGCTGCGGAATCGTTGCTGGCGGCTGGTGACGTGCTGCCAAGCATCTCCCGAGAAGGTGCCACACGTGTTCGATTGGATTTAGGTCCGGGGACCTTGCGGGCCAATCCATGCGTTGAATATCTTCACTCTCCAACAGCTCTGCAACAGCCACTGTACAATGAGGTGTAGCGTTGTCATCCATGAAGAGGAACTCAGGACACACAGCACCTCTAAACAGACGTACGAGGACCTCGGTACAATAGGGGGAGAACAGGTACAATAGAGGATACAATAGCGGAGACCACTCGGTACAATAGCGGACACGACTGACTGAACCTCCTTGGAAGATGTGGAGGTCAGTACGGCTACCAAGCATGATACCGCCCCAAACGGGAAGCCCGCCACCTCCAAACCGCTGCGTTTCGATGATGTTGGAGGTGTGGGTGCGTGTTTCCTGCTCTTTCCAGATGTGTATACCTCCAGAATCGCTCGACAGAATAAATCGGCTCTCATCCGTAAAGAGAACTCGACCCCATTGCTGATGTGTCCAGTTCTTGTGTTCCTGGCACCGCAGAAACCGTCATCGCCGATGAGCAGGCGTTAATGGCACACACTGTACTGGTCGTCGTGCAAATAGACCACCTTTGTGCAGCCTCCTGGCCACGGTAAAACGCGATAACGGACGTCCAGTTGTCTGTTGAATGTGCCTTGCGATTTCTTCCACTGTCTTCCGCTTGTCTGTTCTCGCCTGTAAGACAATATACCAGTCGTCCGCCGCCGTGGTTGCTCGTGGACGACCACTGCTGAACTCTCGGGAGCTGCTTCCGTCGTTTGAAATGCTCTCCAAGCTCGTGAAACGAAGCTGTGAAAGATCCTGAACTTCTCGGCCACACTAGTCACACTTCGACGTTCTTCCAAATTCCCAATGACGCGACCTCGGGAAAAGGCATCTAGATGTCGTCTACCGGTATGCCTGTTGGCCATGTCACACGGTGGCAGCAACTCGACGTCGTTCAAACCGATGTACACCGTGCAATAGCTTTCACCGAATGGCTGAGCGTACACCGCCCATATGGTTTATACCCTTCCGACACTCCCCCCCCCCTTACGTCATGCGGCATATATGCGCCTGCCCTACCGTACCGGACCCTAATCTATCTCCTGAGTGGTCTTTCGGTCCGTTCTGCCTCTTCGTTCCGCTGTTATGCTAATTTCACCTCTTCGTCCTTAATTTTTGCACACCAGTGTATTTACCCAGGTCAGCGACAGCTTCGCGGAGCCAAATCCGCCATTTTGTTGCAACTCGCTCTCGCCCGCTGCCAAAACCCATATCGAGACCCTAATATCTTATATATAATCCTGCAATGTCTCACAAAATTGTGGGGTATAGGTACGTCCCAAGACCTTCGGATTAGACTTATTTTACTTTTCCTAATCATAAGGATCAAGAAAATCAAAATGTTCTTCTAAATTTAATCAACTGATTGCTGTGTGTGTCACAGCACTCAGTCTGACTTCGTTATCGCAACGCGGGGCTGGCGGGTAGTCGCACGACCCTGGAAGATTTCGCCAGCCGAAGACAGAAAAACAGGAGATGATTGGCTACGATCAAGGACAAATCGGCTATATTTGCTTCCACTGCTATCCAACTTTAAACTGTGTTACATTGAGGACGGAAACAGGGTTATGAAATGAGTAGCGTTCGAGGGAGACCAAGCAAATGACGGCGTGTTTTCCGTAATTTACGTGAGCGAAGGAATCTTGAAAGTTCATGTAATGATCGTAGTAATACACGCGGCAAATTATCTTTTCAAAAACCTTCATTGAACGAAACTGCCATACATGAGCACAGCTTGGGTGCGATGAATATTGAGTGTGCGCAATGCTACGCTTTGTATTTCGCTAATGAGAAAACAATGTGATTTTAATTCCTGTTGTCATAACAGCCTTATCTCACTTCCAGAACTACCGATAAAGATACGACTGAAGGACTTACGCCTCAGAATTCCTAATTCTGTCCAACATACCCGGAAATTCAATAGTGCTGTTGCATTTGGCGGCTTGCCAAGTAAGCTGGATGTAAACATTTCGCAATGGCAGTTGATGATCTCGCGTTTTCGCACGACTGACCGCAAGAACGAGACAGCGAAGAGAAAAAAAATGGAGTTTTTTTGTTGTTGTTGGGGTTTTTCGTGGGAAAGAAGATGGGTAATGGCGGTAATTTGTAAAACTTCTGTGTGTATTATGATATGACCAAAAGTGTGTTTCTTAGCGCTGTATTAAATAAACCAGGATTTTCTTGTGAACTTACAGCGCTTGCTTTTCTCTGAATACATAACAGTTCTTCGACGGATTTTATTAGGTGGAAGACTTTCTTTCCTTGGATAACTACTTGCAGCGGCCTGAACGAGATATGTAAGTACAGATTTATCGTTTCAAAATCTTGTCTTTCGTAATAAACTGGCGTCCGCGACAGAACGCGCTGAGTAAAGATTAGTTAAGAAGATGGGCTGTTATGACAAGGAATATCTAGTACCCGCAGGAATGTTGCTTTGAAAATCCGAGATATTGAATGTTGGTTGTTTCATTATAAGTACGATATTCCTCGAACATTATTTGGGGATATTTTTAGTTTCAGTTTCGAAATGTCACAGCTTACACGGAAGAGAGGCCATTTAAGAACAATATTCACTAAGGTAGAAAATAATTTAGACGAACATTTAAAGACAGAAAGTTTAGATTTGGAAAACATCACAGCTTTATTAGCACAATTGGAAAAGAGATGGGACAAAGTTAGTGTACTAGATAGGAAATTTTTAGAAAGCTTAGAAACAGGAGATATAGCAGGAGGAACATGAACAGGAAATCGAAGCTGCGGAATTGTATAGAGATCGACTCATATTCTTGAAGACGAATGTAAATCGTATTAGTCACTTTGAAGATAGTGATACTACTTCAAATAGAGCTGAAGGTGTTTCTTCAAAAAGGAAGTTTAAGCTACCTAAGATAGAACTAAAGACATTCACAGCAGATGTTAAAGAATGGTTAAGGTTTTGGGGCAGTTCAGGAAGATACATGAAGATGAGGAAATTGATCCTGAAGAC
This sequence comes from Macrothele yani, assembly GCA_039090855.1. Classification (NCBI taxonomy): domain Eukaryota; kingdom Metazoa; phylum Arthropoda; class Arachnida; order Araneae; family Macrothelidae; genus Macrothele; species Macrothele yani. Next base: position 59,727,082 of record CM077031.1, on the reverse strand, counting down.
AAGTTTCAGTATTTACTACAAGCTACCGGGACTGGATCCAAAGCTAGAGATATTGTAGAAAGTTTCCCACCTAGTTCTGAAAATTATTATAAGGCTATCGAATATTTGAAAGAACGTTTTGGAAGGAGGATGTTTTGATTGAAGTCTATATAAAAGAGTTACTGTCTTTAGTAATGGCAAATAATTCATCAGGTAGGATTTCAATATTGAAGCTTTACGATAGAATTGAAACCCATTTGAGAGCATTAGAAAGTTTAAAGTAACGACCGACAAATATGCCACCATATTTGTCGGTCGTTACTTTTAAAATTAAATATTTTGTCGGTCGTTACTTTTAAACTTAACACGTCTCCACTTGTGGAGACGTGTTTGCCGGAGTACATTTTAAGAATATGGGAACGAAATTTAGCATCTAAGGATCAAAGAGGAATTAATAAATTAGAACAATTGATAAAATTTCTAAGAAAGGAAGTAGAAGGGGAAGAAAGGATAGCAATGGTCAAAAAACAAGGTTTCAATAGTGAAATCTAAAGTAAAACTAAATTTATTCCAAAGCAAAGAGCTGGCATGTGATTCCCACTGTGGCAGGATTGTTAAATAACGAGGCAACAAAGACGAAATCCAGAAGGGATGACTGTTGTATTTTTTGTGAAGATCATAATGAATCTGCCAGTTGTAGAACTGCAAAAATCATGCCGTTATAACAGAAGAAGCAAATTGTATCTAGAAAAGGAGGATGCTCGGCCTGTTTGATTCCAGGGCATCGTGCGAAATTTTGTAGAAGATTTCTAAAATGCACTAAATGTTTTAAAAAACATTATGCAGTGATGTGCCCAAATAGAGATGATGATAAACAGGGAAAAGGGAGGTCCAAGAAGCAGATGTAACTGACAAGGGACAGTCACTTGCAAACCAAACTTATACTCCAGAAGTGTCGCTGCAGACTTTAAACGTGCGAATACATGGCAATGGGAAAACCCAACTAATTCGTGCTCTTACTGATTCAGGATCACAGAAATCTTACATTAAAGAAGGCATTGTTTCTAAGATGGGATACGAGGCAATGGGTGTGGAGAAGATGAAACATGGACTTTTTGGAGGTGCTGAAGTAGTTGAAGAGCATCGAAAATTTCGAGTAGTAGTCAGTAATTGGCAAGGAACTTGTAAATGCAATTTTGAGGTGTATGATCAAAAAGAGATTTGTACTGCAGTAGCAAGTCTAAAAGGAGGACCATGGAAAAATGAGCTTAAACGACAAGGTGTTGTCCTGAATGATTATGCAACCGAAGGCCATACCTTGAACAGATCCTCCGAAATACAGCTTTTAATAGGACGTAGCAGGAAATATCCTAACTGGGGGGATGAAACTATTGAAAATTGGGCTGACTGCTGTCGGAACTCAACTGGGATGGACTGTAATGGGGAAATTATCCGAGGATTCTAGCACTTGTGAAGATACTTCGTCTGTTTTGTCACTGCTTATAACAGAGAACGAAATAGCTGATCTCTGGAAATTGGAGAACATCGGGATTACAGATCCTCCTGAAAGTGTGTTAAAACAGGATATTCAAAGGGCCACATTAAATAAATTCAAAGGAACCATAAAACAAGAAGATGATGGTAGATATGTAGTTGCATTGCCCTGTTTAGACACGGATACACCAGTTTCAAATTGTCAAGAACTTGCAAGAAGGAGGCTCACCACTACTCTGAATAAATTGAAGAAGAGTGATATTCTGGATTTGTGTCAGGATGTTTTGAATTATTGGCTTCTGCAGGTATAATTGAATAATTGAAGAAGTTTCTCCGGAGGAAGAAGGAGTTGGGTTTTATTTACCTCACCGCCCGGTGATAACGAATCGGCTAACATGAGAAAAGTCATGTATCTCTAAGTTCTTGCCTAGAGAAAGGACCTAATATGTTAGAGCTAATACCTACAATACTTACACGCTTTCATATGAGGAGATGGGGTATGACAGCATACATACGTCAAGCTTTTCTACAAATACGTTTAAGTGTGCAGGATCGAGATTTTTTAGATTTTATTGGCCAAGAGATGGGAATCTGGATCAGATGAAGATCTACGGGCATTGCAGAGTACCATTTGTAGTTACGTCTAGTCCATTTTTATTAAGGGCAACTATAGCGCATCACTTGGAAAACGTACAGGGAGATTTTCGTGAAACGGGAAACCAACTGGGAGAATCACTTTACATGGATAATTGTGTGATCAGTTTGGACAGCTTGGTTGAAGTAAAAACATTTTGGAAGAAAGCACGATTGATAACGACTGAGGCGAAATTTGGGCTTCGAGATTGGAGATACACTGAAATTGACGAAGAGGAGCAAGTCGTCGAATCACCGGGATTTGAATAATTAGAATTTTCGAAGAACACTGACCAGTCAGGTTCTAGAAGCTGTATTCTAGTATTGGGATTGATGTGGAACGTGAGACAAGATACAATGAGTTCTAATGTACACGACTTTCCCGTATGTAAGGGAGATGTAGTGACGAAGCGAGTGGTTTTGTCTCAGACTCATATGATTTTCGATCCGTTAGGATTTGCTTCTCCTTTAACACTGCTGCCTAAGTTACTATTACAAGAATGCTGTAGGTTGAATCTCACCTGGGTTGAAGAAGTACCACCTAGTATATCAAGAACATTCAAACGATGGCGAGGGCAAATTGTTGAGCTGAAGAACGTTAAGTTTCCTCGTTGGGTATCCAGAGATTTCCCTGTGAAAAGGCCTGAATACTGGAGTCTGCATGTTTTTTGTGACGCCAGCAAAACGGCTTATGCTACCTGCATATTTCTACGGGAAGATACTAATGAAGGTTCATGTTACCAATTCATACGGGCGAAATCGAGAGTGGCACCATTGAAGATTTTATCTATACCGCGTCTCGAACTGTTGGCATGACTTCTAGGGGCTAAAATGGCTGCGGCTTTAAGAAGCGATATGAACCTACCGAATATTGCTATGGTTTGCTGGACGGATTCAAGTGATGCTCTTAGTTGGATCAAACGGAACGAGGTGTGAGCCACTTTTGTAGGAAATCACGTCAACGAAATACGAAAACTGAGCAGCCCAAACGACTGGCATCACGTTCCAGGCGACCGGAACCCTGCAGATGTGGCCTCAAGAGGATGCAATGTACAGAATATGACTGCAACTGATTGGTGTAATAATTCGAAAGGGCTATCATTGATTCCAAATCTTTCACTATGTGATGAAGAAATACAGCCGGATGAAGCTGTGCTAAATGAGGAAAAGGGAAGACCAGTCGTAACAGCTTTAAATGCTGAGAACAAAGTAATCTTGTCGTTTGAGAGATTGTCTTCATTAAAAAAAAAACCAGTAAGAGTAATTGCTTGGATGAAACGTTTCTGTAGAAATTCTAGACAACAAGGACACGAACGTTTGGCTGGAGAACTTACTTCCGACGGATATAACGAAGCGGAAGAAATCCTATGGAAGGCAGTACAGAAAGAATGTTTTGGCACCTATAGAAATAAAGACATAGTTTCTTTGCAGCCATTTATGGATGAGAGGGAATTAATTAGAACAAGATCTAGGATTTCAGAAAGGAGACAAGATAGACTAAATTTTAGATTTCCCATGATTCTTTCTTTCAATCATACGATTATAAAGTTGCTTATAAGAGACAAACCTAAGGAAAATTGCCATGCTGGAGTTAAAATTTTGATGTCGATACTGAGAGAAGACTTCTGGATCTTAAAATGTAGACGTGCAGTACGTCGAGAGATCACAAACTGTAAAAGATGTAAACGTTTTAATGCAGATAATTTCCAAGTTTCAGCAGCACCATTGCCAGAGGAAAGAGTTCAAGATTGGGCAGTGTTTCAAATCACAGGTGCTGACCTCACTGGACCGTTGTTTATTTGAGGTAATAAGAAACCTTGGATAGTACTGTATACTTGTGCGGTCTACAGGGCTGTGCATTTGGAAGTTATTACATCCTTATCGACAGAGGCATGGATAGAAAATCTAAGAAAATTCATTGCAAGGCGAGGAAGACCTGAAGTGATATATTCGGACAATGGAAGCAATTTTACAGGAACTGAGAATTTGTTCAGGAAAATAAATTGGAAAGAAGTACATAGGAGAACAACAATTAACAAGATAAAGTGGAAATTCAATCCTCCCACTACTCCATGGTGGGGACGATTTTGGGAAAAGCTAATTGAGATAAAAACAGACTTGTTAAAGGGAATTCTTGGTAAAACCAGCCTACGTTATGAAAACCTAAGCACTGTTTTGTGTAAAATTGAGAATGTCATAAACTCCCGACCTTTGACATATATTTCGAAAGATATAAACGACTTAATTCCTCTCACTCTGAATATTTTTCTCGCTTTTCTTTCTTGACAGCTGATCTCGATTATGCTGAAGAAGTGGAGTTCAATAAGCGGTGGCAATATCGGCTAAAACTGAAAGAAGATCTTAAGAAAAGATTCAGAATAGAATATCTAGGACAACTTAAACATTCTAAGAAAAGTTGCCGAAATAAGGACACCATAAAAGAAGGACAGGGGGTTTTTCTAGGGAGTGATAAGATCAAGCGAACGGAGTGGACACTTGGTAAAATAGTGGAACTATATCCAGGGAAGGATGGACAGGTACGGGTGGTCAAGGTGAACGCGAAGGCAGCAGAAATGATCCGGCCTACACAACGTCTCTTCCCAATTGAGGCCAGCGATGAGAAGGAAAGCCTACGGAAAAGAAGTGTGATTCCATCATTTAAAAATGAGCTCCCGAAGGGAACATCGTCGAGAATTTCTTCACGAATCCTGACAGGAAGTGGACGAGTGACAAAATCGCCCCACGAAATGCAGTTTGTATTTTTCTTGAGTGCAATAAGTGATACTCAAGGTGGGGAGGATGTCGCATTTTGCGACTTGCCAAGTAAGCTTAATGGAAAAATTTCTCTACAACAGCTGCAGTTGATAATCTCCCGTTTTGACACGACTGACCGCAACAGTTTACAGCGGAGAGAAAAAAGAAAAAAAGAAGTTGTTTTGCTCTTGAGGTTTTTCGTGGGAAAGAAGGGGGATTTTGGCGGATTTCTGAAACTTCGGTGTGTATTGTGATATGACCAAAAGTGTGTATCTTAGTGTTGATTTAAATAAACCAGAATTTTTTTGTAAACTCACAGTGCTTGACTATCTCGGAATACATAACAGTTCTTCCACGGATTTTATTAGGTGGAAGATTTTCTTTCTTTGGATAACTACTTGCAGCGGCCTGAACGAGATACGTAAGTACAGGTTTATCGTTTCGAAATCTTGTCTTTCGTAATAGGACGGACAATGAAAACGCGTTTACAAACTGTTGGCACCCAGAAGGTTAATATTCATGCTGAATAAAACTTTCCAATTAAAAACGAAATATTTTGCGTAAAACAAATAAAGGCGTGACCATGTGCTCTTCCGAAAGCTAACGTACTCTGACTGATAATAACGTTACCAAACGCGTTGCTCAATTTTCCAAGTGATTCCGTAACTTTCACGCCATTCAGATATTCATAGAGAAGCATTGCACGCACACCTTCCTTCGGTATCGCCATCCTATTAACATACTCTGTCTGATAATATCGTAACCAAACGCGTTTCGCAATTTTCCAAATGCTTCCGTAACTTTCACGCCATTCAGATATTCATAGATAAACATTGCACGCACACCTTCCTTCGGTATCGCCATCCTATTAACATACTCTGTCTGATAATATCGTCACCAATCGCGTTTTGCAATTTTCCAAATGCTTCCGTAACTTTCACGCCATTAAGATATTCATAGAGAAGCATTGCACGCACACCTTCCTTAGGTATCGCCATCCTGTTTACATACTCTCTATGGTAATATCGTCAACAAACGCGCTTCGCAATTTTCCAAATGCTTCCGTAACTTTCACGCCATTCAGATATTCATAGAGAAGCATTACACGCACACCTTCCTACGGTATCGCCATTCTGTTAACATACTCTGTCTGATAATATCGTAACCAAACGCGTTTCGCAATTTTCCAAATGCTTCTGTAACTTTCACGCCATTCAGATATTCATTGACAGTATTGCATGCACACCTTCCTTTGGTATCGCCATCCTGTTAACATACTCTGTCTGATAATATTGTCACCAAACGCGTTTCGCAAATTTCCAAGTGATTCCGTAACTTTCACGCCATTCAGATATTCATAGAGCAGTATTGCACGCACACCTACCTTCGGTATCGCCATTCTGTTAACATACTCTGTCTGATAATATTGTCACCAAACGCGTTTCGCAATTTTCCAAATGCTTCCGTAACTTTCACGCCATTCAGATATTCATAGAGAAGCATTACACGCACACCTTCCTACGGTATCGCCATTCTGTTAACATACTCTGTCTGATAATATCGTAACCAAACGCGTTTCGCAATTTTCCAAATGCTTCTGTAACTTTCACGCCATTCAGATATTCATTGACAGTATTGCATGCACACCTTCCTTCGGTATCGCCATTCTGTTAACATACTCTGTCTGATAATATTGTCACCAAACGCGTTTCGCAATTTTCCAAATGCTTCCGTAACTTTCACGCCATTCAGATATTCATAGAGAAGCACTACACGCACACCTTCCTACGGTATCGCCATTCTGTTAACATACTCTGTCTGATAATATCGTAACCAAACGCGTTTCGCAATTTTCCAAATGCTTCTGTAACTTTCACGCCATTCAGATATTCATTGACAGTATTGCATGCACACCTTCCTTCGGTATCGCCATCCTGTTAACATACTCTGTCTGATAATATTGTCACCAAACGCGTTTCGCAATTTTCCAAATGCTTCCGTAACTTTCACGCCATTCAGATATTCATAGATAAGCATAGCACGCACACCTTCCTTCGGTATCGCCATCCTGTTAACATACTCTGTCTGATAATATCGTCACCAAACGCGTTTCGCAATTTTCCAAATGCTTCCGTAACTTTCACGCCACTCAGATATTCATAGAGCAGTGCTGTACGCTCACCTTCCTTCGGTATCGCCATTGTATCGTCGGCACGTGCAACTAATCTTCACCACTACGCTGCGTATGTTTCGTCCTCAGAATTTATTCTTTTGCGCACTGAACTCTGGTATGTTTAGGTCACCGCAGAATCTTGCATTGTACTCCCATCATGCGATTTCCTCCGCACACTTTCTTTACAACCAGATATTAAGAAAATCACTGAGGAAAGGCTGATAGAGCATCTCGCAATCGCTTTTCTTTTTTGACACCACCCACCCAAATCCTCATTTACAACGTACCAGGGACTGCTGTTACGAAACACACAAATTCAACTTTTCTAGTTAATAACGGTATATGGCATTAATCAACACACTAAAATCGAGCAAATTACATAAAATTGGATAATTATTTTTCACAATAAAGTTACTTATTTATTTCGGTAAAAATCTGCGTTCATCCACCTTGTTTTAGATTAAAATAGCTACGTTTATTCACAATTACATATTTATTTTAACGTCTACTATAATTTCGCAGAGCGTTTGGCTAGGCTTCTTCAGAACAAATGGAGCGTAAAAATTAAATCATTGTGACATCATCAGAGTTCTGACGTGCACGGATGTTTGTGAGTTGTTTCCATTCGCTCGAAAGAAATGGATATCTTTAGTAGTCACAAAATATATCTCTGTCTTGTTCTTTCAGAATAGTGTATGACCAATGGCGAGCATGAAATTACTTTAAAAAATAATTTGAAATATCCTGCTTCGTCGGAAGCTTCCTGAAGTAATTTATCTTTTACTGACAAAACGTGTAAGCTCCGTACAACAAAAGACAAAGAACGCCGAGATTTGTTTTTTAAAGCCAACGGGAAGGAACCAACAACTGTCCTCTTGGCTCGAAATCGCAGGACCCTGAGGGTTTAAAACAACATTGTCAAGAAAAACTACGTTTGGTGTTGAGTTTTGTGTGAAATAATTTATTATTATATAAAATGTTTCTAAGAAAATACTGTCCATAAAATTGGAATTCTGTATATACACTATCTACCAACAAATATTTGGACACCCCTACAATCGACGATATCTGCGGTCCTGATACACGTCACGGCCGCCGCCGTTAAATTTCGTGTGGGAAACAACAACGCAACCAGTCGCATGCAAGATGCCACGCAGTTCGGAGCTCTTTGATTTCGAGAAAGTGTAATCGTCGGGTATCACAGAAAAGGCCGATCCATACGTGACATATCCAGCGAGTTGAAGTACCCAAAATGGACAGTGGCCTACGTGACTGTCGGAATGTGCCCCGACCCGGCAGACCCACAAAACTGGGAGTTAGAGACCGACGGGTGCTGGCCAGAGAAATTCGGAAGAACCGCACCAAATCGATAATGCCACATCCGCGAGGAGTTTCAACAGATATTCGGGAGTGTTCTTTCGATGAATACCATACGTTAGGAAGCCCATCTGCTCGGTTATCATGGGCGTGCTGCCGCCCACAAGCATTTGATCACCAAGTACAATGGGGCTGCTCGGCTAACGTGGTGCACAGAACGTCGACAGTGGACCGTTGAACAGTGGAAACACGTTCTCTGGAGCGACGAATCAAGGTTCACCCTCTACCGTTCGGATGGCAGGGTCTGGGTTTGGCGTCAGCCTCCTGCCAGAATGTATTGTGCCAACTGTGAAGTTCGGCGGCGGTGGAATTATGCTATGGGGGTGTTTCTCCTGGTATGGCACGGGACCGTTGGTCTCAATTCCCGGTAGACTCAACGCCGAGACCTACTGCACCATTTTCGATGACCATGCGCTTCCTAAATTGTGGCAGTTCTACGGGGTGGACCCTTGTTACTTTCAGGATGACAATGCCACCTGTCATGTTGCGAGGTCCACCATGGCTTGGTATGGTGACAATGGGGTTAATCGAATGGACTGACCTGTGCAGAGCCCGGACCTTAACCCTATCGAGCACCTCTGGGACGAATTGGAGCGTCGACTTAAGGGGTGCCCCCACCGACCGAAATCGGTGAAGGAACTGACCTGTCTTCTCCAAGCCGAGTGGAAGAAAATACCGCTAGCCGTCGTACAACGCCTGGTTGAGAGTATGTCCCGGAGGGTCGCAGCTGTAATCGCCGCTCGTGGAGGCTCCACCAACTATTGAAGGTGAATAAACTTCGTTTTCTTTTGCTATCACAGGTGTCCAATTACTTGTTGGTAGATAGTGTATAATAACAAAACGAATACTGGTATCAAAAATTAAAGTACGGAAGGCAATAGTGAGCAATAATGCAAAGAGCTCAGTGAAAAGTTAGGATGTTTACAGAACATATGCAAATTGACCCGACAATCAAATACTCGTATCGAAATTTGCATCACAGTGAGTTAAATGCTATTCCATATGTAAATTGAGTTACATGTTTAGTGCCTATAGGGTACGGCAGCGCCATTAAACGTTGACTATGCGTGTAGGAGCGCTTCGAAGGCTGTATATGCTTTCCTTATGTGTCGCATACGTGTGTCAGACGATGGCGAGCGATGGCTCGTCAAAAGGCTGGCAAGTCTTATATCAGTTAAAGACATTAAAATGTTATGACAGCAATTCAACAAACTGGTGGGGTGTAATGAAGGCCTGGCCAAGGTCGATCAAGGCGTACGACATATTGTGAGGACCGTTATGTTGCTTTAACCAAACGGCCTCTTGATGCTTCAGATAATACCAATTGACTTCAAAGCTCTCCGCTGCTACTGGGACTAGGGTATGAAGACAAGTAATATATAGACGAATTAGTGTAATTGTTCTTTATGTCTGGACACCGGTATTTGGAGTTCGTCTGACATCATTTCACAGCAGATTTCACTTGATCTGGTGCAGGCGAAATCGGTCCTGGAACCCAAACAAGTGGGCGAGAGTTCTTTTTAGAGACGAGTCAAGATTCAGTGTACAACCGATTTTCGTTGGCCCTTCATTTGTAGGAACAGGATTCCGTAGTGGTCCTGCAAACGTCCGCATACAATACTCTTTTTAATCAAAAATTGTATGCGGTGACATTGGGTTCAACGCACGCACATCTCTTTATGTGTTCGCAGGAAGTAATATGAATGGAGACAGTTGTAGAGACATGACTTTTGATATGTATGTCAGCCATCTTCGCCTCTTCTTCGTTTAATGTATGATATCGCTTGCTCTCACATTGGCCCTCTCCTTTTTTTTTCACCCTCTTCTTCGTTTAATGTATGATATCGCTTGCTCTCACAGTGTTCTTATTGTCGATGATTTCCTATAAATCCAATACTTTCAGCATCTGAACTGGACAGCCACGTCTCCGAAACCTATAAAACATGCCTGGGATGGCACGTAGCAACTCGCCATCCCCTTCCAGAACCTTTTCCGATCTAAGCACCGTCCTTACCGAAGAGTAGATTTCCTTTTCTCTAGAATTTATCAACAGTCTAGTTATGCGTATGTATCGTCGTTTGGAGAGCCGTCTGTCTGTAGGAGGTTATAACATTCTTTACTAAGACACTTTTACCTAACATTCTTGCATCCCACATTTACGAATATGACCATGTAACCGCAAAATGTGTACATATTTGTCTGTTGTATGAAAATGTTTATTACCCTTATGATTGTGTCTCTCTACATGACAACTGACATTGTATTGGCAAAATGTGTACATATGTGTCTGTTGTATGAAAATGTTTATTAGCATTATGATTGAGTCCCTTTACATGCCAAATGACCCTGTATTGGCAAAATGTGTACATATTTGTCTGTTGTTAGAAAATGTTTATTACTCTTATGATTGTATCTCTTGACATGACAAATGACTCTGTATACGCAAAATGTGTACATTTTTTTCTATTCTTAGAAAATGTTTATTACTCTTCTGATTGTGTCTCCATACATGACAAATAACCCTATAAACCCAAAATCAGTACATGTTTGTCAGTTTTTATAAAATATTTATTACCCTTATGAATATGTCCCTTTACGTGCCGAGCACCTCTACCTGCTGTTCAGTGCTGGTTTTTTTTTTTTTTTTTTTGTCCTTGAGAATGTTCTCCGGACTTCAATTTGGACACCAGTTTGGTATAAAAAATACAAATTTTCATTCTTATGATAGCAGGCAATCTAAATTACTTTTTTTAAATGTGGACAAATATTTTATTTAAATTATGTCTGCTTTGACGATAACAAATCATCTGAATTATTTTTAACATCTACTAAAAATAGGTAGTTTAATAGTGCGAGAGAAAATTGTGGATTTTCATTAGACAATGATTAGTTTGACTGCGCCTTCCTGCAGTTTGGTGGCATGTGCAATCCCAGACAAATAGATTTACTTTGGACTTCTGAATTCTCACTCTTCTCACTCTATGAGTCAGTAGGACAATTTAAGCCGTCGTTCACTTGGGATTTTACTCCCGTCAGAAATACGGTCATCTGGTCCTTCCTTCCCCCTGTCCTCTTTTTCACTCTCCCTGAAAATGAGTGTTGTGACGTCATGATCTGGAATTTCTAACCACATGTCGATTACACTTCCAATCTACCATTACTACTTCGTTGCCCTGTCTTCCCACTTCAGCATTTGCGAAACTTTGAATTTTTTCTCAGGAGGGTTATAGTGTTGAAGAAATCTATACGTAAATAGTACGCCAATAATTTCCATCCAATATTGATTTATTATTGATATATTACGATGAAAGTTTTTTGCACAAATTAGTCATCATCATCTTTGTCGACCATTAGCAGTCCACTGCATTATGAAGATCTGCCCTCGTTTCCTCTACAATGGTCTGTCTTAAGCCCATCTCCTCCATGTTACTCCGGCATGTTTTCGAATTTATCCATCTGTCTCCCATGTGTTCTTCTTCTGGGTCTTTTGCTGTCCCTTTGTATCTAGTCTTTTCGTTTGTGAAGCGGTGATCCGTGCTTCTAGCAATATGTCCACCCCATTGCCATTTCAGGAAATTTATTCTGATCATTACGTCTTCCCCTTTTGCCAATTTCCTTATCCACGAGTTCCTCTTCTTATCTTTCTTGGCTACACCAAGCGCATCTCTCCATTCTACCTTCAGTTGTCCGCAGTCTGTGTATGTCTTTTTTAGTTAAGATCCATTTCTCTGCTCCGTACCTAAACACTGGAAGGATGCATTGATTAAACACTTTTCTTTTAAGATATAATGGCATATTGCACTTGAAAATTGTACTGTTTCTTCACAATTCTCCCCATCCAAGTATTATATGTCGATTCATTTTCACATCATTCCGACATTTGCTTGATATGTGCTATCTAAGGTAAATGTAGGTATCAGATACCTCGAGCTTTTCCCCATGAATCGCAAGAGCTTCTTCCTTGTAAAAGCATTGTAAATCCGTTTTTCCCTCTAAAAGTTCGTTTTTAATTCCAGCTCTTTACTGCTGTCAGCTAGTTCTTTGATCATACTCTGAAAATCTGAAAGTGCAGTTGCAAAAATGCTACATCATGAGCAAAACAAAGGTGAGTTAATTAATCTTCAATAATCTTTATGTCCTCGTTTTCCCAGTTCAAAGACTGAAAGACATTTTGCAATGAGGCATTAAAGAGTTTGGGAGATATGGTGTCACTTTGCCTGATTCCCTTTCCAATTTTTATTTGTGCTGTATCGCGAAATATCCCAACCTTTGCACTTGGATATACATAGATGTAATTAATAATGCTAATGTAAGCAACTTCAATACCTCCGTATTTCAAAGACATTGTGCAACTGCTGATGGTTTTACAGTATCAAAGGCCTTTAATAATCAATAAAAGACATATAGTTCATACTTCCTCTTTCTTTCAATTAGTTATCTCAGTACGTGGACATGGCCTATTGTGCTGTAGCAACTCCTGAATCCAATATCAAATGTTGTCTTAATACGATGTGAAAAAGCCTTTGTGCAGATTTTATAAACCACTGAAAGGGGGCTGACCGGCATGTTTTTACTAAGGTCCTCAATATCACCTCTTTTATGTAGCAGGATCATTGCAATCACTAGATATTTCAATAATTTCATAAACAGAAGTACCATTATTGAGTGAATTAAAATACCGAAATTAAAATCAAAATTTATAATAAGAACTAGAAAAACTAATTTAATTAGGAAGAATCATGTACAAGCAATGCAAGAAAATTCTCGTAAACTACAACATAAAGCAATACAATAAGAAAAATGTGTATTAACGACAAATCGGCTGCGTTCTACTTTTATTATTCTTTGTGGTATGCTTCGCTGAATGCCTAATATTATTTCCGGAAAAGGAGAAATTCATGTCAAAAACTTGGAAGCTGGACCGCAGACATCCACTTCGCAGCACGAATTTCATTGACGAGTCGACTGTAAGAGAAAGTCCTTTAATGCTACCCTACCAAGTTAGACCAGCTTAGGGTATTCAGTTATATCAGTGTTGATCATGTCTAAGTTGTTTGATTAGGAAAAGCTTACGCAACTTTTTTCGCAATAGGTTATATGGGGAGTGCCAGCAATCGAGTAAATGTGTTGTCTCTGTTTTAAGTTCTAGTTATAGGAATGAAGTCTGACAATGGGGGAACGTATAATGTGTGCGATTTGTCTTAGGAGTGCTCAGTAAAGATAAAATAGGAATCAAACAGATAGAGAGACGTAGTATTTTGCAAAATAACTCTGCTAATGTGAATCGGTAAAGAAATTAAATGTGGTCTGGAGTTTTAAATTTTAAAATTAAATCGTAGTACGGTCCTTGGTTGTTAAGATTCATTCAACATAACACTGCGGCTAATATGCTGTGCGAAAAGTCACATGGCATATAAAAAGTTGCGAACATATCTCACCTCTGGGTTTGAATCTTACGTGAAACAGCTGAATGTCTCATTTATCATATCAACAAATACATAAACGAGTCAATTATGACTTGCCAGAAACAGGCTACAAGTACTCAAATTTCTGACCTTCACTTTTTCCTCTTTCGACCGAATGGGAGAATTCCCTTTAGAATTTCATTCCAAATTCCGCGTACACACTCGACGCATTCAGATCATAGCCATTCATTTAATGGATCAATCCGGTACTGTGTGTGAGAGACAATTCACATTCCAAAGTAGTCGCTACTCCGGTAAATGTTGAAACCCGTACCTTATGCGAACACTGCTAGTTTGACTTCACCTTTGGAGATGGGACGAGGGCTTCCTATTTTGTGCACTTACATGCTGAACTATTTTCCTTGACCAGTTAAAGGTAAAAATTCCAATTGTACGTGTCTCCTTTGATGTCTCCTAACCACCCATTGTCCGAGGAAGGGAACACATCGTGTTTTTATACGTTGCCCACTATGATCTGGTATTTGGATTGTCATTCCATTAAAATTCAGTTTGAGTGTACATAAATTCGCATGCTTAGCAATGGGATCATTTGACGAGTTTGAGACACCAAAATCTGAACCACTCGCCTTTTTACGTTTTCCAACAGTAGGTTGAAAAAGCGTATAACCGATATAGTCACGCTCGTTTCGAGCTCTGTGTTTGTGCCCCGTATTAGAAGTGTATAGTGAGTGTTTGTTCCTAGTTTTGTGTTCCCCTTCAAGAAGATCTGTACTTTCTATTAGCTCAGCTCCCAAGTCGGTGGGTTGCATATTTTGTTTGCATTCAGCGTTTAATTATTTTTGATCAAGCTGATCGATCCTTAAGTTAGTCTTCGCCATTTACAATGGCGGGCACTGAGAAGGGTGATGTCCACGCCCACATCCGTGATGCTCATTCAACCTCCTCCTCCTCCTCACTCTCAGGAGACCAATCAGCATTTATGAACGTCAGAAACGTCATACGCATACAAGATGTGGCGCGCGACTCCTCTGCAAAGGCTCAAGCTGATATCCCTGCCCAGGAGAGTGACGTCACCTTGACGCACGTCCCTGGTTCATTTGCCGAAGCTATGGATGTGACCGATTGTACGGTTGCGTTACCTTCAACTGGCTCAACTCAGTTTACCAAGCCGCTACCAGCAATCAGCACTGTGTCGCATCCTTCCGCTGCCAACTCTATGTCTCTCACTTACTCCAAAGTGACCTCCGGAGCGACAGTTCCTTCCACGTTTATTGCTCCTGTTTTTCCTGACTCTTACGTCAGTGTTGAGGGTAGTTCTGCCACCATCGATATCCCAGAGGATTCCCCAGCTGGGAAACAATTTTTCTCCACAATGGATTTCGGTGTTTGTTTTGATGCATTACCAGACACGAAACTCAAGGAATATATTATTGCCCTAAAGAAGATGCTTCCTACAGGAGCTTATATCACTCAAATGGCTCGAAAGCCACGGGCCGTATTAGTGTATTTTGCCCGTTGTGATGACTGATGGCTTATCCATCAAAGATGTGCATCTTCTGGCTGAACCTGTGGCGCAGTGACCTATCCAGGTCACTTTCCACCCAGTCCCGCCTGAAGTCTCAGATGTCGCTCTATGCACTTTACTCAGCAAATTTGGCCGAGTGTTTGGACCAATAACGACTCTTTCGTCGGCGCCCAGAGATCCTGATGACAAATCCATTGCAGGGTTTCGTCGTAGTGCCCGTGTCATATTTCCGTCGGACGATCATCTGTTGAGTGCCCGAAGATCCTATCCGTACGGTTTGGCCAGCATCGTCGGATAATCGACGTCATTACTTCCTTTTACTGCACGCTTTGCCATGGCGAAAACCACCTTCGCGTGCACTGCCCGCATCATATTCCACCGACTCCGACTGGCGCTCCTACAGGTACTGTTCCTACCTCGAAGCGTACTACACCATCTACTTCAGCACAGCAGGCCTCAGAACCAAGATATGATGAAAACAGTTCGCTTACAGACGTTGGGCAACGCAACGCACCCACAGCCGCTTCCTCTTATTCACTAGAGGACTTTCCTACAATTGCCTCCTCACTCCCGCAACGTCGTCGCTCCACCACTGAGTCCCTTTCAGAAGATTTACAACCAGATATTACCACTGGAACCTCCGAAACAACTGATGTGGAGTCCGTTGGTCCAGAGACGCAGTGTGAGGATGAGACGACCGAGCCTCCACTGAAACGCCGCGGCTCTGGCCGCAGCAGGCGGGTAGCGAAGAAGCAAAACTCTACTTCACCTCGTTCAACCTCCCTCTCCAGCAGTTCTCCTCGACACACCTCGCCAGCCGAAGTCTCCTTTCCCACGGTCGAAGAGTTCGCTGCATTTCTTCAGACATCCAATATACCTCCCGTACCACTCTTATACATTGATCCCCATACATACTTAACGAATCCGATAAGCTACGCAATAGCACATGCCTTAGCAGTCAAGAATCCATCGCTAAGACAACTTGTGCCGGAGCAGATCTTCAATGTGTCGCATTTCTGCCACCAGAATGTGCCCACCCATCCGTGGGCACAAATCTTCTATAATCGTCTCAAGTCTTTTCCTCCAGCTCTGAAAGATCATCAGCTAGAGGCAAGGAACCCCACAATTCAAGATCGTGTCACTTAATTGCAGGGGATTCGCTTCCCCCTCAGCAACTCTCTGGCATATGAAGACCTCAACCCGTTGGGGGCTGATATTCTCCTCCTTCAAGAGACAAATTGCAAACCAACTACCGTCTATTCTGGATGGCGCCAGTGGAACTTTGTGTTTCATCACGCCTATGGACTAACATCTCATAGCGGTCTTGCCATGGGCATTACTCATACTCTCAATTCTATTATCACATCCCTCTCTGTGCGAAATATTTGCCGAGATCTCTTACAGCATGCATCCTTTACCATCGCATCTTCCAGATACCATTTATTCAATATCTATATTCCAAGCACTACAACACATTAATCAATTTTCTTCACGCGTCTTCGCAGAGCACTCGGCCGTATCCCACCGTCAGACCATGTTCTCGTTGTGGGGATTTTAACTGTACCCTGGATCCTCTTCTGGATAGGTCTTCTACAAATAGAGAGCGCCGCCATGCCCTGGCGAACCTGCTCCAGACAGTTGTCACCAACAACGCTCTTCATGATGTATATCGGCATATTCATCCATGATCGGCTAATTACACCTGGCGCTCCTCTCATGCGTAAAATCCTTTCTTAGCCCGCCTTGATAGGTTTTATGCCTCCATTACTCTACTTCTTGCAGTGACAGAACCGAGTGTGCATCCCACGGCCTCATCTGACCACTGCCATTGCCATCGTAGTCCATACTGCACCATTCAAACCCAGGATAATTCGCCCGTGTACATTTGATGATGCTCTTCTCTCCGACCCGGCATTCTGCTTCTCGGTCCGGTCATTCCTGATTGACAGACGACCGCAGCTTCAATCTGCACTCTGAGGAATAAATTATTGGTTGGAGATCAAGCAACAGCTCGTTTTGCATGTCCGAAACTATTCTTTCCAATTCAAGACACTCCAGAACATGCGCCTTGACTATGTTCGTTCAATGCTATCCATGCTCAGTCTCAGTGATCCTCTCTTCTCCTCCTTTCAAGAAGAGCTTCGATCACTTCTCACTCCTCTAGCGCAACAAGCTCTCCGCCGACTTCGTTTGCAACACCTGACGCCGGATGCTCAAAACTATGAGTTCGTGACGCCGGTGGAAAATACCCTACGAGCTTCGTCCGTACTTCATCATCTACGCCTTTCCTGTGGAGAGGTATCAGATGAGCCGATTGCGCTTTGTTCCCATGTCCGTCAGTACTTTTCCATGAAGTTCAGTGAACCTCCTCAACCATCCTCTGCAGCAATGGATTCTCTCCTTTCTAATCTACCACAGGCTCCCCCACCCCATCACGCTCCTTCTCTTCTCCTTTCCCCCACGCCCTCTGAACTAAACACTACATTCTTTTCTCTGAATTCTAGTGCCGCTCCGGGTCCGGACGGCCTAACCTTTAGCTTTTATAAAACTTTTCTGCCTCTTCTTCTTCCGTTTCTCTTATCCGCTTTCTCTGCGGCCTTTACTTTGTCTCCTCTCCCGAATGGATTTTGAAATGCATACGTTGTCCTTTTCACTAAGAAAGGTGATCTCCTTGACTTGGTGAACTGGCGCCCAATTTCCTTACTGAATCTCGACTACAAACTTTATACCATGCTTCTTTCACAACGACTAAATCCCATCCTCACTTACATCCTCTCCCCTAACCAGACTTACACAGTACCCGGCCGTTCCCTATCTCACAACATCCATCTCCTGACTGATCTAATTCACCTTGCGCGCTCCCGCTCTGAACCCCTCGTCCTCCTCTTTTTAGACCAACAGTCCGCCTTTAATAATAACTCCCACACTTATCTCTCCGCCACGCTTCTCGGATTTGGATTTCTATCTCCGTTTATTTCTCTCCTCACCTCGCTCTACCAGGACACCAGTTTCTAGGTCAAGTTGCCCACCTTTCTTACAGCACCAATACTCTTCCGCCATGGAGTGAGACAAGGCTGCCAACTCTACGGTCAACTTTTCGCTATAGCGTTAGAACCTTTTCTCCGCTCCGCTCAACGCTCCTTTCAAGCCACCCTGCCGCCACTCATCGCTCGCACGAGACACCATGTCACCACTTCCGTGGCGTATGCAGACGACGTTACCTTCTGTATACGCCTAGATTCACAGTTCTCTTTGCTCCAAAGTCTTTTCGCCGATTACGCCTCCTGCTCCGGAGCTGTGATTAATACAACCAAATGCACAGGCCTGTGGTGAGGCTCATTGGTTGACCGCATGAATTCCCCATGGGAAGCGCACTGGTCTTCAGCCTCTCAACGTTTCCTTGGCGTACATCTTGGCGTCCCAGGTGAAGCCTCCAGCACAACGTGTAATACCATCCAGCCACGTCTTCATCGGTCAACTGCGTTTTGGCAAAAAGCGCAGATCTGCACCTCATATTTTCAACGTGCACGTCTTGCGCAAACCTATCTTCTCTCCATGTGCACACATTCCAGGCTTGCTACTAAATCCCCACTTCTTCGTCTCAATGATTTCACTCGCTGCTTCACCTCAGTTATCTGGACCGGACACCACTGGCTCAGTGCCCCCAAACTTAGCCTTCCTCCTGACCAAGGTGGTATTGGCCTAATTGATACACGTCTCTACTATCAAACTCTCCGGATTATTTCGTTCCTCCGTTTTCATAACTCACCTGTTGCCGACGCCGTTACCGCAAGGAATGTCATCACCTCTTCGAGCAACACTAATTTCACTTTCACTTCTTTCATTCTAATAGACCTCCGTACTACCACTCACTCTCGCCTTCCTCCTGCCTTACGGGAGACTCTTTCCGTTCTCCGCTCTCTCCCGCTCACTCAATCCCCACCCGATTCCACCACTGAACTCCTTGCAGAACCCCTGTTCATCTCCTCACTTCTTCAACCCCCTCATCTTTCATGCTTCGCCTATCCTTCTTGGCTCCGAGTCGGAGTTGTAACCTTCAAAGACCTTGTAACCTCAGATCTGCCCTGGCGACCCTACGCCAGCCTCCAACCAACCGTTCTACTTTCACATTCCTCTCGCTCTGTTTATGACTCCCTACCTTCTACCATCATTGCTAAGTTTCCTCATCTCGCAACCACCACCGGCCTGACATTTGTTCCTTCCGCATCCCTCCCCTTCCTTTCTTTCTTTCAGTCGGCAGATCTACACTTCCACTCTCTTCCCTTTCAACCTCAGTTCTCTATCGGTTACTTTTAAAATTCCACTCTCCTTCTCCCCTTCACATCCCAGATGTCTCCCAATCCTCTTTCACCGCTGTCTGGTCTGCCACCCTTTCTTCTCTTTCAGCTCCTCTTGAAATAAACATTCACTGACTTTTTCTCTACCGCCGCCTTCCCGTTCCATCCTTCCTGAACCGCATGACCATTCTTGACTCACCTCTTTGCCCCTTCTGTGTTCAAGAAGCTGATGTCTCTCACGTTTATCTACATTGTGTCATCCTCCTTCCACTACTCCATCTTGCATTTTCCATTGCTCAACGTTCAGCCACAACTGATCTTCCTTTCGATGCCTATAAGACACTCCTCCTGCAGGTCTCTCCGCCAGTCAAGCTTCCACCCATCTGCTCATATATTTTCATCCTGGTGAAACACGTCATCTACGTATTTCATCAGCGCTGCCGAGATATCTCATCTCCTTATACCATCCACCAAGCTTCTGTGGAACTTCTGTGCCACTTTCGGGAGCATCAACTCTCAAGACTTCGTCTAGAGAACCTTGTGGCCGTTGCCCAACAGAGAGAACAATATTTGCGTTCCACCTGGTCTCCGGCCGCTTCCTGGTTCGCCGGCATGCCAGCGACGTTTCAACTGACTGTCGGTAGTTTATAACCTCGTTGCTCCTAGCTCTGTTGACGTGCATGCTCACCATTGGTTTTCGGAATTAAACGTCAACATAAAGCTTATATCTTCTAACAAATGTGAATATAATATGCACCTGTACAAATGCATATAATCTTACTTGTTTTTTCTCTTTGATTATCATTTTTTCTACCAGTATTAAGACATCGTTATTCTGTTTGCCTTAGGTTTCACATTGTCTTCTTTGTCATCTACAGTTCTCCTTTTGTACAGTGCTTCATTATAATATTCTCGTTCTGTTATTTGTCAGCACTATAATATACTTATGCTTCGAGACGAAATGTTTCGACAATCTCTGTTATTGTTCTTGTGCAAAATGCCTGCACCTCTTACCACGAGTCTCCTTTGTGAATCAATACATCGTGCTGTATATAATGTACATAGAATTTTAGAGTTTGTATGTTTTACCGTATAATATATGTATCAGGATGGCCATGTTCGCCTTTTGAACACAACCTTGTTAAAAAAAATTGTGTTGAACTGAAGAAGCGTATATGCTCCAGCTTTGCCCGTCCATCTGTGTGTCGGCACGATAACTCGCGTAAAAATGGTTCGATTTCGATGAAATTTTAATATGTGGTAGGGGACCACCTGGGGACGAAACCTACTAAATATGGACGAAATGGAATCAAAGGTCACGGCATAGGAGCGGGATCCATTCCACTGTCCTTATGCGTCATAACGTGCGTAAATATGGTTCGATGTCGATGACATTTTTGCATATTTTAGGGGACCACCTGGGAATTAACCCTATTGAAAAAGGGTGAAGTGGAATTAAATGTCAGGACATAGAACCGGGATGCATTCCATTGTCCTTATGCGTCATAACGTGCGTAAAAATTGTTCGATTTCGATGAAATTTTAGTATGTGGTACGGGAACACATGTGGACAAACCCTGTTGAAAATGGGCAAAATGGCATCAAAGGTCAGGACATAGGAGCGGAATAACATCTATCGCTCTTATGCGTCATAACTTATGTAAAAATTCTTAGATTTGAATTACATGTCAGTATGGTGTAGGGACCTGCCTGGGGACGAATCCTGTTGAAAGTGGGCGAAATGGAGTCAAAGGTTAGGACACTGGAGCGGAATATATTCCATAGCCCTTATGCATCATAACTTACGTAAAAATGCTTCGATTGCGACAACACCTTATCATGTTATTTCGGAGGTATACGAACCGGTTCTGTAGAATATCATCGAAACAGGATCAAAGGTCAGGGCACAGGATCGAGATTTATTCCACAGTCATTATCCTCATAACTTGAGTAATGATATCTGCCATGTTGGAAAGCGTATTATAATCAATGCATTGCATGATTTTACTAACTTGTTATAATTGCCTTCGATGTAGGCACAAAATGAATAATTAGAAAAGCTCGATAATGTGAAAGTGCACGAAAGAAAAAGTGTCTTCAACGAATAAATTTCTTTTAC
The DNA here is from genome assembly GCA_039090855.1 of Macrothele yani. Lineage (NCBI taxonomy): Eukaryota > Metazoa > Arthropoda > Arachnida > Araneae > Macrothelidae > Macrothele > Macrothele yani. The sequence continues at coordinate 59,705,304 of CM077031.1, read as the reverse complement.
AAGCTTATCCATCGAAGTCATGGATAAGCTTGATCATGCAAAATGCCAATTGATAAGCTTGATCATGTACAAAAAATGAATAAGCTTGATCATGCAAAATGCCAATTGATAAGCTTGATCATGTACAAAAAATGAATAAGCTTGATCATACAAAAAAAAGTGGATTAGCTTGATCATACAATAAATAAATGGATGAGCTTGATCATGGAGTTTGTGAAAGAAACATTCTTTGCAAATACATAGGATAAATGCAGAATTTTTAAGGTGGCCAACAGATTACCATTACCTTCTTTACTGTTCAACATGTAATTTTAACATTAGAAATTTTAAAAATTACATCGATCTGAAATCGAAACCCCTCTCTCGATTTCCGTTTGGCAATCGTTTGAATTTCTATAGGATAGGTTTTAATCGACCGGAAATCTGGAGAGAGGGGTTTCGATTCTCTTTGCAGGGCGATGTGATATTCAAGTATTTTGACGTTACAGTTGCACTTGAACAGTAAACAAGGTAATTCGTTGTTCAGTTTGTCGCCGTAAAAGTCCTGAAACTTGATCATACTTGTAAGCCAGATTTTATCAGATAATAAAAACAAGTTAGTAAAATCATGCAATGCATTAATTATGATACGCTTTCCAACATACCAGAAATTATTACTCAAGTTAAGAGGATAATGGCTGTGGAATAAATCTCGCTCCTGTGTCCTGACCTTTGACCCCATTTCGATGATATTCAACAGAACCGGTTCAGTACACCTCAAGAATAACATACTAAAGTTTTATCGCTATAGAAGGAGTTTTACGCAAATTATGAGAATATTGGCTGTGGAATAAATCTTGCTTTTGTGCAATGACCTTTGACCCCATTTCGTTGATATTCAACAGAACCGGATCACTGTACCTCCGGAACAACATGATAACGTTTTGTCGGAATCGAAACTTTTTTGGTAAGTTATGATGCACAATGGCAATGAAATGGATCCCACTCCAGTGTCCTGACCTTTGACCCCATTTCGACCATTTTTAAGAGGGTTCGTCCCCAGTGGCTCCCTACCACATACTAAAATTTCATCGAAATCGAACCATTTTTACGCAAGTTATGACGCATAAGGGCAATGGAACAAATCCCGCTCTTATGTCCTGCCTGACCTTTGACCCCATTTTGCCCATTTTCAATAGGGTTCGTCCCCAGGTGGTTCCTTACCAAATACTAAAATTTCATGGTAATCGAACCATATTTACGCATGTTATGACGCATAACGGCAATGAAATGGATCCCACTTTTATGTCCTGACCTTTGACCCTATTCCACCCATTTTGAATAGGTTTCGTTCCCAGGTCGTTCCTTACCACATACCAAAATGTCATCGAAATCGAACCATTTTTACGCAAGTTATGACGCATAAGGGCAATGGAATAAATCCCGCTCTTATGCCCTGCCTGACCTTTGACCCTAATTTGCCAATTTTCAATAGGGTTCGTGCCCAGCTAGTTTCCTACCACATACTAAAATTTCATGGAAATCGAACCATATTTACGCATGTTATGACGCATAACGGCAATGAAATGGATCCCACTTTTATGTCCTGACCTTTGACCCTATTCCACCCATTTTGAATAGGTTTCGTTCCCAGGTCGTTCCTTACCACATACCAAAATGTCATCGAAATCGAACCATTTTTACGCAAGTTATGACGCATAAGGGCAATGGAATAAATCCCGCTCTTATGCCCTGCCTGACCTTTGACCCTAATTTGCCAATTTTCAATAGGGTTCGTGCCCAGCTAGTTTCCTACCACATACTAAAATTTCATGGAAATCGAACCATATTTACGCATGTTATGACGCATAAGGGATCTGAAATGGATCCCGCTCTTACGGCGTGACCTTTGACCCCACTTCACCCTTTTTCAATAGGGTTCGTCCCCTGGTGGTCCCCTACCACATAGTAAAGTTTCATCGAAATCGAACCATTTTTACGTGAGTTATCGTGCCGACAGACAGACGGACGGAAAAAGCTGGAGCATATACGCTTCTTCAGTTCAGTTCAACACAATTTTATTAACAAGGTTGGGTTCAGTAGGCGAACATGGCCGTCCTGATACATATATTGTACGGTAAAATATACAATCTCTAAAATTCCATGTACATTATATACAGCACGATGTATTGATTCACAAAGGAGCCACGTGGTAAGAGGTACAGGTATTTTGCACAAGAACAATAACAGAGATTGTCGAAACATTTCGTCTCGAAGCATAAGTATATTATAGTGCTGACAAATAACAGAACGAGAATATTATAATGAAGCACTGTACAAAAGGAGAACTGTAGATGACAAAGTAGACAATGTGGAACCTAAGGCAAACGGAATTACGATGTCTTAGTACTGGTAGAAAAAATGATAATCAAAGAGAAAACAAGTAAGACTATATACATTTGTACAGTATGGTGCATATTATATTCACATTTGTTAGAAGATATAAGCTTTATGTAGAAGTTTGATTCCGAAAACCAATGGTGAGCATGCACGTTGAACTGAAGTTCAACAGAGCTAGGAGCAACGAGGTTATAAACTACCGACAGTCAGTTGCAACGTCGCTGGCATGCCGGCGAACCAGGAAGCGGCCGGAGACCAGGTGGGGCGGAAATGTTGTTCTCTCTGTTGGGCAACGGCCACAAGGTTCTCTAGACGAAGTCTTGAAAGTAGATGCTCCCGAAAGTGGCACAGTAGTCCCACAGAAGCTTGGTGGATGGTATAAGGTGATGAGATATCTCGGCAGCGCTGATGAAGTACGTAAATGACGTGTTTCACCAGGATGAAAATATATGAGCAGATGGGTGGATGCTTGAATGGCGGAGAGACCTGCAGGAGGAGTGTCTTATAGGCCTCGAAAGGAAAATCAGTTGTGACTGAACGTTGAGCAATGGAGAATGCAAGATGGAGTAGTGGAAGAAGGATGACACAATGTAGATAAATGTGAGAGACATCAGCTTCTTGAGCACAGAAGGGGCAAAGAGTTGAGTCAAGAATGGTCATACGGTGGAGGATGGATGGAACGGGAAGACGGCGGTGGAGAAAAAGCCAGTGAGTGTTTATTTCTAGAGGAGCTGAAAGATGAGAAAGGGTGGCAGACCAGACAGCGGTGAGAGAGGATTGGGGGACATCAGGGATGTGAAGGGGAGAAGGAGAGTGGGATTTTAAAAGTAACTGATAGAGAACTGAGGTTGAAAGAGAGGATAGTGAAAGTGTAGATCTGCCGACTGAAAGAAAGAAAGGAAGGGGGAGGGAGGCGGAAGGAACAAAGGTCAGGCCGGTGGTGGTTGCGAGATGAGGAAACTTAGCAATGATGGTAGAGAGTAGGGAGTCATAGACAGAGCGAGAGGAGGGTGAAAGTAGAACGGTATGTTGGAGGCTGGCGTAGGGTCACGAGGACAGATTTGAGGTTACAAGGTCTTTGACGGTTACAACTCCGACTCGCAGCCAAGAAGGATAGGCGAAGTAGAAAGATGAGGGGGTGAAGAAGAGAGGAGAAGAACAGGGGTTCGGCAAGGAGTTCAGTGGTGGAATCGGGTGGAAATCGAGTGAGCGGGAGAGAGCGGAGAAAGGTAAGGGTCTCCCGTAAGGCCGGAGGAAGGCGGTAGTGAGTGGTAGTACTGAGGTCCATTAGAATGAAAGAAGTGAAAGTGAAATTAGTGTTGCTCGAAGAGGTGATGACATTCCTTGCGGTAACGGCGTCGGCAGCAGGTGAGGTATGAAGACGGAGGAACGAAGTAATTCGAAGAGCTTGATAGTACAGTCGTGTATCAATTAGGCCAATGCCACCTTGGTCAGGAGGAAGGCTGAGCTTGGTGGCACTGAGCCAGTGGTGTCCGGTCCAGATACCTGAGGTGAAGCAGCAAATGATATCATTGAGACGAAGAAATGGGGATTTAGTAGCAAGCCAGGAATGTGTGCACATTGAGGGAAGATAGGTTTGCGCAAGACGTGCACGTTGAAAATATGAGGTGCAGAACTGCGCTTTTCGCCAAAAAGCAGTTGACCGATGAAGACGTGGCTGGATGGTATTACACGTTGTGCTGGAGGCTTCACCTGGGACGCCAAGATGTACGCCAAGGAAACGTTGAGAGGCTGAAGACCAGTGCGCTCCCCATGGGGAATCCATGCGGTCAACCCATGAGCCGCACCACAGGCCTGTGCTTTTGGTTGTATTAATCGCATCTCCGGAGCTGGAGGCGTATTTGGCGAAAAGACTTTGGAGCAAACAGAACTGTGAACCCAGGCGTATACAGAAGGTAACGTCGTCTGCATACGCCACTGAAGTGGTGACATGATGTCTCGTGCGAGCGATGAGTGGCGGCAGTGTGGCTTGAAAGGAGCGTTGAACGGAGCGGAGAAAAGGTTCTAAGGCTATAGCGAAAAGTTGACCGGAGAGTGGGCAGCCTTGCCTAACTCCACGGCGGAAGAGGATTGGTGCTGTAAGAAAGGTAGGCAACTTGACCTGGAAACTGGCGTCCTGGTAGAGCGAGGTGAGGAGAGAAATAAACTGAGGTGGAAATCCAAATCGGAGAAGTGTGGCGGAGAGATAAGTGTGGGAGATATTATCAAAGGCGGACTGTTGGTTTGAAGAGAGGAGGACGAGGGGTTCAGAGCGGGAGCGCGCAAGGTGAATTAGATCAGTCAGGAGATGGATGTTGTGAGATAGGGAACGGCCTGGAACTGTGTAAGTCTGGTTAGGGGAGAGCATGTAAGTGAGGATGGGATTTAGTCGTTGTGAAAGAAGCTTGGAATAAAGTTTGTAGTCGAGATTCAGTAGGGAAATTGGGCGCCAGTTCACCAAGTCAAGGAGATCACCTTTCTTGGGGACAAGGACAACTTATGCATTTGAGAATCCCCTCGGGAGGGGAGAGTAAGTAAAGGCAGTAGAGACAGTGGGTAGGAGAAACGGAAGAAGAAGAGGCAGAAAAGTTTTATAAAAGCTAAAGGTTTAGGCCGTCCGGACCCGGAGCAACACTAGAATTCAGAGAAAAGAATGTAGTGTTTAGTTCAGAGGGCGTGGGGGAAAGGAGAAGAGAAGAAGCGAGAATGATGGGGGGACCTGTGGTGGATTAGAAAGGAGAGAAACCATTGCTGCAGAAAATTGTTCAGGAGGTTCACTGAACTTCATGGAAAAGTACTGACGGACATGGGAACAAAGCGCAATCGGCTCATTTGATACCTCTCCAGAAGAAAGGCGTAGATGATGAAGTACGGACGAAGCTCGTCGGGTGTTTTCCACCGACGTCAGGAACTCATAGTTGTGAGCATCCGTCGTCAGGTGTTGCAAACGTAGTCGGCGGAGAGCTTGTTGCGCCAGAGGAGTGAGAAGAGATCGAAGCTCTTCTTGAAAGGAGGAGAAGAGAGGATCATTGAGGCTGAACATGGATAACATTGAACGAACATAGTCTAAGCACATGATCTGGAGTGTCTTTAATTGGAAAGAGTAGTTTGGGACATGCAGAACGAGCTGTTGCTTGATCTCCAACCAATAATTTATTCCTCAGAGTGCAGATTGAAGCTGCGGTCGGCTGTCAATCAGCAATGGCCGGACCGAGAAGCAGAATGCCGGGTCAGAGAGAAGTGCATCATCAAATGTACACGGGCGAATTATCCTGGGTTTGAATGGTGCAGTGGTCAGATGAGGCCGTGGGATGCACACTCGATTCTGTCACGGCAAGAAGTAGAGTACTGGAGGCATAAAACCTGTCAAGGTTGGCTAAGAAAGGATTTTGCGCATGAGAGGAGCGCCAAGTGTAATTAGTCGACCATGAATGAATATGCCGATGTACATCATGAAGAGCGTTGTTGGTGACAACTGTCTGGAGCAGGTTCGCCAGGGCATGGCGGCGCTCACTATTTGTAGAAGACCTATCCAGAAGAGGATCCAGGGTACAGTTAAAATCCCCACCAACGAGAACATGGTCTGACGGTGGGATACGGTCGAGTGCTCTGCGAAGACGCTTGAAGAGAATTGATAAATGTGTTGTAGTGCTTGGAATATAGATATTGAATAAATGATATCTGGAAGATGCGATGGTAAAGGATGCATGCTGTAAGAGATCTCGGCAAATATTTCGCACAGAGAGGGATGTGATAATAGAATTGAGAGTATGACTAATGCCGATGGCAAGACCGCTATGAGATGTTAGTCCATAGGCGTGATGAAACACAACTTTCCACTGGCGCCATCGAGAATAGACGGCAGTTGGTTTGCAATTTGTCTCTTGAAGGAGGGGAATATCAGCCCCCAACGGGTTGAGGTCTTCATATGCCAGAGAGTTGCTGAGGGGGAAGCGAATCCCCTGCAATTATGTGACACGATCCTGAATTGTGGGGTTCCTTGCCTGTAGCTGAAGATCTTTCAGAGCTGGAGGAAAAGACTTGAGACGATTATAGAAGATTTGTGCCCACGGATGGGTGGAAACATTCGGGCGGCAGAAATGCGACACATTCAAGATCTGCTCCGGCACAAGTTGGCTAAGCGATGGATTCTTGACTGCTAAGGCACGCGCTATTGCGTAGCTTGTCGGATTCGTTATGTATGTATGGAGAACAATGTATGACAGTGGTACGGGAGGTATATATTGGCTGTCTGGAGAAATGCAGCGAACTCTTCGACCGTGGGAAAGGAGACTTCGGCTGGCGAGGTGTGTCGAGGAGAACTGCTGGAGAGGGAGGTTGAACGAGGTGAAGTAGAGTTTTGCTTCTTCGCTACCCGCCTGCTGCGGCCAGAGCCGCGGCGTTTCAGTGGAGGCTCGGTCGTCTCATCCTCACACTGCGTCTCTGGACCAACGGACTCCACATCAGCTGTTTCGGAGGTTTCAGTGGTAATATCTGGTTGTAAACCTTCTGAAAGGGACTCAGTGGTGGAGCGACGACGTTGCGGGAGTGAGGAGGCAATTGTAGGAAAGTCCTCTAGTGAATAAGAGGAAGCGGCTGTGGATGCATTGCGTTGACCAACGTCTGTAAGCGAACTGTTTTCATCGTATCTTGGCTCCGAGGCCTGCTGTGCTGAAGTAGATGGTGTAGTACGCTTCGAGGTAGGAACAGTACCTGTAGGAGCGCCAGTCGGAGTCGGTGGAACTTGATGTTGGCAGTGCACGCGAAGATGGTTTTCGCCATGGCAAAGCGTGCAGTGCAAGGAGGTAATGACGTCGATCGATTCTCTGATGTTGCTGCCACACCGTACGGTTAGGGCCTTCGGGCACGCAAGCAGATGATCGTACGACGGAAATATGACAGGGGAACTTCGACGAAACCCTGCAGTGGATTTGTGATCGGGATCTCTGGGCGCCGCCGAAAGAGTCGTTATTGGTCCAACCACTCGGCCAAATTTGCTGAGTAAAGTGCATAGAGCGACATCTGAGACTTCAGGCGGAACTGGGTGGAAAGTGAGCTGGATAGGTTGCTGCGCCACAGGTTCAGCCAGAAGATGCACATCTTTCATGGATAAGCCATCAGTCATCACAACGGGCAAAATACACTAATACGGCCCGTAGCTTTCGAGCCATATGAGTGATATAAGCTCTTGTATCAAGCATCTTCTTTAGGGCAATAATATATTCCTTGAGTTTCGTGTCTGGTAATGCATCAAAACAGACACCGAAATCCATTGTGGAGAAAAATTGTTTCCCGGCTGGGGAATCCTCTGTGATATCGATGGTGGCAGAACTACGCTCAACCCTGACGTAAGAGTCAGGAAAAACGGGAGCAATAAACGTGGAAGGAACTGTCGCTCCGGAGGTCACTTTGGAGTAAGTGAGAGACATAGAGTTGGCAGCGGAAGGATGCGACACAGTGCTGATTGCTGGTAGCGGCTTGGTAAACTGAGTTGAGCCAGTTGAAGGTAACGCAACCGTACAATCGGTCACATCCATAGCTTCGGCAAATGAACCAGGGACGTGCGTCAAGGTGACGCCACTCTCCTGGGTAGGGATAGCAGCTTGAGCCTTTGCAGAGGAGTCGCGCGTCACATCTTGTATGCGTATGACGTCTCTGACGTGCATAAATGCTACTTGGTATCCTGAGAGTGAGGAGGAGGAGGATGTTGAATGAGCATCACTGATGTGGGCGTGGACATCACCCTTCTCAGTGCCCGCCATTGTAAATGGCGAGGATTAACTTAAGGATCGATCAGCTTGATCGAAAATAATAAAACGCTGAATGCAAACAAAATATGCAACTCACCGACTTGGGGCTGAACTAAAGGAAAGTACAGATCTACTTCTTGAAGGGGAACACAAAAATAGGAACAAACACTCACTATACACTTCCAAAAACTGGGCACAAACACAGAGCTCGAAAGGAACGTGACTGTATCGGTTATACCCTTCTTCAACCTACGGTTTGAAAGCGTAAATGACATAATGGGAAAAAGTTGGTTTGCAAAGAAGTTGAAGCAGTACCAACAATTTATCATGACGGAATTACTAAACTCATGATCCGTTGTTATGATGCCGTGAAATGACATTAAAATATGCATAAAATGAACCGGTCACAAGAAGTTAGGATATTGCTGTTTCAAAGGGAAAACTTGGTGATATGAAAATTTAGAGGTTACAGGATATCGGTTATAAGAGTGGGTAGCTATGTTATATGTAAATTAGCATCATGTCAACACAGCACGTGTCGTGCGAGCTCCAATAAGAGTGCAGTGCCAGAAGTTAAAAGACGGATCGTTTCCGCACTTGGATTAAACGTTTGCTGACTATATTGCTTTTAAAGTGGGAGTAACATGAAATGATGTCGAGTCAATGCTTAAGAACTGTCAAGACAAATAGAGATGTTGGCATGTTACAGGTAGGTGTACGACAGATAGATGTGGTTGCTACTCTAGGAGTTTTGCGAAATGTATTATGTCAACTACACACAAGATTTCCACGATATGGAAATGTAGCTGATCGACCCTGGAGTGGTCACCCGATAATAACATCAGGACGCAAAGATCCCTCCCTGAGAGTTAGTGCTCGCAGAAGATCTATTGGGTTGTCGGAAAAGTCATGACGTATTTTGGGACCCGATGGCGGTTGGGCGGTTGTTTAAGTACTAAAGGCATGCGCAGCTGTGTTATCGCTATGACATTCGACAGGCGACAGTTCTAGCTGCAGACTAAAGGGAAAAGTTAGTGATTTGGTTGATTTGCGGAGACTTTACGTCAAGTTGAAAATAGAATACCAAACTGTGCATTTTCGCCATATTTTACTCTTTTACTTCCGTAAAGGGAAGAACGTGCGTCAAGCTTGTGAAAAATTGCGTAAAGTGTATGGTGATAATGCTCTACAAAAACGTCAGTGCCAGCGGTGGTTCGCAAAATTCGCTGCTGGTAATTTTGACCTCAACGATGTTCTTCGGTCCGGGAGGCCAACCGAGGTTGATGACGACCAAATCTAGTCATTGATGGAGTCAAATTCACGTTATACGACACGAGAGATTGCAGACACATTGCACATCTATCATTCAAGCGTTCACGGCCACCTCAAGAAGCTGGGATACGTAAGCAAGCTCGATATGTGGGTTTCTCATGAACTCAAAGAAGCTCAATGGATGGCGCGTATAAACTTCTGCGATATGCTCATTAGACGTAAGGAAAAAAATACATTTTTCAAGCGACTGATAACTGGTGACGAAAGGTGGATTGTGTACAACAATGTGCTGCGCAAACGATCTTGGTCACGACGTGCTGCTTCGCCTTAAATGACATCCAAAGCAGACATTCATCAGCGGAAGGTTCTGGTCTCAGTGTGGTGGGATTTTAAAAGTGTCGTGTTTTTCGAGCTCCTTCCACGGAACCAAACAATCAATTCGAATGTGTACTGTCGGCAATTTGACAGTTTGAACGAATCCATCATTCAGAAATTTCCAGAGCTCGTTCATCGTAAAGTGTTTGCTGTGTTCCATCACGACAACGCGAGACCACACACAAGTTTGATCACCGGCCAAAAATTATTGGAGACTCGGTGGGATGTGTTGCCACACCCAGCATACTCGCCTGACCTTGCGCCGTGAGACTTCCACTTGTTTCGCTCTCTTTAACACTGCTTGGGTGGTATAACGTTCAATTCAGATGAGATTGTAAATCATCACCTTGTACAGTTTTTGCGCCACGAAAGACAGGTCCTTCTATGAACGTGGCATTCTGCAGCTCACTGAAAGATGGCAAAAGGTTATCGAACAAAAAGGACAGTATATCATTGATTGATCTTTGTTCTTTCTATTAATAAAAGACCTTTGCAAAACATTGCTAAAATACGTCATGACTTTTCCGACAACCCAATAGTATCACCAGTAATTCACTCCGAAGCTCACTTTGGGCTGCTTTTGATGTCATTGTATGTACTCAAACGGTACGAAACTGTCTTCACCCCAAGTAGCACACTTACATTAGCCCTACGTAAAACACAAAATGTTCAGTTACTACGATGGGCCACTTACCAGCCTCCTGTATTCCAAGTTTACTGGTCCACAATGATCCAAACTAAGTATCAACGTTTATATAACATTGTGCTAGCATTAACTGAATGTTTCATACAACATAACTCCATCAATCTTTCAGCATTGAGCCACTCTTACAACATTTAACCATCGATGGAATAAAATTACGCCAACACAGCACACAATGTTAAACCATCCTTTGAATAACCATGTGGCAACATCATTTACAAAATTAAGCCATCGCTCATATATCATTGTGAAATTGTCGCACCCACGAGCCAACGACTTTATAACATTAATCCAGCGTATAACAATACGTTAAACATCATTTGGACAACATTGTACCAAGATCTTCTACAACAATAAGCCATCACTCCCACAACATGGAACCACTGTTATAACGTTGAGCCATCAGTGTTATGACATTGTGCCAGTGTATTACACAACATTCAGCCGTCACTTCTAACACAGTGAGCCAACTCTTTTAATGCAAGCATAGTACATATCCAGTGTTTTCAGCAGCTTTGTATGTTACATCCTTCAGGTTTGAAGCTGTACATTTTCACTTGGAAGTGTCGCAATGTAGTCTTTTGTTCCATGCTCTATATGTTCCTGTGTATGAAGAAAATGCATGATTGTATAAAAGCAGGTAAGTCAAAAATATGTTATATACAGTTTACATAATTTTTTACTTCTATGTATGTAGGGCAAGAAATGTTATGCATTCTTGTACACACGAATATAGTGATTTTGTTTTTAATGACGCATTATGGTGGTGATATTTTGCTGCGTAGCATACTGTGATGATTGCAAAATAGTAAAACCATGCTATAGCAAATTATGTTAATAAAAATGCCTTGACTACTTACCATCCATTTTTCTGGTATAAAAAAAAACTTCTGGAAGTAATTATCAGGCGGTTATAAAGAAACCTGAATACAAAAAAAAACTAATTCACACACATTTATATTAAGTTGATCTTCAGATTTCACTGTACTTCCAAGCATTTTAAAGTGCTGAAAATAGGGGGAAATTAATGGTTTTCCTTCATGTAGTTTGTGAGTCCCGCTCGCCCTCCTTTATTCTTTTGCTTACGAATCTAAAAAATGAAAGTACGGGAAGTCTAATATGGAAAATTAAAATTGCATAGCTAAATGTGACATACTTAAATGATACAATAATAGCATTGTTAATACTACAGGTGCTTGTATTGATGCAATGTTATATAACGAAAGTTTCTCAGACAAGTATATAATTCAGGTGATATTTCAGTTCATTCATGAAAGATAAAGTATTATAATTCATCACTACTATCCTCGACCAGTGGTGTGAAAGCAGTGATATTATCAATAAAACCGTTTTCGAGTCCTTCACTTTTTTTTTTAAGTTTTATGTTAAAATCTCATTTTATTGTGATATCCGGCGGCTTTAGAATCTGTAACAAATAAGAATCGTATTCAAAGTAGATGCCATTTTGCAGAATGAGTGTCTACCAGTTAACACTACCGTAAGGCTAACCTGCCCACACGCAATGAAACAAACTTTTACCCATATATTACCGATATGTTAAATAAAATGTTTGAAACTGCACTGATGAATACAACACAATAATCACAACTGATAAAACCTGAAAAAAAAAAAACGTTTTGAAATTCTGATTTACATTTATTAAACTAAGATATTTACCAATGACATATTCCATACTTAAACACATATGAAAATCAAAAACTGCTGGAAAGTAATGATATATATTCTCTAAAAGCACAGTATTCATCTAAGTGTTATGGGGAGATGATGATCAAGGACTGTATGCACTTCTACACCTGCCTGCCAGTCTAACTTCTGGATCAAATTGGATTTTCACATCTGCCGCTAAAGTGGAAACAAAAGAAGGAAGAGAAAATCATAGCATATAAGTCATTAATGCACAAAACCACAAATGTATGTACTTAAATACTGCCCATTTAATATAGGAGCAGGATACACTAACATAAAACACTTGCATTAACCATCCAATGAGATTTATTAAACAAGATACCTCAATCAAGAAGTAAGAACTGTACACCAAATTATACTCAAAATAGTATAACTATACTAAAAATCCGAAAATTCTTGGCGTAGAATAGAAATATGTCTCCGGCATCTTTATATACGATGCTTAAGAGACATATTGACAAGCCCCTCTTCTCAATGAAGCAGGTGTTTATGCCATACCACTAAAATACCCGGACGGCTCCAGGCGATACTACATCGGAATGACCAAACGTTCGTTTAGAATTAGAATCAGCGAACATAAAAGGGATACAAGAGACGGGAAAATGACCACTGCCCTATCAAGAGAAGTCAAGTTAAAGTCCGCCGATCCTATATGGAGTGATGTAAAGAAATTAGCTTCATACTCCACACTCAAATTTACCGCCATTCGCGAAACCTTGGAAATCTTGACCAGCTGCGAGGCTTGCAATGATAGCGTTTCTCTGGAGTTGCCACGTATTTAGAATCAGTTCTTCAAATAATGCTGAGTTCTCTACCATTGTACCGCGTGCCCAACCAACGTGACCTCGTTTCTTCAAAATATCACGTTTGCTCCTAATCATTTATTGTATAGTCAAGTCACCGCGTTCAGACTATTGAAACGTTCTATTTTCCAGTTTGCAGTTAGCTGTTTACCTTCCTTGAGAAAGCCATCTGGTTGATGTGCGAAACTTCGAAACTTTTATTTCTATTCTACGCCAAGTATTTTCGGATTTTTAGTATAGTTATACTATTTTGAAGATACCTCATATATATTAAAAACTAATAAATAATATGAAAAAAGAACAGTTACTTCTAAATTTTATTATTTTTGTTAGATAGTATATGTACTTTCTTGGATGAGTAAACACTGAAAAAACTTTCCAGGAGAAAGTGAAGTACAGAATTGTAGAAATATATATATATATAAGAACAGACCATCGATCGACAGCCATAATTTTAGATTGGATTCCAACGGACAGGAAAAGACCCAGAAGAAAACCACATGGAAGATGGGTGGATGAAATTCGAAAGTATGCGGGAGTGACATGGAGGAGACTGGCACAAGACAGACCGTTGTGGAGGAAACTTGGGGAGACCTTCGTCCAGCAGTGGATTGATGATGATATATATATATATATATATATATATCATCATTCCTCATTGTCAACTATTATCAATCCACTGCTGGACGAAGGTCTGTCTTGTCACTCCTGCATACTTTGGAATTTCATCGTCCCATGTGGTCTTCTTCCGGGTCCTTTCCTGTCACTTGGAATCCAATCTAAAAATTTTGATCTGTCCTTCTGGCAGTATGTCCAGCCCATTGCCATTTCAGAGATTTAACTCTGATCATGATGTCTTCCACTCTTGCCATTTTTCGGATCCATGAGTTCCTCTTCTTATCTCTCCTGGTTACACCAAGCATACACCTCTCCATGCTCCTTTGAGTTGTCCGCAGCATTTTTATGTCTCTTTGCACCATACGTAAGTACTGGAAGGATGCATTGATCAAATACTTTTCTTTTATAACATATTGGCATATTGCTCTTGAAAATTATGCTGTTTCTTTCAAAAGCTCCCCAGACAAGTTTTGAACTCCGATTTATTTCTTCATCAATGTGACCCTCACTTAATATCTGCCCTCCAAGATAAACGTACGTGCCTGTTATCTCCAGCTTTTCTCCATCCATCGATAAATCTTCATTTCTTGTAAAAGCATTGAACATCACTTTCGTCTTCTGAAAGTTCATTTTTAATAACAATTCTTTACACTTGTCAGCAAGTTCCTGGATCATACTCTGCAGCTCTGATGGGGTAGTTGCAAAAAATGACTACGTCATCAGCAAAACGAATGTGGGTTACATAATCTCCATTAATCTTTATCCTCTGGTTTTTCCCAGCTCAGCGACGGAAAGACACCCTCCAAATGTGGCATTAAAGAGCTTAGGAGATATGGTGTCACCTTGTCTCACTCCCTTTCCAATTTTTCTGTGTGTTGTATTTTCAAACAGCCGAATCTTTGCACTTGCATTTTCATAGATGTTATTAATAATATTAATGTATGCATCTTCAATACCGCAGGATTTCAGAGCCATTGCAACTGCTGATGATTTCACCGAAACAAAGGCTTTTTCATAATCGATAAAATCCATGCACAATGGAAGTTCATATTCCCTCGCTCTTTCAATTAGTTCTCTCAGTACGTGGATATGATCTATTGTGCTGTAGCCACTCCTGAATCCAGCTTGTTCTCTCGGTTACGCCATGTCCAGTGTTACTTTCAAGCAGTGTGAAAGAACTTTAGTGAAGATTTTATAAACCACTGATAGGAGGCTGATAGGTCTGTAGTTCCCGAGATCCTCAATGTGACCTTTTTTATGTAGCGGGATCATTGTAGCAGTGTTGCAATCCCCAGGAATCTGCCTATCATTAAGGCATAGAGTGAAAATTTGGGCGAGTACTGTTTCGATTTCTCCACTTGCTTCTTGTATGATGTCTACGGTAATTCCATCTTCCCCTAGAGCTTTCCCCAGCTTCATGTTCTTGAATGCATGTGCAACTTCTGATGGAAGGACTGGAGGAACTCTGGTACTGGTACCTTTCATGATATCTGGATGCATGTATTATCCCCTTCATATACATATATTTGGAGTAGAAATCTTTCACTCTTGTCAAAATTTCGCCTCTATTTCTTGTTACAGAACCATCTTCTTTTCTCAGTGCCATAATCTGTTTTCTTCCCTTACTGAGATGTCCCTTTGCTATCTTTAGGCTTTGGTTGTTTTTAATTGCTTACCTCATTAGTTCACAGTTGAATTTCCTTGCGTCTTCAGTGATACTTTTTCTTACTGTCTTGCATAGCTCTATATATACCACTTTGGAAGTCACATCTTCTTTAGTTGTCCTCATCTCTCTTCTTTTTTACATCAACATTTTGGTTTTCCCTGACAATTTGTTCACATGCAACTTGTTCTTAGACCCAGCTAATTCTATTGCTGTTTCCATAATAGCTTTAGTTACTTTTCTGTTAACTTCATAAATATCCACTTCTTCCGATGTTAGGCCTTCTAAAGCTGAGAATCTGTTCTTCAGTTCCAACTTGAAGGTATTATGGTGTTTTTTAAGGTTGGTTATGTCAATAGATTTTGTTTGTCTTATGAGCTTGCCCCGTTCAAGTTTAGTGTTGAGGTGCATCTTACCAATCTATGGTCACTACCGGTGTTGAACTTGTTTAGCACACTGCAGTCTTCTATGACGAATATTTTGTTACACATAATAAAATCAATTTCACTTGTCGTCCCATTTGGATGTCTCCATGTCCATTTCCTGTGTGGCTTTTTCTTGAAGAAGGAGTTCAAGATGAAAAACCCTTCTGCCTCTGCAAACTCTACGAGAGTATTTTCACGCTGGTTTCTGTTGCCGTGACCGAATTTACCTACTTAAATTTCATTCTGTTGCCATTGCCCTATTTCTGCATTGAAGTCTCCCATAATAATCTTCAAGAGCTGATTACCTTTATTATTTAGATGACAAATTTCCTCATAATATTCTCTAATTTCTTCTATAGGATGACTTGTTGTGGGTGCATAAGTTTGAATAATCTGAGCCTGATATCTTTCGAGAGTTGGATAACGAGTCGTGCAGCTCTGTCAGAGGAACTTTCAACTTCTACAATTTTGTCCTTCAGTTTCTTGTTTATTATAAATCCAACACCACTAGTTCTGCCAGTATCTGTCCCACGATAGTAGAAGAGATGTCCACTTTTCAGTTCGATGAGATCTTCTCCTTTTCTCCTTACCTCACTTAGCCCCACGATGTCCCACTTGATCTTTTGTAGTTCCTCTTCCAATTCAAGAAGCCTTGAATCAGAAGATAGGGAGCGTCCATTATACGTAGCCAAGGTCAGCATCAAATGGCAGCCTAGTCCGGTCCTCCGGGGATTCTTAGCACCCTCTGCCTTCACGTCGCACTGGCCGCTGCCTTGGCCAGGTACATTCCAGCTGCCGGAGACTGAGGGCCAAGATTTAAGTAGTGGAATCATTTTGGAGGGGTTTGGCCATAACTCACCACGCTGGTCCAGCGGGTTGGTGTGTGTTTGATAGCATTTCCTCTCATCCCGGAGGTATAGTTATACCGCTGTTGGCGGTCGTCAGAGCTCCTTTAGTGGGAACAGGATGCACCACGAGAAGGCGGGGTTTACATTTGTCAAGAAGAGAGGGTGATGTTACGCATCCCCTGATCTTTCATCCCATATATAAATATATATATATATATATATATTGTTATTATTGTTATCTAGAAATACCTCTGTGAACCAATTAGTACCAGCTGTACAAGAAATTTAGTAGAATATTGCATAGAATTTCCTGAGATTAATTATGATCAGAAAAATGGCAAAAGACAGAGACTGTTTTCTTCAAGAGATCTGAAGCAGGAGAACATGTGCAAATGTGCTACAAAACTTCCTGAGATGTTAGTTTGTAAGTATCGAATAATTAGTTTATTTTTTATGAAGAACATAATCATCAATTTTTCAATGAAAATTTAAGAAGTTCAGAAATCTTTAAATTGAACATTCACTGTCCTTTTTGAAAGATCTTCATTAATTTAAATATTTCATACAGCTGTTATATATTTTATTTACATCAATGTATTATGCATTCTTATTTTAATCATGAAAAATGAGGACCACTCTTTGGTAGAAGCATTTTTAATAGGAAAAAAAAATATTTCACAAATGACGATATTCTGGCTACATCCAATTGTAAAATTGTGATGTTTTTTTAATTTCATATCACTTTTAATGATGTTTACTATCAAAATATTGCTTTGACAATATATATCCAGTCCACCTCAGCAATAAATAAATAAATAGATAAATAAATAAAAATAAAAAGCTAGATTAACCACTTGATCAAACCTATTATAAGTCTAGGCCTTTCAGAGATTTGGCAGTGAAATATCATAAAATACCAAAATGAGTTTTTATTCAAAGCTGTTGATCTTTCTTGTGCCCTGCTGTTTTTGTGACAGCACAAAAAAAATAACTATACATATTTACACTATCGTTAACAGTATAAAAGTCTGCAACTCTCACTGAGATAATGTTAAAATAAATCTTTCCGAAGAAAACATCGTTAAATCAGTTCACAGCATAACCTGAAATTTACTACAATGTTTATGTTTACAGTTTTCACTGAACTCACATCATAATTTGAGATAACAGTACTGAAATTCTGGAATATTAATATTGGAGTTATGGGAATAATCATCTCTCCTTTACACATACTCACATGTTTATATCATATCTGAGTTGGTAATCTAGTTAATTTGTCATTCGTCTCTAGCCAGTGTTTTAAGCACGCTTCCTGGTCACAAAGAAATTACAATGTAACACATTTACCTATTTACATTTTTTGTTCTGATATCGCTGAACAAATAGTCTAAACAACTGTTTTTTTACTTCATGTACGTAACAAAAATATCCGTAGGATGAACAACAGCTGATTTTCTAATTATTTTAGACACGATGTACTTAGCTTCCAAAATTCAATTTGATACTGCAGAAATAAAGCAGCAATTAAAGTGAAACATCTGAAAAAAATATGTCATCCCAGTTTAGCGAGAGCTATTTAAAAATTATTTTATGTGTGACAAAAACATGCAGAAAATCTAACAATGAGATTTATTCTACTTTTGTTTAGCTTACAACAGAAACCTAAAGATTGGGATTTTATTTTCTATTATGAAATCCGGAATAGAAACAAAAATCGGGTTACTGAAGCAAAAAGGAAAGGATACTTTAAAGCTTTAATCAAATGTATTTTCTCCAGAAATGCATGCTTTTCGGCTGGATATTATATCATATTTTTTACCGCATGGTCTTGCCAACATTTCGGGTAGAAAGAGATTTAGTCTTTCAAAGTCCACCTATTATAATTGGTGACAGAAGTGTGTATATATATACATTGGATACAAGCGCCTCAAAGGAGCAAAGCTTCGGAAAAAGAACAGCGGTCACGTGATCCTAACCCAGAATTCTTGATTTCGATATCCACAAATCTTGTTTGCTGTCTGTGGATTGGGTGGATTTTCGTTGGATAGGATTGAATGGTTTTCTGCAGCAACAATTTGTTTTTGGATTGAATTTCTAAAATCTATTCTTTTGTCGAGAGATTTGCAGATCAATGCACAGAATAGGATGGGGTGATGACAAAATTTACTTGAATTTTCTTTAAAGGCAGAAATGGGTAGGCGGCGGCACGTGTGCTGTGCGGGGAGATAATTTCTGAATGCTCCGGAGCCAGAATCCTATCCAACGCCGAAGTCAGATGGCTGCACAAAAAGTCTTCTTCTGCGTAGAACGTACAGCAATGGTTGATGGTAGGAGTGTTTTTTTTTTGTAATATGTCTTAAGGGTACGAATGAGATATTGCAAAATCCTAATTTCGGGAAGTGCTGAAAAACTTCTCCTGTTCGAAAAATCATCACATTACTACTCATATGTGTCATTTACCATCCATACATGTGTTTTCCAATGCAGCGGGGCATATCTAAATATATATGACAGCAAGTCAGAAAAGCGTTATCAAGAAAGTTGTTTCAAAGGGACTATTTTTTTCGGCTAAGGGTCGGAGTCCTGTGTTAAGATGTGGAAGTGAAAGATTTAAGTTATTGAGGTGGAGAAGGGAAAGAATATGAGGAATTTCCTAAACAACAACAAACAATATATGACAGATAATCTACTATTGACCCAAATAACAACAATGTATGACAGACCAGTTACTGTTGACCCCGTAAAAGTATTTTGTTCTATATATTTCAAATACTAATTTAACAGTGTCTATAAAGTACACTGACCTCATAATTCATCGTAGCATATGCATGGAAAAGATGGAGAACTGGTCACGAGTCAACGGGTTTACAATTTCTTGCTGGTCAAAAGGAAAGGATCGAGGTGTTTCTGATACAGTTTTATTTTCGTTCCATATTTGAAATGAAAAAAAATCTGTTTTTCTTCCGATTCTTTCTCTCGCATCCCACGTGTTACATTGGAAGACTGTTTCTTTTCAAATTGCAGATTTTGCATTGAGCTTTCAAAGGTTTTCGTGAACATCCCGTTCTTATGGCATGTTGTGTCGGAATTAATGCTTTATTTGCCATTATGGATAAATTTAATATAAAGGAGACTGAAAAAGATGTGGAGTTCCATAAATATGTTCATGGTGAAAACAGAAATGGGAAGAGGGAATGCTGGAAATTGTTTCATCCAATTAAAGAATCTGTGAATAATTCTGTGTTGTTAGGTCTTGTTTGTTGTTGAAGAGGTTGGAAGTGTATAATTACAGAAAAAGATGTGGGTGGTGTAATCAAGGATCATGGAGCCAAAAACCTAAGCGATCATATAAAATTATGCGCACCACCATCGAAGCTATGAAAGAAAGAATAATGTGCTTTGCCGTTCAAAGATAATAATCAGTCAGGATACGAAATGCTGATTTGGAACAAATAAGGAAATGTGAAAGTGAACTAGTGGCAGGAGCTCACTTAGCTTTAAATGTAATGGATAATGTATACCTCGTGGTTTTGCTCAAGAAATCGTGAAACTGAATGCTGATTTCATAATTGTCCCTTCCTTTTGAGAGGAAATGACGAGATCAACATCCGCATTTTGAAAACTGTCAACTCATCACAAGCTTGTTAAATTCAGTGTTGTTGTGAAACATAATGTATTCTGAAGCTTGATACATTAACAAGAAAGCAGCTAAAACTGAAATTAAACATACAAGTTGCTTGATTCAGAAATTTTAATTAGAGCGTCATCAGAATTAGGTGGAATAGCCTTAACATCATTGATTCTTGACTCTCCTAGATGGAAGGGAATTCTTGACTCTCCTAGATGTGTTTGAAAACACTTACAAAACAGTTAGGCTATGTCTTGCAAATCAAGGACGACGGTTTCAACATTCCTGTAAGTCAGCAAGTGAATAATACACTCCAAAAATACATTTGTTTGATTTCCATATAGCCTAGGATACCGATGTATAGCTATACATGATTATGTATGATTATAAATTGGTGATTCGTAAAGTGAAAAAAGAACACCATGAAGGAATTGTCGGACGATCATGAAATTTACATATGTTAATGGGGTCGAGTATACATAGGTGTGATGTTAATTTCGGGTCCAACTGGTGAGCGCTTACGCCACAGCACGGCATAGTATGCAAATTATCGTCGGTGGTATTTAAGGAGTACGGCGAAGTGAATGTAATCAGTAGTCGGCGTACGGACACGTGCGAAGACCCTGAAGAAGCTGCAATGCCTGGATATGGTAGACGTGTAGGATTTCAGCAGTTATCGGACTTTGAGCGAGGTCGTCTAGTCGGACTCAGCGAGGGCGGGTGGTCGTACCGTCGTAATGCGGAGCGCATTAGACGGGAAGTATCGGTGGTGGTACGATGGTGGCGTAGATTGTCCGAGGAACATTCCCACACGAGAAGACGTGGAACCGGGAGTCACAGACGGACTGATGAGCGGACCAATCGACACATAAGAAGAGCGGCGTTGTCAAGCAGAACATCCACTGCGACGCAAATCCGAGCTGCCGTTTAACCTGAGGTGACTGTGTGAAAAATCCAAAACCGTCAACTGGATGCAGGACTACGTGCACGATGCCTCTGGCATGTGTACCTCTGACTCCAGCTTACCTTCAGGAACGGCGGGAGTGGTGTTGCCAACGTCTGCACTGGAGAACGCAATGGCGATCTGTCGTGTTCAGCGATGAAAGCTGATTCTGCTTGGGAGCCTCCGATGACCGTATGCGTATTCGAAGACGCACAGGGGAGCGTCTCCACCCTTCTTGCGTCCGCCAGCGACACACAGGGCCTACACCTGGTCTCCTGATGTGGGGAGCGATCAGCTATCACTCCCGTAAAGAACTAGTGTTTTTACCGGGTACGTTAAACAGCACCTCCTACATCAACAACATCATTCAGCCCGTGGTTGTGCCATTTGTAAGGTCGGTCTATCGTGGTGTTTTCCAGCAAGATAACGCACGCCCACACACAGCACGTGCAACGCAACATGCACTTCAGGGTGTGAGACATTTTCCATGGCCTGCACGTTCACCGGGTTTGTCCCCCATTGAGCACGTGTGGGATTTTATGGGACAACGACTTATCCGGTCTCCACGGCCAGCCAGGACCATCCCCGATTTATGCGTTCAGGTTAAGGATGCTTGGAACTCAATACCCTAAACGTACATCCAACATCTGTACGACAGACTTCATGCCAGAATTGCACAGTGTGACGCAGTTCATGGCGGTTCAACCTCGTACTAACCATGTTACATGGAAATGTTATTTTTCAGTTTGCCAGCAAATAGAGCTGTATTTTGCCATAATGTTTTGATCACGTTATCCTCTGTATTCCGTTATTATGCTGTATAAATTTCGTTGGTATCAGACGTCTCCATCTTGGTGTTCTTTTTTCACTTTCCGCCAGTGTATATTCCGCGGGAAGAAGTTAGAAATTCACTGTGAGGTCACTTAGCATATGCCTGATGATGGAATTGAATAATTTTCTGCCAAAGAATGTCGTCTATGTTATGATAAGCAGTACTTGTACTTCCTCAGATAAACACAAGTGTGAAATCCGTCATAATATTTAAACTGAACATGACTTAAGAAAATTACAAATAAATATAGAAAAACTCAGTGAAGGACAGTAGATAACATCACGTGAGGTCCCTATCGATCGCGATTTGTTGTGTTGCAGAAGTGGCATAAAACGTGGTATAGGGTTTGTGCTACCTCTTAAAAGAACGTTCAGCAGTGAAAACGGTCTCCCCACACAAAAATATTTTATGTGAAGAAGTTGCGTTTCTTTATGAAGATGTCTGTCTATCAGACAAAATCAACTAGATAGATTTTTTGAATAAGAAAATTGCCTAATAATACAATCTAGAATATGAACGCAGTGTTCTGTGGCAATGCGACAGTTACGCGAGGAAAAATAATCCAAAATATTGCTTGCTCTGCCATATATATTGCTTTTAATGTTTAGAAAATTTTTCAATATTCTCGCTTCTGCCAATTCCATCCCAAAACAAAAACAAAATTTCAATTGCACAGTTTTGAATAATTTGCTAAACATTAGAAATAACATATAATAGATAATTTCCTGTTACATATGGCAGAAGTATATGAGCTATATACTTATTTATATATGACAAAGCAGACGATAATCTGCAATATTTTTTATATTATATTTTTTCCGAAGTAACCGTATTTCCATAAAACACTGCTGTCAGATGTTAATTCGCATCATTAGACAGCTTTCTCTGGCGTATATTTTTATCTAGTTGTTTTTTATCTGCTAAACAGTCCAATTCACCTTCATGACGAAACGAAACTTTAACATCAGTATAAATATTTCGGTGACGAGAGATAGTTTTCATTGCTAAACGTTCTTTTAAAAGACAGACATAATCCTAGAGTGAATTGCGATAGACACAGATCTGATGTGCTGTTGTCTATTGGGCGATACTGAGTCTTTGTCAGTCATTTCCTGAAGTTGTCCTCCGTTTCAAAGTTAAGGTGGATTTCGCAGTTGTGTTTATTTGAGGAAGTACAAGTGCTGCTTATGAAAACGTAGAGAAAATTACTCAGCGGTTATTTATTGAACACCATCCTTTGGCATTATATGTTAGTTGACCCGTCGTGAATATATTAACAAGCAGAATTCCTTGCCGTAGAACATAAACAAGTTCCAGTCAACACTCCTCTTAGACCCCACCTGCTGGCGATCTTAGACACAGCTCCGAACAAGTTGGGTGGCAAAATTGCTGCAATCACACTTCCGTATATACACTTAGGAAATACGCCTCCAGAGTCCAATATATTTGGTTATTTCCAATTCCGTTGCATGGGCATTGGGAAAATAAGATAGCAACAGTATTCGTAAAAGAATAGAAGCAATGGCTTGTTTGCGAAGTAAGAGCAGTATCGAGTGGTCTTCCTGCTTCAACACTAAACTTTGTACAACTTTTCACTAACAAATTTCTTGCGAGCAACAGATTTAAAAACCTGTCGGCTTTACCAGATAATCAAAATATGCAATATCGTAGAGCCGCCGATCTCCATTTAATATATATAATTTATTGTTCAAACATATTACTGCAGTTTATGGGATTCGGATTTCTCAGTTGGCTGCTTTAGACTATTCCAAATAAAATAAAGAAACGGAGCATCAAAAATGAAACAGTATCAAGAGGTGCTGCATCAACTCTCAGAATTAATTAATCTTTCAAATGCATTTCCTTATTATAGAGCACTTATTGCCGGAACATCATCGACAGTGAATAACTGTTTGAAGAAAAATAATTTTATGTCGTAGTATTGAACGGGCTTTCACAGTGTGAAATCATAGTTAATACCTCGTTTAAAAAATTCATTTTCTGTCACATGTTATTCAAGAAAAGTCTCACCATCGTTTCCGGAATGTTCCAAGATTTCTCGTCAAATTCGCATCATTCAACCGTTGGATATAATGCCCGGTACACCAGTTACACAACAGCCACACTGCTTTTGAATCCAAGAACACTGGTAATAGTGTATCTAACCTTTATTGCGAAAGGCCTGAATTTGTAGAAATTTCATTTTGTTTAAGCGACTGCTCTTTCTGATTATTTCTTGACCACACCGATGATGAATTTGGTTGTTTCAGTCACAGCCCTCTTTGACCTAGGTTTACAACTGAAATTTGTTTTGCTCATTTCTTCACCACGTTAGTCATCTTCTCACAATACTGACATCAACACAAAGCTCCCCGCCAAATTCTTTAAGTCTTCGATTAATGTCGATGGGAGAAGTTTTTCTGCTGCGAGCATTTCAATAACGCTTTGCACTTTGAGCAATACGCACAAACAGTCGTCCATTGTGCCGCGCAGTTGGAAGGAATTGCACAAATCGGAAAGTTCCTTTACCAGTATGGTGGAGGACGGAAATTCATGCGACTGCCCAACACTGTTTCTATATCCATTTATACATCTGAATATGGCAATGGGAAAAACGTTTTCAGCCGCCTTCATTTTTTATCTTCACTCACGACTGGCAAAGCTAACTAACTGAGGAGTGAAAGGCACTGAGTTTCTGCTTCCACTGTGTAGTATAGTTTCAGTCTAACCGCTCGTATTCGATCTCGAAATGGGGCTTAAAAATTTCATAATTGTTCCAATTGTTGCACGCAGATACGTTTGAAAGACAAAGATATCAGTTTCCGTGACATTTATGAAAATCAAAATATTTGTGTTTTCGCCACGTCATTTTCATTTCTTTTTTGCCTTCCACGCAAGTTAGAGAGGTTACTCTATCAGGATATTTACTAGGAAAGGGAACATAGCTGGACACTTAAGTGACAAGATGGACACTATGTTATATTCCTGCCTTTGCTGAGAAAAAAATCGCTGACAGAACGATCGGCGGGACATTACCTTTGCTCGACCTACTGTTCCGATGGCACACTCTCATTGTTTGTGCTATGATCCTCGACACATTTCATACAATCAGTGTGGATAAATACTTAACAATCAAGAATTATTTTCGGTGTAGTCGCTCTCCCCGAGTGCATTCCATAGTCAGGTTAGATTACCCCAAATACAGACACGTTTTTTACCTCACAGTCATTTATAAACTTCCAACACGGATTATACTTTCTTATCTTTATTCACATATATCATTGTTTGCAGCATTTTTTTACAAACTGTATTGAAATGTTTCCTACGGTTTCAGAACCCATCGTTTTCTTTCTATACCCGAAAATATCAAACGACGGCTATTTATAAATAACACGGTATGATGTGGAAAGAACGAAACTGAGACAAATAATGCAATGCAAAACAGGAAAGTTTTGAAGTACCTAATTCCGTGCAGTTCACAATAATTTTTGCAGTAATTATAAATTGTTTTGACCTATTTTATTCACTATCTGGCTATGGTCGAGCAGTTCATTTTACATCTGCTCCATATTCCAGAATGCATGTCAAGAAAGCGCATGCGCAATGGCCCTCGCGGAGGGAAACAGTTTGCCTTTTTTAAACGCTGAAGAGTCGGAAATACCAATCGCAGGTAGAAAGCAAAAGTATAATACGAACTACGGGATCTCAAGAGAAGAAACAGAAATATAATGAAAAAAATATGATGAGAATAAGACAGATATAAAAATCATGATTTCGATTCTAAAATAAAATTAGCAAGCACTGTTTTCCTTCTATAGCCGAAATACACTTTTTTGTAGTGAATGATGTCATAAAATAAGAATTTAGTAACCATATGAGAACAGTTGACCATTTTTCGGAATTTATGCTTGAAAAAGTCTACTAAACAGCGTAAAGTGAAACGTCATTCACTTCAGCCTTCTTTTTTATTTGATTACCCCCAGAAACCTCTCGTTGGGTTTGCACGCTCAGGGAAGATTAAAACACAACTACCTGTGTCCCATGGAAATCTTGTGCAGCCCACGAAAAGCGACAAGGCATTATATTGGACTTAGAGTCTCAGATAGGACAGAGGGAAGGCATGTCAGAGACGTAGAAGTCTCAGATTGAAAGCGCGAATCCACATAGCTGGTACTGCAAGACTCTGACCTCACAAAACAGAAGTTTCAAGAAAAGAAAACCAGGGTGGTGGGAAAGAACGGAGCACATTATTTGTAACCGGTGTCCAAAATTCTGGAGTTGACGGCATTTAGCGCACATCCAATCGTCATACTATCCATCATTGTATGACGATTGGTTAACTGCAAAGCGTCACACTATGATCGATTCCGAGATGATGGGGTCCGTAGGCCGTTTGCAATAACTTCTGGGCTACTAGGGTTGATGTGCCAGCTAAATATAGTGTGTTAGTATTATCCTGCCTCCGGCAGTTAAAGCCATTTACATACATGCAATACACAATCAACAAATATGAGTCGATGACATCCTGATCAAAGTAAAAGCCATGCTTTATACAACCAGGAAATTGACTTAGAAGAACTCATGGATCAAGAAAGTGATATGAGTCGATGGCATTATGATTAAGATATATATATATATATATATACGGGTGAAGGGCGTCTTTCTCTTCCTTTCTACTTCGGATCAGAAAAATACAAAAGTGGAAGACATCATGATCAGAGTAAAATCCCTGAAATGGCAATGGGCTGGACATACTGCCAGTAGAACAGCTCATCGATGGACAGTCGAAATTTTAGACTGGATTCCAAGGGACAGGAAAAGACCCAGAAGAAGACCACATGAGAGATGGGTGGATAAAATTCGAAAGTATGCGGGTGTAACATGGAAGCGACTGGCACAAGACAGACCGTTGTGGAAGAGACTTGGAAAGACCTTCGTCCAGCAGTGGATTGATAATGGTTGACAATGATGATGATAATGATACCCGGTGATCCAAATGTAACAGAAAATTGAAAAAAATCAATAATTCGCAAAGTATTTACAGTAAGCAGATGCGGTTTTCACAGAAATACGAGCGTGTTTTTGTGCATAATGTAGAAATTTAATACCAGAATGGTTACATTTCTGACCACCAGATGGCGCGGTAAGGGTCCGAGCGCGGCTTAACGGCGGTACTTAAACAGAACTCTGACTGACTTGTCAGTTTCGGGCCGTAGATGGAATGGTGGTCAACGTTCGTACCTGGCTAGGATCGAATCTCGGGTTTCATCCCAGCCGGGTACGAACGCTCGAACCACTAAAACTCCGCCGTGCGTCGGATGGGCACGTTAAGTCGTCAGATCCCGGGTACTGTACTGGCCCACCGGTAATAAATAAGGGCGTCTTTCTCTCCCTTTCTACCTCACTATCGTGTCACTTTCCTATCGGACACTGTAGCCCAAATCTCATAGCTTCCTATTTCCAAGGGTTGTTTAAGACCTGTGTCACACACTCCTTTCCTAAAATCCTCTACATATGATCTGATCTGACTTCTCAGTGTGAGTTCTGTAATTATCTGATGATGCCGTGTGCGTTGACTCGCTCTACGGGTACAGTGATTCATTAGTGTTGTGTGATTGATTGGGCCGTGAGTAAAGTTCCAACTGTTGGTGAACACAACGAACTGCATGTGAAAGGGGACAATGGGGGACAGGAAAGTTGCTACAGCTGCGCACAAGCATATTGTCTTTAGTTGATAAATCACTTTTAGTTAAACTGCTTTATCAGAACACGTAAAGTGCAAGCGTAGCATTGCGCTCTTTTCGTTCAATGCGGGGTACAAGACGTGGAAAGTGACCAATGTCTTGTTGGGCACTGACGCAGATGATGAAAAAAATTGAGGACAGGGGCTCTTTGGCAGCAAGTCTAAGAAGCGGAAGACTCCAAAAATCTGGTGCAATCATATCTGAGGTCTAACATGAAGTCAACACCATGTCGATAGCTTCAGCACATGGGGAACCACCTACCATGTTGTTTAATGCTGTGCTTACCATGTTGTTTAATACTGTGCTTACCATGTTGTTTAATGCTGTGCTTACCTCGTCCGACGGCTGTGCTTATGAATGATGGGCACCACTTTGAATATTTGTAATCATGCCTTCGGTGTGAACGGTACTACAAAACAACCACAACTACGAAATCACCTGTGGCGCCCTCTGGTGGTTGGAAATGTAACTCTTCTAGTATGAAATTTCTGCATTATGCACAAAAAAATCCCACTTCTTTCTGTGCATTTCTGTAAAAACCGCTTCTGATTACTGTAACTACTTTGCGAATAATTGATTTTTCAAATTTTCTATTACTTTTGGATCGACGTGGACAGTGTCGCTTCGACATTAGAACATCCAAGCCTCCCCGTTCACTCCGGAAAAATGTGGCATGTGGGGCCACAACACACGAAGGATGCGACGATCGGCGGGCTTGGACGTCCGCCTCCGTACCATCCAACGAGTTTGCACAGATCTTTCCTGACGATTGTCTCCAAATGCGAGCGACCGTTGTGACATCGCTTCGCGTTTCTTCCGCAATACGACACAAGGACCGTCCGGCGGTAAGAAGGCCTACGATGGCACCTTTCTTGAACTCACACGTTTGAAGAAATTGCGTACGCCTTGTTCGTTCTACAGTCACAGCAGAACCACTCCTTCTCGCAGCCGTGACGACGTATCGACTGATAGCATCACGGGTTGGTTGTCCGCTTATGTCCAGCGCGCCAATTATACGATTGGCCTGCAAATGCTATCATTTGCATAATTTGTACGTGTGCACCCACCCTGTAATTTGCATGGCGCTGCGTTTACATCTTCGTGGTGTGCTATTTTCTATGTCAGACAGTGTATATAAAGTCGATGATATCATTTCCAAATTATATATATATATATATATATATCATTGTCAACCATTATCAATCCACTGCTGG
The DNA here is from genome assembly GCA_039090855.1 of Macrothele yani. Classification (NCBI taxonomy): domain Eukaryota; kingdom Metazoa; phylum Arthropoda; class Arachnida; order Araneae; family Macrothelidae; genus Macrothele; species Macrothele yani. Next base: position 59,676,400 of record CM077031.1, on the reverse strand, counting down.
ACGAAGGTCTCCCCAAGTTTCCTCCACAACGGTCTGTCTTGTGCCAGTCTCCTTCATGTCACCCCTGCATACTTTCGAATTTCATCCACCCATCTCCCATGTGGTCTTCTTCTGGGTCTTTTCCTGTCCCTTGGAATCCTGCCTAAAATTTCGGCTGTCCATCGATGAGCTGTTCTACTGGCAGTATGTCCAGCCCATTGCCATTTCAGGGATTTAACTCTGATCATGATGTCTTCCACTCTTGTCATTTTTCGGACCCACGAGTTCCTCTTCTTATCTCTCCTGGTTACACCAAGTATGCACCTCTCCATGCTCCTTTGAGTTGTCTGCAGCCTTTGTATGTCTCTTTTAGTTAAAGTCCACGTCTCTGCACCATACGTAAGCACTGAAAGGATGCATTGATCAAACATTTTTCTTTTAAGACATAATGGCATATTGCTCTTGAAAATTATGCTGTTTCTTCCAAAAGCTCTCCAGGCAAGTTTTGTACGCCTATTAATTTCTTCATCAATGTGACCCTCACTTGATATCTGCTGTCCAAGATAAACGTACGTGTCTGTTATCTCCAGCTTTTCTCCATCAATCGATAAATCTTCATTCCTTGTAAAAGCATTGAACATCACTTTTGTCTTGTGAAAGTTCATTTTTAATCCCACTTCTTTACTCTTGTCAGCAAGTTCCTGGATCATACTCTGCAGCTCTGATGGGGTAGTTGCAAAAATGACTACGTCATCAGCAAAACGAAGGTGGGTTAGATAATCTCCATTAATCTTCATCCCTTTGTTTTCCCAGCTCAGCGACTGAAAAACACCCTCCAATGTGGCATTAAAGAGCTTCGGAGATATGGTGTCACCTTGTCTCACTCCCTTTCCAATTTTTATGTGTGTTGTATTTTCAAACAGCCGAATCTTTGCACTTGCATTTTCATAGATGTTATTAATAATATTAATGTATGCATCTTCAATACCGCAGGTTTTCAGAGCCATTGTAACTGCTGATGGTTTCACCGAATCAAAGGCTTTTTCATAATCGATAAAAGCCATGCACAATCGAAGTTCATATTCCCTCGCTCTTTCAATTAGTTCTCTCAGTACGTGGATATGATCTATTGTGCTGTAGCCACTCCTGAATCCAGCTTGTTCTCTCGGTTGAGCCATGTCCAGTGTTACCTTTAAGCGGTGTGAAAGAACTTTAGTGATGTTTTTATAAACTACTGATAGGAGGCTGATAGGTCTGTAGTTTCCGAGATCCTCAATGTCAACTTTCTTATGTAGCAGGATCATTGTAGCGGTGTTCCAATCCTCAGGAATCTGTCCTTCATTAAGGCATCGAGTGAAAATTTGGGCGAGTACTGTTTCGATTTCTCCACTTGCTTCTTGTATGATGTCTACAGTAATTCCATCTTCTCCTGGAGCTTTTCCCCGCTTCATGTTCTTGATTGCATGTGCAACTTCTGCTGGAAGGACTGGAGGAACTCTGCTACTGGTATCTTTCATGATATCTGGAGTGCATGTATCATCCCTTTCATATAATTTGGAGTAGAAATCTTTCACTCTTGTCAAAATTTCGCCTCTATTTCTTGTTACAGAACCATCTTCTTTTCTCAGTGCCATAATCTGTTTTCTTCCCTTACTGAGATGTCCCTTTGCTATCTTTAGGCTTTGGTTGTTTTCAATTGCTTTCCTCACTAGTTCACAGTTGAATTTTCTTACGTCTTCAGTGATACTTTTTCTTACTGTCTTGCATAGCTCTATATATTCCACTTTGGAAGTCACATCTTCCTTAGTTGTCCTCATCTCTCTTCTTTTTTGCATCAACATTTTCGTTTTTCCTGATAATTTGTTTACATGCAACTTGTTCTTAGACCCAGCTAATTTTGTTGCTGTTTCCATAAGAGCTTTGGTTACTTTTCTGTTAACTTCAGAGATGTCCACTTCTTCCGATGTTAGGCCTTCTAAAGCAGAGAACCTGTTCTTCAGTTCCAACTTGAAGGTATTATGGTGTTTTTTAGGGTTGGTTATGTCAATAGATTTTGTTTGTCTTATGAGCTTGTCACGTTCAAGTTTAGTGTTGAGGTGCATCTTACATTTCACCAATCTATGGTCACTACCTGTGTTGAACTTGTTTAGCACACTGCAGTCTTCTATGACGAATTTTTTGTTACACATAATAAAATCAATTTCACTTGTCGTCCAATTTGGATGTCTCCATGTCCATTTCCTGTGTGGCTTTTTCTTGAAGAAGGAGTTCAAGATGAAAAACCCTTCTGCCTCTGCAAACTCAACGAGAGTATTTCCACGCTGGTTTCTATTGCCGTGACCGAATTAACCTACTGAAGTTTCATTCTGTTGCCGTTGCCCTATTTTTGCATTGAAATCTCCCATAATTATTTTCAAGTGCTGCTTACCTTTATTATTTAGATGACAAATTTCCTCATAAAATTCTTCAATTTCTTCTTCAGGATGACTTGTGGTGGGTGCATAAGTTTGAATAATCTGAGCCTGGTATCTTTTCGAGAGTTGGATAACAAGCCGTGCAGCACTGTCAGAGGAGTATTTCCACGCTGGTTTCTATTGCCGTGACCGAATTAACCTACTGAAGTTTCATTCTGTTGCCGTTGCCCTATTTTTGCATTGAAATCTCCCATAATTATTTTCAAGTGCTGCTTACCTTTATTATTTAGATGACAAATTTCCTCATAAAATTCTTCAATTTCTTCTTCAGGATGACTTGTGGTGGGTGCATAAGTTTGAATAATCTGAGCCTGGTATCTTTTCGAGAGTTGGATAACAAGCCGTGCAGCACTGTCAGAGGAACTTTCAACTTCTACAACTTTATCCTTCAGTTTCTTGTTTATTATAAATCCAACACCACTAGTTCTGCCAGTATCTGTCCCACGATAGTAGAAGAGATGTCCACTTTTCAGTTCGATGAGATCTTCTCCTTTTCTCCTTACTTCACTTAGCCCCACGATGTCCCACTTGATCCTTTGTAGTTCCTCTTCCAATTCAAGAAGCCTTGAATCAGAAGATAGCGAGCGTCCATTGTACGTAGCCAAGGTCAGCATCAGATGGCAGCCTAGTCCGGTCCTCCGGGGATTCTTAGCACTCTCTGCCTTCATGTCGCACTCGCCGCTGCCTTGGCCAGGTACATTCCAGCTGCCGGAGACTGAGGGCCAAGATTTAAGTTGTGGAATCATTTTGGAGGGGTTTGGGCATAACTCACCATGCTGGCCAAGCGGGTTCGTGAGTGTGGGATAGAATTTCCTCTAATCCTGATGGTATAGTTATACCGCTATTGGCGGTCGTCAGAGCCCCTTTAGTGGGAACAGGATGCACCACGAGAAGTCGGGGTTGACATTTGTCAAGGAGAGGCTGTGATGTTACGCATCACCTGACCTTACATCCCTATATATATATATATATATATATATATGAAAGTTGAAGTTTCACTCATGTAATATAATATAAAGCACAACAAAACTGCGCAATGCTGCAAATATTAGATGTAGTTAGTGTAAGTAAAAGAATATTAACATGCAAGCAATCTACACTCATAAACAAACAAATAGGGCCAAAAACCTTTAGAAAAAAAAACTGAAGTGAATAACAAAATGACGAAACAATGTTAAGAATATATATATAAAAAAACGTTTACTCAGAACCCCTGGATCACTCTTCAGGGAAAGACATCCAGAGGCACTGAGCACACAAGTTCAGTTCAGGTTTCATGAGAATGCAAAAATCTCAAATAAGCAATAATCGATATCCAATTTGAAATTTTGTGTTGTAAATTTTGATGCATTCTGTCTTCCCTACCTGAACTATGGAAAATACAAAAGAGTCACTAGGATTAAAATTGAACTAAAAAATGAACTATAAAGCACCTTACCAAAACAATAATATCACATGTACTGTTGTATAAACGAAAAAGGAACATCAAAACGAAAACTGAGTCAAATTCTCCCTACAAGATTAAAAGATAGTAACAGTAACAAAAATCCTTCCACCAAACCTTTCATGGCATAAACAAAGTCATTCTTAAAGAGTCGTGGTTAAGACGTAAATCCAAGTTGGAAAATTAAACTCCAGGTGAGTTCAGAAACCAAAGTGAACAAATTTAGCTGCAATTTCCTAGGTACTTTCTGAAATAGTCCAATTTCTATGATGTCGAATACATGTTTTTAGTGGATGTAAAGAACGGGTGTTATAAGTCTCCGGGGCGACTCGGAGGAAACATTGTTTTAAGTGTGGCCCCAAGAAGTGGTTAGTACAAAGATATTTTAGGGTGTAATGTTACAAAGCTTGATCTTGAAGGTGGAATGTAGATTGTAAGTAGATACGAGATCACAAAAGTAAAATTTGCAAAATTTTGGTTGATAAGAATTATCTTTCAAAGTGGAAAAAAGCTTTTTTAACTGTTTGGTGGTATTGTCTCTGTTATTGCAAATGAGAGTGATACGTAGAAATTGAGATATAATAATGTTTCTATGTATTGTTCCTGGAATTCTTGAAGTCCAAACATTCAGTAATTTAGGACTGAAGTCAAAATTTGTTCTTTCATCAAATACATCTATTGATAATTTTTTATGCTTTAGTGTAATCTGTAGGTCCAAAAAAGCAATCTCAGAATTCCTGTTTGTTTTTTCCAGAACCAAGCTCGGGGGATAACAATCCTGCATATTAAAAGTCTTGTTTTGAAACTAGAAACTGATGAGGTCATCAACATATCTAAAATTATGACCATTTATCATAACAATCCTTCTCTCATAATAATGCAGAAATAAATTGGCTAACAGGCTTGAAAATGAAGTACCCATAGGGATACCATGTTTTTGAATCATTATTCTATTTTTATCATAAATATAGTTGTGAAAGATACAAAAGTTACAAAAGTGTCCCCAGTATTCCTTGCTGACTTTCAAACGGTGACCAAATTCATCAAAATACCATTGGAGAACTGTATGCAGATACTGTAAATCGATAGAAGTAAACAGATTATTGAAAACATATGTACTAATTTCAAATTTAAATGGTTGATTATCCTTGATAAACTGTAAGATTTTTTTATTGTCTCTAATAATCCAAGTGTCATATTGAATATTAAAGTAGATAATCTGCAACAGTTTTAGAAAAATGTTGCCAGCTTTATTATTGTAACTATTGAAACCGCAGGTGATGAATCTGAAACAAACCGGAACTTTATGAAACTTAGGAGTGGCAAAAATGTATGGAAATTCAATCTTGGATTCTCTAATTTTTAGTAGTTTAAAAAAACTCAAAATTTTCTTCTGTATAATTTTGACATCAGAACATTTTTCAGTTTGATGATTTTTTTCATTACTCAATTCTTTTGACAAGATTTCATAATATAATTTTTTGCAAATGAAAGCAAAATTACCCCCATATTTATCAATGGGGGCAATAACATACTTGCTTGTTAGCTGTTCAATTTCTTCTTTAATTTCTTTCCATCCCTTTAGGAAATGTTTTCTGCTATAGAACCTCTCAATGTATTTAAAGATCTTCTCTAGTACAGCTGTAATCCACTGGAAAAAATTTTGTACAGGAATTTCAAAACTGTCAGACAAATTATAAATAAAGCAATGAAAATCCTTGGTAATATTACTTTTTATAGTATCAAGTGAAATTAAAATCTGTGGTCTGTACTTCAGACCTGCATCCATGATTTTCCTTAAATTAGTATTGGTAACAATATTTAAATTCCCTGTCAGAACGTGTCCATAATATTTGTCAACAAATTGAAAGCAAATGTCCTCATGGCAAAAACAGGGTAAATTCACTAAATCAGTGTCTCCAAAGTTCTTACAAAATGCGTTACAGTTAAAAATCTTTTTACCAACGGTTATATCAAGTTTAAATGCAGGAACAACCTCACAGATGCCAGCAATTGGAAATATTGAAGCAAACTTCTGTAATATTCCTCGAAAAGGAATCCTCTCAAAACATTTTGTTTGGAATCTGATGACACAATATCTTCTCTGTAGCTGTTTAGAAGTAACCTCATTTTTATTGTTTTTACAGTAACAGATGTTCATCAGGAAATCCCTAATGTATATATTATATATACATATATCTTAATACGGGCCGCGGGTGGCCTGGTGGGCAACGTTCATGACCGCCGCGGAAAGGACCTCAGGTTCGATTCACTAAATATCCGCCGTGCGTCGGATGGGCACGTTAAGCCGTCCGACTTCGGATACTGGCCTACCGGTAACAAATAAGGGCATCTTCCACCGGCTTTGTACTTCACTTTCGTGTCTCTTTCCTATCGGACACTCTAGCTCAAATCTCCTAGCTTCCTATATCTAAGGGTTGTTTAAGACCTGGGATTAGACACTCCCTTTCTAAAATCCTTTACATATGATCATTATGATCAACTTAATCTGCTCATGCCATGTGTGAAGTCGTCAGCAGTGAGAATGTGATTGAAATCTTGCTGGGCAAAAGATACACACATTAATATTATCAATAACACCTATGAAAATGTAACTGAAAAACTTGGTCTGTTCGAAGGCACAACATATATATATTATTGGGTAATCAATAAAAGCTGTACTTACGGATTTCACAATCATTCCTTTTTTCAATTAATTAATCACAGAATATACTGTATATACGAGTATATTCTGTAGATGAATATGTTCTTTGGCCATTTTAAATAAGTATGGTTTCGTAGTGTCAGCTGAGACAGGCCACGATTTGAAAAACTGATTAAAAGGAAACAAATAAGTTGGGAAAATGGTTAACTCAAGCAGACAAAATAGGTTTTTTCTTTTCTGGGTACTGTGTTTAGAATAACGCTTGGGAATCTCAAAATCCTCCGAAATCCTCTGATTAAAATTTAAATATATTTACACAAACTATGCGAACTTCGAGCCCATAGTAAGCCTTGCACTCACTAGTAAATCTACAACGTGTTAATGGTTCATCTCAACTTTTGCTATGAGAGTTCCGTCAGCCATTCAATTTTTGAAATTCCGATGGGGCCGTGGTAAATGAGCTGGCTTCTGACCATTCGTCACAGGTGGCTTCGAATCTCGGTTAAGCTTACGTGTTTTGTTTATTTTAAAGCGCTGGCTCTATCCTTTTCCTGGAACCAGTGGCCTTAAATTAGAGACGGGCGATTACTTATAGCCCATCGAGTTGTATACGAACGTCGTGAAACACTGAACCACCCGAAGTAAAAGACAAAAAAGAAATAAAAAGAAGTCATCATGTCTTTGAACAAGATTAGGGAAGTGGAGAGTCTTAAGAATATATACCTGCCTTTAAAACCTACTGCACCAACTCGCTAACTAAGTCTAGTCCGTCGAAGGAAAGTTCTGTACTGTTCTTTAGTACGCTGCAATGTGCAAGGGAACTGACAGTGTTCCAGCAGGATATATCTTAGGTCTCTACCACAAAGTCCATTGCGCTGTCTATAATACAGCGAATCAAGAGTTCGTCTGGTTTGAAGCTAAAAGGTTTCATGATGAAAGAAAGCTGGACCCGCTCGCAACATTCTGGAAACTACTGGCGGTTGATTAATTGAAAGTGTCTTGAACTAATATTTTTACCTTAATACCGCTACAGCTTTACTGTAGACTTCAGTTATAAGTTTATAACGAACATGTATTGTCCCGAATGAGTCTCAGTCGTACTATGTGAAAATTATTTATGCACAATCAAACTATATCTCTGATAAACTGCTAGATTTCGTGAATGGATCAACTTCACTAAATTGTGTTTGTTACTTAGATTGGTCTTGTTTATTCAGGAGTGTTACAGCACCTTAGAACATCTGATCATAATCTTCAAATTATATGTTGTAGAGATAAAAAATTTTGCTTCACGTCAGTAACTTTTGTTCTTCTAACAAACAGACTTAGCTCGCATTATATTATCCAAACGTAGATCAGTCAAAAACAAGAGAGCAGCCTGAAATCCTCGACACTATGATGCAGTCGGAACAAAATAACACACATTCGAAAAATATGTTATGCAGCTAGTCTAAAACAAGAATGCCGCCTCAACAGTGAAAACCCGAGCTCATCTCTCTCGAGATTTATTACGTATTCGTAACTTGACCTGATGGTAGGCTGTTGCTAATGTTAAATTCATCAAGCAGGAAAATGTGAGATTACCTGTAGGAAAAGGCTTAACGAGATTAAGCGAAATTTACATGATAATAATAGCACTCATGATGACGGTTAAATCATACTATTCGCTAAACGGTGACGATCCTATTAAGGTACCACACTTCTTGCTTCGAGGACAGAAACCCTCCGATGCCAGAATTAACATCCACAATTGCAGAGAAGTGTTGTCCTTGTACGAAATGGTTATGCAACGAAACAGGTGGTAGTCTGATGGGCCCAGTTTGAGACTGTATGGTGGATAGGATAGGACATCAACTCTTTCCAGTACTTGCAGTTATCGGTGGACCACTGAAGAAAAAGTGTGTCGTTGTACAAAATGGGCTATAGAATGAAAAAGGTGGTAGCACGTGTGGCAAGTTGAGACTGTATGGTGGATAATGTAGGACCTCAACCATTTCCATTTCCTGTAGCTTTCGGTGGACTACTGAAGAGAAACGTTGTCCTTGTAGGAAATGGATTATAGAACAAAACAGGTGGTAGTCGGGTGGGGCCAATTTCAGATTGAATGGTGGATAGGATAAAACTTGAACCCCTTCTAATTCCTGTAGATTTATGACGACCACTCTGCAGGCGATCCCACTTTTCCAAGTCGAACTACAAATGTTTAGTTGAGTTCATGTAAGGTGAATTTGGAGGCCAGGGCATTCCTCGAACCATTCCTTGACCATTCTGTCAGTGTGGCATGGTGCATTATCCTCTTGGCCATCACCAGCAAGGAACACAGTTGCCATGAATGGGTGAACTTGGTCCACAACGATTTTCAGATACTTGACAGATGTCAGGGATTATGCTATTGGGAGAATGGAGCCTAAATTATCACAGCAAAACACTGTTCACAGCATAACACCCCTCCGTAGGCCTGTTTCCGCCCAACAGTGCATCCAGGTTCCATAGCCTCCGTTGGTAATTGGCATATCTGCGCTGAGCCGTCTTCTCGATGCACCAGGAATCCTCATTTGTCAGACCAGACTACTTTCTTCTCATCATCCGAGGTCCAGTCTCGATGATCTAAGTCTCATTTCATGTGTTGTTGACGATGACGTGCAGTGAGCATGCAGACCCGGCTGGGTCTTCGGCTACGCAGGCCCATGTGGAGAACGCTGCGATGAACTGTGTTCTGTGACACATTGCCCTGATAACCGCTGTTGCAGCTGCGAGTGATTTTTTGCACTGTGGCTCTGCGGTCGCTTTGAACAATGAACGATAGTCTCCTCTCACTTCCCCTCTGGCATCAGTGAGCTGCGGACGATACGTGTCTGGACGACAATTCGTCGTTTGGCCATCTGTGCACCACTTTTGATACGTACTCACTACAGCTGCAGGAGAACAACCTACAAGCGACGCCGTTTCCAAGATCGTGGTTCCGAGACGCAGTACCATCAAAATTTGTGCTTTATCAAACTCCAGTAAATCAGCAGCTGTGCCCATTCTGACATCGAACACGTTACCAACCGAAAGCCGATCATCGGGTTGTATATATACTGCTCTGTGCACCTCACTTGCACCATCTTCCGGTCTCCAACAGCATTCGTTTCTCTAGTCTGGGTGTGGTCATAATGTAGTGGCTCATTTGTGTATAGTGACAGTAAATGTATTACACTGGCGGAAAGTGAAAGAAGAAAACCAAGAAAGAATTGGCGGACGATCAGGAAATTTACATATGTTAATGGGGTCGAGTTTACGTAGGTGTGATGTTGATTTCGGGACCAACCGGTGAACGCTTACACCACAGCACGGCATAATATGCAAATTATCGTCGGTGGTATATAAGGAGTACGGCGAAGTGAATGAAATCAGTCGTCGGCGTACGGACACGTGCGAAGACCCTGAAGAAGCTGCAATACCTGGACATGGAAGGCGTACGATTTCAGCAATTATCGGACTTTGAGCGAGGTCGTCTAGTATGACTCCGCGAGGCCGGGTGGTCGTATCACCGTATTGCGGAGCGAATCGGACGGGAAGTATCGGTGGTAGTACGATGGTGACTTAGATGGTCCGAAGAACATTCCCACACGAGAAGACGTGGAGTCACAGACGGACTGATGAGCGGACCGATCGACGCATAAGAAGAGCGGCGTTGTCAAGCAGAACATCCACTGCGACGGAAATCCGAGCTGCCGTTGCACCTGAGGTGACTGTGCGAACAATCCACAACCATCTATTGGATGCAGGACTACGTGCACGTATGCCTCTGACATGTGTACCTCTGACTCCAGCCCACCTTCAGGAACGGCGGGAGTGATGTTGCCAACGTCTGCACTGGAGAACACAATGGCGATCTGTCGTTTTCAGCTATGAAAGCAGGTTCTGCTTGGGAGCCACCGATGGCCGTATGCGTGTTCCCAGACGCACAGGGAAGCGTCGCCTCCCTTCTTGCATCAGCCAGCGACACACAGGGCCTACACCTGGTCTCCTGGTGTAAGGAGCGATCAGCTATCACTCCCGTACACAACTAGTGCCTGTACCGGATACGTTAAACAGCACCTCCTACATCAACAACATCATTCCGTTCGTTGTTGTGCCATTTGTAAGGTCGGGCCATCGTGGTGTTTTCCAGCAAAATAACCCACGCCCACACACGGCACGTGCAACGCAACATGCACTTCAGGGTGTGAGACAACATCCATGGCCTGCACGTTCACCGGGTTTGTCCCCCATTGAGCACGTGTAGGATTTTATGGGACAACGACTTATCCGTTCTCCACGACCATCCCCGATTTACGCGTCCAGGTTGAGGATGCTTGGAACTCAATACCCCAAACTTACATCCAACATCTGTACGACAGACTCCATGCCAGAATTGCACACTGTGACGCAGTTCATGGCGGTTAAACCTCGTACTAACCATGTTACATGGAAATGTTATTTTTCAGTTTAGCAGCAAATACAGCTGTATGTTGCCATAATGTTTTGATCACGTTATCCTCTGTATTCCGTTATTATGCTGTATAAATATCGTTGGTATCAGACGTCTCCTTCTTGGTGTTCTTTTTTCACTTTCCGCCAGTGTATATCAAGTGTGGACAACGACTGTCAGAGGATTTTGTGAGTAGCAAAGGTCTCTTACAGGGATGTTGTATGTCCCATACATAATTTTAAATGTAGATTGAGGTTTGTCTCGGAGAATGGCCAGCGATGTACAGAAATTTTGGATTACGGACTCGGAATGATTTCGTGTAACATTTACTGTTTGCGGATGATCAAATCATCTTGGCAGAAAATAGGGATGATGTAGTTTATATGTTCCGTGAACTGACAACTGAATAGGACTGTTGGGGACTTAAATTTAACGAATAAAAAACAGAGCACTTTTCCTATAATCCCGGAGACTTCATAGAAATATCTGATAATATAACGTTGAGAACAGTTAAGGAATTTAAATACCTCGGATCCATAATACATCAGGTTGGTACATGTCATCATGACATTGACCGGAGAATTGCGGAGAGCAGGAAAGCAATTATTATTTTTTTAATACTGTTCTTTGGTACCGCAGTGTCTTTCCAAGAGTAAAAAGGCACATTATTTTTTGCGATGGTATAGAGCATCATTTTATATGGTGCGGAGCCCTGGACTTTGAATTAAAGATTATTAGCTTCAGAGGTGGACTTTTGGAGGAGTTCTTGGAGAAATTCAGATATGAAAACGTGTGTAACAAAAAAATTCGAGATATTATGAATGTTAAAGTAGACATTCTTCAAACATGTCAATGTGGAGGTAACAATTGTTCTGCCATGTAAGGAGAATGTCATCAGAAAGGCTTCCTAAAATTGTGATGGAGCGGGAGGCTCGAGGAAAGAGGGGGAAGAGGAAGACCATGGAGAATGTGGATGAAGGAGATTAAATCAAATTTTAGAAATATTGAACTGGATGAAGTATGGCTTTGGATAGAGAGAAACGGAGGAAGGCCCTGGCTGAACTATATATATATATGTTAGAGGAAATCCAGTAGATAGTGGAAATTTCTGTTGTTGATGATGATGATGCTTCGCCAATGGTCCTGTAGTGGCGCAATTTTAAAGTATTTTATTTTCCCGCTTTCAGCATGCCCTCACTAAGATACCTTTAACGTTTCTTCGCAATATTTCCTTTTCTCGCTTTTCTACAGATACGAGAATAATGAGACTTACTTTCCCGAGGATATTTATTTTAGTTTTTTAAGGATACTAATCTTAGTTTTAATAGGTATACTGATTTTTCATGGTTACTGATTTCATTTTTAATAAGTATTATTTTCCCGATAATACATATTTCAGTTTTATAAAGATACTCATCTTAGTTTTAATAGATACTTGTTTTCACGATGATGCTAATTTCATTTTTAATAAGGATACCTATTTTTCCGATAATAAGGATACTTATTTTTCCTAAAATAAGGAAATGTATTTCGTAATGTGCTGGATCCGTGCAATTTTTTCTCCATTTCTTCGTCTGTTGCCACGTATATTCAAGCTAACCTACTTTTTCCCTCAATCCTTTTTTTTTTCATTTAAAATCTCGTATTTACTCTTTTCAATTCCTGCACAAGAACTGTTTTCCTTATTTGACCATTTCTTCCTGGGTTCTTATGAAATACGAAATACCGCGAAAGAAGCTGGAATTTTATGCAGGTGAAGTATGGCGATATATAAAACTAAGTTTCTCGGTATGAACAGGTGGAATGAAAATGTTTTAGAATTCATACAGAACTCTGAAATGTTCTGGTTGGGAACATTTTCAGGTAAAACCATGGCAAATTGTTGATGTCAAATCGTTTTTTATTAATACTAATTTCAAGTTTCGTATCTTAGTTGAACTTATTTCCAAAATATTTTGAAAGAAGTATCTGAAATGCGATTTATTAGAAACGAACATTTTCCTACCTACATAGTTTTAAAAATTTAAAGACAATATATATTTTGAAAATTTCCTTATTTAACAAAAAATAGTATTAATATTCCGTGTGCAGCGCTTGAGGAATATTGTTTGCTCAGGAACGAACCTACAGGTTCAGGAATCCGAAATCGTATTGAATTTCTTCTCTGTCGATCACATTTTATTGCTATTTGGCTTACCATTGAAAGGACGAGTATACACTGAGCGCCCACTTCATTATGGCCACCCCCTCAGTACTTCGTTGGGCCACCTTTTGCCTTTAATACTGTGTTGATTCTTCGTGGCATGGACTCCACGAGATGTTGATAGGTGGTTTGTAGAATCTGAGACCATGCTTGATTCTGAATAGCACTTTCCAGGATAGGGAGATATCAGGGTTGTGGATCCAGCTGTCTGATGGCTCGTTCAACTTCATCCCACAAATTCTAAATGGCGTTGAGATCTGGAGATTGTGGGGGCCACCTGAGCAAAGTAAACTCACAGTCATGTTCCTGAAACCAATCCTGTACAATACGAGCATTACGGCAGGACGCACTATCATGTTGACCGTAGCCATCGCCATTGGGACAAACCATCCACATCACAGGATGCACTTGGTCCGCAATGATGTTTAGATATGATGTGCCAGTCAGACATTGATCAACACGAATTAAAAGGCCCAAAGCATTCCCTAAACCATAACGTTGCCTCCACAAGCTTGAAGTGTTGTAGCAATGCATTTCGGGTCCATGCTTTCGTGCTGTTTCCGCCAAATTCTTACTAGGCAATCAGCTTGGTGCAACTGAAAACGTGTTTCATCGGACCACATAATTTATTTCCAATTATCGACTGTCCAATCCTTGTGCTCCTGTGCGAACTGGAGACGTTTTCTCTTGTTAACTGCAGACAGCAAAGGTGTTCGAACAGGCCTTCGGCTGCCATATTCCATCTGATGCAGTGTACGGCGAACAGTGCGTGCAGAGATCATTTGAGGGGATCCTTGATTAAGTTGGCCTGTAATTTGCTTCAATGTCGCCCTTCTGTTATCTGTTACCAGTCTTGACACTATCCGATCCGCCCGAGCGGTCACTAGTCGATGACGACCACACGTTGCACGTAGAGACCCAGAGTTTTGGCTGACAGTCCAGTCTTTAAACACTTTAACAGCAGCTGCTCTGGAACATTTCATGAATACGGCGGTTTCGGTGATACTCGTTCCATGGCCCAGAGCTCCTACAATCATACCACGTTGAAAGTCCGTCAAATCGTATTTTTTACCCATCTCGTCACCAAAAAATCACTTCTATTACTGTCGCAAGCACTGAGCTTTCTTTTTTCTACTAGCCTCCCCATCTGGCGGCAACAGCGTGCAGCCATAGCTCATTTGCTTAAAACCGTCAGGTGGTCATAATGAAGTGGCCTCTCAGTGTATAAGTTAATTGTTTCCCTACTCCGAAACATTCAGAAAGAAAATTATTGGTTTCTCACGACTAAGAACTTGATTACTAGAGCAGAATAAATCAAGTGCTCTGATTACAAACAAGGGCGGGACTGTAGATCAATACATCAAAGCTGGCTCTGAGGAAAGATGATTCCATTGGAAAAAAATTCCAGAATGACGTGTACCAAATGAATTTTTCGAATTACTTATTTTAACTCATATTTCAGGGGACGCCCATTGCTCCCCACATCATGATGATGTGAAGAGAATTATGAGGAATATGAAACCATGTCCCAAGAACACAGAGAATTATGAGGAATATGGAACCATGTCCCAAGAACACAGAGAATTATGAGGAATATGGAACCATGTCCCAAGAACACAGAGAATTATGAGGAATATGGAACCATGTCCCAAGAACACAGAGATTTGTGAGGAATATGGAACCATGTCCGAAGAACACAGAGATTTGTGAGGAATATGGAGAAATGACCCAAGAACACAGAGATTTGTGAGGAATATGGAACCATTTCCGAAGAACACAGAGATTTGTGAGGAATATGGAAAAATGACCCAAGAACACAGGGAATTATGAGGAATATGGAACCATGTCACATGTGTTTATGAGGAATATGGAAACATGTCCCATGTGTTTATGAGGAATATGGAACCATGTCCCAAGAACACAGAGATTTGTGAGGAATATGGAACCATGTCCGAAGAACACAGAGATTTGTGAGGAATATGGAAAAATGACCCAAGAACACAGAGATTTGTGAGGAATATGGAACCATGTCTCAAGAACACACCAAATCTTTCTCCGCAGGTTGCTTCTTCTCAGTGGTGACTCCTCCGCGTAGGACGTGAGGATCATCTTACACTTTAATATTAGAAAATTACATTCATAATGAAATATTGGAAAAGATTTATTTTATAAACGTTTAAGTGAAAATGAAAATGAGGAACAACTGCAGTCGTGAATGATTCTCGAGTCGCGCGATTGTCTTGTGTGGAAGCTCTTAAGGGAGAGTGAGGATTTCGATCAACCGTCCTCGGCCTCGCTTACCAGCACCTTGTCAATTGAGGGCGCAGATGGCTGTGCCGAGAGTATTTACAGCAGAAGGTCACAGAACTGAAAGTCATTCTGAGGACGACTCGAATCATCCTACGGGCCTTACTCTCGTTCTCATGGTCGACAGTCCTCCTGAAATGCACGGCAATCTATTGCCACGTGATGCCTACTGACCAACGCCAGCTCAAATTTAGCTG
The DNA here is from genome assembly GCA_039090855.1 of Macrothele yani. Taxonomy (NCBI): domain Eukaryota; kingdom Metazoa; phylum Arthropoda; class Arachnida; order Araneae; family Macrothelidae; genus Macrothele; species Macrothele yani. Next base: position 59,660,675 of record CM077031.1, on the reverse strand, counting down.
CTCACATGAGTGAGCATTACAAGGGAAAGAAGACACGTTCCGCTAAGATTTTGAAGATTCAATGTGTGTTGTTCCATTTTGTATTTTATTTTACCACTCATTAAATTTACTGTTGTGCTTTGGTACCCGATTAGAAAGCATGGGGAGTAATCTCGCTCCAGATAGCAGCTCAAAACCAGGCGTAAGTAACTCTTGTGACTCTATTATTGAACAACTTTTCCAAAAGCCTTTTAGCACACTCAGTTATAGCGAGAAAAAAGAACTTGAATCAAAAAGCGATCTACTCCTCCCTTACCGAACTTGATCCTGTTTCGAAAGACGGGAGGTAAACTTGATCTGTCTGGATTATAATTATACAAATAGTGTGGCTCTGTGGGTGTAAGAAACCAAACAAATTGTATTGTTGGCCGTGTTTATTGTTTTTTGTACAAAACAATGTTTGGAACAGTGAAAGAGTTGTTGATTTATATTTTGTAGGGAATTTTTTAAGCAAACGTCCTCAACAAACTCAAGAACACATTGCCGCAGCAATTTCTCTCAAAGAATTTGAAAATTGTGAAACAAGAATTGAGTTCTGTCTATAAAGAAAATACAGAAAAACACAATGCCATGGTGAAAAGAAATCTGTACGTAAAGAAGTGTTTAATAGACGCAACATGCTTTTTAGCACTTCAAGAACTGCCTTTCCGTGGGCACAATGAAGCGGAAAACTCTGCCAATAAAGGAAATAATAGGGAACTGGTAAAGCTCATGGCAGAGAGAGACCCGTGTTTAGAAAGTCACTTGTAAAATTGCACGGCCTTTTCCGGCAAAGGTTCAACGATACAAAATTATTTAATTGAATGTTGTGCTTCGTATTTGATGCACAATATAAAAAAGTAAATTTCGGCCACACAATTTATTGCAATTATGGGTGGGAGCGTTATATCGAGTGAGGTTTCCTTTAGTGCCCATTAAAACAGTTCTTTGCTTATTCTGATATTCAGTTGGAGATTTTATGGAAAGTACATTTCTCGCTGCTGTTTCGATTCAGTGGAGGCACGGGATCACGGGAGCCCACAAAAATACATAGTACCATTTACTAGCCTGAAATGTACAGAAAATACACACATACCAACTCTGTGGCCTGAGATTCAGAAGTTAGTTTGTGAAAACAAGTTCGCCTATTGTAACAAAATAACTCTTTGTGGAAGAAATCACTTGCAGTTGACAAAATAAACGTTTGTCGTCATAAACACGTAGAGCAATTATTCCACACAGAAATCTAATTTCACTGACATTTTTTTTATGAAAGCTTCAAACGAGACTGTTTTTACTTCATGATATTTTCCTCCAAGAAATACTTCTCATCCGGTCGCCAGCGATTTTTTGGCCTTGCTAAACAATGTTTTCCTGCCACTGAGATTGAAGATTGAATGAATCCTCTCAGTGAGCATGTCATTAGTCATTTTATGAACAAGGCCAATCCGCAGCAAATATTTATCTCCGCCCCTCTATCATCATATTTCTTACAAAAATACAACTCGAATACGTCTTTGTTCCTCACAAGATCAGAACATGTGTGCCACATATCTCCCGTAAGAGACGACTCTTTTCAGACCAGCAAATACTACTATCGTTTGCAGTACAGAGGTTTCATTACTCTATATGAAAGGGAAACAGTTACACTTTTATGTTCACCAGTGTACCATAAAGGAATCAACAACATACCATCGAAAGGACAAAAGGCTTCACATTCTTTCCAAAGTACGAATAAGTAGTACAACTACACTTTCATGCACACAGGAGTAATACATGGGAATCACCACCATATTATAGCAGGAAGAATGGGTTTTAACTGCATTCTGAAGTGGAGGAATATACCACAGAGAGGGGAATACGTAAAAATAAAACTTCTGATGTGGTGTTCGTAAAATTTATATTCTCAATTCCTGGCAGACACACTCACAACAGAAGAATGAAACATGTATAACACGGAATAACCAATACATGTACGACTTAATCATTGACACGGATTATGAACCTTTATTTGGTCAATTGGAGTGCCATCTAGTGACTTGGAAATTTACGTTATACCGGTTGTCGTCGACTTACGAAGAATGTAGCTTACGAAACATACGGCTTACTACACGCTTCGATTTTTTATTTTCCAACAGCGAAGTTTTGTCATAATATTCATAACCTAACATAAACGTAATCTTTCACATTTTGGGAACACCTGTCTCCAACTGACGTGAGAAAAAATGATAGAAGCATTGATGCGTGCCAATTGGGCAACCGACTACCCTGTTCATATTTCAGACAAATAATTCCCTCGATTTTGCATTTTCTTAAAATGTCGTCCTTGCATGTGTGCTTGTGTGTTTATCTTATGATGTCAATGCTGTTCATGTGAGTGCCGCTTCAATTAATCTAATTTACAAAGCTCAGTGTATTCCATACTAGCATACTCAAAGAAAGAAAATAGTATACACAGTAATTATATTGTACGAACTGGTACTACTTAGTGATCTTCAAAGAGCTTATGACTCATATATTGATAGTGGATAACTGATATACTGAAGTGTTTTCGATAAGCAAACCAGTTGTAAGTCAAGTTGCATATATTTACATTTTTTTGTCTCCCTTTCGTTGCTCTGTCGGATTGGATGTTTCCATAATTATGTAATGCATTTGCACGCGAAATGATTATCGAAGAATTTATTTGGCTGAACTTTCTGAGTGACACGTGTCGGCGGGTGTTTTTGCATTTCCTTCCTGACTCTCAGTGTCTCACTACGCGAAATAAAAAAGTTCAACGACAAAATACAAAATAACTTAGGCGTGCTCACGGGTAGAATAATAACAGACTTGTGTAAACTCAAATAGTGTTCTTTGTCTGTTTGGACGGTTTTTGATGAGTAATTGGACAACTTTCTAAAATTGCTTCGGTGTAGAATGAGACATAGCGTTAGCCAATAAAGCTTTTCGTTGGATTTCGTAGTTTTCTTGCTCAAGTACTTATATTGCTCGCGTCGTAGATATTAAATCATCTGTGTCTCCCCGCGGGGAGGAACAAGACAAATGAGGATATAACTTACCAAAATCGTAGTAATCCGTGATTTTAAGCCATCATCCCCGTAGGTGTCGCCCTGTCTTTCACGAAAATGTGTATTATGAGCTTGACATTGGACCACTTTCCTCCACTCAACACAAACACCACAGCCCATATCTACACCACAAGTTCATACGCGGAAAACACCACGCCAACCACAGTGTACACACTAGAGATGGGCAAAGCGACTCTTTTGAAAGAATCGATTCTTTCGATTCGACTCACTGAAATGATTCGTTCGATTCGACTCACTGAAATGATTCGTTCGTTTCGTTCGTTTAACTCTTATCGTTCAGTGAACTATTTCCGCAGCCACTGACTCTCGGGAATCGTTTCAGAGTCGGACTCCAACCGTTCGTTTCGTTCGTTTGACTCTTATCGGTCAGGGAACTATTTCCGCAGCCACTGACTCTCGGGAATCGTTTCAGATTCGGACTCCAACCGTTCGTTTCGTTCGTTTGACTCTTATCGGTCAGGGAACTATTTCCGCAGCCACTGACAATGGGGAATCGTTTCAGAGTCGGACTCCAACCGTTCGCTTCCTTTGTTTTCTCTCTCAGTCGGATTGGTTTGGTGAAAGGTTTATATGTGCAACAAATAAGGAGCAACAAACTGCTACTTTGATGCAAATTCGAATCCGTGGTTGATCAGATTGAAACTATTTGTTGGAATCGGTTCACTCATTTGATTCTGTTTCTCTGATGATCTTGTGTCTGGCACTTTTTGGCCAAACATGGGCCTTGCGCCATAAAAATCAACCAACCAATCTTTGATTCTGGCTTTTCTTTACCGTTCTCTGACGATTTGTACAACTACAATGCCATATGCGGCAAAAAAAAAAGAAAAAATATATATGGGCCATTTATATACTAAACGTTTGACAAAATATTGGGCAAAACTACTTATTGCAACCCCAGACGATCATTATCAGTTTTCCTTTTGGGTCTCCATTGGTTGTTACGAAATTCTTTGAATACTGGCTGACGACCGTGGCCGGTGGGGCCCGGGCCACCACCTTTGGCTGATAGAGCAGAAAATTATTATGTCGAAGTTTGAAACAAAAGGTCACGATACCGATTTACATATACTTCTTAATCATGTACCATAAAATTTTAACATAAAATAATTATAAGGGAGTAGCTTTGTTAAGTAAATTTACAAAAATCTAACCAGGAAAAGAATTTCATCTACTGCTTTTCTAATCATTTAACTTTCTTGTACTGTAACATTACTAGTAACTGGATAAGAATAAATGTACAAAAGTCAACCTCTTTAATTGTTATAGCGCCTGACAACTTTTCCCGGTAAATTTAGGGGAGCCTTGAGAGTGCCGCCTCGGTGGCGCAGTGGTCTAAACGATGGCCTCTGATCATTCGTCTGGAAGGGGTCCGGATTCGAATCCCTAGGAGGCATGGATGTTATGTTTGTCTTACTGGACTGGCTCTCTCCCTTCCCTGGAAATAGTTACCCTAAATTAGGGACGGGCGACTGCTTATAGCCCATTGAGTTGCTCATGGTGGTCGTTAAACCTCCAATAAAAAAATAAAAAAAAACATTCTGTGTGCCAGGGCGGACAGGCCCCTCCCTTGGGAAATTTCTGGGTGCGCTACTGGCTGACAACACCAATCTTGGAAGAAAATATTATTCATATAACTTTTCAAAGATAATATAACTTTTCAAAGATAATATAAATTTTCAAAGATAATGAAAGACAAGGCTAGCAGATCCAGGATTTTTTGCATGATTTTGCTTAATATATACATTATACACATATATTGTTGCAAAAACAAACTATATGCCATGTTTTTTTAAAGGGCCTGATTTTGGCACTTATTTTAGTTTTTTGTTGTTTTTTGATTGGAAGTTTAACCACAAATGTGAGCAATTCTTTGGAATATAAGTAGTCCCCAATTTAGGGTCACTGGTTCCTAGGAATGGAGACCAAAGATCTTACTCTCATTGGAACAGTCCAAATCATCACAATAGAGTATTGTTACAATTAAGTGCAAAAAAGAGCTTTGTTTTTGGCACTGATCTTGGTATCAAGGCAAAGGCACATAATTATTAAGTTACATTGCATATCTTACATATGTGACTGTGAGAGGTGTCAACAAATATTGTCACACTGGTCATCACAGATGCTATGGAAATCAGTTTCTAAACCTCTCTTTAGAATGTAAATACTGAATTTTGTTCAGTAGTACAGCCATCATACAACAATTTTGTTTTTGAACTGAGTACCATTAAAAGTAATTCTAAGCCCCACAGGCAAAGGGCAAAGTGAAAATTTGTATTGAAAATGCTATTTTCAGTTTTTCTTTCTGACAGCAACATTTTTCTGCTTCAAGTACATGTTTGTATTCAAAAGAAAAAAAGTAACATGAGAGTGACAGGGGGCCTGGATCCCCCATGTATTTGTACCTGGTTTTATGGGTACTTAAAAGTACATCATTTTGCTTTGATTGACAAGATGTCCGAGACCTAGGTTTCTGGTTTATCATTTTATCTAGGTCTGTGTCAGAGTCTTAATTAAAGCTTTGACATTGCTGGTCTCACTTCGCTGGAACCAGTGGTCCTACATCAGCAGTTGGCAAATTGCAGTCCCAAAAGTATTAGATGTCCATAAAGGTTACTAATGCCCAAAAGCAAAAATCATATGTAGGTAGTAATATGTATCTTACTTTGATATGTACTTAAATCATGTACGGTTAATTTTGCTAAGGATATTCATAGGTTATAAGAAAAGAAACTGGAAATGTTTTAAGACATCTGACTGATTGGTCCTGTGTTGTTTCTTAAATAATTACTCTATTTTTACATACAGCAAGCTCATAAGACAAACAAAATGTATTGACATAACCAACCTTAAAAAACACCATAATACTTTCAAGTTGGAACTGAAGAACAGATTCTCTGCTTTAGAAGGCCTAACATCGGAAGAAGTGGATATTTCGGAAGTTAACAGAAAAGTAACCAAAGCTCTTATGGAAACAGCAACAAAATTAGCTGGGTCTAAGAACAAGTTGCATGTAAACAAATTATCAGGAAAAACCAAAATGTTGATGCAAAAAAGAAGAGAGATGAGGACAACTAAAGAAGATGTGACTTCCAAAGTGGAATATATAGAGCTATGCAAGACAGCACGAAAAAGTATCACTGAAGACGTAAGGAAATTCAACTGTGAGCTAGTGAGGAAAGCAATTGAAAACAACCAAAGCCTAAAGATAGCAAAGGGACATCTCAGTAAGGGAAGAAAACAGATTATGGCTCTGAGAAAAGAAGATGGTTCTATAACAAGAAATAGAGGCGAAATTTTGACAAGAGTGAAAGATTTCTACTCCAAATTATATGAAAGGGATGATACATGTACTTCAGACATCATGAAAGGTACCAGAGTTCTTCCAGTCCTCCCAGCAGAAGTTGCTCATGCAATCAAGAACATGAAGCGGGGGAAAGCTCCAGGAGAAGATGGAATTACTATAGACATCATACAAGAAGCAAGTGGAGAAATTGAAACAGTACTCGCCCAAATTTTCACTCGATGCCTTAATGAAGGGAAGATTCCTGAGGATTGGAACAATGCTACAATGATCCTGCTACATAAAAAAGGTGACATTGAGGATCTCAGGAACTACAGACCTATCAGCCTCCTATCAGTGGTTTATAAAATCTTCACTAAAGTTCTTTCACACCGCTTGAAGGTAACACTGGACATGGCTCAACCGAGAGAACAAGCTGGATTCAGGAGTGGCTACAGCACAATAGATCATATCCACGTACTGAGAGAACTAATTGAAAGAGCGAGGGAATATGAACTTCCATTGTGCATGGCTTTTATCGATTATGAAAAAGCCTTTGATTCGGTGAAACCATCAGCAGTTACCACGGCTCTGAAATCCTGCGGTATTGAAGATGCATACATTAATATTATTAATAACATCTATGAAAATGCAAGTGCAAAGATTCGGCTGTTTGAAAATACAACACACATAAAAATTGGAAAGGGAGTGAGACAAGGTGACACCATATCTCCGAAGCTCTTTAATGCCACATTGGAAAATGTCTTTCAATCACTGAACTGGGAAAACAAAGGGATAAAGATTAATGGAGATTATCTAACCCACCTTCGTTTTGCTGATGACGTAGTCATTTTTGCAACTACCCCATCAGAGCTGCAGAGTATGATCCAGGAACTTGCTGACAAGAGTAAAGAAGTGGGATTAAAAATGAACTTTCAGAAGACAAAAGTGATGTACAATACTTTTACAAGAAATGAAGATTTATCGATTGATGGAGAAAAACTGGAGATAACAGATACGTATGTTTATCTTGGACAGCAGATATCAAGTGAGGGTCACATTGATGAAGAAATTAATCGGCGTACAAAACTTGCCTGAAGAGCTTTTGGAAGAAACAGCATAATTTTCAAGAGCAATATGCCATTATGTCTTAAAAGAAAAGTGTTTGATCAATGCATCCTTCCAGTGCTTACGTATGGTGCAGAGACGTGGACCTTAACTAAAAGAGACATACAAAGGCTGCAGACAACTCAAAGAAGCATGGAGAGGTGCATGCTTGGTATAACCAGGAGAGATAAGAAGAGGAACTCGTGGATCCGAAAAATGACGAGAGTGGAAGACATCATGATCAGAGTTAAATCCCTGAAATGGCAATGGGCTGGACATACTGCCAGAAGGACAGACCATAGATGGACAGCCGAAATTTTAGATTGGATTCCGAGGGACAGGAAAAGACCCAGAAAAAGACCACATGGGAGATGGGTGGATGAAATTCGTAAATATGCGGGAGTGACATGGAGGAGACTGGCACAAGACAGACCGTTGTGGAGGAAACTTGGGGAGACCTTCGTCCAGCAGTGGATTGATAATGGTTGACAATGATGATGATGATGATGATATATATAGTGGAACCTCAGTGATACGTTTTTCTAAGGGGGTGGCTTTAAAAACATGTAAAATAAATTTCTAAATAGAAAAATTAGTGTGGGTGGGTGGGAGGGGAAAGACGTGATTTTAGATTATTCTAATTTATAATGGAAGACATATATGCATATATAAAATACTTTGTTACCTCAAGCCTGCATCATTTTTGACTTTAGCATACATTTTTTAATTCTAATTTCAGTAAAAAATAGGCAAAGAAATTCTGTATGTTTCATATTTTCAAATATAAAAAAAACCGGAACTTTCAAATACTAGGGGTAAATCTTAATACTATTTTGCTTCAGGCTTAATACTACTACTGCACATTCTTTAATTACAAGCATCATTCTTTGTGAAGCAGTCTTAGCATTTGTGCTGAGTAAAATATTTACTAATCTGCTTTTCTCTACTTTCTTGAATCTAGAGAAAAAGAGAACTGTGAATGTTATGTGATAAGTTTTTATTTGCATCATGTATTTTATGGCCGGCAAAAAATGCTGTCTCAATTCTCGCAGAGTTGTAACTTAACAAGTATAAAAGAATCAAACTACAGTGTATTTTTGATAAACTGAAATTTATAATTTAACTTATAAACACTAAGCATATAAATTAATTACATATAACCAAATTAAACAAGCACTAGTAAAATATTGGGGTATAGCACATGTATAACCAGAAAATGTATAACTGAGATTCTACTGTATATATATATATTATAGTCATATAAAACATAAATCAAACAAAAAGTCCAATCACTAACACTCGCAAACAGATTTAAGCCTAATTAAAGCCAGGTCAACAGCACCTAAATACAAATAGAAACTCTAAAATGGTAAGTATGGTTAATAAAAAATACCATGGCCTCACAATTCTGTCTGAAACATGAATGCAAAAACCAAGTTAAAGTTTCAGAATGCCTAACTTAGATCCACAAAGAAGAAAAATAGCAAAAATACAAACCAAGACAAAAACACAAAGCCGAAAATTCAGACAAAGAAAAGGGCTGTCTTCATCAGGAGAACACCAACCCTTAGTAACCTTTCTAAAAGGGCGTAGGCAGAATTTAAAAAACCGGCCCTTGTGTTTTTTTTAAATTCGCACACGAATGGAATAAAATCTTCGACAGTTTGTCGTAGAGAAAGTACTATGGCTAGATATTGCTTGGAAAAGGAAATATTTTATTTCTTATATACAGATCAAATAACGTTTTACTCATGTTTGTGGATTGCAGCTGAAGATACAGTAAATTTTACTGTATCTTCGGCTGCAATCCACAAACATGAGTAAAACGTTATTTTGTAAATACAAAGAATACAATAATTACAATAACTATCAGATTTTTTCTAAAAAATACTATTAAACTGGAAATGGTGATGTCAGCATACCGCTAACTTTAGGTTTGGGGCACTTGGATATATTTTGCACACAGCGAAAGTAGGAATGTTTTGTAGGGAACAATATTTTCTACATTTTCTAACCAATTGTTATTATGTGGTTGTAATAAAGTCAGAGCATAAATACGCTATTCTTAAAAATGACAAATGAATCTAAGCCATATTATTATTTAATATTTTCTGGAGATCTGAACTTATGTGGGAGAAACCGCGAGTCTTCAAACACGCCTTCAAAACGCTGCAGTTCTATCGCGATCAAACTGAAGTACGTACTTGGTACAAAGCAACTTCTTTTACTGTGTAGAGTAAACGCATTCCCGTAGTTCACGCGATTGTCGCTAATACTACCCGTTTCGTCACACCGCATCGTCATATCTCACTCCCTTCTTTCCTCTCCCCCCCCCTCCATCTGACCTCCCTTCTGTCTTTCCCCATCACTCTGCTGCGTTAAGCCGGTCACATTTACTACCATTTCCACCCCGGTCGCATATACGACTGCTTCTTCTTTCTCTCTCTCTCTCTGTTTTAAATGCAGAGAAAGTTCTGCAATTGAAGTCACAAAGTATGCTCGTTATACATCTGTCATTTTGGAATAGAAGAAAGGTTCTTCAGACATTGGAACCAAATTTTTGGCAACTTAAAAAACAAGCTGGCATGGAACTCATTACAACTACTGATAATCTCCAAGATTACTCCGAAGGCTGTTGAATTTGTATAAAAGTCGCTAAGTAATTTTTTGAATACCGCCCCTTATAGGAATTCCGAACTTGAATCCCTCTTCTCTAGAGAGAACTGAAGTTGATCTACCTTACTTAGAGTTACTCTTGTGTTCTCTGATTGTTATCCCCTGAGAACGTTTAGTCATTCCTATGTAGTGCCGTTACGTAATGTACCAACAGGGCACAAAAGCGATGTATGGCATAAACCCGAGCCTCATTACGGGCACATAATGTAACGGCTACAGATTTTCTCCGAGATATAGTCATTTCTCATTTGCGGAACTTCCGCTGGCCCAGACCTTTTGCTGCGGTTACACAGCTGTTTGTTCTTCATCAAACACGCCTTCGACTCCGATTGCACAGCGACAACGTATATTTGTCCATGACGAGAATCGAATTCGCGCCCCCATGCTCTGGAGTAAGTTGCTCTCCCAACTAAGCTACACGGACGGAATGTACCGATGCAGATTTGTCGTCTTCACACGAGTTTTACCTCCTTAGTACGTCACAGCGCCCAAAAGAATGGGGCGTACTTCAGGTTCTACAGGGTCAAATTTGGCAGGCTTATTTCTCAGCGAAAGGTTAGAAAATATACTGACAGTTCTCGCCCTGTACCACCATCTGGAGGAAGGAGAAACAAAGTTTGAAAGACTTCATAAATTTATTTTAAAGAAACTCTCTTCTGTTATTACAGATGGGGAGTGACGTAACTGTCTTAAGGCACTCGGAATTCCATGCACTCCTTCGTTTAGTGTGAACCACGCAAGGAAACAGACACTGGTTTTTTTTTTCTACTTTATTATGATTTACTGTTGTACTCAACAGTTCCCTCAACTTTCAGGACTACTTGGTAACCCAATAGTAATCAAACTTTGAAAAGTGCGCTTAGCATCGAACAAGTGTTTATTCCCGTCTCCCCCAGCGCTCTATCTGTTTTTTTAAGTTGTTCTTCCAAAGAATCTCCCAGGCGAATGTAGCTTTCTTCTTCTGAGATGAATGTCCTAGGAAAAGGTATCTTTCTTCTTCTGAGAAGACATTCACGCTCTTTTTATGAAACTTAAAATGATACTCTCACGTGGAAAGAGAAGTTCGTTCTTTTCACTGTTCCTTGTAGAAGTCGGAGAGAATTGCCATTAAAATTTTTTATTTCCCTGAAAAATTGTTTGCCGCCCCGGTGGCCTAAGCAATGGATTCTGATAATTCGTCCGAGATGGGTCCGGGTTTGTATCCCGGTGAAGCATGGACGTTGTGTTTGTCATAGGCCCTGGATCCCGCCCTTCCCTGGAACCAGTGGCCCAAGATTAGGGACGGGAGACTGCTTATAGCACACTGAGTTGCTCACGGTGGTCGTTAAACCTTCGAAAATAAAAAAAATAAATTGGGTAGTCAAATTTTGTTCCGTAAGTTTCTAACTAATGTTGTTTGTAATTTGCTAGACTTTCTACTTTAATCTATTTGATTAAAGTAGAAAGTCTAGCAATTACTGACCATCTAGATTTTCTTTTTATGGTGCAGAGAGCCCTGGTCGAGTGCGTTATTGAGCCTGTTTTATTTGCTAGGTAGTTTTTGTAATTTCTTAGCAGGAGTTTTGTATAATACTTTATGGGAAAAGGATCAGAGATATTTTTCTCTATTTTTTATTATAAATCCGTTACATTTCCTTACATTACATTACGTTAGATGGGCCTCATTGGCGATTGCAGGTCTCTTAAACCTTGGCAGATAGATATGTTTGTTTTGCTTCTTATTCCAATATAGCGGATAGTTTACTTTTCCATACCTTATTACAGCTGAGTTTGGTTTCAATGTTTGGAGCCCTAGCCCACCATAGCTCGAACTTTCTATTGTAAGATAGAGCCCGGGCCCGAAAACTGGCTAACCTGTTCAACCATTAATAAAAAACATCTCCTTTTTCACAAGTCCACTCTCTCCTCCTCCTGCAATTAACCAATGTATTTCTCAAATGGGGAATAGGAACGGGACCTCTATCCATTTTTACAGTGCAACTGTACGTTTTTCTGTTATCTTTCGTTTCCACCTGAAGTGCTTCGGGCGGCCTGACATCCACAATGATCGGGCGGTGCTGCAATTGTATGTTGCTCAAATAATGCTAATATTATTACGTCAAAATGAGCGGCATTATGTACGTTGCTAAATAGAATTAACAGGGAGTTACTGAGTGGAGATAGATGGTAAATTCTCGTCGGCATGTTAACAACTATGCAATATCTATAGTTCTTCAAAAGCTTTTTCTTCTCGGCAGAAACACACTAATGCACAAGCCCGGAATAAATTGCCATCTCGAATGCCTGCTTCTCAACCAGAACCAGTTGCCAAAGAATTTCCTTTATCAACTATAAAGTGCCTCATTTGCTAAATCATATAAAATCACATTTATATATAAAAACATTTCTCTCGCCCTCCCTCTCTCGAAGAGCCCGAACACGAAACGCAGTAAATGTTCTGCACCCCGATTCGGACCTGAGCTCTTCTTCGAGCTCACCTTATCTCAGCTGTGTATCTTATGCGACAATATTTCTGTTATTTCAATCAAAACCCTTTTGGATCAGACTGCAGGCCGCGGGTGGCGTCGTGGTCAATGTTCGTCACTGCCACTAAGGAACCTCAGGTTCGAGCGCTCGAAACACTAAATATCTGCCATGCGTCGGATGGGCACGTTAAACCTCGGGGCCTGGCCCCCGGGTAATAAATAAAGGCGTCTTCCTCCCCCTTTCTACATTACTTCCGTGTCACTTTCCTATTGAGCACTGTAGCCCAAATCTTCTAGCTTCCTATTTCTAAGAACTGTTTAAAACCTGGGGTCAGATACTCCCTTCCTAAAACCATCTACATATGACCTGATTTGACTCTCTCCGGGCAAGTGTTGATTTGGTGGCACTCTGAGGAGCAACATTATATTAGGCACATCAAGTGGAAGTCATCGTTCTTTCCACGTTTATAAGTAAGTCACGGAAAGATTCTCATCACCTGCCACCGGGAATCGAACCCAGGGTCTTCCAGTTACGCACCGGACATGCTACCACAGCGGCCTCGAGTTCTCTAGACTCACACACACCTAACTGCCAAACCACTTGGCAGATGGTAAGTAACTTTACAAAAAACTAGGACGCCAATGAATAATTATTACAAACAATTGTTGTGCAATAGTGCAGATATTTTATATTTTATAAAAAGGGAATGAACTATTGCTGAGTGAAAAAACAGAAGCCATCGATCTTACTACGTTTGTAAGTGAGGCACGGCTGCCAACGATAATTTTTCCGTGACTCACTTATAAACGTGGAAAGATCGATAGCTTCTCTTAACTGTTCTTAATCAACGTCAATCGTGTTTATTAATCATTTTAGGTACGTGGTAATAATGTTTTCTTGTTCAGTGTAAGACAGCCATCACTGTGGATTAATTACACAGCAAACAATGCCATAAATCGCAAATCATGGTAGTAATAAGTTCAGCTATTATTATGCTTAAAAAAATTTTCATTTAAAACATCGCGAGATATTTATGGCTTATCCAGGACCCTACTTGAAATTCATGAGTGAGTGAAGCAAACATATATGCATAAAATTGTACCGCAATAGCCCCGCCGAATGCCTTATGAAGGATTTTGTGCTTAATGAAACTTTGGCCAATGGGAAGGTATGCGGATTTGCAAACACACTACTGAAAGTTACTCGGGGAAATTTCCTCCAAAAGTTTAAAGGTTAGGAAGACAACTGTGCATTAATTCACCTTCTATATTTAGTGGAACATTCAGCTATCAAATCAGATATTTTGTTGAAAGACACTTTTCAGAAACAAAAACAGGAATGTCCAAGAATTTTCATTTTTGCATATAAAATCTAAAACCTACCAAAAAACTATTATATCCTGCATAAAAAAAATGGAAGAATTTCATAGTATAATTGCTCAGAAATTGGACAACAGAAGACTCCAGGTGGAATGGTTGAAGCATTGGATTAACAGATTTAGTTTCCTGTGGTAAGATTCACCGTAATGATGAGATTTAAATATCAAAACAGAGCAATCCTTTTCAGAACCAATTCAAGCTTCTTTAAAAAGGGTAACCGGAATCAGTATATTGTACCTCAGCACCCTCTTCGTAAGTCGCTCTTTTTAGTGAAATGAATAATCTTCTGTGCAACGTGAGAGAGAAATTCTTTTTAACCTGCATGGTCGCTTAGAAACAGTAGCCTGTCCCACCTTTTTACCCCTGATTCCAGTGAAGGAATAGAGCTCGTGTTGTAAAACAGACATAACATCCATGTTGCCCCGGGAATCCAACCTAGACCTATCTCGAACAAAAAGTTAGAAGTTCTCGTACTTTTAGCACAGTAAAATGATGAAAGGTAGTTGCGTTTCTTCAAATTGTAATACAATATTGTTGTGCAATAGTGGAGATATTTTATAAAAAGGGAATGAACTATTGCTGAGTGAACCTGTGATACAGGAAGCCGAAAGGTCTGATTTCAGCAATTGTTGAATGCTGTAAAATCCAAAAGAAATAATTAAAAATCATCAAATCGGTATTTCCAAAAACGGGCTTACAGACAACATGCCTCTTCCCCAGCCCCGATCTTCAGTTCCGCAAATTTCAAATTTTTTATGGGTAGTATTCTCTTCAGAAGGGGACTGACATACTGATACGGTAATTTTATTGTATGAAAGCACACATATACTGAAATATGTCCGAGATATCAACATCTGACAGTCCAAAATTTTATTCTGAAAAGATAAAAAATATCTCGGATGATTCTGTTGCTTCAAAAAGCAGGGTTTGCTGTTCTTTTGCCTTTAAACAATTCACATTTTATTGGTGCTTTCATTTCTAGAATTAGATTACGTTCGTTTATATTTCATAACTTCCGTGACTTTGCAAAAATTGGCGTTCCTATTGGTGTGAGCGGTGGTGGTTACTTAACCAATACGGTTCAATACCACATGCTGTAGAAGATTATTATGATTCCATAATTGACTCAAATTTGGACTTACAATTCTTCTACGTTTCCATACTAGCTAACTGGAAGCATATGAATATCATTTACACATCATAAAGGTATTAATGGCTCTTTTCTTACTTACTGCTCAGCGTACATCATTGTGTTTGAGTTAGTCTTTGCTTCTAATTCAAGAACACTAAAATTTCATTTTTGTAAAACAAACCACGGCGTTTTTAAACATTGTCAAAAATTTTTCATCAATCCCTTATTTTCTAAAACATCGGTTTCCGTCTTTACAAAAAAATTATTGTGTCATTATAACCGGGCAAATGTTATCAAACTCAGCAATAGGTCGTACGCCGTAGCTTTATTTGTTCGTTAGGATAGTCTAAATTTTAACATTTCTTTGCAGTAAGATGCAATTTGCAAATCTCCAGAAATACCTACAGAATCTGGAAAGGGGAATAACCAACAGGTCTTTCATTTTATCAATAACTAGCACGCAGGAATGAAAGGTTTTCGAATTGTTGAGTGAAAAAAATATTAGTCCTTAGTTTACCGATTCAACTACGCGTTCCCAACATTTGTACTCTTATTCAATAAACTGGTATGAACACATATTCGAAACTTATTCCAAAGTTCATCGATATAAAGGTAGGAAACGCCGGAGCTTTACATTTAGAAAAAAATATCGAAATGGATCATTGTTATGTCATTACAACAATTCCAGAAATTTAGTTTTTCGGAAGAAATGATATTCGTCTACTTTTCGCAGCTGCCCTACTGAAGATCTGACTAGATTTTATAATTTTATATCAACCCATTTACTTCTAATCATCCGAATTGTAAGACTAAAAGCAGAAAGTTAAATGCTATTTTTTAAGATAATTCATCATCATCATCATTGTCAACCATTATCAATCCACTGCTGGACGAAGGTCTCCCAAGTTTCCTCCACAACGGTCTGTCTTGTGCCAGTCTCCTCCATGTCACCCCTGCATACTTTCGAATTTCATCCACCCATCTCCTATGTGGTCTTCTTCTGGGTCTTTTCCTGTCCCTTGGAATCCAATCTAAAATTTCGGCTGTCCATCGATGATCTGTCCTTCTGGCAGTATGTCCAGCCCATTGCCATTTCAGGGATTTAACTCTGATCATGATGTCTTCCACTCTTGTCATTTTTCGGATCCACGAGTTCCTCTTTTTATCTCTCCTGGTTACACCAAGCATGCACCTCTCCATGCTGCTTTGAGTTGTCTGCAGCCTTTGTATGTCTCTTTTAGTTAAGGTCCACGTCTCTGCACCATACGTAAGCACTGGAAGGATGCATTGATCAAACACTTTTCTTTTAAGACATAATGGCATATTGCTCTTGAAAATTATGCTGTTTCTTCCAAAAGCTCTCCAGGCAAGTTTTGTACGCCGATTAATTTCTTTATCAATGTGACCCTCACTTGATATCTGCTGTCCAAGATAAACGTACGTGTCTGTTATCTCCAGCTTTTCTCCATCAATCGATAAATCTTCATTTCTTGTAAAAGCATTGAACATCACTTTTGTCTTCTGAAAGTTCATTTTTAATCCCACTTCTTTACTCTTGTCAGCAAGTTCCTGGATCATACTCTGCAGCTCTGATGGGGTAGTTGCAAAAATGACTACGTCATCAGCAAAACGAAGATGGGTTAGATAATCTCCATTAATCTTTATCCCCTTGTTTTCCCAGCTCAGTGACTGAAAAACACCCTCCAATGTGGCATTAAAGAGCTTCGGAGATATGGTGTCACCTTGTCTCACTCCCTTTCCAATTTTTACGTGTGTTGTATTTTCAAACAGCCTAATCTTTGCACTTGCATTTTCATAGATGTTATTAATAATATTAATGTATGCATCTTCAATACCGCAGGTTTTCAGAGCCATTGTAACTGCTGATGGTTTCACCGAATCAAAGGCTTTTTCATAATCGATAAAAGCCATGCACAATGGAAGTTCATATTCCCTCGCTCTTTCAATTAGTTCTCTCAGCACGTGGATATGATCTATTGTGCTGTAGCCACTCCTGAATCCAGCTTGTTCTCTCGGTTGAGCCATGTCTAGTGCTACCTTCAAGCGGTGTGAAAGAACTTTAGTGAAGATTTTATAAACTACTGATAGGAGGCTGATAGGTCTGTAGTTTCCGAGATCCTCAATGTCACCTTTCTTATGTAGCAGGATCATTGTAGCGGTGTTCCAATCCTCAGGAATCTTTCCTTCATTAAGGCATCGAGTGAAAATTTGGGCGAGTACTGTTTCGATTTCTCCACTTGCTTCTTTTATGATGTCTACAGTAATTCCATCTTCTCCTGGAGCTTTTCCTCGCTTCATGTTCTTGATTGCATGTGCAACTTCTGCTGGAAGGACTGGAGGAACTCTGGTACTGGTATCTTTCATGATGTCTGGAGTGCATATATCATCCCTTTCATATAATTTGGAGTAGAAATCTTTCACTCTTGTCAAAATTTCGCCTCTATTTCTTGTTACAGAACCATCTTCTTTTCTCAGTGCCATAATCTGTTTTCTTCCCTTACTGAGATGTCCCTTTGCTATCTTTAGGCTTTGGTTGTTTTCAATTGCTTTCCTCACTAGTTCACAGTTGAATTTCCTTACGTCTTCAGTGATACTTTTTCTTACTGTCTTGCATAGTTCTATATATTCCACTTTGGAAGTCACATCTTCTTTAGTTGTCCTCATCTCTCTTCTTTTTGCATCAACATTTTGGTTTTTCCTGATAATTTGTTCACATGCAACTTGTTCTTAGACCCAGCTAATTTTGTTGCTGTTTCCATAAGAGCTTTGGTTACTTTTCTGTTAACTTCAGAGATGTCCACTTCTTCCAATGTTAGGCCTTTTAAAGCAGAGAACCTGTTCTTCAGTTCTAACTTGAAGGTATTATGGTGTTTTTTAAGGTTGGTTATGTCAATAGATTTTGTTTGTCTTATGAGCTTGCCACGTTCAAGTTTAGTGTTGAGGTGCATCTTACGTCTCACCAATCTATGGTCACTACCTGTGTTGAACTTGTTTAGCACACTGCAGTCTTCTATGACGAATTTTTTGTTACACATAATAAAATCAATTTCACTTGTCGTCCCATTTGGATGTCTCCATGTCCATTTCCTGTGTGGCTTTTTCTTGAAGAAGGAGTTCAAGATGAAAAACCCTTCTGCCTCTGCAAACTCAACGAGAGTATTTCCACGCTGGTTTCTGTTGCCATGACCGAATTTACCTACTGAAGTTTCATTCTGTTGCCGTTGCCCTATTTTTGCATTGAAATCTCCCATAATTATTTTCAAGTGCTGCTTACCTTTATTGTTTAGATGACAAATTTCCTCATAAAATTCTTCAATTTCTTCTTCAGGATGACTTGTGGTGGGTGCATAAGTTTGAATAATCTGAGCCTGGTATCTTTTCGAGAGTTGGATAACAAGTCGTGCAGCTCTGTCAGAGAAACTTTCAACTTCTACAACTTTATCCTTCAGTTTCTTGTTTATTATAAATCCAACACCACTAGTTCTGCCAGTATCTGTCCCACGATAGTAGAAGAGATGTCCACTTTTCAGTTCGATGAGATCTTCTCCTTTTCTCCTTACCTCACTTAGCCCCACGATGTCCCACTTGATCCTTTGTAGTTCCTCTTCCAATTCAAGAAGCCTTGAATCAGAAGATAGGGAGCGTCCATTGTAAGTAGCCAAGGTCAGCATCAGATGGCAGCCTAGTCCGGTCCTCCGGGGATTCTTAGCACCCTCTGCCTTCATGTCGCACTGGCCGCTGCCTTGGCCAGGTACATTCCAGCTGCCGGAGACTGAGGGCCAAGATTTAAGTTGTGGAATCATTTTGGAGGGGTTTGGCCATAACTCACCACGCTGGCCAAGCGGGTTGGTGAGTGTGGGATAGAATTTCCTCTGATCCCGATGGTATAGTTATACCGCTATGGGCGGTCGTCAGAGCCCCTTTAGTGGGAACAGGATGCACCACGAGAAGGTGGGGGTTGACATTTGTCAAGGAGAGGCTGTGATGTTACGCATCACCTGACCTTGCATCCCTTTAAGATAATTAAATTATATCAACACTGTGTAACGCATTCCCTTAGTTAAATTTTTTTGAAACAAAAAGTCAGTTTCTATTAAACTTCTTACACAAAAATGGATATAAACAATGTTTAACTTTGCTGTTCCACTTTAAAAACAGCAAGACAGAAATTCCTCAAAAGTAATTTTTTTACACTAAATTTATAAAGCCTATTAAACAAGTATTAAAATACAAATCTAACGTAAAATTAAACTATGAAAGAAACACTTACTAGTTGTTCTGGTGTCACTGCTGAATGGAAATACTCCTGGAATTAGCAGTGTCTATCTATAGACAAAATTCAAAATTATCTCTTGCACTAATCACTGAACGAACTGATCACAAAGAAAGCCGAAACAGAATGACACTGAGAAAATGGCGAGATACGTTCTCCGGAATTAGATTAGGGTGCGGTAAAGAAGGGATTAACGCCCTGCCATTCTGATCCCCTTAAAGTCAAATAATCCGCAAAGCCATTCAGATCCCCTTAAGTCAAATAATCCGCTTTAATGATCCACTGTTAATAATCCACTGTGCTTTACAAAGTTGGCACGTGGTTTACTATGAAAATATTATCAATTTAACCAAAGTGTCTCCCATCCAGAAATAATCAAATTGTTTTGAATGAAAGTTTCGCGTGTTAGGTTAAATGCAGGAAATCATTTAACCAACAGAAAGAAATTAGGCTCCTGCTAAGATCCGTAAATTTTTTAAAAAATATTCTCCTTTTATTCCCACCAAAGGAAAAAATGGGCAAATAACTCGTCAAACGTTATTACCAGATATAAAGACGCACATTTTCCGGAAACATTCCTGAAGTTTTATTTATTTATACCATCACGTCTAAAAAATTGCGAAAAAAATATACATTGAAACTTATAACAAAAAATGGGATCGAAATATTGTTTTTCTCACTGGCTGTTGTTCGAAAGACCACGATGATAAGGCGACAGAGTGCACGTACTTTAAAGAAATTTTAAAATAGAATGCTTTAAAATATATTTTCAATAATTCACAGATTAGTTAGTTTAACTCCGAAACGGGAAACGAGTAGGGGAAACCAATATTCAATGTGAGGAAACCACGATCTTTATTTTTGTTTAGGTGGAATTAGGGGACAGAAGGCTGTTGTAGTGTCGCAAAACAAAGTGATGAAAATGATCGTCAATTTTAGTGGCTTTATAGGCAAATTTAAAATTATAATAATTCGAAAATAAATAACGCAACATTTGTCTGTTTGTCTTGTCTTATCAGCCAGGAGATTCTCCTTTCTCTATCCCTCTCTATGTGTTGTGAGAAAGCTTCGTCAAAGTGTGACTAATGCCGATATTTCAGAGGGGTAATTTAAAATCGGTTTATCTCAAAAAACATTGTAAGTCACATTTCATTACAGAATAAAGTACAACAACTGTTAATCATTTAGCATCATCAAAAGTATTTCGGAAAAAACAGAAACAAAGCAGGAGTGTAAAGTTGATTCATTTGAGCCCCCGTAGCAATATGGCGGCGACGGGCGTCGTATTTCGCACATTTTACTTTAGTTCTGCAGAGAAAAACGACCTTCCCAGAACCCAATCAAATCTTCTCTTATGGACTCCCGGTCATGGATGTCAGTTTTTCGTCTTCAACGGAATTCATCTTTTAAAACTCTCCGAATATGGAAATGAGACGGAGTGAAGATTTTTGTCATAATGTTTATTTCTTCTCGCTATCTTTCCTTTCCTAGTATTGCTAGGTACATTTAATTCCACTGTGTTTTCATGTGAAAAAGGAAGCAATGATTTCCGAAAACGGAAATTAGACACATCTCCGTAATCTTAAATTCTATCGTATTCGAAAATTCTGTAGTAACCTTAAATTCAGAAATTCTATCGTATTCAAAAATTCTATGGTAACCTTAAGTTCAGAAATTCTATCGTAATCTTAAATTCATCATAAAATCTTAATTCATTCGTAATATTAAATTCCTCTTTAAATCTTAAATTCTATCACAATTTTAAAATCATGTGTGTAGTTGCTGAGTATAATTTTATTACATAAGTGTTTGTATTTAAGATTGAAAATGGAGGGAAATTTTTCGAAAGGAAAGTCGATCTGAGGGAAAATTGCTCCCATAACCATACAACGGAGGCGCAGTGGTCTAAGCGATGGCTTCTGATCATTTGTCCGAGATAGGTCCGGGTTCGGATCCAGTTGGGCATGGATGTTGTGTTTGTCTTACGGCACTGGCTTTCTCGCTAACCTGGAATCAGTGGCCCTATATTAGGTACGGGCGACTGCTTATAGCCCACTGAGGTGCTCACGGTGGTCGTTAGACTTCAAATAAAAAAGAATCGGCAAAGGGAACCGACGCCCGCTTAGATTTCTTCGTAATTTTTTTTGTCCGCGGTGTTTTGCATGCCCTCTATTATTGTTTAATCATCATTTGATTCCATAAATGTTTATATTAAAGTTCGAAAATGTAGAAAAAATTTCCGAAAACGAAAGTAGCACAGAGTGAGGATTTCTCCTGTAATCGTAATTCTTTTTTCTAGCGAGGTTATCTTTGTCCTGTGTTGACGTTAATTATAATTTCATTCTCTTAATATTTGCGCTTCAGCTTGAAAGTAAAGGTGGAATACTGAGTAGAGATGGCCCAGTGTTTTTGATTGTACTTATTATTGCGTTTTCTGTTCTGTCTATGTTAGTTTTTTTCTTTTGTTCTTTTTTTACATAGAAAAAATATCCTTTTCCATAGTTTGTTCAGTCCTTCATATGGAGGGCCTTGAAGGTAATCGTCAAACGCTGACCATGTCTTGCGAAATTTCTTGACAAGGTTTGATATTGTGTGCCTGTCCGGTCCGATTTTGACACCAAACTTTACCTGGAACGCTCTTCTGATCTTTTCGAAGCTTTCTGATGATTGAATGTACTCTTCGATAATGAATATCAGCTGCTTCATAGTGCAGACCGCCATTTTTCATATTCTGCAAAATAAAAATAAAACACATGAGACACAAGTGGCATGATAACTGTGTTGTGTCCGCTAAATTTCTTCAGATTATACTAACTAGTTGCAGAGCAGATTAGATTTAAACTTGGTAGGTATATTTTGGGTCACCCTGTAAATATGGTTTTTTTTTCTCTCTCTCTTTCTCACTCTTCATTTTCTGCCTGTGTACATTTTTATTGTTTTCTGCATCGACTAGTTATCTTGACCAGTGGTCACCCTCAGGTTGTTTTGTTCAACAAGATATCTGTCGCGGATTGGTCAAAAACTTCTGCTACGGTGATATCGTTGGCGGTCATAATGACGACGGTCAAAAGTCAAACTGTTGACACCATAATGTCGACAGTTAAATGTGTACAGTTCAAAATGCGACTCGGTCATAATGACTACAGGGTTCAGAAAATATCGGCATGGTACTCTACCTTAGATGGTAAACCATTTTTGGAAGGCGTCGAGACCCGCGGTCAAGGGGATCCATACACAATTTTCGTAAAATCCACAGTTTTAATTTAGAACAACAAAATTTAGGAAACTATCTGATGGTACTCTAACTTAGAATGTGGTCGGTTTTTGGAAGGGTCCGGGGTCAAGGGGCCCCAATCTAAATTTTCGTAAAAATCTACATGCTTCGATTTAGGAACACCAAATTTGGTATACTATCTCACGGAACTCTAACTTACGCCGCATGCGGTTTTGGAAACTGGTCGGGACCCCGGTTGAAGGGGTCACTATACAAAAGTTTCGTAAAATCTACATGTTCAATTTAGAACCACCAAATTTGGTATACTATCTCATGGTTCTCTAACGTAGACCGTAGACGGTTATTGTAAGGGATCGAGGCCCGGGGTCAAGGGGCCCCCATACACATTTTTGGTAAACTGTACAGTTTTCAATTTAGAATCACCAAATTTGGTGTACTATCTCATTGTACTCTAACTTATTTCAAAATGTTTGTAAAAAGTTCCATTTTTTACTCTTAAGAAGTGCAATATCCGGTTAACGGTGTATTAAAAGGATAAATATCTGACCTACGGTCTAATAAAATTCCAACAAGAATGAAGAATGTTATATTATACAAGAGTTTTGCAGGATTTACAAGACTATGCATCAGACTATGATATTCAACTTGCACCACTATATGCATATAAAAACAAATTTTAAAATAGCTGCTAAAAAGGAATTTAGAAGCATGTAGCGTGGAAAAGGTCTTGTCTTAACCTTTACGCTAACTTAAAATATCAACATACTAATAAATTAGTTCCTAAATGAAAGAAACTTTAACGGCCAGACGAAACATGTACACAGAAGTCAACTTACGGAAAATGTCCTTTATGCACAATGGAATGCACTACACTCTCCAGACATTTATCTCACCACTCTTTTCAATAATCATCAATTCATAATACAACGTTCTCATACAACTCTCTCGACGGTACAACGCTCGTAATAATCGCTCCCAATAATCTCTCTCAATACTCGCTCTCAATAACCGCTCTCTTGTAATAGATTAGTCGTCTCGTTTTATCTCTTGCTCTTATCTTATACCAGGCATACTGTTATAAGATAAGAGCACATGCATTCAACCTCAATTGTGTTGCCAAACGTATTCGTTTGAGAGAAAAGATATTTCGTTAAGCGTGAAGAATACTGAGAATAAACTCAAGATTTGCATAGGGAAAGAAACTAAAAAAGGAAAGTTAATCTAGAATATACGTCACAAGCAGAACACGCAAATGTTGTTGGTTTCATCTCGAAAAAAATGTGTAGAAGAATATCAAGTCATAGCCTCGGAATATGGAGAAAACAGACAGTTTGCTCTCGAAGTCAGACATCTGCAAGCACTCGCATTTCCTTCATCTGAGAAAATTCCAGCTGCTTTTGAAGAAGTGAAATCAATTTTACTAGAATATGCAGATTCTATAGTTCAGTGGTTTGAGGAAAATTACGTTCTTGGAAGATTGCGTGG
This sequence comes from Macrothele yani, assembly GCA_039090855.1. Taxonomy (NCBI): domain Eukaryota; kingdom Metazoa; phylum Arthropoda; class Arachnida; order Araneae; family Macrothelidae; genus Macrothele; species Macrothele yani. Next base: position 59,636,508 of record CM077031.1, on the reverse strand, counting down.
AGGCAGAAGGAACAATTCGAGTGAAGCCCTCAGCTTTTCCCGCCTACAATTTGGTCAGTAAGTGAAAACAAATTACTTGGCTTTCCCATAACACAAAACAAACTTGAAGGATGGTACTGACGCTGGAATACATTTCTTGGAGAAAAAAAAACACTTGGAACTGGATAAAATAATCAGTGAAACTGCGAAAGAGCAGAGAACAACTATGGCTAAAATTGAAACAGGGATAGCGCAGATTCCATCAAATCTATCCAGAAGGAAACGCTAGCAAGAGAAAAAGGAATTCAAACCTCTTTGGCGCACAGAAACAACTTTAACGTGCTAGACTTTTTAAATGATTTGCTTAGAATTCTACCCTTTACATAAAAGGGCTGGTATTTCACGCTAATTGAATTATACCTTTTACTAACTTGTATTTGAATTTTTCAAGAATGTAATTCTGCGGAAGATGCAAGAATGTAAAACAAAACACAAAATTAAAAAAGGCAAAATTTCCAAAATAGCATGTCTGAAACATAAAATGTCAAAATGTAATCCGAAATGTAAAACAAATAAAAATTCAAAATGTAATCCGAAATGTAAAACAAATAAAAATTCAAAATGTAATTCAAAATGTAAAACAAATAAAAATTCAAATTGCAATCACAAAGTCACAAGCATAACAAAAAATGTGAAACGGTATGTCACTTGTACAACACAAAATAAAACAAATGCCAAAACATAAAATAATGCAAACACTATGTAAAATGTACAAAATAAAATAAATGCCAAAACAAAGAAATGTACAAAATAAAATAAATGCCAAAACAAAGAAATGTACAAAATAAAATAAATGCCAAAACAAAAATATGTACAAGCTATGTAGAAAGTAAAATACAAAATAAAATAAATGCCATATTTTGATCAACACTGGCTTTCTGTGTACATTGGTCATTTGGCATAGTGTAAAACCATGTTTTGTGTGTACTTGTTCATGATGGTTTTCTGTGTACATTGGTCTTTTAGCATTCTGTAAAACCAGATTTGATATATATTTGTTGATGTGAAACATCTGTATCCTGTCTATGTCTGCCTGTTTGTTATGTCTCTGTACCACCAATTCTAATAAATCATTAAAAAAACCTCCAATAAAAAAATCAGCTTTACCTGTGGGGTGCTTGAAGGTCGAACCCCGGACACCACCATCAAAACAACGGCATCAGTACTCGTAAAAGCGTACATGGCGTCGTACAGCTGAACACAGTCAACTACACTGGCGTGCAAATATTAAGGACGAGACGGTTTTTCGAATGTGGTCGTGCAGAAGTGCTCCACATCGACTTAAATCATATCATAAGATCCCCAAGATGTAAGAATATGGGACAACTGAGTAAAACTGTCCAAACAAGGAATCCAAAGGATACAACGGCACTTTATTGAAAAGGTAGCTTCGAGCACAACTGGACAGAAGACAGAAACGTCCATGTGACAGGCGGCTGCCAAGAAAAATCCAGTCTTTAGTAGGGAATATGATCACCCCTGACTGCGTTGCAGGATTTACAACGTCTATTCATGCTGAGGACGAGGTTGTCAAGGAGCTGTTGAGGCATCGCGGCCCATTCCTCTTGTGGCGCCAATCGCAGCTGTGGAATCGTTGCTGGCGGCTGGTGACGTGCTGCCAAGCGTCTCCCGAGAAGGTCCCACACGCGTTCGATTGGATTTAGGTCCTGGACCTTGCTGGCCAATCCATGCGTTGAATATCTTCACTCTCCAACAACTCTGCGACAGCCACTGTACAATGAGGTGTAGCGTTCTCGTCCATGAAGAGGAACTCAGGTCCTACAGCACCTCTAAACAGACGCCCGTGAGACAGGAGAACCTTGGTAGAACAGCGGACACCAGTGACTGAACCTCCTGGGAAGATGTCTACCAAGCATGATACCGCGCCAAACGAGAACTCCGCCACCTCCAAACCGGTACCTTTCGATGATGTTGGAGGTGTGATTGAGTGTTCCCTGCTCTCTCCATATGTGTATAGTCCAGAATCGCACGTCAGACTAAATAGGCTCTTATCCTTAAAGAGAACTCGACCCCATTGCTGATGTGTCCAGTTCTTATGTTCCTGGCACCAGAGAAACCGACGTCTCCGATGAGCAGGCGTTAATGGCACAAACCGTACTGGTTGTCGTGCAAATAGACCACTTTTGTGCAGCCTCCTGGCCACGGTAAAACGCCATAACGGACGTCCAGTTGCCTGTTGCATGTGCATTGCGATTTCTCCGGCTGTCTTCCGTCTGTCTCTTCTCGCCTGTAGGACAATATACCGGTCGTCCGCTGCCGTGGTTGCTCGTGACCGACCACTGCTAAACTCTCGGACAGCTGTTCCTGTCGTTTGAAATGCTCTCCAAGCTCGTGAAACGATGCTATGAGCGATCCCGAACTCCTCGGCCACACTAGTCACACTTCGACCTTCCAACTTTCCAATGACGCGACCTCGGGTAAAGTCATCCAGATATCGTCTACTGGATTGACTGTTGGCCATATCACACGGTGGCAGCAACTTGACGTCGTTCAAACCGATGTACACCGTGCAATATATTTCACCGAATTGCTGAGCGTACACCGCCCGTGTGATTTATATCCTTCCGACATCCCCTCCCACCCCTACGTCATGTTGCATATATGCGCCTGCCTTACCGTACCGGACCCTAGTCTATCTCCTGAGTGGTTTTTCGGTCCGTTTTGCCTGCTCGTTCCGCCGTTATGCTAATTTCTCCTGTTCGTCTTTAATTTTTGCACACTAGTATACAATGTTAGCACACGAGTGCATGAAGCAAGATGGGGTTCGACACCTTTCTCCATAGTTCACATTGTGTGCATTAAGTGGTCGTGCCTGATGAAAGTGAAAACCGACCAAAGCGTGCTCTTCTACCGTGCAATAATTTTATATGTGGATATACCTTACACGAAGTGCTGTATCTGTGTAAATACCTTATATTCTTTCGCATGGCAATGTTTACGGTTAAATTAGTTTCAGTCAGGCAACAAACTCCGGCATTAGCTAAGAACTATAGAATGCCTAACACCAATGAGCCTTTGCATTATCACCACCCACCGCCAAGAGAAATGAGCGCGCCTATAGACCGAATGGTGGCGTAGGTGAAGTTCACAGAGCAGTATATATACAACACGAGTACCGGCTTTTGGTTAGTAGAGTGTTCGAAGTCAGAATGGGACAAGCTGTCCATTTATCGGAGTTTGATAAAGGACAAATTGTGATAGCACGACGCCTCGGAACTACGATCTGGGATGCGCCGCGGCTTGTGGATTGCTCACGTGCCGCTATAGTGAGCACGTATCAAAAGTGGTGCACATATGACCAAACGACGAAGCGTCGTTCAATCGTGTGTCGTCTGTAGCTCATTGATGCCGAAGGGGAGCTGAGACCTTCGTGCATTGTTCACAGCGACCACAGGGCCACAGTGCAACAAATCATCTGCAGCTACAACAGTGGTGATCAGGGCAATGTGTCACAGTACTCAGTTCATATCAGCCTTCTGCGCATGGGCCTGCGTAGCTGAAGACCCAGCCGGGTCCCCAGGATCACTGCACGTCATCGCCAACAGCGCAGGAAATGGGCCCAAGATCATCGAGATTGGGCCATGGATGACTGGAAGAAAGGGGCCTGGTCGAACGAATCAAGATCCATGGTGCATCAGGTAGACGATCGAGCGCGGATACGCCGATTACCAACGCAGGCTATGGCACCTGGATGCACTCTTGGGCAGAAACAGACCGGCGGCGGCGGTGTTATGCTGTGGGTAATGTTTACTTGGGACACTTTAGGCCCCATTATCGCAATAGCAGAATCTCTGAAAGCTGTTAGGCATCTGAACATCTTTGCGGACAAATTTCCCCCATTCATGGCAACTGTGTTCCCTGCAGGTGATGGTCATTACCAACAGGATAATGCGCCATGCAACACTGCCTGAATCGACAAGGAATGGTTCGAGGAACATGCTGTGACTTTCTCTTAATGCCTTGGCCTCCAAATTCACCTGACATGAACCGAATCGAACATGTGTGGTTGGACATGGAAAAGCGGGTTTAACACCAACACCCGAAATGTACGGGAACTGGAGGACCTGCTGCTGACATTATGGTACCAGGTAACCCAGGATACCTATCGCCACCTCATCGAATTGATGCCTCACCGAGTGGCCGCTGTTTTACGGGCTAAATGGGATCCTACAGCTTATTAGGCAGGTGGTCATAATGTAATGACTCATCGGCATATATGACAGTGAAATATCGTTGGGTCTGCAATGCTGCGGTCAACATTAGATCTAACCAAAAGGGGGAGATTATTTGATGCCTCTCCTGCCTTTGAACTTTTAATTAGACGCCTTCAGCATTTCATTATCTGTTTTATGTTAAGTAATTTAATGTCCGTTGTCTCGTGTCAGTCCTGAAGTTCAATGAATCATTTTCTAAGTGTCAGAGGAATTTCGTGATTTCGATTGGGTAAAATTCTAGGCTAAAATTCTCTTGCTAATAATTATTTCGGCAATAAAGAATTCACGAGTAATTATTTCTAAATTCTAATGTTTACCTCCGGGTCGTCGGCCAATGTTTGACAACGTATCATCTAAATTCGTAAAGTGATATTTATTCAATAGTGTGGCGCCCCTGGGTAGTAACAGTATGATTAGGTAGAAAAGTTACACAAATATTAAAGGTTTTTTTGTTTATTCGCAAATGAATTCAAAATACAGAGATTGGACAGAATAATGTGAACACCACGCTCAGAGACGTGACTTTTAATGAAGATGCGTAGGTCGCAATACAAAAAGGTATCCGCCACATTTTTTGTTGTAATAGCTTTGTTTATAAACTCAAGGTCCTGTTTAAGTGCATTTAAAGTGTCTTGTGGTAACATGTCTTTAAGAGTGACATAACGAAATGAGGGACCTAACGGATTTTGAAAGAGGGCTGATTGTTGGTGCCAGAGTAATAGCAGTAGCCATGATAGTGGGGGTATCGAGAGCTACTGTGTCTACCGCCATGACAGCATACCATGTTCGTGGCAAAACCTTGTGTACGAAACACAAGAGCGGCCGGAAAAGACCCTCACTGATAGAGACAGGAGAGCATTAAAGAGGATTGCTACCAACAATAAGAAGACCACGGCGCCGAAAATTAGTGGGGAGCTCAATCTGCATCTTCAGACCCTTCAACGAAAACCGTGAGCAGGGAACTACACACCTATCAGCCTCCTATCAGTGGTTTATAAAATCTTCCCTAAAGTTCTTTCACACCGCTTGAAGGTAACACTGGACATGGCTCAACCGAGAGAACAAGCTGGATTCAAGTGTGGCTACAGCACAATAGATCATATCCACGTACTGAGAGAACTAAGTAAAACAGCGAGGGAATATGAACTTCCATTGTGCATGGCTTTTATCGATTATGAAAAAGCCTTTGATTCGGTGAAACCATCAGCCGTTACGATGGCTCTGAAATCCTGCGGTATTGAAGATGCATACATTAATATTATTAATAACATCTATGAAAAGGCAAGTGCAAAGATTCAGCTGTTTGAAAATACAACACACATAAAAATTGGAAAGGGAGTGAGACAAGGGGACACCATATCTCCGAAGCTCTTTAATGCCACATTGGAAAATGTCTTTCAATCACTGAACTGGGAAAACAATGGGATAAAGATTAATGGAGATTATCTAACCCACCTTCGTTTTGCTGATGACGTAGTCATTTTTGCAACTACCCCATCAGAGTTGCAGAGTATGATCCAGGAACTTGCTGACAAGAGTAAAGAAGTGGGGTTAAAAATGAACTTTCAAAAGACAAAAGTGATGTTCAATGCTTCAACAAGAAATGAAGATTTATCGACTGCTGGAGAAAGGCTGGAGATAACAGACACGTACATTTATCTTGGACAGCAGATATCAAGTGAGGGTCACATTGATGAAGAAATTAAACGGCGTACAAAACTTGCCTGGAGAGCTCTTGGAAGAAACAGCATAATTTTCAAGAGCAATATGCCATTATGTCTTAAAAGAAAAGTGTTTGATCAGTGCATCCTTCCAGTGCTTACGTATGGTGCAGAGACGTGGACCTTAGCTAAAAGAGACATACAAAGGCTGCAGACAACTCAAAGCCGCATGGAGAGGTGAATGCTTGGTGTAACCAGGAGAGATAAGAAGAGGAACACGTGGATCCGAAAAATGACAAGAGTGGAAGACATCATGATCAGAGTTAAATCTCTGAAATGGCAATCAGCTGGACATACTGACAGAAGGACAGACCATCGATGGACAGCCGAAATTTTAGATTGGATTCCAAGGGACAGGAAAAGACCCAGAAGAAGACCACATTGGAGATGGGTAGATGAAATTCGAAAGTATGCAGGAGTGACATGGAGGAGACTGACACAAGACAGACTGTTGTGGAGGAAACTTGGGGAGACCTTCGTCCAGCAGTGGATTGATAATGGTTGACAATGATGATGATGATGAAATAGGAGAATTTGCGCAGGATTGCCTATTGATCATTCTCAAAGGGAATACGTGGATCTGTCGCGCCAATTTTCCAGTCATCTAGAAGAAGAGGCCAGTTCCTCCCAAACTCAGGAAAATCAGCGACAGAACACTACTGCTGTGAAATTTTTAAACATAAAGTACAGAATTCCAAAACTTGCCAATCATAACACATTTCAAGAGCATATTTACACGGGCGTAAAACATAAATGTTGAAAAGACAGTTCATGCAATTTTGGTTTCTTTTAGAAAAAATAATCACTTTTTTTTGTTGCGCCTTTTCCGAACTTCGCTTTTTCGTCGCTATGTCCCTCATTCTTTTCAATAAGGGATGTTGAGTTAAACAGCACTCAGTTTGTTGTTCAAACCAGGCCATGGCAATCTCCAATGCAGTGAATGCTTCATCATAAGTAAGACCTAAGTTTTCGTCAGAATGGTTCATCATTTACATCACTTTCAGGAGCGATGTTTTCAGTAACAGAATTTAAAATTTCGTCTTCATTTAAATGTAATATCTCATGTCATCAATATCGTCTTCTATTCAGCGCTTTGCGTCACTTTCATCACATTGTTCAAACCCAGAAATTGGCTTGAATAAATCGAATATTTCATTCCTATCTTCTTCATCTCGGCTTAACTCATCTCATTTAATATTTTCTTCCATAGGCCATAACTTTTTCCAAGCATTTTTTAAAATTCTGCTGTGCAACTGATTGTCACGATTCTGCTGTCATATAGCTACAGTTCTTACGATGAAGTTTTTAGAAAACTCAACAACACTACATTCATCCTTCTTCTGTCCCAAAAGTACACTGCGCAAAACTTGCTTTTTATACATTTGTTTAATTTTTTGGGTAACACCTTGATCCATAGGTTGTTAAAGTGCTGTGACATTTGGTGGAAGAAATAAGACCTCATTATTTGTGTTTAACTGTTCAGTTGAGGGATGCGATTATGCGTTGTCTACAATGAGTAAAACCTTGTTTTGTTGCATTCTCGTTCAAATTTTTTAATATTGGGCACCACATCATGGGTAAACCAATCAATAAAAATTTCTGAGTTCATCCACGCACTTTTTTGAGCTCTGCAACTTACAGGGAGATAGGTTGTATTTTTTGAAACATCGAGGTTTCTTACCATTTCTTATGATTAGTGGGCAACCCATCAGTGCCGTTAGCATTAGCATAAACGAGAGCTGCAATTCATTCCGTGCTACGTTTAAATCCAGAGCTAAATTTTTCCGATGAGACGCAAGGCACTTTCCGTGCAGTGACTTCTAATTTAATCCACTTTTCTCAGTATTGCAAATGCCTTCTGTAGAATATTCCCCTTTTGCTACAAGTTTCGTGAACTTTGCTTTGAAAGCTTCTGTAGCAGAAAAATCAGAAGATAAAATTTCTCATTAAATATGAAGTTCGCTAATGCCATGCCGTTATTAAAAGTTCTTAAGGCACACTGTACTGGCTTTGAAATCGGAAGAACCTCCCAAATCTCTGTTGAAATCCAACGCTTTTTTACGTAGCATAGGCCCCGATATTTGTTCCCTAAGCTTCGTCGTTGGGTGAACCATAAAAAAACGGCATCTTCCAATGGAGTGCCGTTCGCCATCCTCATAGCTTTTCTTCTTTTAGAGCCCTCTCTGAATCGAATGTTGATGCAAATTTGATAATGCTTTCCTTGTCCCTCTTAACGTCACTTATGGTAGCCATACCGACATCATAAATTTTAGTTAATTAAATCCAACTGCAATCATAAATTTTAGCTAACTGCAATATTTTTTTCACCTAACTGCATAAATTTTATCCAACTTTCTCCTTTTGACAGCATATTTCAAATTTCAATTTTTGGTTCGATTGTAAAAAAATTGTTTTCCTTTTGCAGATGCCATACTGATCGACGTTCCATTTCGCTTCTTACGGCGATTTTGAAATGACTGGAATGCGGTACACTGTTGGTCAGCATTGACTCATAACAAGCTGGTTCCAATTGCCAAGGGGTGTGCTTTATGGGTTCTACGTCAATTCGTCGCGTGCGTCAATTCGTCGACTGCGTCAATTCGTCGACTGTGACGATTCGTCGCGCGTCAATTCGTCGCGCGTCAATTCGTCGCCTACGTCAATTCGTCGCGCGTCAATTCGTCGACTGCGTCAATTCGTCGCACGTTAATTCGTCGCGCGTCAATTCGTCGACTGTGTCAATTCGTCGCGGACAAATTCGTCGACTACGTCAATTCGTCGACTACGTCAATTCGTCGCGTTTACAGATTTTGGTTACATACAAAACGAATGCAGGAAAACGTACGATTTCGAACGTCTTGCTCCCTGATCAAATTTATAAAGTTTGGACACGCAGACAGGATAGGAATATTACGTTTTTCTTTGGCACTAAAAATATTAGACGGTAAACGGTTTTTGGAACGGGGCAGGGCCCGGTTGGTCAGAGCCCCCATATACAAAATTTTCGTAAAATCTACAGTTTTCAATTCAGAACCACCAAATCTGGTATACTATCTCGTGGTATTCTAACTTAGACTGTAGACGTTTTTGGGAAGCGGTTGCAGAGAGGAGGGGGGGGTTACAGCCCCCCTACAGAATTGCCGTAAGATATAGTTTTCAATTTAGAACTACCAAATTTGGTATATTATCTCATAGCGCTCTAACTTAGACGGTAGACGGTTTTTGGAACGGGTCAGGGGCCCGGTTGGTCAGAGCCCCCACACTACAGTTTTCAATTCAGAACCACCAAATCAGGTATCCTATCTCATAGTACTCTAACTTAGACGGTTGTCTGTTTTTGGAACGGGTCAAGGCCCGGGGAGTCAGAACCCCCTCCCCCCATACATACAAAGTTTTCGTAAAATCTAGTTTTCATTTCAGAACCATCAAATTTGGTATCATGAAACTAACTTAGACGCTAGACGGTTTTTGGAAGGGGTTGGAGCCCGCGGGGTCGGACCCCCCCCCCCTCTCATAAAAAATTTCGTAAAATCTACAGTTTTCATCCTAGAACCACCAAATTTGGTATACTATCTTATGGTACTCTAACTTAGTCGGCAGACCGTTTTCGGAACGGGTCAAGGCCCGGGGGTCGGAGCCCCCACATACAAAATTTTCTTAAAAACTACAGTTTTCAATTTAGAACCACCAAATTTGGTATACTATCTCATGGTACTCTAACTTAGACGCTAGACGGTTTTTGAAAGGGGTTGGAGCCCGCGGGGTCGGACCCCCCCCCTCTCATAAAAAATTTCGTAAAATCTAGTTTTCATCTTCGAACCACCAAATTTGGTATACTATCTTATGGTACTCTAACTTAGTCGGCAGACCGTTTTCGGAACGGGTCAAGGCCCGGGGGTCAGAGCCCCCCACATACAAAATTTTCTTAAAAACTACAGTTTTCAACTCAGAACCACCTAATCTGGTATACTATCTCATGGTACTCTAACTTAGACGCTAGACGGTTTTTGGAAGGGTTGGAGCCCGGGGGGTCAGACCCCCCGAATAAAAACTTTTTTCTAAAATCTACAGTTTTCAATTTAGAACCACCAAATTTGGTATACTATCTCATGGTACTCTAACTTAGACGCTAGACGGTTTTTGAAAGAGGTTGGAGCCCGGGGGTCAGACCCCCCCCCGAAAAAAACTTTTTTCGTAAAATCTACAGTTTTCAATTTAGAACCACCAAATTTGGTATACTATCTCATGGTACTCTAACTTAGACGCTAGACGGTTTTTGAAAGGGGTTGGAGCCCGCGGGGTCATGCCCCCCCCCCTCATAAAAATTTCGTAAAATCTACAGTTTTCATCTTAGAACCACCAAATTTGGTATACTATCTTATGGTACTCTAACTTAGACTGCAGACCGTTTTTGGAACGGGTCAAGGCCCGGGGGTCAGAGCCCCCCACATACAAAATTTTCTTAAAAACTACAGTTTTCAATTCAGAACCACCTAATCTGGTATACTATTTCATGGTACTCTAACTTAGACGCTAGACGGTTTTGGGAAGGGGTTGGAGCCGGGGGGGTCAGACTCCCCGAATAAAAACTTTTTCGTAAAATCTACAGTTTTCAATTTAGAACCACCAAATTTGGTATACTATCTCATGGTACTCTAACTTAGACGCTAGACGGTTTTTGGAAGTTGTTGGAGCCCGGGGGTCAGACACCCCCGAATAAATTTGTTTTGTAAAATCTACAGTTTTCAATTTAGAACCACCAACTTTGGTATACTATCTCATGGTACTCTAACTTAGACAGTAGACCGTTTTTGGAACGGATCAAGGCCCGGGGGTCAGAGCCCCCACATACAAAATTTTCTTAAAAACTGCAGTTTTCAATTCAGAACCACCAAATCTGGCATACTATCGCATGGTACTCTAACTTAGACGCTCGACGATTTTTTGAAGGGGTTGCAGCCCGGGGGTAAGGGCCCCCTCATAAAAATTCGCAAAATCTACAGTTTTCAATTTAGAACCACCAAGTTTGGTATACTATCTCATGGTACTCTAACTTAGACGCTAGACTGTTTTTGGAAGGGGTTGGAGCCCGCGGGGTCGGAGCCCCCCCCCATTAAAAATTTCGTAAAATCGACAGTTTTCATCTTAGAACCACCAAATTTGGTATACAATCTTATGGTACTCTAACTTAGACAGCAGACCGTTTTTGGAACGGGTCAAGACCCGGGGGATGAGAGCCCCCCCCCACATACAAAATTTTCTTAAAAACTACAGTTTTCAATTCAGAACCACCTAATCTGGTATACTATCTCATGGTACTCTAACTTAGACGCTAGACGGTTTTGGAAGGGGTTGGAGCCCGGGGGTCAGACCCCCCCCCCCGAATAAACAGTTTTTCGTAAAATCTACAGTTTTCAATTTAGAACCACCAAATTTGGCATACTATCTCATGGTACTCTAACTTAGACGCTAGACGGTTTTTGGAAGGGGTTGGAACCCCGGGGTGAGAGCCCCTCCCCCTCCTCATAAAAATTTCGTAAAATCTACAGTTTTCAATTTAGGACAACCAGATTTGGTATACTACTTATGGTTATCTAACTTAGACGGTAGACGGTTTTTGGAAGGGGTCGGGGCCCGGGTCAAGGTAGCCCCATGCAAAATTTTCGTAAAAAGTTCCGTTTTTTACTCTTAAGAATACCCTATTTACGTTCTAAGGCGCTCTTTGGCCCTTTGAGGGCCTTGCACCATAAACCATCAACCAACCAACCAACTAACTAACCTACGGTCTAAGTTAGGGACTGTAGATAACAATAAAGTGCAAAAATATGTGTTTAATGGTGTATTAAAAACACAAATCTATATAGTTTAGCTTTCACTACCAACTAACGGCTTATCAGAATGAAATATAATGTAATGTAAACAGAGAGTTCCAGATATTCAAAATTCAAAACGGTAAGAAAAAGATGATCAATGCCAATGTGAAGTCGTATGCATGCGACATCACATAGGTACATTGCATTTCTGTGTCGCGGGATTCACAGAAGCACACGCCAGATGTACGGCAGTTCTATAGATGTCTCCTAGAAGGTAAGTATTCCCATTCCTTTGATGATCAATGCCAATGTGAAGTCGTATGCATGCGACATCACATAGGTACATTGCATTTCTGTGTCGCGGGATTCACAGAAGCACACGCCAGATGTACGGCAGTTCTGTAGATGTCTCCTAGAAGGTAAGTATTCCCATTCCTTTTTTCTTTCTTTTTTGTTTCGCAAAATTAAATTAACTAAATCAAAAAATTTAAAATAAGTTTACTGGAAAATTGCAGGAATATCTTTTTCATTCATTACCTTTCACCCGCTGAACTTGGTGATTCCACAAATAGTAATATTTACCTGGCAAATAACTGGTATCCCTGCTAGTACAAATTATATTAATGATTTATTTGCGTCCAGTTCAATCTAGTATGTCCATAAGAGCGTTAGGGGCCGTATGAAAAATACATTTCAACGTGTGCCGCTACGGCGGCGGAGTGATCTAGGCGCTGGCTTCTGACCACTTGTCGAGGAGGATCCTGGTTCAAATCCCGGTGAATCATGGACGTTGTGCTTGACTTCTGGCACTGGCTGTCCCCTTCCCAGGAACCAGTGGCCCAAAATTGGGAATGTCCGACTGCTTATAGCCCACTGAATTGATCACGGTGGTCGTTAACCCCCCCCTTCCCCCAAAGATTGCGACGTGTCCATTGCTATTTGTTGTGGACCGTACAAAAAGTATGTTTTTGATATCAAGGTGTCCACTTCCATGTAGGCTGGCCATAAAATGTTAGGAGACCGTACAAAATTGCACTTTTGTTTTCACCTTGTCAGCGCTTCGGTATATGGTTGAAGTATACGTATATATAGTTGGGCCATTTCAGCACGTAGTTTGGTTTATATAGAAAATAAAGATGTTACATTTTTACTCAGCTACAACACATTAATCCCGAAGGCTATTTGTTGAAATCTTTAATCCGCCGTGCTCATATTCACAACGTTAACATAACATGTCAAGTTATTAATGTTGCAGTTTTACCCTGTCACAAAACTTTAGTTACAAGACCTTAGGCGTAAACTTTTTTTAGGAATTTTTAGTCCGACGTATTCATAAGGTTTCGATAACATGCCAAGGTTATGGTACTGCGTTTTGACTGAGGCACAAAAATTAATAAACAGGCCTTAAGCCATTTTATCAGTTTTCAATCAACCGTGCTCATATACATAAAATTTTCAGAGAAAGTCAAGTTTACTGTGTTGCGCATTTACTCGAGTACAAAACTATAAACAGCCATTAACTTTCACCCGCTGAACTTGGTGATTCCTCAATTCATCCATTAACAAGTCTTTTAAGTGATTGTATGCTATGGTCATATTTATAATGTTTGATGACAAGTCAGGTTAATGATGTTGCACTTATTAAAGACTTAAAAAGGTGTAGAGGCTAGTAATTATTATTTGAAGTCTAAATAAAAGCTCATTTTTAACATGACTCGTCATGAAATCCTTGTGAATATGGCATTTATTTTATTTTGTACATTTTACAAAGCGTATGCATTTTTTTTTTTTGGCATTTGTTTTAATTTTGTGTTGTACTTGTTACATAGCGTTTCGCATTTTTGTAATGCTTGTGACTTGTGATTGCATTTTGAATTTTTATTTGTTTCACATTTTGGATTGCATTTTGAATTTTTATATGTTTCACATTTTGGATTACTTTTTGACATTTTATGTTTTTGACATGCTATTTTGAAAATTTTGTCTTTTTTAATTTTGCGTTGGTTTTACATTCTTGCATCTTCGGCGGAATTACATTCTTGAAAAATTCAAATACAAGTTAGTAAAAGGTATAATTCAATTAGTGAGAAATACCAGCACATTTTAGTAAAGGGTAGAATTATATGAAATTCCTCTTAAAATGTCCAGCATGTTGACATTGTCTCTGTGCACCAAAGAAGTTCGAATTCCTTTTTATCTTGCCAGCGTTTCTCTTCTGGGTGGATTTGTTGGAATCTGTGCTATCACTCTTTCGATTTTAGCCATAGTTGTTCTCTGCTCTTTCGCAATTTCACTGATTATTTCGTACAGTCACAGTTTTTTCTCTCCCAGAATTGTATTCCAGCGTCTGTCTAATCTTTCAAGTTCGTTTTGTGTTCTGGGAAAGCCAAATAAATTGTTTTCACTAACTGACCAAATTGTTGGCGGGAACAGCGGAGGGCTTCTGCTTGGATTGTTTCTTCTGCTTCCACAAAATTTTCCAAGAACATAATTTTCCTCAAACCACTGAACTACAGAATCTGCATATTCTAGTAAAATTGATTTCACAAAATGAAATGCCCAAAACATTAAAAAAACTGCAACCACACGAAACAAAATACCCAAAACATGGTAAGAAATTCTGTTGAAAGCACAATGAAGGTATACGATAGGAGAACTATATGTTTTTAAAACTTAATACAAGTGTCAAAACTGAAATAAAAAGAAAGAAAAAAGAAATATTCCAAATTTCATTGTTACTTTAGATATTTTGACCTGTTGACATTTCGTAAATTGTACTTGCACTCGGTCAAAAAATATTACTTACAAGAACTCTTTAGTAACTTTTAATCGCTGTGGTCGTATTTATAAGGTTTGCATAACAAATCAAGTTAATAATGTTGCGCTTTCACTTAGGCACCAAATGCTAATTATTGGCCGCTAGGCCTAGGCCTTTTAAATAATTTTTGATAAGCGTAACACTCTTAAATTGATTTGTCATGCAAACCTCATATAATCACAGCATTATAAAAATTACTGTAAATGCATATGCCTAGGTCTCGGGGGTAGCTATTAATGCTTTGTGCTCGAGTAACATTTAAACAGAATTCATTTTATTTTCTATGAAAACTACATAAATATCAGCTCGGAGGACTGAAAACTATCAAAAATCTCTAGGCCTAGGGTCTGCTTAATAGTTCCAACCTCAGAAAAGCGCATTGCAAAAATCTTGGACTTCTATGAAAACATTATGAAAATTAGCACGGCACACTGAAAATTGCTAAACAGGCCCAGTCCTAGGGTTTTCTAATTATTGTTTTGTACCTGACTAAAAGTGTAACATTATCTTTAGTTCTTACTAGCAGGGGTACCCGGTATTTCCCAGGTAAATATTACTATTTCTAAAATCACCAAGTTCAGCGGGTGAAAGTTAATGAATGAAAAAGCTATTTCCGTAAATTTCCAGGAAACTTATTTTAAATATTTTGATTTAGTTAATTTAATTATACGAAGCAAAAAAGAATTTACATTATTTACAGTACATTGTATTTCTGCCTGATAAGGCAACCGTTGGTGGTGAAAGCTAACGTTTATTAATTTGTGTTTTTAATACATCATGAACCGGATATTTTTTCACTTTATTGTTATCTACGGCCTCTAACCTAGACCGTAGGTGCGGTAATGGAGTGCTGTATTGGGATGCAGTTCTTAAGAGTAAAAATTGTAATTTTTACGAAAATTTTGAATGGGCCCCCTTCACACCGGGCACCGACCCTTTCCGTCTGCGGTCTAAGTTACAATACAATGAGGGAGTGTACTAAATTTGGTCGTTCTAAATTCGAAACTGTAGGTTTTACAAAAATTGGCATGGGGGGAGGGCTCTGAACCCCTGTCTCCAACCGTTTCCAAAAATCGCCTGCATTCTCAGTTAGAGTACCATGACATAGTATACCAAATTTGGTGGTTTTAAATTGAAAACTGTAGATTTTACGAAAAAAAATTTATGGGGAGGGCTCTGACCCCGTGCCTGACCCGTTCCCAAAACCGTCTACCATCTAAGTTAGAGTACCATGAGATAGTATACCAAATTTGGTGGTTCTAACTTGAAAACTGTAGATTTTACGAAAATTTTGTCGGGGAGGGCATTCTAACCCCCGGGCCCCGACCCGTTCCAAAAACCGTCTACCGTCTAAGTTAGAGTACCATTATATAGTATACCGAGTTTGGTGGTTCTAAATTGAAAACTAGATTTTACGAAATTTCGTATGAGGGGGGGGAGCCTCTGAACCCAGGGCTCCGACCCTTTCCAAAAACCGTTTACAGCCTAAGTTAGAATACAATGAGATAGTATTCCAAATTTGGTGGTTCTAAATTGAAAACTGTAGGTTTTACGGAAATTTAAAATTTTGTACGGGGAAGGTGGAGTAGGGTTTGCTCCGACCCCCGAGCCCCGACCCGTTCCAAAAACCGTCTCCCGCTAAGTTAGAGTTTCATGACACAAAATTTGGTGGTTCTGAATTGAAAAATAAAAATTTTAAGAAAATTTTGTATGTGGGAGGGGTCTTACCCCCGGGCCTTGATCCGTTCCAAAAACCTTCTACCGTCTAAGTTAGAGTACCATGAGATAGTATACAAAATTTGGTGGTTCTAAATTGAAAACTATAGATTTTACGAAAGTTGTGTGTAGGGGGGGGGGGGTAACCAACCTTGCCCCGACCCGTTCTGAAAACCGTCTAACGTTTAATTTAGAACACCATTATATAGTATACCCAATTTGGTAGCTCTAAATTGAAAACTTTAGTTTTTACGAAAAAAATTTATGTGCGGGGGTCTCTGACCCCGTGCCCGACCCGTTCCAAAAACCGTCTACCGTCTAAGTTAGAGTACCATGAGAGAGTATGCCAAATTTGGTGGTTCTAAATTGAAAACTGTAGATTTTACGCGGCATTTTATGGGAGGGGGCTCTTACTCCCGGGCTCCAACCCCTTCCAAAAACCGTCTAGCGTCTAATTTAGAGTTTCATGATACCAAATTTGATGGTTCTGAAATGAAAACTAGATTTTACGAAAATTTTGTATGTGGGGGGCTGTGACCCCCGGTCCTTGACCCGTTCCAAAAACGGTCTGCAGTCTAAGTTAGAGTACCATAAGATAGTATACCAAATTTGGTGGTTCTAAGATGAAAACTGTAGATTTTACGAAATTTTTATGAGGGGGCCCGACCCCGCGGGCTCCAACCCCTTTCAAAAACCGTCTAGCGTCTAAGTTAGAGTACCATGAGATAGTATACCAAATTTGGTGGTTCTAAATTGAAAACTGTAGATTTTAGGAAAAAGTTTTTATTCGGGGGGGTCTGACCCCCGGGCTCCAACCCCTTCCCAAAACCGTCTAGCGTCTAAGTTAGAGTACCATAAGATATTGTATACCAGATTAAGTGGTTCTGAATTGAAAACTGTAGTTTTTAAGAAAATTTTGTATGTGGTGGGCTCTGACCCCCGGGCCTTGACCCGTTCCAAAAACGGCCTGCCGACTAAGTTAGAGTACCATAAGATAGTATACCAAATTTGGTGGTTCTACGATGAAAACTGTAGATTTTACGAATTTTTTATGAGAGGGGGGGGCTCCGACCCCGTGGGCTCCAACCCCTTCCAAAAACCGTCTAGCGTCTAATTTAGAGTTTCATGATACCCAAATTTGATGGTTCTGAAATGAAAACTAGATTTTACGAAAATTTTGTATGTGGGGGGCTCTGACCCCCCGGGCCTTGACCCGTTCCAAAAACGGTCTGCCGTCTAAGTTAGAGTACCATAAGATAGTATACCAAATTTGGTGGTTCTAAGATGAAAACTGTAGATTTTACGAAATTTTTATGAGGGGGCGACCCCGCGGGCTCCAACCCCTTCCAAAAACCGTCTAGCGTCTAAGTTAGAGTACCATGAGATAGTATACCAAATTTGGTGGTTCTAAATTAAAAACTGTAGATTTTACGAAAAAGTTTTTATTCGGGGAGTCTGACCCCCCCCCCGGCTCCAACCCCTTCCCAAAACCGTCTAGCGTCTAAGTTAGAGTACCATGAGATAGTATACCAGATTAGGTGGTTCTGAATTGAAAACTGTAGTTTTTAAGAAAATTTTGTATGTGGGGGCTCTGACCCCCGGGCCTTGACCCGTTCCAAAAACGGTCTGCAGTCTAAGTTAGAGTACCATAAGATAGTATACCAGATTAGGTGGTTCTGAATTGAAAACTGTAGTTTTTAAGAAAATTTTGTATGTGGGGGCTCTGACCCCCGGGCCTTGACCCGTTCCAAAAACGGTCTGCAGTCTAAGTTAGAGTATCATAAGATAGTATACCAAATTTGGTGGTTCTAAGATGAAAACTGTAGATTTTACGAAATTTTTATGAGGGGGGGCCGACCCCGCGGGCTCCAACCCCTTTCAAAAACCGTCTAGCGTCTAAGTTAGAGTACCATGAGATAGTATACCAAATTTGGTGGTTCTAAATTGAAAACTGTAGTTTTTAAGAAAATTTTGTATGTGGGGGGCTCCGACCCCCGGGCCTTGACCCGTTCCGAAAACGGTCTGCCGACTAAGTTAGAGTACCATAAGATAGTATACCAAATTTGGTGGTTCTAAGATGAAAATTGTAGATTTTACGAAATTTTTTATGAGAGGGGGGTCCGACCCCGCGGGCTCCAACCCCTTCCAAAAACCGTCTAGCGTCTAAGTTAGTGTTTCATGATACCAAATTTGATGGTTCTGAAATGAAAACTAGATTTTACGAAAATTTTGTATGTATGGGGGGAGGGGGGGGGCTACGACTCCCCGGGCCTTGACCCGTTCCAAAAACCGACAACCGTCTAAGTTAGAGTACTATGACATAGGATACCTGATTTGGTGGTTCTGAATTGAAAACTGTAGTGTGGGGGGCTCTGACCAACCGGGCCCCTGACCCGTTCCAAAAACCGTCTACCGTCTAAGTTAGAGCGCTATGAGATAATATACCAAATTTGGTAGTTCTAAATTGAAAACTATATCTTACGGCAATTCTGTAGGGGGGGGACTGTAACCCCCCTCCTCTCTGCAACCGCTTCCCAAAACCGTCTACAGTCTAAGTTAGAATACCACGAGATAGTATACCAGATTTGGTGGTTCTGAATTGAAAACTGTAGATTTTACGAAAATTTTGTATATGGGGGGCTCTGACCAACCGGGCCCTGCCCCGTTCCAAAAACCGTTTACCGTCTAATATTTTTAGTGCCAAAGAAAAACGTAATATTCCTATCCTGTCTGCGTGTCCAAATTTTATAAATTTGATCAGGGAGCAAGACGTTCGAAATCGTACGTTTTCCTGAATTCGTTTTGTATGTAACCAAAATCTGTAAACGCGACGAATTGACGTAGTCGACGAATTGACGTAGTCGACGAATTTGTCCGCGACGAATTGACGCGCGACGAATCGTCGTGGTCGACGAATTGACGTGCGACGAATTGACGCATGCGACGAATTGACGCGCGACGAATTGTCGTAGTCGACGAATTGACGCGCGACGAATTGACGCAGGCGACGAATTGACGTAGTCGACGAATTGACGCACGCGACGAATTGTCGGGACACCTGCTTTATGCTGAATGCAGGGGGAATTACTTTCCTCCCGGCTCACAGTGAAAAATAAGGCTGAGGGATGAAACAAAAGTGGCACTGCAGTGGAAATGGGTCGTCAAATCTTAGCCGCGCATTGAACAAAAGTGTGGAGAAGTTTCCGCCTTTAGTCCCTGAGCATCAGAAGATACTTTCACTTTCGACACGTCGCGCCAAAAATGCTTGCACCCTCAAAATTAGGCGATTCCATTTTTATCAATTGCCAAGTTAAATAGAACGGGTTATACTTAAACTTTACGCCACCATAAATAAATAAAAATTAATAAAACGTGGAGGGAGTTTGTTCGGATTTCGGCGCTCTATTCTACTTGATTTATTCTGCTAGATGACAATTTTTGAATCATGAAGACTCAAAACGTTTTCTTCGGAATAAATATTTAAGAGCAAGGACTCAGTTAACATTCCTGAAGGTACTTTAAGTTCTGGCCAAATTAGTAAAGTCTTTGATATCGACACAGAGCTCATGTGTAGTCAACGTACAACTCGGCAGAGAGATGGCAGCACATCAGCGCATTTTCCTGCATCGCCCAGATTTCAGGTATATTTGTGAAACTTATTTTCATCTAAAAGTAATCTTAAGATCATGTTTTTCGTACTTCGCTTTAAAACTTTTACAACCGGAGAGCTGTGCAACTTTTAACGTGGTTAGATTACGATTATTCTTGAATTTGTAATAAAATAATCCCCTTTACGTGCTCTGTTGAAAATACGAGGGCAATTAGTAAGCAACAGCAAATTGAATATTTTGAGATACATAATTCAATTTGAGATACAAATGATAATTTATTTGTCTACATAATCACCCACCCTTTCAATACATTTCTCATACCATTGCTCTTTGGTCCTTGCTGTTGTGCCAACTTCTTTATTTAGTCCATTAGAAAAAAAAATGTTTTCGTTGTGCCTTCGGCCTGACATGCACCGGTTCTTTGACCTTCTCATCACTCGCAAATCTTCGTCCTTCGGGGGTCCAAGCACACGGTAAACAGAGGGAGCAAGTTTAGGGCTGTATGAGGGATGCTGTAAGATTTGAAATTTAAATTTCTGAATGGTGTCAAGAGTTGCAGCTTCCGTGTAAGTACGGCGGCTGAACTCTTCATCATGGATTCATCTTTCCTGAGAACCAACCTTGATGTGTTGATATCCATCATCAGACATTTCTACCCTTGCAAGTAAGCAGTGTACTTGATTAATTACTTCTTGATAGGCAAGTTCCGATTCATGAGGAAATAACAATGTTCTGTCAGAATAAACATTTCCGAGTGCGGAAGCAACGTCATACCCAAACATCCTAAGGAAGGCGAGCCAAAATAGGAAAGAAAAGCGGTCGATACAGAGGTAACGTCCGTTTACAGTTCACAACAACCGAAAGATTGCAGGACGTCAAGACAAACTTATAACGGGAAGTGGGACACGGATTCAAGTACACTTTATAATGAAATTGTTGAACCCGCAGGCTCTATCTTGAACATAGCATTTTTTTGAACTGAGGCCGAAGCAACATTTGTTACTATTTAAGTAAAATAGTTGAATTTTCCAATTATGTAGTGAATTAAAATTTTTAAATGTAGCAGTGGCACGTAGAGGTATGTTCGTTTTTATTAAATCGCATTTTAGGTACTGCTTTCGGAGGTATTTGGAAATGAATCCACCCAAATTTTGATTGTTGAAATGAATACTGAAAAAGAGCAATTAGACATCAATAATTTCCGATGAATTTACCTAAAAATCTTTCCAATCGTAACATTACAGAGTTCTATGTTAATTTCAAAATGTTTCCATTCAGACTGTCCATACGAACAACAATAGCTGTTTTGCATATTACCATGTTTGGCATGTTTTAAATTCCAATTTTACCACGGTATGCCTGATTTAATAAGATTCATGGCAGAAATTGTCATACAAGGGAAAAAGCTTTTTGCAGGCATTTGAAAATACCAAATATAGGACTCCAATGTGAAAAAACAGATTGAGGTAAAAAATCAGTTTTTCAGGGACTTAAATTCGAGGTGACAGCCCTATGAAGAGCGGAAACAAACGACGCGGATTGAAGACTCATTCCGGCTGATAATAAAATGAGTCTCCTTATTCTCGGAAAAACAAGTGTCCTTCTAAAGCAGCATCCTTATTAAAAATGAAACAAGTTGCCCTCGGGAAAATACACTTCACGCCGAGCTTGACATCGTGAGGTCTTTAGCCTTTTCTGCATGATACCTACCGAGGATGGTTAATCAGATCATAGACTAGACGAGGTCTGATCTCGCATACCGTATCACCGGATGTCCCAGCCAAACACTACAAAAACTACAATACATCGGCTTATGCCAGTACGTATCAGGCTTCACGTATTTCTGGAAAAAATCTCTAATAAACTTGGTTTCGGCATTGGGATTACGGCCCCTAGGTCAATCGCGTCTTGTCTTGCATCCATAAAAAATGCCGCCGTGGACCTGGAAGGTGCGGGAGTACACACTATACCCCTTTTGTACCCAGACGGAACGAGCCGAAACTACGTGGACATGAATCCAGGCGCACCTGAGAGATGTCAAAAGAGGATTTCTCACTACGCCACTAGGGCGTGAAGTCGCCAACAACTCTGCAGCACCGTTTTGGGGTCATATAAAAAAATCGCACGATACACGACTGACAAATCCACCCTCCTCGAAGAGACTATAGGAATCCTATCCGGCCGTGGAATATGCAACGAGGAAAGATCAGTGGAATTCCCACATGTATGGCGCAAGCTCTTGAATATGACGCGCACGTTCTAAAACATCTGTAGCAAACGTTTGTATTTGAATACATAACTGGAAACCTGTTTTTGCTTTTGAATAATACTTCTTCCTGAAGAAGTCACCCATGGTGGGGAAAGCTAGCGTTTTGTCCTAGTTTTTGCAATATTACACCAATAAAAACGGATTTCAGCATTTTGTTAAGGTTTTAGTTGGCGAAAACACATCTGCTATCACCGTTATTTACACTTTTGTTAGGTCTCTACAGTCACCTATTGGTCAAAACTTTCATCAGCGTGGACATTTTTTCTCGTAGAGATCTCCCTAACTGGCAGGTCACATCTACCACGAGGGTCCAGGTCAGTGTAACTCTTTGCAGCGTTTGTTTAGATTTGAGTTCTTGACTTTAGTGATTTAAACTACGGAATTTTAATATTGAGATGAGTTGTATCATGAGTTGGATACATTATTATTCCTCAGTTTTAATCTTTAAGAGTAGTGGTATCATGAGATGTGTCGACCCCTCACCCAGCTCAGGATACATTATATATCCTCCGTTGTGTGGACCCGGAAAAAGGCCGCCGACACAAGTGAAGATATAACGATGGAGCCGACAATTTAATAGGTTTTTATTTCGCTATGAACTTTCTCAATAGCGTCATCCAAATCCAATCCAACGTAAAATAATTTTGCTGGCACCGATTGTCCGTTTTGGAGCAACTTGGGTCCAAAGCCGGAAGGAGACTCGTTTTGGTTCGTGCTGTTTAACTTGACTATAAAGCGCTATAACAAAATTCGGTTATTCCACCGCTTTTTAGTATATTTCTGAACCTCTGATTTTTATTTTTCTCTTTACAAAAACGTTTTATTAGGGGACTATCGCCCGAACCTATTTATTTTATGTTTAAATTGTCAAACTGAAAATGAGACAGCTTATAACCCTACGGAAATTACAGAATAGCTTCGCTTTATCCGTGTTGTGGTTACTGGCGTCGCGTAACAGGCAAGGTGCCGTTTCTAACGACCGCGTATTTGGTCAGCGCCGGGTGCCCAACTAGATGCGAAGCAGGCGGATCCCTTGCCTGTTACCAGACGCCAAACTTGGTTCACCCTCGCAACAGTGCGTCTAAGGATGGTGTCAGAGCTAAGCAGTATGGGTCATGAGTGCAAGTTGGGTTTGGGAGCAAGCGGTCGTATAGTAAAAGACTGAAAGTTTGTTATTGACAAACCGGCGAACACAAAAAGGAACAGTGAAAAATTTAGTTTTGTTTGTAAGAGCTCGGAAGTTAGACGTAATTTGTTGAAAGGCCATGAAGACTTTCAAAACAAACGCAAATGTACACTGGTCCAATATGTGCTTAAGGGTGTTATTTCGTCTGATTTTTACGCAGGAGAGAAAATTACGGGTATCTGTACAAATTAATGTACGAGTACCTTCCTAAGTGGGCAATAACAGCTGCTTTCAGATGCAGTGCGCAGCGCTGCTAGACGAGATTGAATGGTTAAATGATTCTGAACAACGGAATCCGGACAGATAGTGAACGAGATTCGACACTGGAAGACGGCTTGATGTCCAAACCGTCGAGTGTAGCATCTCCACACTGCTTAGGCAAAAGAAATAGCCTAACTCCCCCTCCATGGTTCCAATCAGCCAGCGCTGTCCAGAGAAGCATAGGGTGAATCTCTCTTGCAGACGACGACTTAATTCCCCCTTAAGCTAGGATCTGCTGCTTATGTATCATAGTTTTCATTCCTATGAACTACCATGGGGAATTATTATGACTTGACCACACCCGTTTAGCTGGGTGGTCAAACCAGAAGAAAGGGTTCAGAAGATCTTTCAAGAAAGCAGTAAGACATTTTTTTAAAGTATATAAATATATTTTACATAATAAATATATAGTTAAATATTACTAAAATGCATGAGACTTTTTCAAGGGAAAAATAACACTTTTTCCAAACTGCTCTAAAAAGGGCCTATCTATTCTTTTCTTTTTTTATTATTTAGAAATTGTTATAGTTATTATTAAAATCCGCACAAATGACAAGGTTTCAAGTTTTCCATCTGCTCGACAAGATTATAATTTTCATACAAAACTCATCAGCATAATATGAAACCTATGAGCATAAGAAAATTTCAGTAACGACAGATTTAATTACACTTAATTTAATTTATCCGTCTAGGTTTTTGAAAAAAATTACAAACAGGTTTTTTTTGTATTAATGTAACTGACCTTTGAGTACGATTTACACTTTTTTCTGGAAGCCATGGCGATAGGTCAGGTGGGATATCCTCGGGTGATACCATATATGTATTATCGAAGGTAATTATCACTGAGTGTTATGTGACCTGTGTAACCAGTGTCTGACGCCTGTGGTAGAAGATGGAAAGTGCAAAAACCAAAGTGGACTGTTCCCTAGGAATAGTGCTGGATGAATTAACGTATTATAAACTCTGCTCTTCCAAGTGCGTAAGTACGTTTTCACATTCTGAACCATTGGAACTCAGGATCGGAAGTACCAAATCAGTAATAGCTCTCTTCTTTCAGGTCTGTTCCAGTGGAACTTATTGCTCATTGGAACTTTAATGTGCATGAATTCCTTATCGGCTGGTAACTTAGCTGGAATGGAATAACACAAAACTAGCCTTTTACTAAAATTTATAGTAACCAACGATAGTATATGTCAATTCATTTTGTTAATTACTTTCAAATTTGTTAAAGTGTGTTCTCCGGTTTTCCAGATTTAGATTGCCATTCTTAATTTGGTATTTTTTCATTTGACATTAGACTGGGTACGTTCTTAGTTGCAAGATCTCTCACCTTTAATATCAGCATCGAGTCTGACGAACAATAAATATTTTCCCCAAGTCGTAATAATAGTATCTATGAATTTACTCTGCAAAAGTAGTTGATTTCCTGCCGAAGAAAACTGGAGAAATTTAGCGATGGTTTCGGCTTTTGACGAATTTTTTCCCGATTTATGCGGAGCTAACTCAAAAATATTTTATGCATTACCACATGATAGAGTTTCATTTTCCTCAATTTATTTAATACTCTTTATTTTTAAACATTTTAATAAGTGTACTGCTTCAGAAGTTAAATTGCACAATACACAGTAATTTATTGATATAATAAATTTCAATAAAAATTCTAAAAGGAACTCTAATAACTATTAAAATTCTAAAGGGTCCCGCTTGAGCTGCGCAGTATCCGACGCGGTTAATTTGAAACGGCGCAAGACGTTGCCGTGGACGCCCAGTCTTTCGGCCTCCCGTATCCCTGTTTGTTTACAATTGGTGTGCAACTGTTAGAAGTTTATGTTGTGTTTATTTTGATACTTATTTACCACTGAGATTCATTGTTTGAGTATTTCGTAAGAAACGCAATAATGCCGGGTTGTGCAGTGGCCTGTTTTAGTACGTGCAATAGGAAAACCAAGAACACTGACTTAGATTGAGTTCGTCATAATCAAGATTAGGAACTAAGTTTTGTGTTCCTGAAAAGTCTATATCGGTATTAAATATGTCCAAAAACGAAAGCGAAACAAGATGTTATATTGCCGTTGAAGGATATCTTAATATACTTACACACCAAATTGTAGTCTAAGGTCCAGTTGACACCTAAAATTATATATAATTTATGACTAGAAAACTTGTGGTTTTGAGATAAAATAAAAATACCAACGTTTACCACAATCAAAGGTTTATTATACATCGACTATAGTTTCGCAGAGCTATTGGCTCGGCTTCATCAGGACAAATGGAGCGTAAAAAATCAAATCATTGTGACATTTTATTTTATCAAGAATGCTGACATTATGCATTATGTATTTCCCAAAGATTTATCACTTCAAAAATTGTCAGGATTCATTCAAAGTTTCTAATGCAAGAGTGTGTTCCCAACATTTCACACATGTTACGAGCGTGACTTAAAGGCAGAGTTACTTGGGGTGACTAGCAGAAAAGTGTTGAAACCTGATGCTGTACGTACATTAAACATTCGCACAAGCAATAATACTAGTATTAATAAGGTAAGTACGAGAACCAATATTGATATTTTAGGATCTGAGACTGCAACTCCAACTGCACTTAGATGTCATGACCGTAGAATTCGCAAGCGTGCATTGGAAACCCTTGTTAATCTATCTCTAAGGAACAGGAATATTGGGGGGGGGGGTTGGGATATTACACTACAAGACTCTGCAGGTACTCAGGTACCACCTTCTATTCCCTTTTTTTTTTTTTTTTTTTTTTGGGAGGAAAGTGCATCAAAGGAATGGTGTCATGGAATATTCTATTATCAGAAAGCTAAGTTTTTATTTATTTCAATTTTTCATTGTTTGTATGAATGCATGCAAATTATTGAAATTTTTCTGATAGCTTTTATATATGCTTATGTGAGAAAGAAAAGTCTTATTTAAATACATCTGTCATGGGATCATTGTTTTAAAGATCAAATCTGGAACGGAAAAGTTGCAGAAATAAATTAACACAGTATTAGTGGTAAGGAATATACCAACTTATTTGCTAGTCATTAATATAAAAAAATTAAATACACACACCACACACATATACGAGTATATATTTATATATATATATATATCATAATCATTGTCAACCATTGTCAATCCACTGCTGGACGAAGGTCTCCCCAAGTTTCTTCCAAAACAGTCTGACTTGTGCCAGTCTCCTCCATGTAACTCCCGCATACTTTCGAATTTCATCCACCCATCTCCCATGTGAGCTTCTTCTGGATCTTTTCCTGTCCCTTGGAATCCAATCTAAAATTTGTTGCCACGCCAAACTACGTTTGTCGGCCACATTTCTTTATTTTCGTTTAAATTAAGGGAGAGAAGCTAAAATTCCATTAATTTACATTCCGAGGAAGTTTAAATTAAGAAGGGAGGTGGTTAATTTTCATAGCGTGAGGTATGGGTTAGGCTTTAGGACGAAAAGGGGAATTTATAAAGAACAAATTTTAGGTTCAATAATTTTTCCTAAGGGGTTAAAGACAAGAAAGAAATATTTCTTATTTTTTTCCCAGGCAAGCGAACCCCAAATGTTTCGACACCCTTCCAGTTAGCGTGCAGTGGACGCTCGAAGGACAGGTGAACAGAGCCCACGTCACCCTCCCTGGGTCCCCCTCCCCCCACCTCAGCCAGAGAGAGCGAGCTTTCCAAGCAGCTCTGAACCCCCAGGGTAACACCAGACTAGCAGAAAGGGCTGACAAAGGAAGGCAACGGCGTCCGAGGAAATCTCCAGACCTAATGTTCGATAACATTGTTTAGCTCCTGTTTAAAGTAAGCAATCAACGTTGCCAACGGACACAGGAACACTCCCAGCGTACACACTGGAGAACAAGGGAGAAGCGCATCGCGTACCATAAAAATGACAAGACTGACAGGGTCGTAAATTTTAGAAATTGATGGCTAACGGTCTTGAATTTCGGTGGAAACGTAGATAGCTGGGCATACGCAATTGGTCACAGGGTCCAACGAAATCAGAAGTTGGTGATTTCGGTAAGAGCGAATAAAAAAAGATTTTTTCTTCAGCTCGGACCAATGAGCAGGAATAATTAATTTTAGTAAAGAACCAGGAGGCGGAATCTTAGAAAAATCCGAGGAAAGTCGGAACTTAGGGACAAAATGTTTGAGGCATTTCTCGAAAAATCGTGGAAGTATCCTGTCGGGACTTACAGAGAGATGTTTCGGAGGAAGATGTGGACAGCCAGAGTCGCCCACTGACGGTAGTGAGCCCTGTAAATCCCGCTAGCGGCCGTTACGTTAAATGAACGGAGGCCCCCTTCCTAGAATGTGCCTGTTGAAACTCCCCTTTCCCAACTCAGAGATAACAAGTGCCATAGATGACGTCTTGAACGAAAGGTGCAAGGTAGAGTCATTTTAATTTCCTTATTTCAGTTAAAATGTTTCAATTTATAGTGAAGTCATGTCTAGGTGAAAATTGGCACAATTTCTCCGAGCGATAAGTTTAAATTGTCTAAAGTGTTTCTTAAAGAGTAAACCATTCTCTAAAGATGGATTTTACAAGTATCAAAGTTTGCATTTGAAATCAAATATTTAGGAGTAAATTTAATGCACTATAGGTTCTTCATCACGTTACCAACTTATTTTCAGTGAATAAACTATTTGTTATTGTTATTTCTTTATCTCTGTTTCCTTCAGAACAAGTTGGCATAGTGTGTTATTTTGAAAGAAATTAATTTTGATAAGGGGATAACACTAATAGGTGTGGTGGGACAGAAATTTAGAGTTAGGAACGAGAGGGACATTTTCCTTTTGCCTCTACTCCCCACTTATTTAGCCTATTGTAAATTTCGGTCTTTACATTAATTTTTTTTCCCAAAATTAATTCTCTAAAATATTGTGGCATATGAGTGCGCGCGCATTTTTGTGCAGGTGCTCATATGAAAACACAACGCATCATCCTGCTGAAAAATTGTGTCACCCTCTCCGGAAGGAAACACAACACTTCGGCTCACTAGAACAATAACTAAAATATTTCTGGTGTCCCTCCCAACTACAATCGGTCTGGGGGTACAACTGATGGACTGTCTTTCTGGCAATATGTCCAGCCCATTGCCATTTTAGGGATTTTACTCTGATCATGATGCCTTCCACTCTTGTCATTTTTCAGATCCACGAGTTCCTCTTCTTATCTTTCCTGGTTGCACCAAGCATGCACCTCTCCATCCTGCTTTGAGTTGTCTGCAGCCTTTGTATGTCTCTTTTAGTTAAGTTCCACGTCTCTGCACCATACGTAAGCACTCTAAAGATGCATTGATCAAACACTTTTTTTTAAGACATAATGGCATATTGTTCTTGAAAATTATACTGTTTCTTCCAAAAGCTCTCCAGGCAAGCTTTATTTGCCAATTAATTTCTTCATCAATGTGAACCTCACTTGATATCTGCTGTCCAAGATGAACGTAGGTATCAGTTATCTCCAGCTTTTCTCCATCTACCGATAAATCTTGTAAAAGCATTGTATATCACTTTTGTCTTCTGAAAGTTCATTTTTAATCCCACTTCTTTACTCTTGTCAGCAAGTTCATGGATCATACTCTGCAGCTCTGATGGGGTACTTGCAAAAATGACTACGTCATCAGCAAAACGAAGGTGAGTTATATATATATATATATATATATATAAGGGAAAAAAAGTTGTAAAATTTAATAAAAAATATGAAAAATTGAAAAGATGAAACATTTTAATTTTCACCATTCCTCATTCCTTCATGGTGAGTGTATATATATATAGAGAGAGATAGATAGGTAGAAATATTTTTCAAGATGTAATTTTTTAAGTATTCCATACAGCTTCTATATCTTCATTTTCAGGAAAATTTTCAACATTCCTTCATAATGTGTGTGTGCAAATAATTTTAAAAATAAAAAACCTAAAAAAATAAAAAATAAAAAATAAATATATATATATATATATATAGATAGAAAGATAGAAGAATATGAGAACCCAGTCACCAAGCTATATTGTCCCTTTGATGAGGGCAAAAACTAAAAAAACAGTAACCCATAAAATTTTGAGTTCATAAAAGGAGACATGTACAAATTTGTAATGTAAAACATGTTGAGAATAATCACTTATAGCTTCTTCAGGGTCTAACAGAAATGCTACCTCTCTCATTTCTACAAAGACCTGAAAGTGGGTTTCGGCTATATTATTATACATATGCTTAAGTGCACTAAAAACAAATTTTGTAAGTTAATGAAATCCTTGAACATTAATTTCTACTAAACCTGTTAACTACTAAAACAACCAGCTAGCACATATGCTGGTAGGAAAGGTTTAAAGTGAAAACCACATTCTTAAACTTTGAGCAAATTAAGCTTATTAAACATTACAGGAAAAAATAATTTTGAAAAAAAAAGGCATATAATAACACTTAACTCTCTCTTTGTATCTTGGTTTTCTTGCGCTTAAATTTGTTTTTAGCCTGCTTATGTGTTGTATACATACACACCATGAAGGAATGTATGAAGAGAGACAGAATAGTTTTCGTGTTGTTCCTAGTACGGAAGTGATTGATATAGCTGCGATACGTATTGCTGCCTTTGTTGTCATTTCTTGATGAAGTAAGTTTCAGAACTAATTTAAGTATCAGTGTCTAACCTTAATACTTGTAGCTGTTTTATTTGTAGTGGCTTGGCTACCAATTTCGTTGCTCAGTAAGTATTAAAATGTGAGTTCACATATATGCAAATAAATTTGGAAAAGTTGCGCTTCAAGGAAGATAAATGCTTTGAATTTATGAGATTTATTTATGTGTGAACAGTTTTTCGCAGTTGTATTTCCTTATTATCATAATAAGTGTGTTTATCACGATCGTTTCGTATGCCGTTACCCCACACCACAAGACGCTCAAAGCTGCCATGTTGCCTGCCATGCGTTCAGTGTCCACGCCGACGTCATTTCAGCAGCCAATGAGAGGCTGACATTGTAGCGAGCCCAACCTTATACCATGAGATATATCTAAAGACCTTGATTAAGAACACAATTCCCTTTTACGACCGGTGTCGCTGTTCTTTAAAGCAGGCCTTTGCCTCGCGATTTTTCAGGTTACAACTCAATTCACTTTCAAGAAAAAAATGGATGGAGTGAGATTACAATTAAAAACGTTTGAAAATATTTTAATAAACCCACAATACGTATTTAAACTACTAGTAGAATAAAATGAAAGACTAGTATGTCTTCCTAATAAATAGAACAAGAACCTTAACAAAACTTTGCATTCTGCAAGGTGGATGAGGGTAAGTCCAACTTTTGAAAGCTGAAGCATGACTACCCTACCTTCCCCCACCTATATCGTGATAATTTCGGGGGTAGAACTTAAATAAAAGCACTGAACGATATCTACATGATGCATAGGAAAATTCTAATAATATACAAAGGAAACGAGTACTTTAAAGAGATTGTGAGAGATGGTGAATAATATCGGAAATTCGGATAAGAAAATCATTACATAGGCCGCGGAAAGAGAAAAGAACGTGCAATGAATTCAAGAGAAGACGGCATATTAATCCCAGAAAAGAAACACAAAAAGGATACTTTAAAAATTTCCACGAATAAAATAAAAGATTGTTTTCAAACGATGGACAATGGTAATTAACGAAATCTGAGGGAAAAAGCTGAATTTCCATTAAATGAAATCGTTGAGTTATGTAGTATATGATTATATAAGGAACCGATGTTAGGCAAATGATTGTCTTTATCCATTTTTCGAAACAATGAAATACGGGATGATGTGAACTTTACAAAATTCCTTGTGTTAAATATACAACAGCAATTGGTGTGAATCTGTGAAATGCTGAATGAGTAATCACAATGATTTCAAGTTGGATGGAGGGTTCACTCTATATTCAGTCCTTGCAGATGTAGCACTTAGTTAACTAGAAGATTTCATCTTTCTAAATTGTATCAAGAAACCCGATTGTGGATCAGCTACGCTGACGATATATTCTTCATATTGTAACATGGAGTAGACGTATTAAATGATTTCATACAAAATATAAGCAGCCTACACAATGTGATAAAGTTCACCAGTGAGCTTGAAGTAAATGAAACGCTGAATTTTCTTGACGTCGCGTTTAAAATTAGTGGAACATCCAGCTTTGATTTTAGCGTAAATTATAAACCAAATGCGGTAACGAACTTTGCTTCTCCTTATTTACACGACCCAAAAGAGTATAAACTTTCTGCATTTAAAGCATGGTTTTGTAGAGCGTATAATGCATATCCAAAAGACAAAGCGAGCATTAGATACTAGATGTTAAGAACGCGTGCGAAGTGTCATCTAGGACATGTAGAATACAGACTTCGCAAGAGAAGTCATGCATTGCTTGGCCGTTCGTATATGGAATAACATTAGAAGACTTGCTCTTACACGAGCTACAAAGAGACTGACATCAGGGAAACAGTCAAAATCCCCTCAAACAAACTAGCATACAATGATGTGGTCCCTATCGAACTACCAATGGTTTCGCATGCGTTATTGTGCCCAATAATCGAATTCATTAGACGGCAGAAATCAGCTACATGTGTCTTGGTGAAAGTGTTCTTCTAAAAACCTGTTAATAACCATGACACTACATTTGTAAAGTAAACATTGGCCTTTTACTTGACTGCAATACTAACTTCAAAAGCGCGTCACACAACTTTTGAAGATATCACCAAACCTCAAGATGAATAACAAGTTTAAAAATTTAGGTCATGCTTCATCATTCCTGTACACTGAGTGGCCACTTTATTATGACCACCTCCTCTATACTTCGTTGGGCCACCTTTTGCTTTTAATACAGCGTCGATTGTTCGTGACATGGACTCCACGAGATGTTGATAGGTGGTTTG
Organism: Macrothele yani; assembly: GCA_039090855.1. NCBI lineage: Eukaryota > Metazoa > Arthropoda > Arachnida > Araneae > Macrothelidae > Macrothele > Macrothele yani. Next base: position 59,603,948 of record CM077031.1, on the reverse strand, counting down.
TGGAATCTTAGACCATACTTGATGAATAGCACTTTCCAGGAGTGTGAGATTGTAGTGTTGAGGATCCAGCTGTCTGATGACTCGTTCAACTTCATCCCACAAATTATCAATGGGGTTGAGTTCTGGAGATTGCGGGGGCCACCTAAGCAAAGTAAACTCACAGGCATGTTCCTGAAACCAATCCTGTAAAATACGAGCCCTATGGCAGGACGCACTATCTTGTTGAAAGTAGCCATCGCCATTGGGATAAACCATCCACATGACGGAATGCACTTGGTCCGCAACGATGTTTAGATATGATGTGCCAGTCAGACATTGATCAACACGAATTAAATGGCCCAAAGCATGCCAGAAAAACATTCCCCAAAACATAACGTTGCCTTCACCAGCTTGAAGAGTTGTAGCAAAGCATTTGGTTTAATGTTTCCGTGCTGTTTCTGCCAAATCCTCGCTCGGCCATCTGCATGGTGCAACTGAAAACGTGATTCATCGGACTACATAATTTGTTTCGAATTATCGACTGTCCAATTCTTGTGCTCCTGTGCAAACTGGAGACGTTTTCTCTTGTTAACTGCAGACAGCAAAGGTGTTCGAACACGCCTTCGGCTGCCATATCCCGCCCGATGCAGTGCACGGCGAACAGTGCGTACAGAGATCATTTGAGGGGATCGTTGATTAAGATGGTTTGTAATTTGCTGCGCTGCTTTCCTTTTGTTGTCTTTTACCAGTCTGGACACTCACCGTTCCGCCAGAGCAGTCACTAGTCCATGACGGCCACACGTTGCACGTAGAGACCCAGTTTTTTGGCTGACAATCCAGTCTTTAAACACTTTAACAACAGCTGTTCTGAAACATTTCACGAATGCGGTGGTTTCGGTGATACTCGATTCATGGTTCCGAGCTCCTACGATCATTCCAAGTTGAAAGTCCGTCAAATCTCATTTTTTACCTATCTCGTCACCCAAAAATCACTTCTACTACTGTCGCAAGCACTAAGCTTTCCCTTTTTATACTAGCCTGGCCCTCATTTGCTTAAAACTGTCAGATGGTCATAATATAGTGGCTACTCAGTGTGTAACCAAAGTACGAATAATTCAACATCCTTTCATAAGGACGTCAACGCACTCCAATCTGAGACCTCTAGAGACACGCAAAGCTTGGAAATTTTAGTGTGTCTATCACTCACCGATGAAATAGATGCATTTTATAAATTGATATTGAAGAGAATCACTCTTTGTACAATTTTTGAAGTTATTGTAAAAATCATACTTTTTCCGCCCTAAATATAAACATTTCTTTCATTAATGGATTGGGAAGAATTTTAAATAACTGACCATTTGCAAAACAAATATTGTTTAAATAAATCACTTAACTAATTTAGAAAACAAGATATTTTGACTGACTACATGAAATAATATCCCTGCAACGTTCTTGAATTTTTTGGACATTCAACTTAACATGAAAAAAAAAGTTTCCGAAATGTTTTGAGTTTTTTCATAAAAAAGTAAATTATAAGATATAAGGGCTTCCATTGTAGAGCGTCAGGTTCCTATCGGACACTCAAGCACAAACCTCCTTGCTCCTTATTTCGAAGGGTTATTTCTAAGGGTTTTTTAACACCTGAGGTCATCGGATGGGCACTGGCCTCCCTTTTTCTTCCTCTCTTCCGTGTCACTTACCTATCAGGCACTCTGTAGCCAAAATTTCCTTGCTTCCTATTTCTAAGGTTTGTTAGTTAAAGACCTGGGTTCAGACACTAACTCCCTAAAGTCCTCTACATCTGATCTGATTTCATTTCATCATGCTAAAAGCGAGCATTTAAACCTTGCGATGACGATATTTATGTTCCAAAGAAGTCGAATTTCCCTTAACTACTTCACTTCGTCATAAGCGCGAATTGGATGAGAAAACCATCATCACTAAGTTGCTGTGATGCTGAAAAGTTATTAAACGCATTATTAATGGATCCAGGCAACACTTGTTGAAAAGGTTATTTAAAGTAAAAGGGAATTCTTCAATTTTTTTATCTGGATTGCTTGCTATGCAATTTTAATAAAAGACATTTCAAAGATATAATCGCCACTACGCTAGAGCAGTGGTCTAAGCGGTGGCTTCTGATCTTTCGTTCGAGATGGGCCCGGGTTCGAATCCCGGGGAGGCTTGGATATTGTGTTTTTGTCTTACTCACTGGCTCTCTTTCTTCCCTGGAACTCGTGGCAATAAATTAAGGATGGGCGACTGCTTATAGCCCACTGAGTTGCTCACGGTGGTCGTTAAACTTCCAATTAAAAAAAAGATATCATTAATGCATCCTCTCGATATGACTTGTTTTAATTGAAAACAAATAGCAATTGAAAGAGGTGAAAATATTACACATATGTAGGTATTTAGTTTGGGAAAGAAGATATTATTACAAATAATTTGATTTTTTTAAATTTCCTGTAAGAAGTTGACAAGTGTGAAAAGCAAGAGTGCGAAAACCGGATAGTCACAGTATCAATCTCAGATAGGTTCCATCGGTTGGGCATGCTGAGGGGCATTTTACCTTAGTTCTAAATTATGGTCTGTGTATCTGTACATTTCCACCCCTTTTTCCCTTTTATTAGAAGTGCTCGTTGTGACGTTAAAGATTGACACTCTAAAGGATGTTTCCTTGCGTTTTCGATCTTCACATCTACTTTCCTTATCTGTTTAACCTCTGTCGTGTTTGAACCTCTTCGTTCAAATTAATATAACATTTTACGGACACGCGCACAAAGTATCAAACAAATTAGGTTGTTGTGTCTAAACTGTGTCCTCGGGTTTGAACGAGCGAAACATTTCTAGGTGTCATCAGATGTACAAATACTATGACGACAACAATTAAGACCTCATAGTATCGTATTTCTGGAATGCCACGATAAAATTTAGCAGTTTTTTAGGTTACATTTGTTTTAAAGTCGCCGCAATTCAATTTCTAGAAATCTTAGCACTCAATTTATAACACTTTACAATAAAGTGCTTTGTATAATACCGGCAATGTGCGACCCCGAAAATTTCGAAAATAAATTATCACATACAGCAAGACACCCGGGACTTAATTTCCTTGAAATTTCAAAATGTTAAGTCTCATCTCCCATATCGCTTAACTTCAAAATAATGTTCTAAACTGAAAAAGATGGAAGGCAAAAATATCCATTCTTTATAATATACACAGTTATAATATTTATCAAAACTGCAGTCGCCGCTGCGTATTTCACAATGAACAGAAATACTTCCGAAGTGCTACAGTTCACGCTGTGGGTATCAGTTGATTCATTTGTTTTGTTTTGAGATAGTGGCTACTGCGATTTAAACTACGTTAATTTTGAGATAACTGGTACATCTAAATGTGTATCCTCCCCGGGAAGGTACGACATAGTTGAGTATATAAACTAAGAAGCCGACAATACAAATACCTCCGAAATAAAACCATCCAATCCAACTGTAAATGCAATTTTTGACTGCTACGTCATTTCTCTGTTCTCTGGCCCTTTACACAAAAACATCGTGTGCCTATGTGGGAGAAAATTATTGGCACAGCTGTTCCAAAACTGATTCACACCGAAAACTAACTTCTTTCGGATTAACGTTGCCCTCTTTGCAGTATTTCAATTTTGCTTCATTTCGAAACAGAAGTTTAATCACGAAAAAAAAAACCGTTAAAGATTTATGTTTGCAATAACTACAAGACTAGTTTCATGAACCACCGACCACAGAGTTTACAGCAACTTCCATTTTCTAGAGGGCATGCTTAGTACGGTGATGGGTATCAGGGGCAAGGAGACAGCCGCAAGTAAATACATTTATCGTCTAGGGCTGAAATAAGGGATCTGTTCTCGCATTCAAATGATATTCACAGAAACCCTAGAAAACCACGAGCCAGTGCACGGGTTTGGAATCTCTACCTATTCCACGAACATGAGGCTGGCAAAAAGGCAACTAACTGTCTCACGTCAATAGTGCACTTCGGTCTAATTTATCAAAGGAAGTCTTAATTGGCTGCAGTAAGCGAACTTTTACTTTTTATAAGGAGCCGGCACACATTCATCCATTCAAACTTCAGCGTTTTTTATGCTTTCCAACCGTAAATTGAAGACACGTATATGCTCCAGCTTTGTCCGTCCGTCCGTCTTTCCGCACGATAACTGGCGTAAAAATGGTTCGATTTCGATGAAATTTTAGTATGTGGTAGGGGACCAGCTGGGGACTAACCGTATTGAAAATGGGACAAATGGGGTCAAAGGTCACGACGTAGGAGCGGAATCATTCCATTGCCCTTATGCGTCATAACTTGCGTAAATATGGTTCGACTTCAATGAAAGTTTACTATGTGGTAGGGGACCACTTAGGGACGAACCCTATTGAAAATGAGACAAATGGGGTCAAAATTCACGACGTAGGAGTGGGATCATTCCATTGCCCTTATGCAACATAATTTGCGTAAATATGGTTCGATTTCAATGAAAGTTTACTATGTGGTAGAAGACCGCATGGGGACGAACCCTATTCAAAATGGGTGAAGTGGAGTCAAAGATCAAGACATAAGATCGGGATGCATTCCATTGCCCTCATGCGTCATAGCGTGCGTAAAAACGGTTCGATTTCGATGAAATTTTGCTTTGTAGTAGGGGACCACCTGGAGTTGAACCCTATTGAAAATGGACGAAATGTGGTCAAAGGTCAGGATACAGGATGGCGATCCATTCCATTGCCTTTATCCGATATTATTAAGGTGGACGTCAAGTAGTTTTGCTTCCTATACTTCGAATAGAAAAACTTTTGTAAACATTTCCTTCACAATTAATGTGTTCCCAAGGATTAAAATCTGAACATCGATTAAAATAACTTCATATTATAACTTGGAAAACTTAATATTTTCTAGAACATAACCATAATTATATTAAAAATCAATCACTTTTCCTTTGGTAGTGTTGAAACCAGAGGAAAGATGGCGCGACCTGTACTTTGATGACTTCAGGGAACAAAAAAATGTTGGATTGCATAATTACGGTTATGGTTTAGAAAATATTTAGTATTCCAAGTTATGAAATGAAGCTATTTTAATCGATGTTCAAATTTTTATCCTTGTGAACGCATTAATTCTCCAGGAAAAAGATGGCGCGACCTGTATTTTCATGACGTCAGTAGACAAACAAATGTTGAATTGCATAATTATGGTTATGTTTTAGAAAATATTAAGTATTGCAAGTTATAAAATGAAGATATTTTAATCGATGTTCAAATTTCCATCCTTGGGAACGCAATCGCTGTGAAGAAAATGTGTACAGAAGTTTTTCCATTGGAAGTATAGGAAGCAAAATTACTTGACGTCCACCTTACAGTAGCAATTCTTGTATGTATGTATGTATACATTTTATCTTGAAAACGGCTCTAAGAATTTTGATGAAAGTCGTTAACTTACCGTTTTCTATTACTAGAAATCAATTTAGCTCGATCTCGACTTTAGGAGAATTCGTTTAGTGGGTTAAATAACCACCCCGAATTATAACGTTTTTAGTGATGGCGTTGTTCCATTAATGTTACCAATGCTTAGACATCTTATGACGTCACAATTTCGCGTTTGAGAATGTTTGCGCGCGGTCACGATAACTCGCGTAACAATCGTTCGATTTCGACGAAAGTATCTGGTAGGGGATCACCTGGGATGGAACCCTATTTAAAGTGAACGAAATGGGGTCAAAGGTCAGTACATAGGAGCGGGAACCATTCAATTGCTGTTATGCGTCATAACTAACGTAAAAAAAGGTTCGATTTCGATGAAATTTTAGTATGTGGTAGGGGACCACCTGGCGACAAACCTTATTGAAAATGGGCGAAAGGGGTCAAAGGTCATGACATAGAAGCGGAATTACTTCCATCGCCATTATGTGTCATAACTTACGTAAACATTCTTCAATTTGGATGAAATGTTAATATGTTGTAGGGTCTTGCCTGGGGACGAATTCTATTGAAAATGAGCAAAATGGGGTCAAAGGTTAGGACACAGGAGCGGGATCTATTCCATAGCCCTTATGCATCATAACGTACGTAAAAATCCTTCGATTGCAACACAATTTTATCATGTTATTTCGGAGGTCGATCAAACCGGTTCTCTTGACTATCATCGAAATGGGATCAAAGGTCAGGGCACAGCACCAAGATTTATTCCACAGCCATTATTCTCATAACTTGAGTGATAACTTGAGTAATGATTTCTGGTATGTTGGAAAGCGTTTTATAATCAATGCATTGCATGATTTTACTAACTTGTTACTTCATATCCTTGTCTCATAAACACTAATTGCAGAATGGTCGCGTTGTCTCCATCATATCAGTCTTTTTTAAAACATTTATTCCATTTCCTTCAAAAAATTCACTTTTAACGGCATGGGTAGCTTAGTTTCTCTGAATCTTCTTTCCGCTGTAAAGTGCGTCAACGCACACTCACACTGTTTTTTTCTTCAGTAAAACTATGGCTTATTTTGGAGCCAATTCGCAATATGAACCGCGTCCAACGCTTTATAAGTTAACTCCTAGTTCAGGCTGTAAACTCACTCCATGTGTAATGCCATCATACCATTGAGGTTTCAAGACTATCACAAATACTACAGAGAAATTAAACTCTCTAAAACAAATACATTTCCTGCAAAAAACGTTGTTCCCATAAAAATATTCGGCCTCTAAAAAAAGTAAAATATTTCGGGCATGCGATATGCGACGGATCCTTTCTGATACCTCAAAAGATACCTACAAAATAAAATCAATACAAAATTCTTTGAAAGTTGGCACTGGTTTTCAAAAAGCCACTAACAAATTAATCCCTGTACCAGGATATTAAAAAAATGAGCTGTGACTTCTTAAGCAACTAACAAGAAATGAGATGAGATGAAGAAATGAGGAAAAAAGAACTTAAAAAAATTACAAACGTTTACCATATCTCGGTTTCACCAGAGTGATTACGGCGTTGGCAAAATGTTACTTGTTATTCCGTTTCTTAGTGCCCTAAAATTATGATCTTACATATTTTCGAAAAAGACTGTAAATTTCTTCGGGTAGTTATGTGTATACTGCTGTTAAAAACTTCCACTGTGTTTCCCCGGGTGATTCTGATTTTAGTGTAGTTTTTCTCTGAAGTTAGCAGCCTTACCTTAAGAATAAAATCACGAACATCAATAAATCTTACAAATCGTTAATTACAAGTCGAGAAACCGAAATACGGGTATACTTAGTTTTTGTAGCGAAATCGCAAATTCTGGTTATGCTGGACATAACATTGAGCAATTTCCATTTGCTGGGACAAAAAAAAAAAAAAAAAAAAAACATTTTGTACTTTTGAATAGAGATGAGGAAAGAACATCGATGTTTTAATCTCGATGTTGAGGAAGCCGATATATCAAAAAAAAAAAACATCGGGGTTTCTTGACCGATGCTTCAAACTTACAAATAACATTTTCTACGAAATGTTAAAAATTTCTTTTTATTGCATTCTTATAAAGAGGAAGGGAATTTCAGCTTTCTGTTATCTGCTTTAGTCGACGATTTGTTGTCGAAAATCGAGTATTTTTCCTCGATGCTACGGGAATCGATACATCGAAAAATCAGCGAGGTTTCAACCGATAAATCGAACGTTTTAAGAAAAATTATTAGTTACTCGATGTTGAATTGGTGAGTAACCACAGTTATACTCAGCACAGATTCCCCCCCCCCCTTAATGTGCCCATGTACTGCTGCAGATGGAAAAGTGTGAATTCTTCTGCTTATTACAAAATCATTGAAGTTTCCACCAATAAATAGAGCGCTTTAACGAGTTTTATTTCTTACTCGATTTTGAACTGGTGAGTGATCTCCGTTATATTGAACAAATTATAACCCTGAGATTGGGTATTTACTCCTGCAAATCGAAAAACAAGAATTATTTGGGTAATTAACAGAAACATCAATGCAGCCGGAATAATTAACCACAGATGTTCAACATCGACGTACCGAACACTCCTTCTGAAACAATATTGTTAGATCGCGTAATATCATGTGCTTCTGAACCCGTCGGTTCGTTGAACAACCAGTCATTATGATGAAACGCTGGCATTGCAACTGATTTTTAATTTTAATTTTAGTTTAATTTTAAAAATATATAGTGCTTTTAAATTCTTAAATATATCAGTCTTGCTTAAAAAAATATTCGCTTTTATTAACACGCGTTCTAGGTAAGCACATAGTTCACAAATATTTTTGGAATAAGTTCAACTGAAATATAGATGTTGAAATGAATATTTATAAAAAGTGAATTGTCGTCAATGATTTGGGATGATTTGTGCTGGAAATGTTTCCAGTCATAACATTAAAGATTTTTAGTGTTTTAATGTTACAGTAAAACGTCAGTTGTCCGTGTATGGAACGCGTGAGCCCCGATAATGAAAAAAACACGGTAAATCAAAATTACTTTTTATTGTGTTAAATACACAAAAAAATGATAAAAATGTAAGAAAACATTATTCTATTATGTCAATACAGAATTAGACATATTTGAGTTTATCAATATAAAGACCACGATTTTTTATTGTTTTCTGTTGTTTTACAAATCCACTCACATAGAACATTAAGAAAGGATGAAATCTGTGTGTAGTACAGAGGACCATTGGTAATCCTAGCCCACGGATAATTAAGCAACGGATAATCGGCGATTTATTGTATTTCCAAATTATTTTCATTCCGACTATTTATGCAAACAAAATAGTTTTGTATATCACTCCATTTTGAAATGCATGGAATTCCAACTTCCATCGCGGTATTGGTCTGTACATTGTAAAAGCTGAAGCTCAACTTCTGAATATATTTTTTTATCTAAATAAACTGAAAGGATTATAGGACATCGCAGGAAAGTTACAATGAGTTACCCTGTAGATGAAGGGATTCCATTTGTTATGTAAAGAAATATCAATAGTCTCCGTTTTACCTTTAAAGTGAAATTTCTTAATGTACGCATGTATTTTGAGAGCCTGAAAGCTTTTTACAATGCATTAATAATATTAGTTTAAGTAAATCATCCATAATGAAGTTGTTCAATATAAATAACAACTAACGGTTTCTTTTTTCTTCAGGGAGTTTGATTTGAACACATAAAGATTTTTTCAAAAATGTCAGCATATTTTTTTGTGCAGTATTTTACTACGAAAATAAAATACATATTTCAAGAAATGTTTGAATTAGTTGTGTATTTCACGCTGTTGGTTCCTCGAGGAATGTTGGAGAATCTCCAGCGAAGTAAAAAAAATACGTCTGTTGAAGTTCTTTTGTGATAAAGGTTTCATTTAGTAACGAGAACTGTACCCTGCTCTTTCGAAGTTTCTCTTTTTCTGTATGTAATAAATGTTTGTTGTTCTTGACTTTGTTTAGTAGAGCTCTCCTTAGAGTCCACCACCACATACGCACTTCATTTATAACCTTACGGGTCTGCGTACTGAGGGTCAAGTTGTGTTTTCCGCAGGTGAACTTGTGGTGTACATATGGACTGTAGTTGTTACGTTCAGTAGATGAAAGCGGTTCTCACTGTCGGAATCAATCGCATAAGATGCATCATGAAAGAATTGTCATCTTCAAAATTCGCATAAGATGCCTTTTCATGAAGGGAAAAGTAAAACTTCCGTCCGAAGATGTTCATTTATCAGCTCTACATCGAGGAGGGTATATCAGGAGCAAAGTTCTCACGCAGGGACAATTGTTACAGTGGATTGTGGTTGCATTAACCGCCTGGGACTGCCAGGACTCCTCGACGTCGGTTCCGTGCACAATACGAGCAGTTAAGTGAGCTTAAGAGAGGACGTATATTTGGGCTGAGAGACGTTGGTTGGTCAAGTAGCCGCATTGTCAGGCATTTGGACATACGTGTCGCAGGAATGGGATGATGCTGGCCTCGTGGGTCAAGGAGGACACACAACAAACAGCCGTACGGTGGCGATGGCGGCAGAGGGTAACGACGGAAAGCAAGAATCGAGCGATGGTAAGAACCGCACGAAAAAATCAATTTGTTCGCTCAAAACTATCCGTGGTCAAGTTGCGCCATCTACAGGTACGGAAGTGACCATCCGGACCATTGTTAGACGACCTTCAACACGGGGACTACATTCGAAGAAGCCACTCCGCCGCCTGCCTGTGAGCATCACCGGCGCCGGTTGCATTGGTGTAGGGCCCGATTAGCGTGGCATAGTGTCCAGTGGCGTCGTGTTATTTTGAGGGCTGAGTCACGGTTTGTTTTTGGTGCCGATAACCTGCGCATATGTGTCTGCATACGATCTAGCCAGTGAACGGATCTTATCTTTCCCATGCAACAGCACATTTCTTGTACACTGGTAGTGACGATTATCTGGAGAGCCTTTTCGAAAAATTTCTTGACGCTTTCGGTTGTCCTCCGCACAACCCTCGCGTCTCAGCTGTAAGTCTACAACATTCTACAACCTGTTGTGTTGCCATTTCTATCGCATTATCACAGAGAAATTTCCTAAAAGGATAATGTCCGGCCACTTACGGCACGGCTATCAAACACCTGCCACCGTAAAGTGTACACTCCTCCATTACCAGCCAGATCGCCTAACCTCTCACCGATTGAACATGTTTAGAACATGATGGGACGCCACATATGGCTATTTCGGAATGTCGGCGAATTTCACCACAATTTGGACACCATCAAGCTATACTACAGGACAGCATCCGTGAGCTGTATGCGTATATGCCTCGCCAGGTAACCACTTGTATCGGAAAAAGGGGTGGTGCTACAAAGAAGGGATTTCATCCACTTGTAATGCAGTTTTATTCGAATAAATGGTCCAACTGATCTGGAATTGCGGTAATTTCCTTTCCTATATATGTACATTGCACATACAAACTTTTATCTTCGATTGGATGATTCCTTCTGGGTGCTTGGACTTTTTCTTCCCAAAGGGTAGATATGTATAAACGTCGAGTGAATAATTGAGTTCTAAATATTTGTTTTCTTTTAGTTAAGTAATGTGAACATCAGAAACAGAAAGATTTCAACCTGTCATTGCTTCATTTGCGATTTTTTTTGTTTATCTCAATCTTCCGCTGCTATGTGATTTTGAAATTTATTTGCTTCCATGCTTTCGTCTTTTCCTTTCATGGTTTGAAATGTGTATTGCTATTAAAACATTTGACCAGAAAGTGCTCAGAGATCTGAGTACGAATTGCTCTGATCCGTTCTCTCCTACCTGTCTGTTTAATGAAATACTTATGTTGCACAGAAGATATGTACTAGAAGATAATGAGTCACGTAAACTACTGTATAATGAAACAGGCCGTCATGTTTGCAAACAAGTACTGCAAAAAGGCTTTAATAGAATAACTACCGGTGTCATAGATGCAAGCCACCCCAAATGAATGTATATATTGATATTCACAATTAACACTAAATAAAAATGAAGATTCTTATAACAAATGTTAAATATACTATTTGCAAAGTTTTACATTTTGAAAGTTTTTAATTACATATTGAAAAATACACTTAGAAAGTAGATAACTCGTAATATGTTATCGTGTTGTGCTTTTAGTTATATTGCCTTCTAATTTTCCGATCATTGTTAAAGTTAATCTCTGCTGATAAATATGAAGATGTGGGCATTTCTAGATACAGTTGTCTTTCTGTTGGTCTTTAACAACTTTAGAACGTACGAACTCATTAAATTTAAGATTAGGCGTCTTACAAGAAAGACTCGCGAATGTGAGGTACAGAATTGTGGCTTTGACTGTCCTATTTTAAACTCAGATGCCACGGAGAATCCCAGCCGAGCAAGGTTTATTGACACCATAAGAGATATGCACAGGCCATTTGGTAGAGTAAAATATACGTATACTTATGTACCCCTTTCTTTCACACAAGTATGTTCTTTTGTGCTAAATTCTTTAGCTCTACAGAGTTTAAAATGTGCAGAACTCCATTAGTTCCCGCCATTATTTTAAAAGTGCAGAATTCCATTAGTGCTTCCATCTTTGGTAAAAACGTTGAACTGTCATGACTAGCATGGAGTTGCGAGTACCATTTACAAGGGAAAATCATGCCAGACGACTAGGCTGTGGATGGTAACCTCTATTATAAACAAATAAAGTGGGTGCATGATGCTGTGCGCCAACACCACCCAGCGTTCATCTAATGGAAACGGGCACTGTTGCAATTGAACAATGCCCCAAGTCACACCTACATAATGTACAATGAAAACTGCTGAAATTAGAAGGGGGTTGAGACTCCACTCTGGACTCTATGCAGCCCGGAATTAAGCCCATCCTACAACACCAGTTTCGCTATAAATTTTATATCCTACAAAGACGGCACTCCACTTCCATGGTAGACGTGAAATCTTCCGAGTGGTACCGCTGTGGGATCAATACTCAGGTGGAACGTTAGCAAAGGACAGTGGAAGAAAACGACCTATACCTTGCATAACGAGGTGAGCGTCGTGTAGATATTTCATATCCTACAAAGACGACACTTCGCTTCAGCAGTAGATGCGAAACCCCTCGAATGATACCACTTTGGATCATTGCTCCGGTGGAACGTTAGCAAATCACAGTGGAAGACGACGGCTTGTGTTTTGCTGAACGATGTGAGCGTGTATTCATTTCGAACATCGTTTAGCTTCTTAGCTGCAAATGGAAGAAAATTTTAGTTCACCTTGGTACATAGCGTTGATGTTAATATCACTAGAAGCACAGTTCGTATTGAAATACCAATTATTTTCTCCATAATTCCGTCCCTATAACAATGGAATCAGCATTCATCCTACGTGTACCTGCGAAAGTTGGCCTTGCTAATATCCAGGGGGACTGAAATGGAATTATTACTCTCTGCATGCCCTTTAAGGGCAAAATCCATAAGTGTGATCAACTGTTAATCGTGACAGTCTTGATACGGAAACATATCTGTTCTTCAGGAATGACATCCATAGTAGAGGCGAACAAGTAAAACCTTGGGAGGATGACAGTTTCTGTGAGCTAGAAGCGATATCGGACGGCAGTTCTATGGTAGCGTATCTTAGATCTAGGCTTCTGCAACAACTATTCAACTGCTGTCCTCCAGTCTTTGGGAAAGTATTTCAAGAGGAGGGCTCAGTTCAATATCTTATCCAGCACACAGGTACAACAGTCGGGTAGCAGTTCACTTGCTCTTGCTCTAGTGCTATGTCTAAACGGATATTTCTTCACCTTTTGCTTTTTCATACACATAGATATCTTGCGGTGGCTGACAGACAAGGTTTCCTCAGGGGTGGCATCAACATCATACGCTCCTAAAGCCTCCGTGGCACTGCATGAGCGATCAAAATTTTTAAAGTTATGATGTGAAATCTGCTCCTCCATCTAGAACCCCATCCTTTTCGTCATAACCGAACACTGTAACCTGTGGAGCAAGAACGGACAGTATGATCATCTAACTTCCTACAAATTTTGCGAAAGATGATCCAGAGGTCATCCTGACGAGGATCACCAGCATTGAGAAGTTCCCTGTTTCATTGTAGTTATTTAAAGTTGCAGATTTGTGCCCTGCTGTGGTCAAGACACAAGTTATAACGAATTACTTTGTCCGGCGACCTGAACCTCTGCAGATCTTCGGGAACTTGTTCTTCTCAGGAATCTTTCGCATAATACGAAATTGAAAGGCAAACGGGTCCGGGAGGGAGCACAGGGTTTTCTGCAATGATCAAGAACTGAATGAATGCAACTGGCTAGAACAACCACCGCCCTCTCAATGTTACAAGGAGCTGTCATTTTACAGAACAGCATCAAATCCATGGTGTATTTTGTCCGCTTGTCGACTGAGTCACCATTTAATTTCAGTATTACAGGTGAATGATCGCATTCGAGTCCGGCGACAAATGGGATCTGATAGAAGTACCCCTAAAAAGTGGAGGACAGAAAGATCAATGAAATCTGCTCCACCACGTAACAAGGAGGAGGTCGAGACGAACTGTCTTGTTACGTTAATTACAGTATTGTCAATGTATTGCGAATGTACCACACCAGAACTATTACAATTTCCACTATTCCAATCATGGTTTTAGCATTCCTGTCTCTAGCGATAACAATGGGAAATGTCTCAGAAAGGACACGCCAAAATCTTTATCAGAGTGTACCTTCGCTGAACTGTTATGAAGAGAAACTAATGAAATTAAGCCCGAGTTTGTCTTTAGCGTTACAGTCCATATATCGACTTACTTGGGAACTTTGAAGGGTGTGGTGTTAGTTGTCCACCCGTTCGTGACATGAAGTCATTACCCCCAGGTTCATGTCTGTGAAGATCTTCGTCCTTCAGAAAGACATGATAATTCGCAATACTGACACTCTTGACTTCAGGTGTGAGTTTAAACTCAAACATAAGGGCAAAATAGATGTCATGATGTTTGTAGAACCGTGCAAACGCTAGAAGTTTATTCCTGATGCCGTTTGCATTCCGAAACATGCTTAATCTGCACACAACACGCTAATAGGTAGCTCAATGTGCATAGTGTTTTACTTGCAATAATCACATAAGCAAACTGCAGGGACATAATTGATCCAGTTACTGGAAATTTCAACATTGGTGTGCAAATGGTCATCTTGAACCGCACCATGTATGAAACTCCGTCGACAGTTCCCTGAGACCATACCCGCCAACTGTTTTCGTTCACAGGATCGCCGTCTTCTGAAAGAGTTTTTGTCTGTCGCTCCATTCCCGAATAATCTGTGTTAGATTTGTACTTGAAAAGCCCAGGGCGACGGCCATTCGGGAAGATTCTGGAAACGGCACGCTTGGTAACCAAATATCATGACACGCTGAAAGTCGCTTAGGTCACTCGATTTATCCATTCCAACTCTCATATTTACCTTAAATGATGCTCTTTGTCTGTCACTGCATTCCCGGTAAATTTGTGTTACAGTTCTACAGGTTTGTATTAAAGCACAATAAATTTAATGCATGTCGTTCTTTGGTCTAGAAACTCTTAAAGCTAAAGTTTATTTTACCGTTTAAGATGGAACCTGAATATTTAAAATTTTACTGCAATGAATGAATGTGTTATGTGTAACCCTACATCCCTACCTCAACCAGCTGCTTGCGAACCGTTTAGTCATGAAAAACATTCGCTTCATACGCACGCTATGTACATGCAAAGAATAGCAGTTCAAATTCCCTTGTACTTCTTCCGACTAAGGGCCGTTCTCTTTTGCGAGTGTGGTGGCATTTACTGGACGATGCACACTTTAGTACGTGTAGCGTCGAAAAACTGTAGAAGGATGAAAAAAATATGTTGAAGTACGTGTTAAAAAAGTCCTTTTAAGAAATTAGGGTGATTTTTTTTTCTCAGGTGCTCTCGCGGAAAGCAATGTAGTGTTGCATTAGGAGAACCGTTAGATCCTTCTTCCAGTTAGCAGCAGTCGAATGAAAATTAAGGAATTTAGTATCAAAATAAGTTGTACAAACATTCCTTTCGAAAAACAATGACATGTATTAATATGTAAATAATATTTTTAGAGCTCCATAGCAACAGCAATCTCGAAATACTGTGTAAAGCTCCCTTAACAGGACCATCCGATGGAAAATAACGACTGGTCTACCGAAATAGGCGATACGAATGCAGTGGCGGCTTGTGGTTGAAAAAATAGGTGAAGAGCTACAAGAGCAATATGAAAAGATATCTACTGTCTTCAATGAAAATCACTATATGGGGACTGACCTACTTTTTGTATATTAGATCAATTCTTCTTTCTTTTAAAGCTGCAAATTTGTCGATTATGTCGTCATAGAATGATTGTTTCTTCGTGAGCATCAATAAAATATCTTTCTGAATAGAAATATTTGCCAAAGAAGCAAGTCTGTCTTGAGAAATAGGATTTCTTCAGTAAGTTTGTATTCTATTAAGGCAAGAAATCTTCTTTCCACTGACACACTTGTAGATGTAATATTTAAAATGAGGGCAGCCAATTTATAAGCTGCTGTAAAAATGTCTTTATCTTCATGAAGCACTCGAAGAAGTTTTGAGTCGATATATTCCTTAATTTTTCGTTGGCATATAAAAGAGTCAGTTGATTTTTAAGGCGCTGGAGTTTAGTAAATATTTTTCCGTAAATATGTTGTCGATTTTCAAAAGCGTGAGAGGGAAAGCTTGAATTAAATTGTTCGAGTTTGGTTGTGTCAGCAAGACAAACAAATTGAAGTTTTTCACAGTCTTGAAATCTTATATCCATTTCCATAAGAGTGCGGTCAAAATTTTCAAAATACAGTTGTTTATAATTTTAAAAAAATGTTTCTTCTGTAACAGCAGCATATTCCTGTTTAGATCTGCTTATTTCTGTGATTTTGCTAGCTTTTCCAGTGTTCCAAATACTTCATCGTTCCTTTTATAACTCAAAATTTTACGAGTTTTTTTTTTAATTTGAGTTACACAGTAGTTTATGTCTAGTGATTTTTTCTGCAAACTTTCCAATAATAGATCAGTGGGGCCAAAAATTTCATTAAATAATATTGCCAAAAATGTAAATTCAAAAGTGTTCATATCGTTTAAAAACCACTTGGCAAGTTGAATTGAGTTCTTGTCTGATTGCTACTATTTGTCAGATATTCGAATACTTCCGTCAATTTATCCCAATCTTCAACAATGACACTTACTAACTTCGAAGTGGAGAACCATTAAGTTTCTGCTATGGTTGGTATGCGTCTTGCGGTTGTAGATGTGAGTGTATAAGGTCGCTTCACTGAGTGGTGAAAAAACGAAGGAATTCCAGTGAGGCTTGTGTAAAATATACGACACTTTGAAATTTTAGAAAAACTCTGCTGTAATACAAGGTTCAAACGATGTGCTAAACAATGAACAAAAACAGCTTGAGAAGCTTTATCCTTGATTTTTTCTGCTGCCCATTTAAGTGTCCAGACATTACACTTGCCCCATCGTAAAATTGTCCTATTAATTTGTGTTGATAATCGAATTGTTCCAAAATTTTGTCTATCATTTCGTATAAAGCTTCTGACATTCGATCTCCACTCACGTCGTGGAAACCCAAAAATCGCTCAGCCAATACACCTTCCGAATCAACAAATCTTATTATTAAAGAGCACTGAGAAGTCTGATTTATGTCTGTGGTGTCATCTACTTGATTAGAAAAGCATTGAACTTCATTTATTTCATTTTTAACGTGATCGTTTATATATTCAGAAATGCATTTATTTAATTCATTTTGAATAGTTTTTGAGTCACCTGTGAAGACATTTTTTTATCTTTTCGTATTGATTTTGAATTTCTAAAGGACTTCTTGATATCAACAATGAAAGTAATTCCTTGAAATTTCCACGATTTATCAAGACCATGCTTTCGTTATGGCCACGGAATGCTAGTTCTTGTTTGCTCAAATATTATACTGCATCAATCACTGTCTGCAGGAAAAGTCTATTTAAACGAACGTTTTCGTTGAAATGCACTTTCAAAAACCTAGCATTCTCCCTCTGGGCATCGGCAATGGTGTTCTGATTTTTTTCAAAATTCCTTAGCATTAACTCGCATTTCATGTGTTCGCTAGAATCACCATGTTTATGAAGTGATCGTGTTATATTTAATAAATCTGAGAATCAGTCTTTATTCCACGCCGAATATTTATTACTAAAAAGTAAGCAAGGCCAACAAAATAATGTTTGTAACACAGAAGTACTACAAAGCCATTTATATTCAGTAAACCAACAATTTTGAAAATTAATATTGTAAGATTTACCGATCTTTTTTATTTCTTTTTTGGCAACAATTGTCAGTGAATCTGTCGGTCGTCCTTGAAGTAAAATGTCTTTTTTATCTTCATCTTTCCACCGATTAAATGGAGTTTTTAATAAATTACAAACAATGTCGTTCAGAGGATACATACTTTAATTAAAACTATCACTAACTGTTAAACTGTACACGAAATTACAGTAACAGTTGAACTTTTTGACAAATAATCAGAAAGCACGAAAAAACAAATCCCTTTCGGAAAGCATGTACCACTACACTGCAAGATACCCTGGGTAAACCGTCCCGTTTCACTGTGATCTCCTCCGAAGGTCACGATTCCATCTGCAGAGCTTCGGCGCCGAAAGGTAAAACAGTTCACTTGCGCGCCCGATAGGGGAGGTTGACGTCACGGTTACCGTAGCAACTCCGTCGAAAGCTACAGACTTCCAAGGATTTTCATTTCAGCTCTTCACTTGCACTGTTTTGCGTATGAGGACTTGTTTTCCGTATTTAAAGCGCTACTAATTGATATCTAATGAAAATTTTGAGGATTTTGTAACACAATAGAGACAAAAAAGAATATATTACACACTGAATAAAACTTTATTTTAAGTAAAATAGGTGAAGTGGCTCTTCACCTACTTCACCTGAAAAGCCGCCATTGTACGAATGTTCTCGTTTAGATACAATGGCTCTTTTATTTTAAAAATACTATTTACAGAATTCTATAATACGTTCACTGTCGAAATACTGTATGATATTTCACTGACAGGAGCTTGAGATCGTTCTTCGAAATAGCGGCCGTCGGATAGAAGGTAAGGAATGATACGTTGATATTGGTTCAAGGAATGTCCTTTTGCGAAATAAATTCGAAGTGTCATTTTATAATTAACATTTACGGATGTCTATAAAACATGCACCCACGCAAAGTTTGAACGTAGTTTTAAATTGAGTATATTTGGTTAACCCAATGGTTACGTGAGTCACTGCAGAAGGAAACATCGTGTGATTTATGTGTATGCGGATTGTGGGATAAATATTCATCAAATAGTTGCATAGGATTAAGAGAATGTTTAAAATACAGGAAAGCCACTGCGATGTTTACAAAATTAACGGCCAATAAAAAAAATTAATCCTATCACAAAGCGACATCTATTGGATTTTGAAATGAACATAAGATATAGTGCGTCACTGTTGAGCTATCATTCACCCACTAGATGGCATCTCATGCGCAGTAGTGAATGCCAAAAAACCATTGGTGTCAAACATTTTCTTATGTTACATACATACTTACTTCATTTCCCTAATAGCTTTATTCTACAATATAAGTTTGATGATAGGCACCAGATATCATGCTAGAAATGCACATGCAGTGCTTAAAATAAAAATGCTTCTATGAACACCTTCAATCCTCTTCAATAGTCTTCTAACACATTTGTTGAGCAATAGCTTCCAGCAGATATTGTATGTGCAACAGAGCACGTAAAGTGGACTCTTTCATCCCAAATTGAAAATTAATCGTAATCTAAACATGTTAAAAGTTGAACAACTCTCCAAGTGTTCAGCTTTGAAAGCGAAATACAGAATATTAATATTAGTTTCAGGTGAAAATAGCTTGCACAAAAATTTCACAACTCCGCGAGATGCAGAAATGTGTGTTAACGGGCTGCTATCTATCGAATGATGTGTGAGATGGCAACACATGAGTTATGTATCGATCTCAAAGGCTTTACTAATTTTGCTAGGCCTACTTGGAATACGCAGATCATTCCATTAAAAAAATAGCGTAGAAACTTAATATTGAGAGAAGGAACAAACCTAACACACTAAAGTTAGAGTCTAGAATTCCGTTAGGGGAAAATGGGAGAAAGGGCCAAATCAATAAATAAAGAGTTAATGCTAGGGCTGGAGAAGAGGTTTAAAAAAACCGTTTCTCTTTTCTGTTACTACTAGGGATCTAGAAAATAGTTTAATGACATCTCTAAGAGGTTGGAGGATTCCTAAGAAACCCACTTTGTTTGGGGCCTTTGCGAATTTAGATATACCCCAGAGTTTTACGCTCTAGGACTATATAAAATGTTACTCTAATTATTGATGATACAATCATAATAAGGGAAGCAATAATAGAAAGAAAGGTTCTTTAAATCCTAAATTTACCGCCGTTATGTGCTAAACATATAGATTAAAGAAATTTGGGTCCTTTTTACTGCAAATTGTTTAGAAGAGATAGAGACCGACCTGGCTTGCGCCGTTCGGAACTCAAATCATGTAATTATTTAAAAGTCGAAAAGGTTTTTTTAAGATCTTGCTCCCGAGAGAATGTTAATTCAACATCGAGGTCACGATCTTTTTCTTGAATACGGACTTTAGGAGAAAATTATGCTGTTATCCTTGCGGTAACATGGTTTATCCCGGGCCGGGTTAAATAAGAAAATAAGAAAAAGAAACTGTTTTTGACAGCCCCAGCTCAACTGAAAGTAAAGTTCGACAGTCTTGACGTTCCCCTTGTTCATGATTGTCTTTTTACTCTCAACAAAGGTTAAAATTATTTTTTAATAAAAAATTAATTTAACCTTTCTTTAATGATGTTAACTTAGTCCTTACTCCGAAATATGTATTCTGATGAAAACGTTTTGAGTCCCCATGATTCAAAACCCGTAAACTGGCAGAATAAAAACACTTACTTCTTCCTAGCACAGGCGAATCGGCTATCTGAAATCATCCACGCCACTAGAGCGCGGACCAATGAGTTAACGATTTATAAAATTTCCGAGCCTTGCTCCAAACGATGGTGCACCTACGTGACTTTTTGAAATTTCGGCAGTCATATTTCACTGTTCTTTTCTTGCAGTTTCACTTATTCTGTATTAGACATTTTTCTTCGGTTTGTTTCCGTTTATTGTTTCTCTTTAGTAGAGACTTGCTGGAATGTTTAATCCTACCACTTCAACCAACACACTTTATTTGCAACCTCTTGTATCTGTCTGGTGCTGTTTTAAAAGCTTGGTAGGTCATGTGGTGCTTTCTACGTGTGAACTTGTGGCGCAGATGTGCGCTGCTGTATTTGCTTTGAGTGAAGGAAAGCGGTCCACTATTAGAATCAACCTCATAAAACGCGCTTTCCTAAGGGTGAGGGAGAAACGTGCGTCCGATAGCGTGTATTAATCAACATACGAGCGGTTAAGGATTCTCTGTACCGGTGTTAGGAACACTGGTCATGCAGGCCGTGCAAAAGTACAGCGGCGTTCCTCAAATATGCTCACAGATAAGACTGCAGTAGCTTTATGGTACCAAATGCATTCCACAATTTGCAGCAAAGTTTTTCCCCGATATAGACATTTTAGCGTGTGCACTACTGAGTTTTGCTTTTTGTTTTTAAAGCATTTACTAGCACTGAATGAACAAAAGTATTGTCATTCGAATTCTTTGTGACCCATGCCAAGGGTATTCTGTTACTGCGAAGTTTTGGACAACAGAAATTTTCAAGTGAGTAAATAATTCTGATTATAATTTGAAAGCTTCTATGAAAAACCTTTTTAGAAAGAACTTTGAAAAGTAAAATGTGAAGGTGAATGTAGGGTACCTTTTTGATGTCTGATGGTTTTCCAAAGCGTTTCGATTTTTCTGAGGCGATAATTTGTGCGGCGTGTTAGAGTTGCTCAAAAAGTAGAAGTTTGATCCATTCTGTGAATGGGCGTTCTCTATCCCTCAGATCGATAGCGATAAAATTCTTTCACACAAAATATATTTAAATAAGCCAGAATAAGAAAAATATATTAAAGGTGTAAAAAACTTTATGATTTAATCGAATTGGTCCGTATAATACTCTGTTGATATGGAAACCCATACCATCCATTGTAAATGTTTACTGTAGTTCACTTACTATTGCTAGGAAAATTACTGATATTATTACCACCGATTTCCAGTTGCTCTGTACGAAGGATTGAAATAGAATATCATTATTTGTGTTATTCCAAACTGCTGATCACAAATGCATCCGTGGGCAACGTTTCATAATGACTATTAAAACATTCGAAAACTACTTCTGAAGTGCTACGTGTATCCCACCGCAGTTTTTCGCCGATGTATTTGCTTTAAGTTTAAGATTGTGCCTTTGCGGGCACCATTACACCTTATGAAGTTTACCTCACTAATTCTCCCAATGTAGTTACCGACGGATTTGTTTTTTTTAAGATGAGATGTCCTCAGTTGATCCCTCCTCTCCAGCAAGCGCTACACTGCATTGACATAACAGGATAATCTCAGTCTAATGCGGATGTAAAACGCTTATTTTAAAAAGTAAAGAAACATATCACATTCCGAAAAGATCAAAGTATAATTGAACGGACGTTACATATTTCTGAAATAACAACTGCCTATTTATTTCCTCCGTTCAGTTACTTACCGAAATTTACCTATTCATCAAACTTCGTAATAAACACCATTCAAACCAACGAAGAACGCTATAGGCTAACGCTCTTCAGTTTACGAAAGTGTGACGTGCTGTCTCTTCAACGCGGACAGGTCTATAAAGACAGTGCAACATCGTATTAAAAGTCGTCCAAACAAGCAAAATATGCTATTTGACTTGAAAAGTCAAATAGCATATTTTGTTATTATGCTACTCGCAGGTAGGCACGCGGTTTTTTTCCATTTGTTTAGGGAACTGTTTATATCGCGTACAATCAAAGGAGTGTCACGAAGAGAAACATTAACAAACCCACCAATCAGTAACACTTCGGAATTACACACGATAATTCGGACTTTCAGATATTGCTCGACGTAAATGATGACGTAGGGTACTTTTCCATTTTAAACATCCGTATCGACTTCAAGTATTGCAAATACAGTCAAAGAAGTGTGACGTGTATCCATCCGCGACGTTTGTCTACGGGTTTGTTTGGTTTGAGATCATCGGTTTTATGATTAAACTCACGGATTGTTAATTTTGAGAGGAGTTATATCCACAGCTGTGTTGCCCCCTTCCCTGCGGTGAGACATACGTGATTTTATAACTAGGGGCCCGGCAATATGAATAAATGCCCAAAGAAAATCATTCAATCCAGCGAAGAACGTTATTGGTTAACGTTATGTCTCCTACTAAACTCCAGCAATTTCCGTAAGCAGTCAAATTCCATATTAAAATCGTCCAAACAAACGAGGAACACCATTTGACTTTACTCAAGTATGTCATTAGTATACTTGGAAGCACGGCTGTCTTTTGCATTTCGTTAGTGAACCATTTTATTTCGCGTAGTGGCACAAGATGGAAAATGCAAAACAAGCCATCTCAAACATAACTCTTTGAAAATACTATTAAATCATTTCTTCGGCAATAATTTCGGGTGTAAATGAATTGCATAATTATGCAAACAACCATTTGGACTAAGTACGAAGGGGAGAAAATAAACATCGCCACATGCTCCTCGATTTACAACTGTGTCACTTTCGATATACTTCCGTAAATCTGAAATCCCTTTTCAATACATGTATCATAAACGCTTTGAAGATCCCTAAGTACTTTTTTTATTGGAGGTTTAACGACCACCGTGGAGCAACTCAATGGGCTATAAGTAGTCGCCCGTCCCTAATTTAAGGTCACTGGTTCCAGGGAAGGGAGAGAGCCAGTGCCGTAAGACAAACACAACTTCCATGCCTCTCCGGGATTCGAACCCGGACCCCGTTCGGACGAATGATCAGAGGCCATCGCTTAGACCACTGCGCCACCGGGGCGGCGATCCCTAAGTAGTATTAATTCGCATAACATAATTATTGTAAATTCAATTTTTCTTACTTTGAGTATGTTGGTAAGGAATGGAATATGCTGAGCTTTGTAAATCAGTTCAACTAAGGAGACACTCACAGGAACACTATTGACATCATAAGATACATCCACACACATGCAAGGCCGAAATCTTCCGAAAATCGTAAAATTGATGGAATGATTCGTCTGAATTATGTGTAAGCAAGGTCTGTTGCCCGATTGATATGCAACAGTGATTCTATTCATCCTTTCTCACTTATGTATTTTGTGTATTGTTACGAGCAAAGGACATATCACATTGGTAGCTGACTGGATTGGGATATCTGCGTTACTGTCAGATGGAGGAATTACACACCATTGGTTGTTCGGTCTTCCTCAGTTTCCTCTATCAAGGCAGCCGCAGGAAGAGCTATAGTTTTCAGTGAAGCGTCTGTTATTCTGTCTGACGATGCATCTATGGTCGCAGCAGCAGCAGTAGACTGCACGGACCATTTACTTCGAGACATTATGAAATGTAAAGATCCGTCGTTGGGAAATGTTCCAATGGATAGAAAAGTAATACTTTTCGGTGGAGATTTCAAGCAGGTCTTACCAGTAGTGCCAATAGCGATAAAGTTCAACTCTTGGAATCCTGCATTCAAACAAGCAGAATTTGATACTCTCTCGTTTTCCTTCATTTGACGCAAAATATGCGTGCGAATGCCAATGAACGAGCATTTTCTGAACGATTATTTCAATTGGGAAATGAAACACTTAAATGTAGCCATGTAGAAAACATTATTGCGATTCCTAACAGCTTCATGGGCAAAGAAATTTGGTTCTTAACCTTATTTTTGGTAATTTTATATTACGATGCAGGTAATGTAGCTGAATATTCAACCGGAGAGATTGTGTGCCCTTTAAACGATAATTTCTACCAAATAAACAGAAAGGTGCTACGTTTAATTGCAAATAATTCCAAAGGCCATCACAGTATCGACTCAGTCATCACAAATGATCCAACTGAGAAATTAAACTTACCGTTCGAGTACCTGAATTACATTACACCCTACGGAATACCACCACACAACCTCACCCTAAAAGTTGGCGCGATTGCTATGCTCATCAGGAATATGAATTTTGGCTCAGGCTTAGTTAATGGTGTTCGATGCTGGTACGTGGTTTAATTGAAGATTCTGTAAAACTAGAAGTTATTACAAGTGTTGGAAGAGATAATATTTTTTATGACGAGAATAAAGCTCATATTCACCGATCCCAACATACCATTCTCTATGGCAAGACTGCAATTTTCATTAAAGAGAGCTATAGCTATAAATAAATCGCAAGGGCAGATTTTAAGAAAATTGGGATCTACTTAACTAGCCAGTATTTACTCGCGGGCAGCTATATGTATTATTTAGTCGCGTAAAAGAATGCTCCAATAAATGTACAAGTCGTTAAAAACCAAACGAGTGAGCAAAGACAAGATATTGGTAAAGAAAGGATCGTTTTACACAAAAATGTTACTCCTGAGCTTCATGTTGCACCTGGCTCAGCATCCTAAGTTGTGCAGTTGCTTCCCGAATACGAATATATGCATAGCTTTACAACAAATTAGAGAAAGTTGTTACACACATTTCCCTCCTCTAAACAATTGTATTACATCAAGAATTTTATAAAACGTTGTAAATATTTAAATTGCATAAATGGGATCAGGAATGGTGTTAGCACAAGGGTATCCCTACAAGACAAAGAAAAAGTTTCGGTGAGGTCAGAATGCCTCAAAAATAAGGAATAAAGCATAAAATAAACATGAGACAAAAAAGACAATTAAGGATAGTTACTTTCCAAATAGAATACAATCATCATTGTCTATCCATATCTGCATAAAGGAATCCATACGTTGCTTCCACAATAGTCTGTCTTGAGCGAGTATCCTCCATCCATGTCATTCTGGCATTTGCCCACGCATCACCCACGTGGTTGTCCACTTGTTTTTCCTGCCAATTGGTATCTAGGCTAATATTTAATTTATATATCGGTAGTCCGTTTTTCTTGCAATATACCCAGATGATTGCCGTTTCAGGGATTTTACTTAGAATATGTCTCCACTATTGTCACTTTCCTGATCCATCAGTTTCTATTCTAATCTTTCCTCGTCACATCAGTCATGCGTTTCTCTAAGCTTCTTTTAGTTGTACGAAGCTCCTGTATATTAGTTTTAGTAAAGGTCCATATCTCTGCTCCGTACGTAAGAACTGAAAAATTGCTTTGACTAAACACTTTTCTTTTAAGGTGAAGATCATCTAAATACGTGGCGTCAGTTGAATAAATAAATCCATCGCTCTTTCCACGTTAAGCAACTCACAGCAACCAAAAAATTGTTATTCAGCCTTCGTCGGGGAACCGAATCCCGAATTTCTCGATATCTAGCCGAGAGCGTTAGCCTTACACCACAGCGGCCAACAATTCACGGCGCTATGCGTGTTTTTCTTTTTCAGTCATCATCTGACATCGGATTTTATTTTTCAGTCAAGCAGCATCTGACATCGGATTTATTTACTCCACTTTTCTTTTAAATCGTGATTGAATGTTGCTCTTGAAAATTGTTCTCTTTCCTTCACATGCTTTTCCAACTAAGTTTTAAACGCCGATTAAATGCTTGATCAATGTGGCATTCTCTTTATATCTGTTGCCAAAGGTAAATCTAGATGTAGGTTAAACTTAAATTTCTCCCATTAATCTTTAAATCTTCATTTCCCGTAAAAGCATTGTACATAATTTTTGTTTCCTGTCTCTCTCTCTCTCTCTCTCTGAAAGTTCATTTTTGAACTGACCCTTTTATTCTTGTCACGTAGTTTCTAGATCATACTCTGAAGGATAGTCGCGAAAATGACTATGTCACCACGAAAACAAAGGTGAATTAAATAATTTGCATTTATCCGTATCCTCTTGTTTTCCCATATCAAAGACTAAAAGGCATTCTTGAATGTGGTATTGAACAGTTTGGGAGATATGGTGTCACCTTGTCTCATTCCCATTCTCATTTTTTCTGGCGATGTATCCTGAAATAGCGAACCTTTGCACTTGCCTTTTCACAGATAATACAAATATTGTTAATGTACGCATCTTCATTCCAGAAGGATTTCAAAGACCTTATAATGCTGATAATTTCACGGAATTAAAACCCTTTTCATAATCAGTATGGAAGTTCATAATCCTGCGTTCTTTCAGTTAGTTCTCTCAGTACATGGATATAATCTATAGCGCTGTAGCCACCCCTGAATCCAACTTGTTCTCTCGGTGGAGACATGTGTAGTATCTGCTTCAAACGATCTGGAAGAACCTTAGTGACGATTTCATAGTAGCCCCGGTGGCGTAGTTGCCCAAGCTCTGGCTTATGACATCCTTCCGAAAAATTCCTGTGAGGCACGGGTTTCGAATTCCTGTGAGGCACGGGTGTTGTGTTTGTCTGACGGCACTGTATCTCTCCCTTCTCTGGAACCAATGGCCCTAAATTAGGGACGGGCGACTTCTCATAGCTCATTGAGTTGTTCACGGTGGTCATTAAATTTTTAATAAAAAACAAAGATTTTATAAACCATTAATTTTAGGTTGATGGGCCTGTTATTTCCTGACATGCTCAATGCTACCTTTTTTATGTAGCAGGATCATCGTAGTATTGTTCCAATCCTCAGGAATCCTCCCTTTATTGAGACATCCAGTGAAAAATTGGACGAGTGTATTTTATATTTCTCCACTTGCTTCTTGTTTAACGTTCATGATAATTCGATATTTACCCTGATGCACTTTCCCGTTTCATGTTATTAACTAAATGTGAATTTTTTTCCGGGAAACTGGAGGAAATTTGCTACTGATACCTTTCTTTATGTCGGGATTAATTGTATCATCTCTGTCATATGGTTTTGTGTAGAACTCTTTCATTCTTATCAATGTTTGGCATCTACTGTATTTCTCGTTAGGAACCATTTTCTTTTCTAAATGTCATAATTTGTTTTGGTCGCTTACTGAGATGTCCCTTTGTTTTCTTCGCGCTTTTGTGGTTTTCAATTGCTTTTCTCACTAATTCACAGTTGAATTTACTTATGTGACTAGTGATACTTTTTCGTACTGTCTTGCATAGCTCTATACATTACACTTTGGAAGTTACATTTTCTAAGCTTGCCCTCATCAGCAGGGTATGCAGCGTCGTACTGTTCACTTGTTGATGCTGTTTGGGCCTCCGACATTTAACCTGGATTTGAATTGCGAGAAGTTCCCAAGCAGTGGTCTGGATAGTGTACGTTGACCAGGGTCATCAATGGCGTGTGGTCGACCACCGCTTGTACTCTGATAAGTCCTTCGATGGTATACACGCGGTACACCCTTCGTATGGGTCCCTCGATAATTCTAGGGTTTTTAGCACTTGTGAGATAGAATGACCCATCTGTCTCGCGCCGACATTGCGTCCACGCTGAAAGTCGCTCAAAACATCACGTGTACCCTATATTAGCCGACTGCTATACACTGTTGAGAAGCCATGTTGTCCAGCTATTTATCGTCAGCGTTCGGTTAGGATCTGTTCGACTCTGCGCGGGGATGCCCATATCAATTTCCTATCACCCCTTTCTCTAATGGTTGGTCTACGGAGTATATATATGACTGTTTCTTCATATGCAACCCTCTATATATACACGCTCTACCTGTAGTATTCTGACAACCCTCTGTTGATAGTAAAGTTTATCGTAAGCAAGAACAATACTACTGACCCGGTTATAAATGTGGTATTAGTGCTGTGATGAAACAATATCAGAGATGCGAATACAAGATATCTCGTTCGACAGAATCCTATGATTTCAATTATGGTTTGATAATTGGGTGTCACATATGCAATCGCTCCGTCTGTGACATTCAGTGACTTCGGAGATCCCGAGGCAAAGTTTTTGGTGTGAAAGGCAAATTGCATGGAACTGGGGTTCAATCTACCAAAAACCGACCCGATAAAGCTTCCAAGCTACCACAACGGGACAGGAAAGCTCAACAAAGCAAATGATTGTCCGTTTAGAACGCTAATCGACAGAGTTCCAGATCACACAAAACTGCACAGCGCAGTACTACTGAGAACTTGAGCTCTCAAAATATTTTCTCAGCTGAAACATATGGAGAATGCACATGCCTAAGATTTTAGAAAGCTTGGATAGACTCACGTGAGCTTGTAGAGACCACAGAAGTTGCGTAATGTGAAGAAAAAATTTTGTTTATACATGATTAAAATGGAAAGAGTCCTCCGAGAGAATGTCTAAGAGAGTAGTAGAAAAACGTGTGCCGCCCATTCCAGTTAACACAATGTTCTAAGTGATAGCTTCTGATCATTCGTTTGAGATGGGTCCGGGTTCAAATCCCGGTGAGGCATGAATGATGGATAAACTAAAACACAATTTAAGCCGAGCTTTCGCGCTGCACTGGGAGGCTTTGTCTGGGCCACGGTGTATGGTAGTCAGGTGATACAACTCCCCATCGAGTTAGCAGTTATAATAATGAGTCGTTAATGGAATAGCTCGCCAGGTGGCGCGCTGCAGCTGTGGGCGTATGGTTTACCCTAATCATCATAAGAATACATGGCGTTTATGATTTCATTAGTGCTAAATCTGTGTTCATCACAAGTATCTTTTATTAATTACATTGTGTAGTTGTCTAGTATAGAAATTCCAGAAACGTTGAAGTTTCTCTACATAAGTCAACTGTTTTTAATTTAGAAGAAGATTAAAATTTATAGTGCAGATGTGTGTCGCACTAGGATCAGTTCAATTTTTATGTTTTAAGGAATGGAACGAAAGCGTTTTGTATCGAACAGATTATTCGACATGTGAAAAACATGTATCAACATTTAAAGCCCCAGGAGATGAAAAACGATTACTAATTTGCCCTTTGATATCAACAGAATTCTGCCAGTGTGAGTTGTTTACGTCATACATGCGTCGTCGCCATTTTTAAATGTATAAATGGCGGCCCCTCATGCTCAGCCATAGCAATCGCTTACTCCAAGTAAACATTTCTATTTTTTTTTTTTTAGTTTTTTTTTCTAATTAAAAAAAGCCATATTCTACGAATGGAAAAAACTATCGACCGCTGTTTTAAACTTGCTCTTCTGCATATGAAAAAATGAAAATAATAAAGGTGTGGAAACGTGAAATGCAATACGTGCCTACTAATTAGTGGGATTATCAAACATAAATATGTGCATATATATAGCTATAATTGACTATATACCGCCTGGCAGGTACAAACATTCGTGTTTACGAAGCTTTTCAGGTTTTGTTTTTTCAATTTCTAGCAAAACAGCATTCTTAAACCACGAATACTTCTGCCCCTTTCTACCCTAAGAAAGCATAGGTTGGGGTCCAGTCAATGGCCCACACGTTGGTCGCGCCATCTGCTGACAAGTGACATTAACGGACGATTTTTGTTTCCAGAGTCGTACCTCTTCACTATCATAAACCGTGGTCTAGGCTAAGCTTTCAAAGCCATCTTAGAGATCGCAATTTAAAATGTTGTTACAATTCAAAAATTTGATATTATATAACCAAACAGTTATTTTTCACGTTGAGGTCCGTGTTTAAACATACTCTACGTGTGGAGTCCGTGTTTTAAACGTGATCAGGCGGCATGGAGAGCAATTACCTGTTATTTCCTTGGTGCTCCAGGCAACTAATATCTAGCTAAGCACAAGATTTCGTTGCATGGGCGTGGGTGGGTCATGTTGGGATCTCGAGACTTTCACTCGTGGCTGTGCCAACACGGCTTGTATAAGGTGCTATACTTTTCATCATGCTCCAAAGTGGGGTCGCTCCTACTTGGTTGACTTTTCTGTACAAAACGGTTGTAATTTTTCAGTCCTTATCGTCTCTTTTATGCTCCTTGTACTTATCTTGAGTGACCTTTTAATTACCCAGACGTAGGACTTTGTTCTGCCGTCTGGTTAGATTAGGGGTATATCATAAACTCTCGCCGTGTTTTCTTTATTTATGGATGTTTGCTTGTAGATACCGTGTCGTGCATAGACGCAGCAGATTTGATAACCACATTTAATCCATACTTTTTAACGATGTTTTTGAACTTGAAGGGAGAACTTAAGATAATATATTATAGACCCACAATATCTTAAAGAGTTGTTGCTTGTGGTATTTGGAGTCCTGGGGTTTAGACATTTGGATCCGCCGTAATATTGAATCTAGTGTTCAGCTAGAAAACCCAGCTGAAAGTCCTTTGTTGAATAGTATCTATTGTTTCTTTTTATCTGCCTTCTCATGGTCGAAGGAATTAACAAATGCTCTTCTGAACCATGAACTAAAAATAGTTGTATTGCTTTATACGAAATCGGGATGAAGCAGCTGGGGGAGTGATGTGGGACTTTAGGAACCGCTGACAGTTTGTAAGACACTTCCGTGTGTAGTTGTTCATATCCTTTCCTGGTAAGAAGAACGCGTATAAAAGGCAAGGTTCTGTTGTTTTCATTTTCATATGTAAAATCGATGGACTGGTGGAAGGAGTTTATTTCCTCGTGGAACTTCTTTAGGCTTTGCTCTCCGTGTTGCCATGCAACAAAAATGTCATCCATATATCTGAATCCAGGCTTTTCGTTTTAAGGCACAGTTTCAAAATATATTTTTTTTCACCATAGGTCGTAGTATTACATCTGCTAAGATTCTGGAAATCGGTGAACCCTCGGGTGCTCCCCTGGTCTGTTTACATATTACTTCCCTCAAAGCAGAAATAGTTGTTGTTGGTGATCAGGTTCAATATTTTCCTAATTCTTGAACTATTTCTGAAGAGTGCGTTGGTTAGATTTCATTATTAAGTCTTCTAAGTTATCGCAACGCTTCACTTACCGGGGTAGAGAGGGTTTACAAAAATACGACATCGAAAGTTTGGTCTAGTTTTAGACCAGCCTATTTTTTGAACGAAGTCTGCGGAGGAGTTTAAAACACGTTCAGATATCGGTAAAAACGGGTTTTAAGAACGTGTGGTCATCCCTTTTTCAAGAAAATAAGTGTCGGATTTTCTTTTGCCTACAATATTCTTTACGTTCAGCCCTGGTTTGTGATATTTTAATATCCCAAAACAGTTCCGGGACGGCAAGTCCCGGTGTTATTTTAGCCGCTTGCTCGACTTCGGTGGGGTAAGAGCTGTCACTTAGCGGTGGATCTAACCTTGCTAGCTACAGCATTTGTGGGACCAGACTTTTGCTTGGAAATGAAACTAAGCCGTTTCCGAATTCTAAGAGTTTGGCGTTATAATTTGTCTTGCTCATAACTACCAGTTGACCTTTTTTATCCGTAAGTGTAATGACGATGGTTTTGTCATTCCTAAGACTTTTTTGAGTATTTTAAAGGGTACTGAGTCCCGCTTTATGCCCTGCCTTAGACTTCAGTTTAGAAGATGTGCTGTCTGATGTCTAACAGTTTCTTGATCTGGAATAGGTATGCATGTTAGTAGGTATGATGTGTTTGTCTTACGGCGCTGACCCTCAACCTTCCCTGGGAGCCAGTGGCCCTAATTAGAGATGGACGAATGCTTATTGCTTACTGAGTTGCTTCACGGTGGTCGCTAAACCTGCAGTAAAAAAAATAAACTTTAATTCTGTATTTACAAGTTAAGAATATGAGAGGGAAATATTCTCCATCAAGTCACAACTCATAAAGAGCATTATGACAGCAGATATTTAAAACAGATAAAAAAAAACGACGTAAGCACGTTTAAATTTCAAAGAAAGAGTAACTTGTAAAAAACTAATAAGACTCGTATCCACGGTCCCAAATACTAATAAATTCTCACTCGTAGAATGCACTTGAAATCTTTTTCAGCTGTAACTTCATCAGTGACTGGTAAAATTTCTTACATGGACGTCCTGGTGTGGCAGTGGTATAAACTCTGGCTTCAATCCCATTCGTCCGAGATGGGTCCTAGTTCAAATTCCGATGACGCATGAATGTTGTATTTCTCTTATGGCACTGACTTTCACTCATTCCTGTAGCCAGTGATCGTAAGTTAAGGACGGGCGACATCCTATAGCACATCGAGTAACTCACGGAGTTCGTTAAACCTCCAAACAAACGAAAAAATAAAATTCTACAGATCAGAAATTTGTTCCACAATTTCTGCCAAGCTCCTGTGTTTCTCCCCTTTTCATTCTTTGTTCTCCAGTTCTGACAACAGTTCCAGCAGTCTGATGCGTGACTATTGGGACTGGTGATAATGGTGGTGAATTGCGCAAAAAGCTTCATGGCAGGGCTTACCGATGTAGTACGTGGAACAGGCTCTAAGAAACCAATCAGGTGTTACACCGTACGACAACTTCGATCGGTGTGCAACGGAAAACGCTGTTCGAATCTTTGCCGTTGTTAAAACCAGTATCGCGACCAAGAGAAAGGAAGGCCAGAGCGCGATGTCCCAGACAACCAAATTTGAACATACTATTCTAGACAAATGCTCGTTGATTTTATATAAATATTATTATTTTCTCCAATTCTGAACCAACAACTTGTATAATTGCACTCATCTAACACTGAAATGACATACACTATCTACCAACAAGTAATTGGCCACCCCTGCAATTGACGATATCTGCGTGGTCCTGATACGCGTCATCATGGCCGCCGCCGATAAATATCGTGTGGGAAACAACAACGCAACCGGCAGTCGCATGCCAAAAGATGCCACGCAGTTCGGAACTCTCTTGAATTCGAGAAAGGTGTAATCGTCGGGTATCACAGAAATGGCCGATCGATACGTGACATATTCAGCGAGTTGAAGTACCCAAAATCAACAGTGGCCTACGTGATTGGCAAGTGGAAGATGAGAGGTGACTGTCGGAATGTTCCCTGACCCGGCAGCCCATAAAACTGGGAGTTAGAGGCCGACGGGTGCTGGCCAGAGAAATTCGTAAGAACCTGCACCAAATCGATGGGCCACATCCGCGTGGAGTTTTAAAAGGCATCCGGGAGTGTTCTTTTGATTAATACCATCCTCGTAAGGAAGCCCATCTGCTCGGTTATCACGGACGTGATGCCGCCCACAAGCCTTTGATCACCAAGTCCACAGCTGCTGCTCGGCTAACGTGGTGCAAAGAACGTCGACAGTGGACCGTTGAATACAGTGGAAACAGGTTCTCTGGAGCAATGAATCAAGGTTCACCCTCTACCGTTTGGATGGCAGAGTTTGGGTTTGGCGTCTGCCTGGAGAACGCCTCCTGCCTGAATGTATTGTGCACAACTGTGAAGTTCAGCGGCGGTGGAGATTATGCTATGGGGGTGTTTCTCCTGGTATGGCACGGGACCCCTTGGTCGCAATACCTGGTAGATGGGAACGCGGAAACCTACTGCACCATTTTGGATGACCATGCGCTTCCTACGTTGTGGCAGTTTTACGGGGTGGACCCATGTTACTTTCAGGATGACAATGCCAGCTGTCATGTTGCGAGGTCCACCATGGCTTGGTATGGTGACAATAGGGTTAATCGAATGGACTGGCCTGCGCAGAGCTCCGGACCTTAACCCTATCGAGCACCTCTGGGACGAGTTGGAGCCGTCCGAAATCGGTGAAGGAACTGACCTGTCTTCTCCAAGTCGTGAGTGGAAGAAAATACCGCTAGCCGTCATTGATAGATAGTCGAAAGGATAGTGCATAAGTTTGCATAACGAAAATAATAGAAGAATACCCACAAGTATAAGAAATTTCGAATTCAAATAATTCTGATCAGTTAATCTACGAATTTAACTTCCTACTTGAAATTGATTTTCAACTGTGTTCGACGATGAGATACGTGTGAATAATTAAAAAGGAAAGCATAGCCTAAATTCTTTGGAAAAAATTATTTTTTCTTAATAGAAATATTTCAAATTACGCATTTCCATGAATTACATGTACAATAAGCATGTACTTCTGAAATTGTCACTCTCAGAGTGAAGAGTGACACTGATAAGAACTTGCAGGAGCGATACGCCAACCCGATTTATGAAAATATATCGGGAATAACAAGAGACATATTTTAAAATGCAATAACATTAGTAACGATAAAACTTGGAAAATTATTTGACGAACATGAAAAACTGAGACCTAACTAACATGTTGCACGCTTAAGAAAACAAAATGAAGTCACTGTTAACCGTTCAATATGAAAACCAGAACATTACAAGTTAAATCAAAACCTGAAATCCTACAATCAGTTATTTGTTTTCAAGTATTCTGTGACAAACGATGTTCCTTAACATATACCTGAATCTCTTAAATGCGTTTTTTGAAGGTATCATAATAATCCTTAAGTATGTCACAGTTAAAATTGCTTTGAATCATCCAATTCAGTAATGTGTTTAACTGTGAAACGCTTTCATTCAAATTTACGCGATGTTCTTTAAGAAACGAATACGCAATTCGTTTGGCATTTACCGACGGCACAAAGCACTTTTCAATTGTTCTACTAATCAAAGGGTCTATGAATCTCAGGATAGGCAAGAAATAAGGCACCTACTCGTTCCTGTCCCATAGCTGCAGTAAGCAAACCTCGAGGAGTCGGTGGTACTTCAAACTGGGGATCCAGAAACACAGACTTTGGAAGCTGGTCTTTTTAACTTTTATAACCTAGTTTTGTCACTCTAAGACGATTAATAAATGCCTTATCCTTAGAGAATCCTCAACGTTTATGTACCATGCTGGTATCATCTCTATCGGATTCACTCTCCATCGTGTCTTTGATAGTAGAATAAAATGTCCACCGAACACGATAAAAATAAAATGCAGTGCACATGCACAGCCTCTTAAAACACTGTTGCGACCCTCTCCCGTAATTAATTTAGTAAATAAACGTCGTGGTGGATGTGTGAAAGTAATTAAGTATTAATTATGTTCGAGGCTTGATTGGAGTTTAAAAGTGTAAACAGCAGAGAAAGTTTTATCTGGGGATAGGACAGAAAGGGGAGGCTGGGTGGTCTAGAATTCCTAGCGCGCTGTCAAAGAATAAGAAGAATGGGCGCAGCTGACGGCCAGTCTAAACAGGGGAAGGATTTACATTTCGAAGAGGGGCCACTTTTGAGTAGAAATGAATGAAGATGGGGGACAAAAGGTTTAGCGAATAATCGTAAATTCATCGACTGTTTGGCGCATTTTCGAGAACAATTGTTTCTCTGTGTGGTCCGTGCAGAAAAATAAGATTTCGCACTTAGCGTGAAAATAAGGAAGAAAGTTTAGCTGTTCGTACGCTCTCCGATGTGAAAGGCTGGATGCCTTTTATCTGCTATAGGATTTGGGAAATGAAGCAGCAAATCTCCCCGCATTTCGTAAGAAACGGAGAAGCAACAACTCGGGTAGCTGGAGATGCCAGTTTGCCATGAAGACAGCGGAAATGCCTAAATCCACGTGATAAAGCAGCAATTTCTAGGGCTGGAGCCCAATGGAAATCAGCGACTGGTTGGCCCAATGGAAAGCAAAGTTAAGGAGGAATAAAGAAGTCTGCGAGTGGACAGTGGTCATTCGAACAGAAGCGAAGCCAAAGGAAGGCGGGTTCGATTGCCAACCACTGCAGTGTGGAATCGTCATCCCCATTCATCCCCTACTGTGGAGGAAGTGAAGAGTCCCGCTTATGTTACGAGGCGAAGCGAAGCTCCCTCAACAAATGCCTGGATGTGTGTGTGTGTGTGTGTTTATGAGTACGGTTGCGTCAGGGGACGGTGCTCCTGTAATGAAATCTTCCATAAAAAAAAAAGGAGGTGCGTAGTGTATTACTTTACTGGTTTAATAATAATTTGGATTTATTCTGGACAGCATCCATGTAAGTAGAAATATTTAGTTT
Organism: Macrothele yani; assembly: GCA_039090855.1. Taxonomy (NCBI): domain Eukaryota; kingdom Metazoa; phylum Arthropoda; class Arachnida; order Araneae; family Macrothelidae; genus Macrothele; species Macrothele yani. The sequence goes on along the minus strand of CM077031.1, from coordinate 59,567,608 downwards.
TTTATTGTTACATCTGCTACGCAATTAGTTGAGGAACTGAACTAATATATTGCAAGAACTGAACTCAGAAATAGTAATATCGAACTGTGGAATTTAAGTTCATTAAAACAATCTCGCGGAAACTGATTTAGGGTCCAAGTTGAACAAATACTTATGTTCAGAAGACAGCTAAATTTTATTCGTATGTGTGCCATTGTTATGTTTTCATAGCCCATTAAATATTTGTTTAGGCAATCAGAGCAGTCATGGAACACATTATTTATGTGTACGCAAGTGATTATTCAAATTGTTTAAGTGTATGCCCATATAATACAGTTTTCACGCCAAGAACTACGTCGAAGGAGATCAGTGAAGAAATATACTAATTGCTCGGCTACGGTTGTTAAATTGATTGACAGCGTTGGGATAATGACCCACTGTCGTAACATTTTGGTGCCAGCGGCGGTATCAATACTTTACTAATGAAAACACATCAAACGCTTCATTAGATCTTTGGAAGACACATCGTCTTCATCATCAGATGAGCAATGTAATACTTCACGAGACGGACATTACACTTAAATACTGTTGGGTGACGTCACAAACACAAATCACGTCATCTATGAGAGAAACAATGCTGAAAAACAAAGAATTTCAACTACTACACTTCAACATGAAAAATTCATTAACTAAATATATTTGTCCATGGTTTGGCTATTGTTTTCGGAAACATAATCATTACAACACCTGTGTCGAAACGAGGTAATATACAAACTTTCCATAAAAAGCATGAGTGATTGTTTACCTGGAGTGTTCAGGATAGTAACCTCATTCCACTTAGAGAGGTGGGATCCGGACGCCACCGTAAGAGACAGAGCGATTGGTAGGCTGCCAGTTTTGAGGTTATACTTTGTGCTCTTTTATTCTGGTGCTTAAACATCTTTTAGCTGAGCCGATGTAAACCGTATCCTGTGCCTCCGTGTCAACAACCTGTAGAAGAACTGAGTATATGCCAGAATTGTTTTCCAATGCTGTGGCCCTAGTCCTTCCTAATCAAACTAAAAACGTTTCCAATTTTGAGACCAATATTGATATTTAGTGGTTTATACTTGTTTTTAAAAATGTTAGTAAAATTCTTGGAACGTACGGCAATGACCTTACAAATTGAGGTCTGCGGTTCTGTTGACCGAGTGTCGAAAGGTTAGTGTTTTTAATCTTTCGATATAGTCTGTCTACCACAGAGACTTTATAACCATGGTGTGCAGCAATTCGTTTAATCTTATCCACTTCAAGATATCGCAACCTACGGTTGGACGAAATGAGTAATGACTCTGCTTAGTAAAAACCTAATAGCGGAAAGTTTATAAGTTTGAAGGTGGAACGAGGATATCAGGATAATATCAGTGCTGGAAGACGGCTTACGATAAACGGAACATTGAACGTGATTAGAGGAGGTCCTTTGTAACAAAAAATCGAAGAAAGGAAAGTTAATATTTTCTTCCATCTCAAGGGTGAAATTAATGGATTCATATTGAGAAGAGAAGAAGTAATAAAATGTAACCAGGTCAGCTGCAGAATACGTCCAAAACACCCAACCATAATCTACATACCTTATAAATAAAAGTGGTGGCTTAGGATATTTGGAAAGAATATCGTTTTCAAGAGATTGGAGGAAAATTTTAGCGAGAATGGGAGATAGTGGGGAACCTATGGGTGCCCCACTTTTTTTTACGGTAAATAATATTGTTTTATTTAAAGTAAGACCTCTTCTGTACTAGTCTCACGGCTGAAAGTACGGCTTGTATCTCAGATGTCGAAGTACCAAAGAAAAAAAGCTTAGCCTCAATGATATTATGGACCACATCAACCGGAACATTGGGGAACAGCGCTTCTACGTCCAACGAAGCCATAAGAAATTTATAATCATAATATAAAAATAGACGGATCCTTTCTAACGCTTTAGTGGAATTTAGGACTGAAAAACTTGAATTAGCACAAGAGGTCTTAAGTAATGTAGCTAATATTCTCTCCAGTGGACGAGTAGGGCTA